>CAWUFW010001599.1:1722500-2322500 GCA_963921515.1 Calotriton arnoldi | reverse complement strand
CCCCCATCTGGCATACAGGGGTAAAATGAACAGGGCACACAGACAGATTACCCCATCAATGCAGTGGTCCCAACTGAGTAGAATCTCACACTCCACTTACAGGATCCACTCAGCAGGATTCCCACTTGGCCTTGTCCCTCCAGATGATTTCCTCCTCACAGGGTCCTGTGGTATTGGGTCAGCCCGAAGCCGGTGCTAGAAGCTCCAGGGTGAGTGTTCTTGATTCTCGAGTGATGTTCCTTCACCCAGCAGGGAAACTGGCAGACTCTAAAGCCCCAGTCCTCATCACAACAGGCAGATGTCATGCTGAACTTCTTCACGCTGATGTTCAGCTTCAGTTTGACAATTTGGAAGCCTCAAGCTCCCCTTTTTATAATCCGTTTCCAGAAAAAATGTGATTTAGTGTCTCAATCTTTAAAATTTATGGTATAGGTGTTGCTCCTTTTAAAGTGCCCCCCATCTTGTTCTTTGTCCAAGAAGCAGTTTATCACAGTAGAAGCCACTCCAAATTTGATAGTGATCATGCCACCATGTGAGCAGGCCCCTTTGACCAGTGACCTCCTCTAGACTCAATGAGCCCCTTTGAAGTGCACAAAGAGCCTGGCACTCCCTTCCTCCAGTGTGTTTGCACCCACCCAGCTCTCAGGGATGTAGCAATCCACAAATCTGCCTGGGGGGCTCCTCTACCTCCACTGGCCTTCTCCAGCAGACTCTGGGGTTCTGAGTATGGAATCCACAGGTGTCCATACATGGTACTACTCACAGGCACACATGCATCTTAAGGAGTTGAACACCAACACACATGTAGCCTTCCATGTATGGCAGCCAATACATACATACATATAACCATGCTGTATACCAACACACGCTCAGGCTGCATGTACTGCATCAACTGGCACAAAAATACCAGCGCAATGAACTCAAACTTGCACATGCTGCGAGTGCTACCTCCATCCTGATGTAGACCAAAGGTGAGCTAAGCACAGCAGCCGACCTTTGCTCGAGTGGGCCAGTGAGCCCCACTTCCAGGACAAGGGAAAAGTGCCTGGTTATATTACTGATTCCATATTCATCATCATCATAACGTTATTATCGATCACAAAGATCTTAAAACTTAAAAAGTACATCACAAACAATACATACATACGTCACAGGCACAATGATATTGATAAAATACCAAAAATACATCATTTTATAAAAAAGAAACACTTAAAATCCCATGTTAGATTAAATCCATGTAAGACAATACATATCATTAGTATAAAAATATAAATTATTATATACTATAAACTAGCTATATTGCACAGAACACTTTGAGCATCTAATCCATAAAGCCAACAGGAATTTGGCTAGGCTGAATACCACAACTCTACTAGTATCTGTGCTAAGTATTCTAAACACCTCTAAATAATGGCCAGGTCCAATAAGCCTACATAAGGAATTCTTGATTACAAACTGGTATGTTGTCACTAACATGTTCATGCTACTTAGCTCTTGGTAAGGACAGCAGTCCTTCACCACTTCCGGCCTAACCAGACCGCAATCCGTAAGAGAGGCCTAGGTCATGGCGCACACACATGCTCCATGTTCAACCATGACAAAAAACTGTTACCGAGATCTGTCTATTTGATTTTGAGCTCGGATTGCAGAGCGCCCAGGCTGTTTTCCGAATTATTATTGTGACCTATCAAAGGGCTATGGAGACTGTGGCAGGTCTATGAGTGCCTGTCTGATTAAGTGTGTGAACTTCGCCACTCTAGCAAGGATGCAGGTCTTTATATCGGAAAAACACCAGTCTGAAACCTCCTTGCAGGTCCTCCTGCCCTAAGCCCTAAAAATGTGGCAGAGCAGCCGATGACACTCTCCGGCCAGTTTGGGACAGCAGTACATCAGATGCGACCAGGATTCCTTGTGATAATAACATAACCGGCAGATGACTGCACCATCCTTGCGTGCCCAGGCTGGATTACAGTCCGTAATTTTGAGTGCAGTGAGCCTCATGAACAGAATTTTCCTGTGAGCCTGGGCTAAAAGCGCCTCTCATAAGTGTTGTTGGCCATTTCCCCAGGATGTAAGACAAGTCCAATGCTGTTGTATTGGGATTACGATGCAAGGAGGCCCAATCTTTTTCATACGAGATGGCCCGGACCTGCCGCTTCACTGCGTTTGTCCAGGCAGATATTGGGATCTCGGGTAAGAGCAGGCTCTCTGCTTCAATCTTCAGATTCCCAAATGCTTAACTCAACTTGGAATGCCTGGAGAAGTCCACTTCCTTGAAGATGGGTCCCAGTTGATGTTTAAGGGTATTGTCCGAAGCTGTTAGGACCCTGATGTAGAACTTAATTAAGTCCCCCTGTAATACTAAGCCGGGTCCGCCAAGACTTAGTTTCCATCCCAGGGCCCTGAATTATGGCCTACCATATGGGCAGTTTCTTAGGCTACGACGCAATTGTACGGAGAAAGAGGACTTCTTCAGAGAGGCTAAAATCCTGAGTGCCAGGCTACGTGAAAGGGGATACCCCCAAAAGATTGGTGAAAACCTCCATGAAGAGGGCATGCTTCAGCCCCCGGGAAGTGCTATTAACTAGCAAGACTAAACGTCAGACTAACAAAAGTGTATGTGTGACAACCTTCTGCCCCTTGAGTACCCAGGTTACCAGAACCATCAAAAAACATTGGCCTACACTGAACACGCTGAGCACCTGCCAAGAATTACCCATGTTCTCTTACAAAAAGGGAATGAATATCAAGGACCACTTGGTACACTTGGATACCAGCATAAGAACAACGAAGAGCACAATCAATGAACTCTGGGTTCTTCCACCCGTCACCGGACATTTTAAATGTGGCGGATGTGTAGTATGTAACTACACTTTTGATACTAAAGACTTTACCCATGGCAATGTAAAACTAACACTACGTGATCTTACGAACTGCGCCACCCCGAATGTCATCTACTGCATTTGGTGCCCCTGTAGTCTGATATACATAGGACAGACAACCCAGCCAGTGAAAACTCGCATTGGCCAGCATCGCAGCAGAATACGCTGCCAAGTAGAGAATGCCCCCTTAGTACAGCATTACAAGGACAAATCCCACACAGTTGACGACCTCAAATGGCAAGTTATTGAAAGAGCCAAAATTCCACCAAGAGGGGGTAATATTTCTCTAATTCTGCAGGCACTAGAATGTAAATGGATCGAAAAATGTGACTTCATTAGAGAGGGGCTCAAGAGTTTGGAAGAATGGCGGAGGTTTATTAGCTTAAACTGAGACCCATCGCACCTTACACACCACTAATACCTGTGTGCTCACCACCTTGAAGCCTCCTTCATCTCAGATGAGATGGACATAATGCCCTACTATGTACTACTTTGAACCATGTATTTCATACACAAGACTTGAGCAGACCAACTTTCTGCTAAATGCTAATATTTTCATATGTCTCCATAATTAAGTGATATTGTCACCAGATGGTTTTTGATTAAAGCCAATTCTGTTTGTAATGTTATGTCACAAACAATGCTTTCACACACCTTCACCTTAGTGTAAATAGTTTTTTTGTTTTTTTTACTGTGACTTTATAATGATTATGCATTTCACCACATTAAGGATTGGGTGTGGGAAAGGACTCTGTCTACCATATTACCAAGTACCATCAAGCCCATAGCTACACCATATGCACCTGTCCGTGAATGACTTATTCTGTATATCCTCAATACCCTTTATTGCACACCGCATTCCCTATACAATAGATTGACATTAGTCAAGTTGCCTAATCGGCTCCAGAACATCGCCTCACAATACCGCCCTGTTATTGGCTATCACCTAGCACCATTAAGCCTGTAGCGATTCCCCACTTAGTAATGGCCGCCAATTGCCTCTTTCCGTGTACTACCTATTAGTTTAGCACTTTATACCCACATTAACCAACATGACACACCGCAAACACTAGGTTAATAAGATTGACTAGGTCAGGTTTCCTTAATTAGTTTTAGAAACTCGCACCACAAGACTAGTCACTTTCGGCCCTTTGCTTGCTCCTCTTAGCAATGGCAGCCGCCTTTTTCTATCCGCACGGTTCCGGCAGCGCGTACTTTGGTACGTTTTTAAATCGAGTCTTCGGCAGACATCCTCGTAACCGGACCCACCTCTGAAGCGCCACACCGTCACACAATAAGTAAGTTGCCGCCTGCGAATAATCCACAGCACGCATTACTACTACGGAACCCCTTACAATCTTCCCTTCTTAATCTTAGATTGTGACGGTGAGAACACTGTAATTGAATTACTCACACCGAGGATACTTTCGGGTGAGTTGAACTGCTCTGCATCTGCTTAATATACCTGAAAATTATATCAGCGTGCCTTGTTAACTGAAACACCGCTATGCCCTTCTATATTAGATCTCCACAAGGCACCGCGCAGTCACAAAGTAACTGTGACCTTTGGAACAAAGTAATTGATTACTCACCGCCGAAAACAGAGCGGGTGAGTTTACTGCTATTACACTGGTTCACCAATAGAAGTGTGAATGTTTTGGCAAACATCCTAATTGCCCTTGTTTTCTTCAGATACGTGAAGGAACTATTGAATTCTTTTACTCAGACCGGCACATCTGTGGCTTTTTAACATCCTGGTAAGCCACCTTAAATACCACACATTACATCAAGTCACAGGCTTTATTGGTCTTCTCTAATACCCATCTTATTAATATTAGGACCTTCTGGACGACCTGAAATTACTAGATTTTACCCCAGAAGACATCCATGCTCGGAACAACCATTGTGCTACCCTTGGTAAGCCCTTGTACACTAATCACCACGTCAATGCTCTCAGACTGCCCTACCTTGTCCCCTATTCACACTTTCCTTCAATTTAGTCCCCAGAATTCCTGTCCTGAAGAGACCCCGTATCACGAGAGGGTCGAAACGTCATCGACTATTTAAAAGGGAGAGCCAAAGAAAAATATGTATACAATTACTATACTAGAATTGTGAAGAGCTCCCCTGCCTTTTCTACCAATAACTAACTCCCCTTGTTTTCACATATCTTGTACAGCACTGTTAGGTTATGATCACTTCACTGGGGTTCACCAAGTCACGTATAAACTGCTGACTAAATGTAAATATTCAATACACATCTTTGGAAAGGTGTTTGCTTACAATAACTGTGAAATAAACTATACTCATTTCGGCTGAAGTGAGTACAGCTATGAGACATTGTCGTGTGGGCTCTCTGAAATCGATTCTATAACATTTTGGTTGACAATTTAATTAAGGTCTAAATTGTTCAATTGTCTATGTTTCTGATTTAATCAAGCAAGTTATTCCTTCTTGCAGAGTTCTTATCATTTTTATAAATGAGTTCCTTGTGAACATTGTTTTTTTGCTGATTAGCAACACCCAGTTCGCAAGGATATATGGGTTGCTCTTGTTTTTTGTAAATATCCAGCCATAGCCTGGATTTCCTGGCTTGTCTCGGAGCTTCCAGCACTGCCTTATAGGCTTTTACCCAGGCCGCCGCTACGAATCGATCCAGGGCTCCAGGAAAAGCCAGGTGGCTGCAGTTGATGGCCGGTATTAGTTTCGCCTTAAGGACTGTCAGCATTGGCTTGGCTGTTGGACTTGTCAGGCGTTGGCTTAGTCGCTTCAATGTGAAGATTACGCGGTTGTCCTTTGCGCTTAGATATTTTATATGGGTCACCGGGGTGGCCCTCTCTGAGAGGCAGACCCCAAGGTAGTTGTAGGCAGGTGTTGTCCCTATTTGATGATCTCCCAATTGCCAAAGGGCTTGCCTTTTATGTGGTAATTTGCCAAATACAACTATCTTGGTTGTTCTCTGGTTGACTAGCAGATGGTTTTCCTTGTGAAGTTCATTTAGGGCTCTGTGGAGGCCCACCCTAGTATGGTCCATTACAACCATGTCGTCCGAATACTGAAGGGTAGAGAGCCTCGCCTTGCCCAGTCTCGGGCCACTAAGCTGGCTCCTTTCAGGGCATTCCCCAAGTCCGCAGTGTAAAGATTAAAAAGTAGGGAGGCCAAAACACAGCCCTGCTTGAGCCCATTGTTGGTTTTGACTCTTGATGTTACTGCAGTGGGGCTTGTTTTGGCCTGAACCCATGTCCCCTCATAGAGGGATATGATTGCTTTCAGGAGCTTAGAAGGGATCCTCCCGGCTCTCAATTTTCCCCAAAGCCTGCCTCGGTCCATCCTGTCGAAGGTCATGCTGTAATCTATGAAGCAGCAGAACAGGGGCGGGTGCTTTGCCTTAACCGCTTGTTTGCAAAGATAAGCCAGTGCAATGATGTTGTCCATGGTTGAACTGTTTGCCCTGAATCCTAACTGATGGAGTGGGAGGATTCTTTTTTTGTTTGTCCATTCCTCCAGGTCCTTCAGAAAAATTCAGGCATAGGCCTTGGCTTCTAGATCAAGCAGAGCGATGAGCCTGTAATTAGCCAGATTTGAGCAGTCACCTTTTCTATGGATGGGGAATAAGATGGATCCTTTCCATGACTGCGGTATCGTTGCTGTCAAACGCGTAATTAAAAAGTGGAGTCCGGATTGGGACTAAGTATGCCTGAGCTAGTTTGAATACAGGACGGGAATCCCATTTGACCCTGAAGCGCCATCATTTCTCATTGACTTGATGTTCTTGATTACCTTGCCTTCTGTGAATGAAGTGCCTTGGGTGGTCTCTGGGCCTGCTTCCTGAGCACTCTTCCTGGTAGGCCCAATATCTTGGCCTACTTTCAAGACACTCTTAATGGTGGGCCCGTCATCTGGGGAAACTTTCGTGTACAGTCCTTTCACATATTTTTCCCAAACATTTCCGGCTATGCCATTCTCTTGTGTAGGACTTTGAGTGTCAAGCTGATTAATGTATCTCCATAATTTAGAAAGATTCTGTTCTTTAAACGAGGAGAACACTTTGAGCCATTGCCCTTCAATGAGTTTTCTTTTGCGCTCCCATACTTTCTTCCTATATGCTGTCCTCAGGACGGCTATAGAACTCGCCTCCGACGATATACCACCTTTCTTTTTTGCCTCAAGCACCTTCCTAGGGGTTCGTTTACATTGATTTAGGCACTTCGGGGCACACGCCCCCTGAAGTGGTGATTCTAGTCTCATTCTCTTGTTTTTGTGATGGGCCTCCCCCAAATTCTGCTGTAAGTCTGCCATGAGGGCTTCTCAACGGCTTATTGTCTTCAAAGGAGACCCTGGCCCTGGGCATGCTTCTCTCTTTTCCGCCCACTCCGTCAGTTTGGTTCCGAGGTTGGCTGTCCATCTTATTCTTTGGGGGACACTGTGCCGCTCTTCTCCTGTGGGTTCTCCTATCACATGCTGAAGAGTTGCTGATTGCATTGCTAGTTAAAGAGAGGCGCGCAGTGGCCTATGATCGCTTTCTCCTCTGTCATCGACTGCAAAATGTCTCCCAGCTTGTCGTCCAGCTTCTCATTAAGTAATATGTAGTCGATTGTGGATGCATTCTTAAAGGTTGGTTGGGGGTACCATGAAGGGGCGCGTGTTTTTTTTATGAAGTGAGTTGATCGTAACTTGTGATTTTGAAGAAGAGAGAGAAGGGGCCCGCCTTGTCCTAATGTCTATGCAAATCTAATGTCGTATCCAAGCCTCTTGTGTTCAAATCTCCAGCACTGATCACGTGGTGGTGTTCAAATTTAATTAATAAATCTTCTAACGTGCTGGTGATGGTTTCCATGAAGGCTTTCGTTTGACTTTGCACAGGGTTAATGTAGGAGTATGATTCAACCTGGACCCCTTGATTATAAGAACTTGCAGCTCAGGAGATATGATGCTGATTTCTGTGGTTTTAAACGTACAGGCGTGATCTAGGAAGACCGAGATTCCTCCTGACGGGTGGTCGAAGATGTTCCTTTTTGTGGCGGCTACTTGATATTCATGGAAGTCGACTAAAGGTGTTGTTGTTGACATTGCCCAGGTTTCCTGGAAAAATACTATCTCTCCCTTTGCGAGATAGTCCTGTATTTTCTTGTCCCAGGTGATTTTCCTGAGCTCTGAAATGTTCCAGGTGATTAGTGTTAGTTGTTGATGTACATCTGAGAGCTCCCCCAATTTCCACTCTACGATGATGAATTTTTGTCTGTTGTTAGGGAAGCTGCTGCTGCCTGAGTTCCCCTGTAATTGCCTGCTCAAGTTGGCACATTTGCGCACCACGCTGGTTGTTTCTATATGTAATGCGGATGTTTGTAGAGTTGCTTAATCATGCTTAGCTGCTTCTGCCTCCTTTTCTGTGATTGTTTGTGCCTTGCAAGATTGAGGAGGCCCCCTGTCCTCGTAATTGGGAATGAGAACATACGGGTATTTCGTCGGGCTGGGTGATTATGCATCTATGCCCCAGCTGGCTAACTGGTGAGCTTCCCCTAAAACGGCCAGTTGTAGTCGCTGTTGACTAAATCCCACTAGGGTGGAATCACCCTGGGTGTCCCCTTGGAGCTTTCTGAATTTTACCCTCTCTAGATTTTCCAAATCAATTTGTGCAAGGGTTGCAATGTGGCTGAATAGCCGAAGGATATTGGACCTGATCAATATGTCGAGAGGGCCCTTGATGTGGTACCTGGGGGTTGCGTCTACCTCATGAATTCGAGGTGTAGCTTTTAGAATTGGTGCATCCATTGTGCTCTTGTCCTTCTCTTGTAAGAATGTTTGGGGGCCTGAATTTAAGGGAGGGTTGTGAGTAGTTCAGTGCTGCGGTCGGCCGACTGCCCCTCTTGAGGTGCTTGCTAGACTTTCTTTTATCTGCTGTTCCATCTGGGACAGTGTATTGCACCCTTCTGGACCACTTTGCATCTCGGATCTTGGTGGGTTAGATGCCCAGATCTGTGTACTAGCGTCCGCCTTCTCTGGTCTTACCGCCAGTTCTTTGTTGAGTCCGGAGGCTAATGTTGGCCCAGTTAGTGGCTGGAGAACATGAGGCTTGCTTTGACATGGTGGGGCCTCGCCCCCTTGGGAGCTTCCTTCCATTGGTGCCCGTGGCTTTTTCTGCTGTTTGGCAGTAAAGATGGGCTAGAATGGCCTTATATTGTCACTCTCCGCAGGACTGCAACTGTGCAATGTTGACGGCAAGATTGATCTTCCTTCGCCTTTCGTCTTTTTTAGTTGTTTTTTCAGCTTATTCTTAGCCCTTCTAGAAAGGGGGGCTTCTGCCAGAGCAACTTCCATTGATCCTGCTGCCCCCTGGGTGTTCTTCTTGAGCTCTTCCCCATCACATGTACCGGCCACTCATGGGCTAGCAAATACTTAAGTCCCTTCCCTGCTTCTCTGCGGTTCCTGGATGATATCTATTCTTTGCTGTTAGACTTGGCATCTTTTGGCGTGTTTCCCCTGACTTTTTGCTTTCTGACCTCCTGGTTTTGACTCTGTTTTTGCTGGTGTAATGATTCTGCGCACTTTCCTCACTGCTGTCCAGTGGGAAAGTGCAAGTGCTCCTGTAGAAAATGTGTTATGGATTGGTGTTTCCATGATTTGCCTATTTGATTTATGTGTCAGTCCCTAGTAAAGTGCACTGCAAGTGCCAGGGCCTATAAATCAAATGCTGTTGTTGGGCTGCAGCACTGGATTGTGCCGCCCACGCAAACAGCCCGTAAAGTGTAACTCTGGCCTGCCATTGCAGAGCCTGTGCGCAGCCTGGGGCTGCCATGTCGACTTGGCAAGTGCACACACTTGCCAGTCCCTAAACCTTCCCTTTTCTACATGTTAGTCACCCCTAAGGTAGGCCCAAGGTACCCCTGTGGGCAGGGTGCATTGTATGTGAAAGGTAGGACATGCCCTGGTGTGTGTGGCATGTCCTGATAGTGAATTACAGCCTATTTCGTTTTTCACTATTGCAAGGCTACCTGTTCCCCATAGGCCAGAATGGGCAGTTTTGATTATTACATCCTATGATCCTAACTGACCCAGGGAACATGGTAGAAATTCGAGTTTAGTATGCCTGAACTCAGAATGATAAAATGCATCTTTTAGTGAAGTTGGTTTTAACATTCTGTGTTTGAAAGTACCACTTTTAGGAAGTAGGTATTTTCTTGTCTAACCATCCAAGCCTGCCTCTGCTAGGTTGTGTATTCCTTGTCTGGAGTGTGAGTGACAGGGGCTGGGGGATTCCAGGAGACAGGGTGAGTCAGCACAGGGCTGAATAGCAAGATCTACATGTAGATGGGTGGGAGGAGTTGCACCTGGGACCTGAATAGGGCTGTGCCTTCCCTCCACAATGCTGGCTCCACCTCCTGTGGTGTGTCTGATGTCCCTGGCCTACACTGCAAAAGGAAAGAAGGAGACTTGTCAACAAAGTGCTCCAGGACTGACCAGAACTGGTTTGGACTAGGCAAAGGCCTCTCTGCCTTCAGAGAACAGAGAGAAATTGAGGATAAAAAGGGGACCCAAACCCCAGAATTTTAGAACTCTTTTGGATCAAGAAGACTGCCAAGAAGAAGAGCTGGAGAAGCTGTGAGGAGGAACTACCACTTTGCTGTGTGCTTTGCTTTGTTGGCCTGCAGTGGCTGCTTCTGTCTTGGGCAGTGAAAGGACTGGACTGAACTTTCTGCAATCTACTTGGCGGGTGTCTCCAAGGGCTTGAGGTAGAGCTTGGCCCCTGTTCAAGAAGTCTCAGGAACAGCAAAGACTTCAAGCCCGACGCCATCTACGATGCCGCTGCCGACGCCGCTGCCGACTCCGTGTCCTGAAGGCACCGCAGAGGGCACCGCCGCAACGCGACCCTGGTCTCACCGACGACGCCTGCTGACGCCGCCACCGAGCCGCTGCTCGCACCGCGACCTGTGGGAACCGCACTCCGCACCGCCTCGCTTCACGACGACGCCTTGGTATCCCCGACGACGCCGCTCCACGCCGGACTCAACGCCGCTGCTTGCACCGTGGTTCGAGGGCACCGCTCGTACAGCTACACGACGCACCGCCCTCATCCCGCACCGCAGCCTTGGCCTACCGACGCCGGTGCCATCGACTCCAGTTCATCAGCCGACGACAGCACTTCAGCAACGACGACGCCGCTGCTGCACCGTGACCTGCCAGCACCGTGACGAGCACCGCCTTCATCTCACACCGCAACCCTGGTCTCACCGACGACGCCATCCGACGCCGCCACCGAGCCGCTGCTCGCACCGCGACCTGAGGGCACCGCACCGCTGCACTTCGTACCGCAGCACCCGACGCCAGCGCTCCTGACTTCAACAGAGAGGAGATCGATCTGCAACGCGTGTGACTTCGAGGGCCCCGACTATGCCTGCACCGACCTCCAGAACCGACGCCTGCGGACGCCGTGTAATTGGAAGCTCACTGCAAGGTCATCGACGCCCTGCATTTATGAAAGGTACTGTTTGCGGGTCTTCCTGACACCGTAGCTGACCCGCGACGCTGCGGTCAGCCAGAACTGTTTGGATTTGTTTGTTCACGACGCCGTGATAGCCCCGGACGGAGCTATCGACATCAAGGAACTGTTTTTAAGGTCACTGTGATAACTGAAGATTTTTAAAGTACTGTACTGTGGATTTTTATCGTATTGGTCTTGTTTAAAGTATATAAAAATATTGGATATTTTTCTAAACTGGTGTGGTGTCCGTTTGTAGTGCTTACACTGTATTACTGTTGGTTATGTGCAAATGCTTTACACACTGCCTCTAAGATAAGCCTGACTGCTCGTGCCAAGCTACCAAGGGGGTGAGCAGGGGTTATTTTAGGAGTGTAACTCCCTTATCCTGACTAGGAAGAAGGGTCCCTTCTTGGACAAAGGTGCAAGTCCTTGCCAACTAGAGACCCCCATTTCTAACATTTGCCATTCCTTTATTACATATATTTTAGGACTTGGGGCGAGGCTGCCTTTGCCTTTTAGATCTGGCGGGAGTTTGCTCTCTAATGTTGGTCTGGAAATTCCACTAGTTGCTGTCCATGCTTCCCCCTTACCCCTAGATATTGCTACCATATCCCCTAGTATCTCTGGCAGCTCGGCCCACTTGTCTATGATGGCTGCACATGAGCACGAACAGGCTTTCATGGACTGGTTGCTGAGGATGTTTGCTTCCATATTTGTCAACCTTTTACTCTGGTTCGCGAGGCGCTGGGCGATTGATTGCAGAAAGTCAATTCGAACCTTCATTTTTGTGACTGCCATAGCAGAGCCCTGGCTAATGTGTTTTGAGCTCCTCTAATGGCTTTCAAATGGTCTTCCTGATCGATAGTTGGCAGGGTCTCTGTATGAGGTTCCTTTGCTTCTTCAGTCTTCCCAAATAATTTTGGGGTGAGTTCAGGGTTCTTTCAGTTGTTAATTCCAGTTTTTGTAAAAAGGAGGCAGTAAGATCTTCTGCCTCGGAGGTGTCGACTTTTTGGCAGTTTGCTGGTGAGGTAGTTAAAGCGGACCTTGGGGGTAGATGGCGTTGGATCCTTAATTGGAACTTCTGGGTCTCGCTCGCTTCGCCAGTGAATTAGAGCTTCAGTGGAGTGGTGACCGTTTGCCTTGTTTGGTGTCACCCTGCTATTCTCTGGGTTCGGTGAGATCTTCCTGGGCGGTGTCACGTGGTCCCTTTCTTGACGGGTGATGCAGCTGTTACCATCATTTGCCCCTTGTTTCCCACTAGGTGGGGTGTGGTGATGCGCTTCCCATTCCCATTCCCTGGGGCATGAGTGTAATCTGCGCTTGGAGGCGGGATTGCTAAGAAAAGGGGAGCCCGCCATACTTTGGCTAGAGCCTAGCCTTAGGATTTTATGTTTTGTCGCATCTTTTACCCCCTATAAGGGATTTTCCCAGATTGTTAGTTGACTACCAGGTGTTTGGAAGTATTGTGTTATGAGCCCTTGTTGGGGGCATTCACTGGGGATTGTTCTTGCTTGAATGACCGTGCTGTGCTTCTTGTAATCCTGGTTTGTGTTGGCCCAATTAGTTTGTTCTCGTCAGTGTTGATCCCTAAGTGTTGAGAAGTCTTCTTTTTAAGCACCATGTTAATCGAGGAAGGAAGAGAGAAATGTTAAAAAAAAAAAAAATGTGGCTGGAGAGGCACTATTAAATGTAAGCTTCAAGTAGATTGCTCTTGATGTTATTTGCAACAAGGCTCACCTTGGCACACCTGCTATGGAATCTTTGCTTCCCTGCGTCCACCTCCTTCCTTCTTCCCGCCTTCACGCCGCCCCCAGGCCTGTGCAGCAAAAGAAAGACCCTTGGTGATGGCTACGGTGACTGCTTTGTAGTTACTAAGACAGTTTTGGGCATCTGTGCGCGACTAGTCAGGTAGGCAGGTTTTCCAATTCAGGCGAAGGACCAAACGCTCACTCCGTTGTTTCAGGCTGATGATGCTGCCCCTTTGAGATAGTCAGTGGCAAATTTAGGTGGAATACATGGGGGATGAAAGCGGGGCACTCTGGGCTCCACAAGCTGCACCCAGACTATCTGGGCTGCCTCCGTGGAGCTTACCGGGGGCACGCACTCAGTGGCGGTGCTCTAAGGCCACCACGCTCGCTCGACCCCTTTTAGTCCCCAGTCACTCCGCAGACCGATTGTTGGGCCCGAAAGTACCCCGCAATGATCCTCCGACACCATGGCCACCAGGTTGCTCCCTTAGGGTTCGCACAGGACTCTCCCGCCTGGATGTCTGGATACCTGGTCCTAGTTCGAGCCCTCCATGAGTCGGGCCGGGACTAGGTTGAATCTAGTCCGCGCCCTCCTTGAGCTGGGCCGGCCACCAGGGAATCACCTTGGGGGTCTCCACCATCACCGCCAATCGTGTTGGGGGAGCCGTGGGCCGGGCGCTTGGCCTCGGACAGGGAGAGGGGAGCGGCAGGCAGTAGCAGTGTGCTGCTCCTCCTTCGGCGGTGTCCGAGGTGCGTTCAAGGTATGTGTGCGTGCATCGTCTTGACGCAGTGACAAGAGTTATGACTTCCTCACTCGTTCCACAAGAAGTGGTTAGCAAACCAGACAACTGTGCTGTCTGGTAGGCTTTGACCTTCAAGGTGAACATGAACTACAGAGTGTGGATTGAGGCTGTCTGTATCCAAGGAGAATCCGACTTCAGGAGCAGCTCTAAGAAAAGCTTATTTATATTTGCCTGTCTGTACACTAACATTCCAGTATTGTCTCTAATAGATTTAATATGGCTGGTGCGGGATTCCGTCTTAAGCAACCATGCTAAGAACATACTAGCCTTGCTTCCCTCTATGGTGAGGAAGCAAAAGACACACAATTGATGGACGGAATGCAGAACAAATCAAAACATTCACCCCCACTCAAGAGATCTGGGTTAAATCCATCATTCTTTTGCTCACCATGCCACCCCAGTTTAGACATGGCCATATGCAAATCAGTCTTGACCCTGTGCCTCATGGGAACAGTCCAGCCCGAACTGCCAAGCCAGGTCCTCCCTGGACCGGAAACAAGCATCCTAGGACCGGTTTCGGGGTTTCACCCCTCAACAGCCATGATAGCTTGATTCCAGTGGCACAGTGAGCCCGGGACCCACGTCTGGGCATACCCGGCGCACTTATGGTGAGGAAGCAAAAGACACACAAGGTCAAGACTGATTTGCATATGGCTGGGTTCAAACTGGAATGGCGAGCAAAAAAACAATGGATTTAGGCCCAGATCTCTGTACTGGGGTGAATGTATGACATTGTTCTGCATTCTGTCCATCAACTGTTGTTTTTTGCTTCCCTCTATAGCCAGCAGTTGTATGTATGTTCTGTTTTGATTTCCTAGTACCCTAATCTACCTAAACCAAACCACCTGAAAACCACCCTCATGGTTCCTAGTCCTCGTTGAAACCATTAAGTTAATTTACATTGTAATATAATATGCCAGTTTTTCACCTAGTTCACTTTGAAGTGCAGTGTACTGCAGTGCCTCAGGATTTAGTACCCAGTTGAGAACCCTCAGGTGGGGTCTCTTGCATATGTAGGTCACCCACAGAACACAATGATCTAACAACTGGCATGTATGAAACCCTGTTAATTTCCATTCATCACAAATAAATAGTCCAATCTACAAGAATGACCCACGGATAGAAAAAGAAAACCAAAATTCTGTCAATCTATTGTGCTTTAATCTCCGCATATTCAACGTATACTACACTCCTAAGTGATCTAGACATACAAGGCTTATGTTATTCTAAACTATCCAACAAGCCAATCATCACCAGGAGTCTACCCTCAGGATATGAAATGTGTTTCACATGTAACATGGTAACATGGTTCCAGGTGCCATCCAGAAACCCACTCCCTAGAAGTATGTAGAGTACAAGAACTTAGAAAAATTGCCTCTCCATCTTATAGCAACTTTCTTGCTTTTCTACATGTAAATTTTCTTTAATGAGTCAATCTAGACTCTGAGTACTTTAATGTATGAACCCACTTGTCTCCTCTTTGGATGATTATTCTGACCCTTTAGATGATTTCAGCACAGCATCTAAGTCCTGTCAGCCATAGCCAATGTGTAGAATGAGTGACCATGAAATGGCCCACAACTCCCATCTGTGTCTTCTCTGTCTCCTGAACATAGTGTCTCATCAGTTCACTGCCATGTGTGAGGTAGTAACTATGATGTCCAAATATCCCACCTAAAGGCAATAACAAGGATGCCCAAGACTGACCATAGTGGGTACATTGTGTTAGGAATGTGTGTGTCTCACAATAGGACATGCCCACTCACACCTAAGTATAATACACTAAAACGCATGGTTAAACAATGTTACTTGCATTTTCTAAATAATAGTAAAATAAATCCTGAAAAAACAACATGTTCATGTGCAGGGTTCCTCTCGAGTCTCTGGCTCGCATCAGATTAGTGCTACTGGCATGCCAGCCACACAACCCTTAGTAAAGGGAGCTCAGTGGGTTGCTAAACATTGGTCTTCACAGGCCCAAGCAGGGGCTGCCCATGTTATGAACAACATGCTGCATCACCAAACCTTCCCTCAGTAGTACTCAGTACTCGTACATCATCAGTGTGGAGAGGTGTGGTGCAGCGGCCAGGGCAGCTGACTTTGGAGCACAGGGTTCACGGTTCGATCCCCGGCTCCGGCGGCAGCTCAGCTCAGCACCATGTGACTCTGGGCAATAGCTCACTTAATTTCCACTACGGCCCCCAGCGCCTTGACCCGTAAGGGTGAGTAGCTGCGCTATATAAAAACGGACTTACATTTTTTTTTTTTTTTTTAGTATAGTGCCCTCAGAGTCTTAGTACATTAACAGAGCAGTGGGAAAGCCTAAACGGGCATCAAATTTGGCCACATGTCTGCTGAGTGTCATCAGTCCCCTGTAAATATGTGCTAATTTGCAGCGCAAAGGCTTCAACTCTGCCCCCGTTAAATCGAAGAGGCCAGGTAGCCATATTCACTTCCCACACAAGCGAGCATTGACATAGGAAATTTGCACCATTATTTCACCTCTTTCATCAGCCACATAGAGCTTATGGTCAGTCAGTAAATTAATGTGTGCAGACCTCCACAATGGCTCTGGAGGAAGATCAACAAAAATTCTGGACTTGGTTACTGGAATTCTTTATTCACTGCATCAAAACTCCCCCCTTTTGTCTCTGTACCAATTGGGTGAAGTCAAAGAACAGCAGGAGTTTGGGGTCATCAAATAATTTTGGGTCACCCATTCAGCTGCTTGGAACTCTCTCTGGTGCTGTTAAGGGGACTTCATCCTTCACAAACCATATCACCCCAGAAACTCAGGAGGAAGGGTCTCGCACAATCTGCTATCACTAAAGAGCACGTGAGAACCCCAGGAGGAGGAGCTCACACCATCTGCTAGTGATAAAGAGCGCGTGAGGACCTGCAGGACGCGATTGGAACTCTATGCTGCTGCTGCTGAGGAGACTTTATCCCTCACAAACCATCTCGCCCCTAGGAACTCAGGAGAAGGGTCTCGCACCATTTGCTAGCCCTAAAGAGTGCATGAGGACCTGCGGGCGCGGGACCCGCTTAGAACTCTGTCTGCTGCTGCAAAGGGTACCTCATTTCCTACCAACCATCTCGCCCCAGGAACTGAGGAGGAGGGGCTCTCACCATCTGCTAGCGCTAAAGAACGCGTGAGGACCTGTGGGCGTGGGACCCACTTAGAACTCTCTGTCTGCTGCTGCTAAAGGGACTTGACCCCCCACAAACCATCTCACCCAGGAACTCAGGAGGAGGGGCTCGCACCATCTGCTAGCGCTAAAGAGCATGTGAAGACCTGCGGGAAGTACAAGGGATGTACCCTGGCACGTGCTCAGGCAAAAAGCGGTCCTGTCAGCAGCAGGAAGAGGCAGGGCTCGTCCCATCCTTTTTAAATTGCACCAAGCCATTCGTATGGATGATTAACTCTTTGACCAGTGCAAGTTAGTTTACTTGTTCCTATCTTAACTTTAATTCTATGATGATAATCTGTTTTGTTGCCAATTTCTGAATAGGTTTTATCTATTAATTTGCATGTATTTACATGCTATCTATTCGTGCAATAATCCCAACAATGGGGAAGTGGAAAGTGCTGGAACCAAATAAAGTCCCAACTAACGCAAAAAAAAAATCACAGAAACGTGCTAGTGGGAATTGCACTTTGGATGACATTGACCTGTGAATTCTGAGATGTCGAGATGAACCCTGATGTAATTACTCCTTCTACAGCGCTTTGAACTTCTTGAGCTGGGACATATTAATTAGGACAGCCACAATATGTCTAGGCACTGTCTGTGCAACTACAGTTTGTAGTATTTGTACTGAATCAGTCACAATTGGAGCAGTAACACCTGGCGATATCACTGTCAGTATTGAAACAATAGGTGGTGGGGCAATCTGAAATGTCTGTAATGTTTTCTCAATCTGTATTTCTCTTGGTTCAACAGAAGCAGTAGCCAGTGTAGTACTTGCTGGTACACTATTATCAGTATTTACAGTGGGGACCACATAAGGTGATGGACATTCAGTTAATAATGCATCCAATATTTCATTCCCTAAATCACTATTGGTTTGAGGCTTTTTGTCACCCTTAATTCTCTTCTCATGTATATGATCCTTTACCCTTTTATCCTCTCTTTCTTTGGCTCTTGATGTCTTTTCCCACATGCTTAAGGCTTCAAATTTTGTGGCTCTAGATGGGGACTTTATTTCACATAACATTTCCCTTAATATTTCAATAATTTGCAATTGAAAAGTACCATATTTTGGAAAACTCAAAGGACCTTTTTTCTCAGTCATCTTGCACCATTGGTAAATCCACAAGCATGAACTTTGCCCCAAATTTGTAGACGTAAAATGCGCAGGCATTCCCCCAGGTGGTGCCTCATCACCAATCCAAATTGAATTTGTCACATTACCTCCCCAAAAAATTCTTAAAGCCTTTAAACAATTTCATTTCTGACTCAATTCCGTACATGTCAAAATTTCTTTCCTCCAATCCTGTCACAATTTTAAATTCTTGAAGGCTTTCAACCAATCTCAATACAGTAATCACACAACGGAACTATCACAGCGCGGCACACTCTGATGTTATTCCACTCCCTGCAACTGCTGCTCCTCCTTTACAATTGCCTATAATACGTATTTTCTCAGACCAAGAACATTATCACAACAAAAAGGAAAGACTGTCACAAATGGAAGTACAGAATAATGACAAACAAGGCAAATAATTCAAACGTCTTGTCTGCTCCACTAAAAGAAATTCTAGAATCCCCCACTCTCAGAAAATATTGTCCACACTCTAAGAGAAATCTCAACCAGTGAGGATCCACCTGATTCAGTACAGTTTCCCCTAGCGCATAAGGTCTACTACATAATTCTCACTCGTCTCATTCACACAAAGTTCCCTTCTCTTGTAGCACTGGCAACGACGTCTCATGCACAGCACCTTCAAAACTCAGCAGACAAACTTATTCAGGGTCTGGTACTCTGAGACCACCCTGAGGTGTATATCCCGGGATACCAAGCCACTTTGGACCTGATAACAACTTCAATACAACACCCCTGTTCTACACAAAACACTAAAACATTACTCTACCAATTCTTGTTAGTACACATTTAACAACAATATTTCACAACCCTTTTGATACTCACACCACTTCAGAAACCGCCTTCTTGCATCTCCTTCTAATACCACTTTGCCAGTCTTCAAGTTCTGGGCATTGGAATCAGGACTTTTTGGGAATTTGGGCATTTATTCTAACTTGGTTAATTATTTTGTAGCTCCATTCAGGGTGTTAACCTAAACTCTGCTCCTTTTGGTCAAGGTGCATAACCTAATCTCTGTTACCAAAATTGTTAGCGCAGAAATCTCACGGTAATCTCCTTTTGGAAAAATTTAGAAAATGTGGCACCATTACCTTTAATTACCATTACCCTGGTTTCCGCTTTTATCTATTCTCAAGGTGATGAATCTTTGCCACTGTATTATGACCAAAGAACTCCTTCATAAACATGGGCAAATAATCAAATCCAAATAAATATTTAGTCAATAATAAGAGTTGTGAGTAGTTTTAAAGGGATTTATTTTCCAATCAAAATGAAAGATTTTCTTACTCATCATTCATTAGTCAGATATCAATCAGGTTACAGAATTGATAATAGAAAAATAAAGTTAGTACAGAGCATATCGTAATTTACAATACAGCGCGTTCCATAAGGGAAGAATTCCTATTCTAAGAAAGTGAGGCGCAAATAATGTCAGTCAGAACTCATCAAGAGTTCAAGAATAAAAGCAAGAGTGAAATTAGCATGAAGCTAAATCAATAATTAATAATTCAAAATCTCCCATAACGAGAAATAAAGCATAGAGCAAATAAGCCTTGGTAAAGCCAATTAATCAAAGCATAAAACTCTGGGTTTTTAACAAATAGCCATCATCTAATCTACCCTTGTCCCAGCTATTTTGGCCTTCCCTTGTTCATCTTCATCTGAACCTGTCTGCCTTTCCTCAGAGTCAGCATCCCCACCACCTTTCTCTGCAGCAAAATGCCTGAAAGAGTCTGCAAAAATCCTGCTAAAAAATCCCACACACCCCTCAGCTAGGAACGCGTTTATAGTTCTGCAAAATGTTTCAAAACATGTGACATTGGTCTTCGTCTTCCATCCAATTGAAATACAGCATCCTCCAGAAAGGCATCAACACCCCTCGGCTGTCTGCTCACATCATCCATCAGGCGAGTTGTTGTGACACATTTGAATCTTACTCTAAATGACTTAATCTCCTAACTTTCTGTTAAAGAAACATTTATTTTAACAAAAAAGAATAACATCAGCTCCAAAAAGAACTTATTATTTAGGCAGGAAACATTAAATACATTTTACAATGAAACAGAAGAAAATGTGTGCTTTCCAGTTTACTCTACGACATGAAACGAATGAGGCTAAATACGATAAAAACAAGTTACAGGCTGTAAATTATATGAAGCTTCTTTCTTTCACGGAAACATTCCATTCTTATCTGATGGACAGTGCTGAAGCTTTCAAAGCAAACTAAATCACAAGCTGTATTTCAGTGTTCTGTACACTTTAAAATGTCCTGTTAATTCTGTACAAGTATATTCTACTTCTGCAGGTTTAAAACACTTAAGCAAATTAAAAACACATTCTATAGTGAGGTCAAATCTAAACTAAACACATTAAAGTCAACTATAAATTAATTGTGCATGTTTTTACGTGATTCATTAAATGGAAGGCATCTGGCAAAGGCCTCATGTTTTCACTTTTCCAGCACCAAATGTCTGTGTGTCAACTAAGGCCTCATGTTTTCACTTTTCCAGCACCGAATGTCTTCGTGTCACTTTTTAAAATGCGGCTTTATGTCTGAAGCTCAAGGCAGCTTTGTCATTAGTAATGCTTAAATCTATAAGAAATGTTTCTGCTCTCACACACTCATCCCCTTCTAGTACCTCTACATACGCCAGAAACATAGCTTCCCACATTTCCCAGTCCATGGGGGGTTCCCCAGGACTATTGAGGAAATATGGAGGGGGTACAATGCCAGATTTGATGGTTAAGAATAAAGGCAAAATGTAGTAAAATAAGCAAACAACACAATGTACTAGGACACTGAAAATAATAAAGGTGGCCACCGTTGTCTACATGAAGGTGTGCGCATCACTGTAGAATACTTGCACTTTTAGTGAAAGTATAATTAGTGAAATAGGAACACTCCACAAATGAAAATAAAAAATGTAGACACTGCGTCCAATTTTGTACGACGGCTGAAAGTACAGTACCTCAAATATGCAAGCAACAGTTCCTTGACAGTTCTCTTAGTGATCTGCGAGTCGAGAATCAAAACGCGATCACAACCGAAGGGAACACAACAAAGAAAAACTCTGTAACCCTTCGACAAGCTCCAAAGAGGAGGGCGCAGCCGAAAGCAAAGATATCCGAAAAGGAAACGGAAATGGGACAGGCGCCCAGTGTAGTCAAAGGTGGAGATATCCTTCCGGAAAAAAAATGCAATCGACCAATCCTGTACAGGAACTCCCAGGCTCCTGGCCAATTGTAAATGGCGAAAACGAAGCTCCAATAGTATGGATGTGATAGAGCAGGATTTCACGAAAGAAACCTGCTCAATTGAATAACCCTATAATACGTACTAACAGTAAGTAGAGTTCGAATGATTAATGTGCACAATTACACTACATGCGGGAAGATTGCTTGGCAAATTGCATGAACTAAATGAAACTAATACTAAAATAACCGGAAATGTAATAATCTTGTGTTTAGAGTGAATTAAGAAGGTTTGCATGGCAAGGCCGCAGGTGTATTTAGTAAAAAGCATGACGTGTGTTGCTTTATCCTAATGAATAATGCTGCTTTTCTGCTTATGCTATGCTAACCATTAACATGAAGTAGAGTTAAGATGAGGGGTAAACAGTGAAAATGCATTATCACATAATTAATAAATGTTTGTTTTCTGTTCTTTTAGTAATGGACGAATTTTCCATGTTGTTAAGTTAGCCTCAGTAAGGGCGGGTGAAATTGAGATCGAGCGGGAACCATGTGACTACATGACTGAACTGCTGTGCAAAGCTGAAAAAACCGTGACCTGGTGAAGGACATGAACATTGACAAGCGGCCAACGCCAGTGTCATCGTGGGAACGGAACCCGAAGTTGTTGAATTTAATAAAGTGTTCAAAATATTGTTACATATGTACTCATGAGAGAGAAGGGGTATTGATGACTATGTAAAAATTGTGGGGAACAATGGTGTAGTCTAGAGAAAAATGATTTCATGGTGGGGTGACATCCCACCCCCAGAACTCAACCAATCCCTTAGCTAGAAATTGTGAACTTAGCAACTATTGTGGGATGGACAAGTGGTTTTTAGGGTATAAGAATAGGTGCTTTAGGGGTGTGGTTTAGCTGCTGCCGTCGCTATTGAGGGTCGCTTAGGCTGAAGGTCCGAGTGAAGGGTGCGCCGCTTTTCGTCGGGTTGCAGAGAGGCCTAGCTGTTCCTGTCCTGTCCCTGTCCTGATTTCTTGAGTCTTTTATCCCTGACTCTTGGTCCGGGGGTCCCTCACTACTACCTAGGCCTGGGTGGTAGTTTTCCATTTACAGATCCCTTGGGTTTGTATTTGATCTAATCAGTATTGCAGAATTATTATTTTTTTGCAGTCCTATTTCATGTCATTGTACCTTTTGTCTCTTCATCTATCCCTCCGAATTATCAGTTTAAACAAATATATTTTACTTGCATCTAATGTCTCTTCATCTGTCCACTGTTTGCAACGTATATTTGAAATAAGTGTTCTGTTATTGCTATGATTAGATTTTTACCCTCTCTCTCATGAGGTTTCCAGTATTTGAATTTATGAAGTAATCGATATGAGCATTTATTATTACTAGATAAAATGTATTAAATCTCACAGAGAGTCTGTGGTTATTTTAGCCAGTTTATTGATTAAAAGTTTTCTTTATAAATTCCATTGCCATCAACTCTTCAACTAATTGGTCCATCGACCAAGTAGATGAAAAGTCGATTATTATTTATTCAGACATGAATATTCAGTATGATTAAAGTTAGAACCTGAATAATCAAGAGTAAAATTAAGGCAAAGTTAACAAACTTGACACCAGCGCATCAGGGATTCGGGTGAATGTGTATGGGCCAAAGTACGTAATGTCATTGAATATTTATCCCTGATCAAGTTATTTGGGTTCGCGCTGGATCAGTTTCTTGGTAGCAGAGTGACGGTTTAATTATTGATTAGTTTGGTAATGGTTATTGATTAGTGATTATATGTTCTTAACATGAGGAGTTAGTGTCATGTTCTATGTTGTCTAGAAGTACAGGTACGGAGTTGCCTGAGGAATCCCGGGAAGGAATTAGTCAGAAGTAGGCAGAAGAAGAGTGTGGTAAAGAAAATCACACTGCAGAAGTACTTTGTCTGTTGAAATAATACTGAAAAGCTACGTAGGGCTACCAGTGTTATAACTAGGGAAATTTCATATGTAAGTAGAGTGTCTGAAATAGTGAAGGGTCCACTTTTGAAACTCTGGCAGTAATTCTCGAGGGAGTAACAGGACACCTGTTTAATGCCAAAAAAGTACTCTTGTGAATCTTCGGCTTTATCCCTAGAGGAGTAACAGGTCTCCCCAGAGCTTGTTAGAAAAGTGAGATAACGCTGGTCGTTATTGTTACTTGCAGTGTAAGGATCTCTTGGAAAAGTGAAGACTATCTCTTTATTTAGTGGATCAGACAAGGTAGCATTATCTTTTTATGTTGTTCCTAACAGAATTTTGATTAAGAAAACTCAAAAAAATATTGCCGTTAGATTTTGTGAAGGAGGGGTCAGTAGAAGGAGTGATACTGATGTCACAAAGTGCCGCGCTGTCACTGGACAAAGCAGCGGGCGTGTAGCGAGGACAGATTGTAAAGGGAGGGTCAATAAAAGGAGTAAAAACTGACGTCACAAAAGGCCGCGCTGGCATTGGTCAGACAGCGGGTGTGTACAAGGCTTTGATTGGTTAGCTGGCGTAAATCACGATAACATTGGTTGAGACTGTAGTTACGTAAGGAACTGATTGGTTGGTTGGTGTGAGTCGCGCTGGTATAGGATAGAACTTAGCTAATAGGGAAAGGAGAATTACGGAAAGAATCTTGATATCCTGTTTGTTGAGGAGAAATACTAATAGAAGAGTCTGAAGATGGGTTTGATAAAGACAAAAGAATTTATTTAAGAAAGACAAACAAATTGTGACGAGAGAGGGAATCCCAATTCCACCTCCAAAAACGCCTGCCTCTTATATGATGATGGAGCGAGGTTATCATATGTGTGTTTGGTCAGAAAACTGGATGAAATATACGAAAGATGATGGGATGTTTGCTTTTCCTGAGTTTGGAACATTTAATGTGAGAATTTTACAGAATTTGAGAGCTAGGATGAACATGCTAGAGCCAAATCCAAGACTGACTCAGTATGAAGCGTTGGAGGAATGGGAAGTAGAAGCTTATGAGCGAGAAAAAGATCGAAGTGGTAGGAGATTCCGAGGTTTTATGTCTAGATATCCATTTGAGAGGCGAGAAGATCAGATGAAAAGATGGATAAGAGCAGTAGTGACCGAGGGTCTATATCCAGTTTTGACAATAAGGAGTCAGACAGGTACTAAGTGTAAAGAGAAAAAGAAAAATATAGAAACATCCGGAGAGGGCTTGGATGAATCTGATGATGAATTGTTGGAAGATATGATGACTAAAAGACCTCTACCATATGAAAAAAATTCAGGGGAGGTCGATTCCAAGGGCTCCGCAAATGGTAACTCCATTGACCCCCCAAGTTACCGAAATAGCTAGGATAGTGCGAGAAAATGAAATAAGCTTGATAAATAAAGCCAGAATAGAACAAGTACAGAAGCTAAATCAGTTAAATTTGAATGCAGAAGCTTTGTCGGTACCAGTGACAATTGGTCCTGGGGTTCCATTATTTGGAGAAAAATCGACTTTGCCAAAAGTACACACATTAACAGTTCCAAGAAATAGTGTAAGGAGTGAAGTAGTGTCAGTAACAAATGAAAATAGACAAGATGACCAGAATACCACACTGTTAGACTTACCGGTTGATGATTTATTAACAGAAACCCTGAGGAGAAGTATTCAATTAGACCCAAGGAAAATAGGGCCAAATTTTACTCCAGTAGCAGGGTGTTCAGCAGGTCTCTCTCCAGAAGAATTAACTAATTGGATAAAAGAAATGACCAAGCCAAAAGTTCAACCACAGAGTTTAAATGTGAGCCAATTGAAAGTAGATTTAGAGGAGATGATTATTTGAACAGTAAGTCCAGATAGACTAGGGACTTATAGTGATGAAGAGTTGCTGTTTTTGTGTAAAAGTATTACTTGGAGAACGAAGAATTTTCATGAAAAACTATCAGAAGTTGCATATGAGTTTGGTGTAGATATAGAAAAGTCGAAAGTGTTGCAGAAAACGTATAGAATGGCTTTTACTGACAAGGATTTAGAAAGTTTGAATACATCAGGAAGAAGATTGCAGATAAAGGAATTAATGAATATTTTAAAGAAATGGGGAACTGTAGAAACGATGGAGGAGTAAATGGATGAAAAAGAAAGAAGAAACTACTGGTAAAGGAAATTCCATGTTTCCGTTAAAGGAAACCGAGCAAGTTGAAAGGGCATGTCCCATGAGAGAGGTACCAGGTGGTGGATATGTTCATGTACCATGGACAAGACAAGATATATTGTCATTTACAAATGACTTCCCCAGATTGCGAGAAAAACCTGTTGAATGGTATAAACAAGTGGACAGATTTGTAAAAGTTTCAAAAGTGTTGTTGAAGGATTTAGATGGTCTTTTTGAAATAGTGGTTCCGGTTGATTTGTGGACAGAATGTAAAATTACTGTCGACTGGCCTAAGGATGAATATCCTAGGGATGCAAAAACAGGTGCACCATCTGAAGAGGTGATGAAAAAGTACCATTAGGTCATTACTTTCTTGAAAGGGAAGATTTCCCCTAAAGAAACAGATTGGGTCAAGATTGACAGTACGACCCAAGAGCCTAAAGAATCGGTTCATGCATATTATGAGAGATTACTACAGGTGTTTAAGCAGTACAGTGGGTTTGAAAATATTGGAGATAAAGATATGGGACATTTTGTGTATCAGTTCGTATATGGATTGAAACCAGAGATTAGTGCAATGATACAGCAGCATATGCTCTGCTGGCAAAGTAAGTCAATAGACGAAATTTTGAGGTATGCAAAATACTCCAGTGATGATATTGATTCAAGGCTTAAAAAGTTAAAGGAAAAATGATGTGGGCACAAGTGAAGATGGCAGAACAGCAACAGGAAAATAGTACTGTGCAACAAAGTCAGAATCAGATTGGTCAGGTAAACAGTGGAGGTAAGGGAAAATTTAAATTGAGTAAGGAAGCTAAAAAGAAATTTCCTTGTCATGCGTGTGGAAAGTTTGGATATTGGAAGAACGAGTGTAGATCTGGCCAAAAGGGTAATGAAATAAATCGAAATTGAAATCCACAGATGCAGAATGAAGTGGTTGGGAATCAACAGCAGCAGCAGCAGCAGGTAGTTACTCAACAGTTACAGGTGCCACAACCTCCTATCCCCTGTAATGTGAATGCTCATATGCAGATGTACAGTGCAAGTTCTGGATTCCGAGGAGAAGAGCAGTTTGGTAAGAATCCACTAGTTTCGCAGTATTTGGTGCGTTGTAATGAGTGATTCGGATATATCTCAATGACGGTGCCTGAGGGGGGAGGAAGAGTGCGTATTTGGCGCATCTTTAGCGGTAGATCAGTCAGGTCCATTCATAGATGGAAAAGTAGAAGGTAAAGATATCACCTTCTTGTTAGACACTGGTGCTACCTGTTCTACTGGGAGAGCAGCAGAAATTCCAAATCTACCACCTCTCGGGAGAAACTATCAAAGTTGTAGGCGTTGCAAATAAACAAATCAGAACTCCTGTCACAGTCCCGATAGAAGTTCATATTGGAAACTTCAAAGACATACATCGGTTTGTGGTATGTGATACCAGCCCTGTTAATCTCCTGGGCAGAGATTTGTTGTGTAAAATGAATTGCACTATTTATTGTACACCGGATGGTGTTGCATTTATGACACCTGATGAGGATGTTGAATACAAAGTCATGAAGGCCCAGCGAGAGTCAGAAGTCAGTGAGTTATATTCACTGCTCACTGAGGAAGATTTGCCTGAAGAGTTAAAGGGTACAGTGAGATCAGATGTGTGGGATTTTTCAGGAAAAGAGATTGGGTTAATGAAAAATGACAAAATTCAGATTACAGTCAAGGATGGTGCTGTATATCCCAATACCCCACAGTACAAAATGAGTTCAGAAGTAATTGCTGGAGTCACACCTGTAATTGATAAAATGATTGAGCAGGGAATTCTAAAAGAAATAATGAGCAGTCCCTGTAACTCACCCATTATTGGAATTAAAAGCCTAATGGAAAATATAGAATAGTTCAAGACCTGAGAAAGGTGAATAAAATTGTAGTGCCATGTTGTCCAGTAGTGCCGAATCCAGCAGTAATTCTTTACCAAATTCCCTGTGATGCTGAGTGGTACACTGTCATTGATTTATGTCAGGCATTTTTTTCCATTCCTTTGCACCCGGAAAGTCAATATTTATTTGCCTTCCGGTTCGTAAACCGTGTTTTGGCATGGTGCCGAGTTCCTCAAGGGTACACTGAGAGTCCTTCGATCTTTAATCAGATCTTGAAAAAATGTTTGGAGACTTTGGTCATGCCTGGAAACTCTGTGTTGGTTCAGTATATTGATGACCTACTGGTGGCATCAAAAACACGGGAAGCATGTGTAACAGACACAATTGCTTTACTGAACCATTTAGCAGAAGGAGGACATAAAGTGTCACCCTTCAAATTGCAATACTGTACACAGGAAGTTCAGTATTTAGGTCACAAGATTGAAAAAGGAGTCAGAAAGGTGACGCCAGAGAGAATCAGTGTGATCAAGAAAATGAATCCACCCAGAAATCAAAAAGAAGTGCGAATGTTCTTGGGAATGGTTGGATACTGCAGACAGTGGATCTGTGGTTTCTCATTGATTGCAAAACCTCTACAGAGGTTGACACGAAAGGATGTGAAAGATCCAATTGTGTTGGACGAAGAGAGTATGGAATCTTTCTCCAGATTACGAAACAGTCTTTGTCAAGCGCCTGCTTTGGGAATGCCAGATTACTCTAAAGAATTTGCATTGTACTGTTGTGAGAGAGATGGATGTGCACTTGCAGTTTTAACCCAGAAACACGGAATGGCACGACGTCCAGTGGCATATCTTTCTGCTACCCTGGATTCAGTGGCTGCAGCATTACCAGGCTGTTGAAAAGCAGTAGCCGCCACTTGTGTAAGTCTAGAACAGAGTGAAGCTATTGTGATGGGTTCCCAAGTAAACGTGTATGTACCACATTCTGTTGAGATCCTTTTAACTCGCACTCAGACTCAACACATGACCTCTAGTCGGCTGACTAAATATGAGAGAGTGATTCTAGGCGCTGAAAGTGTGACAGTAGTGAGGTGCACTACTGTGAACCCTACTACTTTACTACCGAATTCAAGATGTGAGGAGGTGAAAGAGGAAGCAGAACATGATTGTCTGGATGTGACAGAACTCTGTACTAAGCCCCGTCCTGATATAGAGGATGAGCCCTTGGATGAATCAGATTGTGAGCTGTTTGTGGATGGATCATTTTTGAGAAATGAAAAAGGTGAATTATGTGCCAGTTATGCTGTCTGCACCTTATCAGGAGCACTAGAAGCATCCTGTTTGAAAGGGGTAAACTGTGCTCAAGTCGCAGAGTTGATTGCTCGGGCTAGAGCACGTAAATTGGCAAAAGGTCTAAAAGTAACAATTTTCACCGATAGTCAGTACAGATTTGGCGTTGTACATGACTTCGGTCAGTTATGGATGCAAAAAGGATTTTTGACTTCCTCAGGTTCCCCAATTCGGAATGGAAAAAATGTAAAGGAATTATTGGATGCTTTGCAGTTACCAAAAAGAATTGCAGTTGTAAAATGTGCTGCACATCAATCAGGAGATGACAATGTGACAAAAGGCATCAGATATGCGGACCAATTAGCGCTTTACTGTACCCAAAATACGATGGCAATAAACAGATCAATTGAAAAAGGAAATACCGAATGCCACCTTATGCTCACAAACACATTTGAGACTTGGGATGAGGTAAGGCAAATGCAGGAAGAAGCCAGTGATAAAGAAAAGGAAGAGTGGAGTAGAACAGGTTGTAGGAAAAATGCAGAAGATGAGGTATGGATTTATCTTGACGGAAGACCAGTATTAGCAGATTCTTTACTTTCTCACATGGCCAGGATGTACCATGGACTGACATGTTGGAAGAGACGCAATGTTAAGACTGTTCAAGCAGACATGGTACAATCCAAAGTTCAGGGTCATCGCAGAAAGTTTATGTCAAAGGTGTGTGTGGGCGTGGGGAAGGATCGAGGTCGAGACTGCGTCGGGTTAAGGTAGGTTTTATTGTTAGGGTACGTCTCCTTCGTACAGATGCCAGAGTTATGCCACAGTAATAATGTCTCTTATCCCGGGCGTCTTCACTCCTGTCTGTCTATTCCCTTGTCTGGTCTCCTTCTGTCTTCCTCTTGCGTCGCTCCGGTACATAGGAGGAAGAAGGGAACAGGGGTCAGTATAACGTACCAGCGTACGATGGGGAAGGGAGTGAGGGACCACCCGGTTTTGTGCTCAGTGCTATATACAGGGTGAAGGTGTTCGAAGGGTAGGGAAATCAAGGAGCGGGAGGATAGAGAACCACCTCTACTCGCCGGTCTTACCCCGTGTCCCGACCCACCCCGCAACCCTTTTCCGTACTTTCGAAAGCCACGCTTCTCCTGAAGCGTGGCTGGGCGCAGCATGGGGACGTTGGCCTCCTGGCTGCTTTGGGTCGTCCACACCCTCTTCGTTTCTTCGTAGAGATGTTGGGATCTTCGTGTCTCGGGTCTCGGCGTCCGTCTCTCCTGCTTCTCCCTCCTCGAGTCCGGATGTGTTCCTCCTTGCTTCCTGGATCCTCCCGGCACTTATTGGAGCTTGGGACCCCACGTGTAGAACGGAGACGGGCCTTAGCTGGATGTGGTCCCAGTTAAAGGGACAGGTCTCTGTTTCGGGTTCGTCCGCTTCGGTTTCCTTAAAGGAGCCCTGGTCCCATTTATCCTGTAGGGAAAGAAGAGGGGGAGTGATAACCGGGGGCGCCGACCACCAGTCAGCCGTTAGCTCGGTCATCCCTGGTTCGGGGGTCACCCCGTGACACTCCTCCCCCCTAGGATTCTCCCGATCGGGGAGAGGAAAGACCCGCGAAAGAAAGTCAGCACTCCCATTACTGGTCCCTTTTTTATGTCTCACAGTGAAGGAAAAGGGCTGTAGGGATAGGAACCATCTGAGGACCCTGGCGTTCAGGCTTTTATTTCTGCTCATCCACTGCAGTGGGGCGTGGTCCGTGAACAAGGTAAAGGGGCGTCCCTCCAGATAGTACCTCAATTTATCGATAGACCACTTGATGGCGAGGCATTCTTTTTCTATCGTGGAATACTTGGTCTCTCGGGGGAACAGTCTCCTACTAATAAACAAGACGGGATGTTCCACCCCCTCAATGGATTCCTGGGACAAGACCGCCCCTATGCCATGGTCTGATGCGTCTGTATGCAGTATGAATGGCCTTGAAAAGTCTGGTGAAGCTAGCACCGGGCTGGTGGTAATGGTGGATTTTAGCCGAAGAAATGCATCTACTGCCTCTTGGGAGGGATGTGTCAGAGCTTCGTTTCTAACGTCCTTGCGGAGCAAGTTGGTTAAAGGGGTTGCCAGGTCTGAGTAGTGTGGAATAAATCGTCTGTAATACCCCAATAGTCCTAAAAACGCTCTGAGATCCCTCTTGGTCTTGGGGAACGGGGTGTTTACGATCGCTTTCACCTTCTCGTCCTGTGGGGCTATCACCCCATGACCCAGGATAAAACCCAGGTACTTGACTTTGTGAAAGGCCATCCTGGACTTCTTAGAGTTCACATGGAGCCCTGCGTTTTGTAGGGATCGTAATACCGCATGAAGGTGTTGCAAGTGGGTCTCCCACGTGGGGCTGAACACCACTATGTCGTCTAGATAGGCCGATGCAAACGAGTGGTGTTTGTTTAGGACCATGTTCATTAGGCGCTGAAAGGTGGCCGGGGCGCCATGGAGGCCGAATGGGAGCACCGTAAACTCAAAAAGCCCATCAGGAGTCACAAAAGCTGTTTTCTTTCTGTCTGATACCCGTAGGGGGACCTGCCAATACCCTTTTGTCAAATCGATGGTGGTGATGTATGTTGCCTCCCCCAGTTTTTCTATCAGTTCATCGATTCTAGGTATCGGGTAGGCGTCAAAGGTAGAGATGGAGTTCAGGGCCCGAAAGTCCATACAAAACCGTGTTGACCCATCAGGTTTCGGCACCATGACGATGGGTGAAGACCATTCGCTCTTTGATGGGCGAACGACCCCCATGCCCAACATGTCCTTTACCTCTTTCCTTACTGCCTCTCTTTTTGCTGCCGGTATCCTGTATGCTTTTTGTTTCACTACTCTTCCGGGTATGGTCTCTATAGCATGTTCTGTGAGGGGGGGTTTTCCTGGTTTATCCGAAAAGATCGGGGCGTAACACTCTAAGACGTGGTTTAGGGACCTTCTTTGCTCCTCCGATATGTTAGTGTTTATCACTAACTGTTCTAATGTTTCCGAAGCATGCGGGTAGGAAGGTAGGGTGAAGTGTGTGTTTTTGGGGAGGGGACCTATCCACTTCTTTAATAGGTTGATGTGGAACGTCTGGGTGCGAGAGGGTTTTACCTGTACCCTATAACTTGTTTTTCCGATGGTGCCTACAATTTTATAGGGACCAAGCCATTCCGACCGGAATTTACATGATGATGAGGGTAGCAAGACTAAGACCCAGTCGCCGATACTTAGGCGCCTCCACTTCTTTCCTTTATCGTACAGGGTTTTCTGTCTCTCCTGTTTCTTCTCTAAGTGGGAGTAGGCCAGGTCCCTCAACTTCCCTATTTTATTCTTTAGGTTCTGTGTGTATTCGAGGAACCCTCGAGTTTCCTCTGTTTCCTCTTTTTCCCAGGCCTCCTTAGTTATTTCTAGAAGGGACCTGGGCTGCCTTCCGTACAATAGTTCGAAAGAAGAACACCCTAGGGAACTTTGCTTTTGACATCGGATCACATACAGGGACAGAGGGAGCAGTTGGTCCCATTCCTTGCCGTCATTCTGAAGCATCTTTTTCAAAACCGTTTTCAGGGTACCGTTGTACCGCTCCACCAACCCATCGGTTTGGGGGTGGTACACGGACGTTTTTATATGACGGAGGTCGAGAGTTTTGCAGACCTCTTTCATGAGGCGAGACACGAAAGGGGTCCCTTGATCCGTGAGGATCTCCCTAGGGAATCCCACTCTCGAGAACAACTCAACGAGGCGTTCCGAAATGTTGGCAGAGGTCGCTGCTCTCAAGGGAAAGGCCTCGGGAAACCTGGTTGAGTAGTCTACTATGACTAACGCATACAGGTTCCCTCTCTTCGTTTTGGTAGGGGCCCAATGAGGTCCATACCGACTCTCTCAAATGGGGTACCAATGATGGGGAGTGGTTGTAGGGGTACTGGAGGAGGGTGGTATGAGTTTCTCTTCTGGCAGATATCGCATTCTTGACAGTGCCGTTTAACATCACCGTATACCCCCGGCCAATAAAAATGTCTCAGTACGTTTTGGGTTGTCTTCTCGGCCCCTATGTGGCCTGCCATGAGGTGGGAATGTGAGAAAAACAAGATTTGCTCTCTGAAGGACATGGGTACGAGAAGTTGAGGAACGTCCTCCTCTGCAGCTACTCGGTAAAGTAAGTCCTTACTAATTGTGAAGTGAGGGTACGCTGTGGGAGATGGGTTAGTCTTAGCGGTTTGCCATGCGTTTTGTAAGGTGGGGTCATTGAGTTGAGCAAACCTGAAACTCCGGTCCATAACCCAAGGCTCGGGGGAGCGAAGGCAGGAACCGTCTTCCCTGGACTCTCCTTCTCTGGGCTGGTATGTACTGTGGCCAGGAACATCTCTAGAAAGCCCGGGTTATCTGTCCCTATAATGAGGTCTTCAGGTAAGTCTTCCAACACCCCTACCCTCACTGTGTGTGGTTCCCCTCTCTTGTGGATAAGGCTAATCTTGGCCACTGGGTACTGTTTCACGTCCCCGTGCACACACCGGATGTGGACTATTGCGTCGGGAAGGAGTTGGGAGGGAAATATAAGGGAACCCTGTATCACTGACTGTCTACAGCCTGAGTCCAGTAGGGCTTTTACGAGTCTCCCATTCACCTCCATGCTTACGTAAAAGGCAGCCCCCATCTCGGCCGTATACAAGATGGACCGAGGGATGTATCCTACGTCCATCTGTTCCTCCGGTGGTCTTTTTCTGGGACAGACTCTGGCGAGGTGGCCCCACTCCCCGCATTCAAGCACTGCGGACCTCTAAATGGGGGAATGTCCGGCTTTGAAAATTTGGGACGGGATCCCTCCTGGTAGGAACGGTAGGTTTTCTTCTCCGTTTTCACCATCGTTGTTTTAGGTGGTTTTTCGGTTTCCCACATAGCCGGTCGAGGTTGGGCCCTGGCGAATGTGGTGGCCATGTCTACTGCCTGTTCTGTAGACAGATTTGTGTGCTGGCGTAGCCATTTCTGCGTATTATAAGGTAACGCCTCTAAGTATTGCTCAAGATATATTTTGTCCATGATACCTTCCTTAGTGCATTCATTTGGTCACAGCCACTTGTCCGCTGCGGCCTTCAGCCGGAAGAAGAGGGTTTTAGGGTTTTCGCCGGGTGCTCCCCTCTCCCTCCGGAAGCGTAATCTAAATGCCTCTTCATCGAGACCTAGGTGGTCCAGAATGATGGCCTTGATGGCGGGGTATGACGTGGTCCCGTTCGCGTTTGCCACCTGGTAGGCGGCTTGGGCCTCTCCGGTTAACAGTGGTGCCAGAAAGAAGGGCCACTTCTCCGCCGGCCAGCCACAAGCCCTGGCGACCCTCTCAAAGTTCAACATAAACGCATCCGGGTCCTCCCCAGCTATATACTTCTGTAGGGATACCCCGGAGGGACCATGGTGTGGCCCGGTTGGGGTTGACATCGCTGGACGGTCTGCCATCAGTTTCTGTAGGTTCTCCATTTGGGACGCCATGGAGTCTTTGAAGACTTCGCGGTCGGCCTGTGCCGACGTCATTTGACGCTCGACGGCCCATCCTAACTTGTCCTGGCCGTGGACGAGGTGTTGTATCAGGGAGTCCATTATTACAGGTTCAATGGACATGTTGCCCGCATTCTCCACCACTTGTGGGCGTGGGGAAGGATTGAGGTCGAGTCTGCGTCGGGTTAAGGTAGGTTTTATTGTTAGGGTACGTCTCCTTCGTACAGATGCCAGAGTTATGCCACAGTAATAATGTCTCTTATCCCGGAGCGTCTTCACTCCGGTCTGTCTATTCCCTTGTCTGGTCTCCTTCTGTCTTCCTCTTGCGTCGCTCCGGTACATAGGAGGAAGAAGGGAACAGGGGTCAGTATAACGTACCAGCGTACGATGGGGAAGGGATTGAGGGACCACCCGGTTTTGTGCTCAGTGCTATATACAGGGTGAAGGTGTTCGAAGGGTAGGGAAATCAAGGAGCGGGAGGATAGAGAACCACCTCTACTCGCCGGTCTTACCCCGTGTCCCGACCCACCCCGCAACCCTTTTCCGTACCTTCGAAAGCCACGCTTCTCCTGAAGCGCGGCTGGGCGCAGCGTGGGGACGTTGGCCTCCTGGCTGCTTCGGGTCGTCCACACCCTCTTCGTTTCTTCGTAGAGATGTTGGGATCTTCGTGTCTCGGGTCTCAGTGTCCGTCTCTCCTGCTTCTCCCTCCTCGAGTCCGGATGTGTTCCTCCTTGCTTCCTGGATCCTCCCGGCACTTATTGGAGCTTGGGACCCCACGTGTAGAATGGAGGCGGGCCTTAGCTGGATGTCGTCCCAGTTAAAGGGACAGGTCTCTGTTTCGGGTTCGTCCGCTTCGGTTTCCTTAAAGGAGCCCTGGTCCCATTTATCCTGTAGGGAAAGAAGAGGGGGAGTGATAACCGGGGGCGCCGACCACCAGTCAGCCGTTAGCTCGGTCATCCCTGGTTCGGGGGTCACCCCGTGACAGTGTGCCATATGCCAAAAACAAAACCCAGGAAGAAAGACAGTTGTAAGTTGGGGTGTTATTGGGAAAGCAGGAGGTCCTTTCACTAGACTTCAGATTGATTTTATTGAGTTACCTCCATGTAATGGGCTAAAGTACGTCCTTGTCATGGTCTGTTTGTTTTCTCGCTGGGTGGAGGCCTATCCAACGAGAAGGAATGACAGCCTTACTGTGGCTAAGCTATTGTTGAGAGAATTGATCCCTAGATTTGGTTTTCCAGTCACTTTGGAATCAGATAGAGGATTGCATTTCAATAATGAAATAATTCGAATGATTTGTGCAGCATTGCAAATTGAACAGAAGCTGCATTGTGCCTATCGACCAGAAGCATCTGGTATTGTTGAGCAGATAAATGGCACAATAAAATCAAGATTAGGGAAGGTATGTGCGTCCACAACACTGAAATGGCCTGACGCTTTACCCCTTGTATTGATGAGTCTTAGAAGTATTCCTGTCAAAAAGACTGGATTAAGTCCCCATGAAGTGTTGATGGGAAGAGCCATGAGACAAGCATACATACCTGCGAACAAACTGATGAATATGTCTGATGATCGTGTGCTAGATTATTGCAAAGGACTGGCTGATCTGGCGCGTTCTGTGTCTCGCCAGGTTGGAGGAGAAGCCACAACGACACAGCGGAACCAAGCACATGATTTGAATCCTGGTGAGTGGGTCCTAGTCAAGAAGCACGTGAGGAAAACGTGCCTAGAACCCCGTTGGAGTGGCCCTTACCAGATCATATTGGTGACGAACACAGCAGTAAAGTGTTTTGGCTTATCAAACTGGATACATGCAAGCCATACACGCCTAGTCCCAAGTCCAATTTAAAGACCTGAAGAACAGCAACTGGTAAATCAAAATCAAGAACCAGCAGCTGAAGTGTGCGAAGCTGAAGAGTCTGGAGTGACAGATTCTGATGAACGTTTTGACAATGAACAGCCAAACACAAGTCAAGTAAAGTGGGCACCAGATACTGGGACTGAAAAGACTGCTGTTGAGTCGGAAGAAGGTGAGGCTGTCATTGAACCAGAAGGAAGTGAAGCAGCTGTCGAAACAGAAGAAAGAGAAACAGCTGATGAGTCAGAAGTTGGAACAGAGGAGAATGAAGTCACAAATGAACTAGAAGGTGAATGAACTCACTGATGATCCAGGAAAAAGTGATGAACCTACCGAAATAGAAATACAAGGGAGCGGAGAAAAACGGATAGAAAGAAGACTAAATAAAAGAAATGGTGAACAAAACACAGAAGGTGAAAAGATAGTACAGAAAAAGAGACCTAGAAAAGGAGACAATTGGTCAGGTGGAGCAAGAAGACTAAAGTATAGAATAGCAAGAGAAGATTGAGGAAAAGACCAGAGCAAAGTAACGAAGTCTCAAGCCAAACAGGACCAGAAAATACAAGAGGAAAAACAATCAGAAAATCCAAAAGAGCAAGAGTTCCATGTAGGAAGTACAAAGCTCTAGAATGGACCTACATAATACTAGAAGAATTTAGGTTTAAACGAAGAACATGAAAGTAGTGACACTGAAAAAGAAGATGAGAACAAACTGAGACCACCTTAAAAGGAACTGTAAAAAGATTAAGGTGGAAAAGAAAAATTGTCAGTTGAATTTAAATCAAAGACTCAAGAAAAACCAAAAGACTGAAATAAAAGAAAGGGGGTAAAGAAGAAAGTCATTAAGTGTAGGTTTACACAAAAATCTATTTTTAGAATTTTTATTTTAGAATAGAATCCATATAGATTTTCCCGATATTTTTTAGGGTTATAGACTAAAAAGGATTGTTAGATTTTTTATTGTATTTTTCTTTTTGTAGTCTATCAAAATGGCAGAAGTAAAAGTGACTGAACAACCAAAATCTAGTCTAAAACGTAGATGTATTAAAACCTGCTTATGTAGTGTTTTTCTATTAACAATTATATGGGTCCTATTATTTGTTGTCATACCTATTTTTAATGTGAATAACATTGGAAATACTCCTAAAAATGTGTTGATTGAAGGAATGAAAGATGTTTCTAAACAACTTATGAATACTAATATAAAACAAATGGATGGAAGTATTTTCCATCATGACAAATCAATTAGTGATTTTTCGTTAAACGTTTTTACCAAGTTGTTGTATGAATATACTAATACTATGAATGTGAGTGATTGTTATGTTTGCATGAAATTACCTTCGTCTGTCTCTGAAGGTATAAACTATCACCACCTTTCACTAACATATGGTGTGTCATGTAGTGTCCTTAGTAGCCTATTTTACATGACAGGTAAACTGGAGTATCAATATACTGATATGGATTTAGTATTTTCAGAAATACGAATTCTAAGGGAACTAAATAAAGTAGTAAGTGGTAAAAATGCACGCTGTATGGGAGAATTCTTCCATATCACTAAACCATTAGATGTACAACATGTCTACAAAAACAATTTAACTTGTAATTTACATGTAGAAGAGAGATTATTCTTGGGCATGGTAGAAAATAGAAGAGCAAGTTTCCAGAAAAAAGCTGATGAACAAAAATCCCAGACACCACCTTGGGCTTTTAGAGAAGGAAATTATGAGAAGGGTGAGACATATGCTGCGATGTCCCTGGACTGGTCACAGAAAGGGAAACTATGTTTATTTAGATCAAAGACTAACTATAATAATTATTTCATTGGCACTAGTGAGTGTGAGCATACTTACCAAATTACTGGAGGATGGAGATTAAAGGGTGGAACTGATCCCGTTTTCCCGGGAATATATTATGTGTGTGGTAAGAAAGCCTATTATAGGTTACCTGCACATTGGTACGGGAGCTGTTATTTTGGGATTGTTTTTCCAAAGGTTTATCATGTAGACCGTGAAGATAATAGTGTCAATGAAATAAGACAAGGACTAATAAGCAGAAAAAGAGCAAGTTTTTCAGAAAAAGTAGGTGATATCTTTGGAGCACTGATACCCTCAGTTGGAGTCATTTTAAATTCACACCAAATTTGAAAATTGTTCACAGTGGTTGACCGTTTATCAACAGATACTGCTGGTGGTGGTTTCTTGATGATTGATACCAAAATGGTGGCAGTTAGATCAATGGTTTTGCAAAATCGACTTGCCCTTGATATTCTGTTGGCAAAAGAGGGTGGAGTCTGTGGCATGTTGAAAATTCAACGCTGCTGTACCTATACCCGGATAAAAGTAAAGGGACAGAAGGATATATTAGAAATATTACCAAATTGCATAGTGATTTAACCCAAATGGAGGTTGACAGTGTTTGGGAGAGACTTGGTAAGAGTTTCTCTGCAGTTAATAAATGTTTTTCTACCTTTGGAAGTAGTTTATTAGGGAAAATAATAATGCCAATATTTTCAGTAGCCATAGTAGCTCTAGTAATATTAACAGTGTATAAGTGTTTAAAATGCATAAAAGGAAGAAAAGATGCAACAGACAAAATGAATAAAAGAAAAGGAATAAAAAGAAAGAGAGAAGAGATAGAGTTAGAAGAAATAAATGAAGAATACTATGACATGATGAAAAGGTTAGATGAGAGTGCCATAAAAGAAGAAAAAGAAAGTAAAATCTAAATACATTAAAAGGTGGCACTCGGTATGGTGAGTATTTATGATGGCTCCTAAAAGCCATCAGAGGGGGGATTGATGGAGCAGGATTTCGCAAAAGAAACTTGCTCAATTGAATACCCCTATAATACGTACTAACAGTAAGTAGAGTTAGAATGATTAATGTGCACAATTACACTACACGCGGGAAGATTGCTTTGCAAATTGCATGAACTAAATGAAACTAATAATTAAATAACCGGAAATGTAATCATCTTGTGTTTAGAGTGAATTAAGAAGGTTTGTATGGCAAGGCCGCAGGTGTATTTAGTAAAAAGCATGACGTGTTGCTTTATCCTAATGAATGATGCCGTTTTTCTGCTTATGCTATGCTAGGCTAACCATTAACATGAAGTAGAGTTAAGATGAGGGGTAAATAGTGAAAATGCATTATCACATAATTAATAAAAGTTTGTTTTCTGTTCTTTTAGTAATGGACGAATTTTCCATGTTGTTAAGTTAGCCTCAGTAAGGGCGGGTGAAATTGAGAGCGAGCGGGAACCATGTGACTACATGACTGAACTGCTGTGCAAAGCTGAAAAAAACGTGACCTGGTGAAGGACATGAACATTGACAAGCTGCCAACGCCAGTGTCATTGTGGGAACGGAACCCAAAGTTGTTGAATTTAATAAAGTGTTCAAAATATTGTTACATATGTACTCATGAGAGAGAAGGTGTATTGATGACTATGTAAAAATTGTGTGGAACAATGGTGTAGTCTAGAGAAAAATGATTTTATGGTGGGGTGACATCCCACCCCCAGAACTCAACTAATCCCTTAGCTAGAAATTGTGAACTTAGCAACTATTGTGGGATGAACATGTGGTTTTTAGGGTATAAGAATAGGTGCTTTAGGGGTGTGGTTAGCTGCTGCTGTCGCTATCGAGGGTCGCTTAGGCTGAAGGTCCGAGTGAAGAGTGCGCCGCTGTTCGTCGGGTTGCAGAGAGGCCTAGCTGTTCCTGTCCTGTCCCTGTCCTGATTTCTTGAGTCTTTGATCCCCGACTCTTGGTCCGGGGGTCCCCCACTACTACCTAGGCCTGGGTGGTAGTTTTCCATTTACAGATCCCTTGGGTTTGTATTTGATCTAATCAGTATTGCAGAATTATTTTTTTTTGCAGTCCTATTTCATGTCATTGTACCTTTTGTCTCCATCTATCCCTACGAATTATCAGTTTAAACAAATATATTTTACTTGCATCTAATGTCTCTTCATCTGTCCACTCTTTGCAAGGTATATTTGAAATAATTGTTCTGTTATTGCTATGATTAGATTTTACCCTCTCTCTCATGAGGTTTCCAGTATTTGAATTTATGAAGTAATCGATATGAGCATTTATTATTACTAGATAAAATGTATTAAATCTCACAGAGAGTCTGTGGTTATTTTAGCCAGTTTATTGATTAAATGTTTTCGTTATAAATTCCATTGCCATCAACTCTTCAACTAATTGGTCCATCGACCAAGTAGATGAAAAGTCGATTATTATTTATTCAGACGTGAATATTCAGTATGATTAAAGTTAGAACCTGAATAATCAAGAGTAAAATTAAGGCAAAGTTAACAAACTTGACACCGGCACATCAGGGATTCAGGTGAATGTGTATGGGCCAAAGTACGTAATGTCATTGAATATTTATCCCTGATCAAGTTATTTGGGTTCGCGCTGGATCAGATGAAACCGATGGAGTTCCCAATCCGGTGCCTTCAATAAGAAAAATATATATATATTTCACTAATCCACAGCATGGCTAAGTGCCCGCTCATCGCCAGTGTAGGAAGTCATGAAGTAAATGCTCCAGGAGAAAGAATGAGTTCAAGAAACTTTTCTTTCTGTAATCCAAATCTTTTATTGGATAAGACATCCATCTACAAGTAAGTAACAACTGTCGAATAGCAACCGACAGTCCTCCCCTCATATATATACATTCCCACCCCTATTTGAAAACATACATCAACTTAAACCCCACGAGCACAACTCATTCAATCCCGAGTGAGACATATGAAATAGACACGAGCGACAAGGATGTTCTCGCTCGTGCCTTCTTCTTAACACTGCACATATAAATGTAAACACCAACGAGATAATAGAATATGCGTGTTGAGAAAAGTGCAGGATGCCACAGTTATGCAGCAATCAAAGGCCTTTTTCACTCAGCTTCTACATTTGTTGCACCAAACACAATGATTCTATTCATTTATCACGGAGCATGCGGAAGATTCTGTATTGTAGCTTTTTAAATCTGCCTTGCAGAAGTTACACAAAGCAAATCTGCAACACATTTTTAGCTACTGTGCAACAGAGAATGGAAAAGTCTTTCTCTGGTTTCTATAACTGAGCTACAGTAAATGTATGAAAGAAATTTGACAATTTAGTACATACAACTTATTTAAATCTGCACTAAAAATCTATCTAAAAAGCGCATGTTAATTGAGGCCAGCATTTAGGCTTATCAGACCCACATACACTCAAGGACTTTCAATACACGAAAATCAAAGTTAACATGCGTCAATGCCTGTGACATCTGAAAGATTATCAAACATCTAAGAAAAGCGTACAGACGTGACGCTCTAGCACCCTCCATGCCTGCCAGATTGGTATAAGGCTCAGCCGCCGCAGGCAGTACTTTGTTCTGTTTCACTGACTTGACACCAAAAAGGACAGTACACCAGCACAAGAGAGATCAGAAGGAGTGGAACATACACATGGTTGTCATTCTCTTTCCAGACTGGGCCCAGGTTTGGGGAAGCCTGTGGAGGTGCTCTGCTACTTATTCTGAAGACCAAGGAAGACTTACCACCTGCATGAGGTGCTGGACTACGCCTACCAGGAGGAGTGTCTCTTCCATTGGAAGGCAATACATGGCCTATCTCTGCGCAAGGACCTCTGGGTACAGTCCTGGCCCTAGAACTGCATTGCCGGAGCACAGGAGAAGATAGTAAAACATGTTAAGGAGCTGCCACATCCCCTTTACGAACTGGAAATGGTAAATGTGCACTTTTCTGCATTCACCTTTGTTTGTACTGTACTCAACATCCAGGCAACCAAGAGACAGTCTGTCTTTATCACATAGCCAGGGATGTCAGTCATCCCATGGTCTAGAGCAGGTGGGACCCAATCATACGCCATTTCAGTCATCATTTTGGTCCATATGATTCTGTTAAAGCCATGGTCTCTACTCACCCTGAACCAGACCAGTTGCCAAAATCTTACCCACTGCTGTGGGCCCCAAAAACTCTACTGGGTGCCCTCGCTATCATCTTGGTAACAACTAGCTGCAGATGCCTACACTGAAAAGGGTCCCAAAGAACATGCAGTGGGGAGTGTCCAACTATTTTGCCAGCTGTTCCCTTTGAAAAAGTGAACCCTGAACTCTCTGGACTTCAGAACAGCACTGTTCTCTAAAAACAGGCTCCTGTGTCACCCAAGACACTACTGAGAGCACCAACGCAGTTTTCTTACTTTAAAAAACAATTAGGATACCACTTGCTTTAATCCAGTGACCTCTTTTATTCACATCATCTTTGTGCATCACAAGTGACTACTTCAAAGTAATCCTGTATACCAGCATCCCTAGCTGCAGCCTGTGAATTACCCTAATCTTTTAATAATGGACGTGAATGCTTTAGGCGAAACTCGAGGCAACTTTGACCATTCACATAGGACAACATTGGCCATAGGGCGAAACGTTAAACATTGGTGTCTAGTGCAAAGCAGCTATAAAGATGTTTGTGGTTGTAACATGGGTCCAGAGGTGCCAGAACTTTCTAGTTTTCATGGTGAATTGTTACCTGTTACTGGAGCTCTTTCTGTTTTTTAAAGTTAAGTCCTGACTGGACACGTATCCTGAAATAAGCCTTGACGCTCACCCTTACTACTCTAAGAGAGTTGAGTGACTACAGCGAGGGTCTTGGCTGTTCAGCTTGGATTCAACAGAATTGCATCACTGGGACACCAATAGTAAACACCACCATTCCTAAAAGGCAATGGACAGTAACTTCTGACTAACCCAGGATCCCACGAAAAGGCCTCTGAGGTATTTTATATAGCATGTAGCATAATCCCAGCACTGAACGTTTAGCAGAAGCAAAGCTAGCATGACCAGGTGGTCCAGAAGGAATCCTGGTAATCAATGTACAACAAAAGCAATGGTCCCTTCACACAGTTTGCCCTATGCCAATGCATTTGTCATCAAATTATGATAGAGTTGGAGATCCACAGGCATAAAATTATGAAGCACAAAACATATGTCTCATAGTTATAGAAATATCATGTGAAAGACTGTCAACAAAATGGCGTGGTCCTCAGTAAGTGATGTCATGATTAGTGATTGTTGCAAAACAAAAGTAAATAAGGCTAGCTTTCGGGTCTTTATCTCTATGAGTAGCATGGAAAGATATTCAAATGGTCACTGTGCAAGTACACTTGAGTCAATACTCTGATCCCCAAAAGTCCTTGCAAGTCCACTTATTGAGTTCAAGTTATTTCCCGAAGCTGTGTTCGAGGAACACCATTAGGGAAAAAATTTAATTTGGAGAGCATCAAGAAGGAATATGCAATGATGGGGTAGATGGGCCCAAAGGGGTCCATTATCTACAGTCACAAATCAACTAACAGCAGTCTTTGCAGTGAATATAGCACCACAAATTATGATTAAAAATATCCGAATATCTTCAATTTACTAGAAAATAAATGAAGCCATTCATTTGAATGAACAGTGGCTTAGTGTTATCAGGCACGGAATGAAAGACAGAGGCAACAGCACAACCTTCACCGTCTGGAAATGCCAAAGAAATTAAGCTTTGTATCTCAATATGTTACACCAAATCTATACACTTCCTCATAAATTACAAGCCTTTAAGGAGCTACAGCAAAATCAAGCATCCAGTTGCACTGTTATGTCCCTCTAAAGTACCAGCAGAGGAGATTGGATTGAGTGGTGTCATGCCAGTCCTCCAGTGCCTATGAAAGTCTAGATCAAGAAGACAATCCTTGCAGTAAGTGTTGCAGGTATCCCTGAGCCACCGCAGCCAGCTACTACTGTAAGCTCACTGAACTGACATATACCTCATTTTTAGATGTTGGCTTTCAAGGGGGTACACCGTTAGGGGTACATCTTGAAGTCTGGGGAATAAAAAATCTAATTCAGGATAACACACACTAAATTATATATGTAGTCAGTGTAATGACTATTTGAAAATAAAGTTTCTGTTAAGTCCAAAAGCTTAGTAAACATGGCATTTATAGCAGACAACTCTGTCAGTTTGATGGTTGAAGGACAATGAGCGTTTTTCAGCACAACTCGAGTTAAGTTAAATCTTCCCACATTTTCCGGGGCTCATCTGAGTGGGTATGGGACAGGCAGAGGCCAAAGTGCACGGTCCGATTCATGGGATTAAGTAAATATTCACGACAATAGCCAATTCAGTTTGTGGGTCATGCACATGTCACGGCTGACTTTAGCCACGCTTAGACGATTGTTCTTATTTTGGTTTCTTTTCTAATTCTCAAATTGTGTGCTATTGCTTATTTATTCGAGTGATTGTCTCCTTTGTATCCATGGCTTAAAGCGAGGCATACAAATCATTCTGTAACTGAGTCTAAGGGTTTCTCATGTTATGGGTGTTTGTACAATACATCTGTAGGTTACACAATATTTTTTTAAAAGATGGATCAGAAGGAGTTTGCACATCTGTTTACTTGCACTATATGCAAACCACTATGCCTGACCAAGAACCCCATCTTCTCTAAAACAATTAAAAAAAAAAAAAAAAACATTTTTTTAGGAACATAGTGTGGGGAGCAGCCAAGGGGACGGACCAAAGGTGACCTAGAGGTATATGTGAGGGTTGGGATGAAAGAAGGTGTAAAGGGAGTCCCCTTCAAAAGCAAGGAGCAATGGTGTCAGATGAAATATAAACTGGCTTGTGGTGAGGATTTCGTGTGTCATATCTAGTAAAATAGGCCTACGGAGTGGCTTTATTCTCTACCTTCGCACTGCATTAAATATGGCATTTGAATATAAAAAAAAAAGAGTTCAGTTTTAGTTTAGAAGATACTTTTCTTGTGAAAATGTAACACATATGAGTGACATCTGTGTTGCCTAACAACAAATAAGGGAGTTCTACAGCCTGGAAGCTTTGTAGCAGGATAATGCATTTTGTAAAGGTGGCAAATTCAATGTACGAAATGACAAGTGAATGTATGCAGGTATTCTGAAATACTTTTAGTTAATGTTTCACATTAGAAATAACAACTGTAAATCCTTTTTGATCACTGAAATAAAATATCCAGTGGTGAAATAGGCACCGTTGTTGGATTCCAGTTTGAAATCATCAGATGGCGCTGCATGACCGGAAACTAAGATTTAAACATGGAAAAATGCGCTGCCCAGCACCAATTTGCCTGGAGCCAAGATGTGTATAGGGACAATTTAGAGTAGTTTGGTTAACTTGCCCCATACAGGCCTCCTAAAACTAGGATAAGGCAGAAAGAAATCATATTTTTCTTCTCAGACGCTGTATATCGGGATGGCTCAAGCAGTCTTGTTAAGATTTAGGGGCCGATTATGATGTCGTTAGGAAAGGTTCCGGATGGGATTGGGTACTATAGGTTCTCAAGCACTAGAAAGTGAATCGTACAGATTTCCCAACGACCGATTACGATGCCCGGAAACCGTATGGGCAGTCCGAATTGGTTCCGAAAGGCATTGGGACAGTCCGAGTCTTTTGGAGCTGAATCGTACAGCTCTATGGACACGGTTTCCATATGAGCGATTAAGATGACCGATTCGGACAGCCGTTCCGATTCGTTTGCCCGAGTCAAAACGGCTGTCAGAATCGGTCTTCGGGGGCCCGTTGCGGGCCCCCCTTCACCCAGAGGTGTACGAATGTAGCAAGTGGGGGTACCCTCTTCCCAACCATGCACAAGGTGGCAGGCACCATGGGGTGCCCGCCACAGGGTGCAAGCTTTTCCCCAATTACCCCTTTTTTTTTCAATGGGAGCCTGTGTTCACGTTCATAACACAGGCTCCCATTGAAGTCAAAGCAAGTCCGACCGAACGATGTTGGGAAGCATCGTAATCAGTCGTCCGGACTCGCATGACCCGATTCGTTTGGAAACGAGTCCGGAACCGATTAGTTCGGGACAGTTTCCTAACAAGATCGTAATCGGGCCCTTAATGTAGGAGAAGTAAAAGTTCAGTTATCAAATAACTGGTCTAGTTTCGGTGTTGAGTGGAGCAAGTGAAATCTTATCATAAATGTATCTTGTATTGCAGCCTTAGTAGTTAATGTATTGAAAAACATGCATAATAGGGTTGCACAGCCTAAGGAAAATACCTTTTAATATCTGTAGCATATGCCTTACAAATGGCATAATATTCAAATTTATACAAATGTTAATGGTGTTTAATTAGAAATGTGAGTTGAAACACGTTCAGATCTCAACTGATCTATAGCTTTGATTCCATAAGTGTCAGGCTTAGATAATTAAGGCAATCTAGAAATTAAAGGTGTCTAAAATGAAATCATACATTAATATTAATTTCCTGAATCTTCAAAAAGGCTGTTCTTATTTGTGAAGGTTAATAGGACAAGAAGAAATATTCCATTAAAGTCAGCCTGTCGAGGGCAGAAGCTATGTTAAGTGGCGTGCCTTTGCTCTGGAGTAGTTTGGAACATTATCAGTCAATATCCATTTTGAAATAGTTTTGGCACCTAATATGAACTCAGTACATACAATCTGAGTTGAGTAATGATTGTGATTGTCCGATTAACAGTATCAGCAGCTGGTAATGATTATGTAGGTTTGCACTGCAGGTGCAGAAGATTGAGAACCCCCAACAGAAGACAGAACATTTCAACAGAACAGTTAGAATTTTCATCTCTAGACTTTGCTCACACTACATTCAATAAGAACTCTTCAAAACATTAAAATGACATTTTTCTTTGCTACATTTTAAAGTCGTTTTTTGGTTGAATTTGAACGAAATCTTTCAAATCGCTGCAATTACATTTTCTCTGATACATATTGAAGCTACCACATGAGCAAATATTTTTTTAGGATAAGTGCAACATTTTATTTGAAGGGTTCCATTGGATCATGCCAGATTTTCAATGGGTGGGGCTGGGTTGTGCACTGAGAGCTATTACGATCGATTCCCATGACTAGTAGTGCAAGGAATCATCACTAATATCCTGAAATTTCCAGCCTGGAAGGCAAATGTTGCAGTTACCCTAGGTACAGTCAAAGTGCATGGCTGACATCCTTAAGTAACTGACCAACTTCGATTAAGAAGTCACTGATAAATGTTTTGAATTTTAGAGCAAAGTTAGACTGCAGTAACGCCTAGTTTCCACTATATGTGTATTGTACACACACATACCATAGGAAGCCACCAAGGACAACAAATTTGGCATTCTCTTTTAAATATTCATCACACTAATTTAGTCCATTCTATTTATCAACCTCTTAATTCGGTTTCATTTACTGTTTTGAAAGCACTGATATCCAAATATAATTTCGTAACTTTTCATTCCAATGATGTTACAACTTTATGACATACTATGAAATTACCCTTTGCTATTTTCATGTACATAGTCACTGCATTTTATTTTTGACATTTTATTTTCTCGGTGCTCTGCTAGTGCCAACATAGTACAATTAATATACATTGTACGCCGGTTTTCTTATTATGTTTTACAAAGTATAATTTTATTTTCCCAAATTGAATTTATCAACCATTGGAAATTTAATACCTCAGTACAGGCTTAAATTACGCTGCTCTATTGTTGGAAAATGGATTATCAGTGAAAAGTAGGGACTTACCACTAGTAATAAGGCCACAATCACAATAAATTCAACTGAGGTCTCAAATTATTCCCTTGCTAAAAAAAAAAAAAAACCTTGGTAACTGGCAATGAGCAGGCAGGCTTAACTTAGGAGGCAGATGTGTAAAGCATTTAAAAACACCAGTACATTAAACAGGTAAGACAACACACAATAAAAATACAACTCCAATTTATAAAAAATAGGTTATATTTTTATGAATAGACACTAAAACGACAAAAATCCAATGTAGGAAACAGGAGATATGATTTTTTTTTTTTAAATAAACACTTTCTAGTGGTCGACAACCTATACTGCCAAATTGGGACATCTGGTCATGCTTGTCAAAGTTTGAGGCTGACCACGATCGAGTCCTGGTAAGATACACTATGCGAGAGACATTGGTCAAAACCTTACCTTCGCACTTAGTCATTTTTCTGGAGCTTTTTCTCTCAACGTCGGTCAAGGATTCTCTTCAGGCCGGGTTCGTGTCGACGTCGTCGGCTTGGTTTTCTGCGAGGCCTCTGTGAAATCATTGAAGTCTGGAGCTCTGGAGCATTCAGCAAGATGAACCTAAAATCCAGTCTGGGTCGCGGTGCTCTCAACGTCAAGTCGGTCACCTTATGGAGCTTTTTACCAAAAAGTCACCAAACTTCTGGATCTTCTTCCAGAAGGTCTCCTTGAGAGTTTAAATATGTCACAACACCAATCCAGGGGTCTAGAATCTCTGAGATGGTCCTTGGGATGTTGGAAGCACAAATCCCACAATGTAACTGGCCAAATCGTTAAGTCTACTGGATGCACTCCAGGATGGGGACTTCTTGGTGGAGATGATGCAGGTGGGCTCCGTTAACCAGAAGCTTGCAGGGAGTCCACTCCTTAATCCTTCTTGAAGCAAGGCAAAGTCCTTATGGCTGTAGTCCCAGAATGTGCAAGCAAGTGCAGTCCTTCTGTGTGCAAACCTTTGGGGTGCAGATGAGGTTTCAGCAGGGAAGTCCTCCTTCTCTTTGTAGTTTCAGGCAGCAGATCTGATTTGCTTGGTAACTCACCCTCCATATTTATTCAGTGTTCCTGGGCGTCAAGCAGGGGGCACCACCTGAACAATGGGATACAGGTTGATACCCAGGTGTATGACAACCTCCCCCAAAGTGTGGCATTTTCTTGCCCCAAAAAGTACTATTCTTTCAAAATCCAAGATGGAGAAAATTTCTCCTGAAGGGTGAGATCAGGCTAAGCTATCCCACCGGTGTAGCTAAGTTTCCCTAACACTCCCTTTCCAGCCCTTTCCCTAATCTAATTACAGGGGTTCCTGTGTGGCTGGGGGTGCAGGATGTGGGGGTGAGCCTGTGCTGTCTCACAGTGGCATTCTCCCTTTGAAAACCAGTTTGGCCACCCCACCCCACCCTCATCCTGCCTTCTGCTTCTGCAGGTTCAGTTCTTCCCCCACAGGAATTCCTTTGTCTCTCTAGCAGGCCACTTCACAGCTCATTAAGACAGCTTGGCTCAGCCTGGCAAAGGATAGCCAATCAGGAGAGGTCCGCTGGAAGGCTGGATTTTGGCTTACAGAAAAGAAAGTACTAGAATTTCTTTTCTGTTATAGTTATTATAAATCTAACATTGGCAAGTTGTTGGATTTATCTTAATTATTATTTTGAGTCCTTGAATTATATTTGTAGCTCCTTTCTACCAATGTTTATACTTTATTAAAGTATTCCTATTTTAGTGTATGGGGCCAATGCATTACAACGGCGAAAAATGAACTTGGCAGTTTTTCCCTCACCAGGACATACAAAACATTTTATAATGTCCCTGCTTATAGTTACAAGGTACCCTACCCCTGGGGCACTTAGGGGAGACCTTAGGGGTGACATGTAAAATGAAGGTATTTTACTACTTTGGAAGTACCTTTAATCCTAAAGTCAAATTTGCAAATAATTAAACTTTAAAACCAGCCTGCAAGGCAGGGCTGGCTTTTAATATGACAACAGGCATCACAGTAGTGCACACTTAAGTACATTAAGGCTACTGGGCCTCTAAACCGACATTCCCTACCATATACTAGGAGCTTACAGGTAAGTTGTCAGTACCAATTGCATTTCTACCGAATTACCAATGTACTTTTAAACAGAGCACAGCCCCTGGGTCTGGTTATCGGAGCCCAGGGCACAATCAGAGTCAGAAAACCAGATCTAGTACTCAAAAAGGGGGTAAAAAGTGTGAGGACACTGGAAACAGGTCCTGATTTTTCACATCTATTTTTAGACTTTCAAGTTAAAATAGGCTGTTCTGACGTCAAATACGGGAAATGGATTCAGTTAGGTTTAGTGCAGTTGTTGCAAATTAAATTTAAAATACTGCTATACTCGAGAAAAATAATTTGATTTGTTGAGTCGCAGATTTGTTAAATGACTAAATTAATTGATTGTACACATCTTCCAGGTCATTATTTATATCCAGGCTTCTTTTGGAGTTCCAAAGGGCTGTGAAAATCATTTGCATGAAGAAATGACCAAGAAAATTAAGAGTGTCCGGCATTATTATATTTCTCTTCATGCAAGGCTGGGCACCAAGTTATTTTATTCATCACCTCAAAGGCTTTTTTTATTCTCCTATAGATCCCTGTTTATCGTGAGAATAACAAGGTAGATTTCAAATCTGCTGGATTACACTTTTTTAGTAATGTTAATTGTTAAGAGAATATTTGAGCTAATTGGTTGTCAATGGTGGTGAAATTGTTGATGCTGAAGAAGAGTGAGGGCTGAAGGTGGGCAGCTGTGCTATAGACAAAGCTGAAAGATGATGAATTCAACAGGGCGAGAAACAGTACTACAAAATGGTGCTGCGTAGAAGATAATAGTTTGAGGTAGTACTAAGTGGAGTGTAAAGAACTAAATTTATGACAATTGAGGGAACTGTGAAAGAAGTAGTTGATATCAGTAATGGGATTGAAACTTAAACTGGTACATTTTGCTTGTAAGGACATTTGTCATAATGCCACCAAAATTAAGCGGTGTGATAATTTTACTGGTGGTCGGTTATGAACACCAATGTGGAGTCCCTGGTGAAAAAGTGTGAATATTGTGGGAAAAGTGCTATTGTACTGGTGTGAAGGGTTCCACCTTTGAATAAAGTATGTTTTCATAGAAGACATGGCATACACTGCAGTGGATTTTCAATTTATCAAACTGCAGGCTGTGGCTTTAAACCCTGTAGCCACGCTTTGAGGGTATATTTTTCAGCCTTGACAGAGCCCACCAGACATGCCCACCTACTCCAGTGTGTAGAGATCTGAGGTAGGCTTCATGCCTATGGATACTGAAGCATTTTTACTGTTTTTCCTTGTGGTGAAGGAGCTGGGTTCCATGTTCTACACTTACTCTGGAACCCCTGGCCGATGTTTCTTTGTTGTCGGTTTGTAAGTGTGGAGGGGAGAAAATTTTGTTAGCCAATATACATTACAGTTCCAATGAATCATGACTCTGAAGAATCACAGACTCCCAATTCAAAGTTTAGTTAGTTTATTAAAAAAGCCATGAACAGCTGGACATACAAAAACCTCAAAATGAGGGTGTAGAAATACATTGGAACTAATACAAAGCCAAACCTACGGGTAAAGTTAAGACGATGCAGGATACACAGAATAACCAGTTCCAGAATCAGGACGCAGAATATAACTGCACCAACATCAAGAGTCTTCCTCATCGGAAATTCGTAGGTAAAAAGCATTAGTCTATCCCTACACTATCACTCAAGTGGCGTCCCTACTTAGCATTATCTAGGCAAGTTCTAAAAAGGTGTTAGCAGGTGAAGGCTTCCTAAGAAGACCATTCACATTGAATGGGTCAGGTAGCATGAAGCTACAGAGCTCATTCTAAGATGCGCTCTCTCCCAAGGCAAGCCAGAAGTCCCTGGACTCTGTCCCTAACCCAAATAGAAGAATAGATTCAGACCGTCCCATCAGACCTTGCGACATCACCCCATCCACACAAGACACCTCCTCTTGGGTAACTTTCCATCCAGCAGCGATGCTCCCAGGCCTTGGCTGATGACCTTGATTCCCAGGCTCTCTCCGGTGAGAAAAGAACACCTTCCCACATTATCAGCATCGCCTTTCAATGTATGTTGTCCTCCCGAAGCCTAACTCCTAAAACAAAGACATTATTCTAACTAACAAAGATGTATTTCTCCACCTGCAACAGAAACGTGAGAACAAACAAGTTAAGCATACACACGAATTCTACTAGCAAATATAGCTCGAGAGCAGCAGGGAGAAATATGTATCAGGCCTACAGAATTCGGCCAACATAAGAAACAACATGTAATTTAATTAAACACACATATACGCGATCATTGTTACTGTGCACATTTAAATCAATGCCTTACATCGCAAACAAATTATCTCTCGTTAGTCACATGTAAAAGTCTTCACATTAAGGCTTTCATCAAAGAGTACATAGTTGCATTGTTAATTTCTCCACGTTGTACGAAATTATACCCATCACTTCACCTTACATGTTAATACATTACATGATCCAATGACACAAATGTTAACACGATAAAAGATTATACGCGAGTGCGGACTACTCATGATTATGATGCACCCCTACAAACGCCAGAGCGGTGTGCGCTCCATCAGTGGCATGAGGGTCGTTGTTGTGGTTCTGGAACATATAGGTAGCAAAAGCCTTGGTTGGGGGGAGGGGGTGGTAAGAATTTGTTTGCCCAGAAAAATTTAAGGTTTTGCAAATAGTGACGACGAGTGTAATACCCAAGGTCCTGCTGTTACTTTCCTGTCATTGTTTCGTTGTGGTAACATAGGACTCCACCTTGTGCTGGGATGCTTAGCTGGGTTAGTCAAAGTCCATGGTATGATTTTTGGAGGTGCAATATGTATGATTTTATGGAGGACGATGGTAGTGATAAGCTAGATCTCCAATCTGACTATTAAAGTGCTCTGTTGAGGACAAGTGTAGCATCATAGGATCTTAGTATTACTGTCAAATCTACTGCATTATGAGCTACAGTTAATTAATAAATCAAAAATATAGAGAATTGTGGTGGCTGGCTCTTGTTCAAATAATTCTTATAACATCCTTTTCTTTTTTTTTTAGTTTGAGGTTTCAATATGTGTTTATTGGAGATGAACAAAAAATCCCACTTGAATGACCACGGAAGGGCACAATACAATCAGCGCATCCCAATTAAAAAAATGTATTGTACAGATGTAAAACCCATTCCACCTTCCAAAAGGAAGGTTCGAGAAAGGTGAGTGGGGGAAACTCAGGGAAATCGAACCACATTACATTACCCCTGCTCAGGTAAATAACCACCCATCACAATGCCCCAAATAACCTACTCTTAATACATCTGGAGGGCTATATACTCATGTGTTGGTCTTCTCCCAGTATTGGCAACAGCTTGCAGTGCCAGTTCACTTCGTCTCTTACTACATTTAGGTCAGTGTTAGATACCCGAATTAGCTGTTGAAAGTGTTGGTAACTAAGCGGTTCATAATTCTGACAAGCTGCACACATCTACGTGTACGTGAAGGTCCAAAACTAGGCTGATGAGTAAGGTATACAGTAGCTTCACATTTATCTTAAAGGGTATGTGGCTGGAGCACTGTGAGATGTAAGAGGATATAATAATAGGAGATGGAGTTGGATTTGCAGAGTGATGAGAATCCGTTTTTCAGAAATTGAGAAAATTAGCAATGGATCATCTTTAATGTTTCAGAATGGTGTATGGTGCCTTGTGTTCGGTATTTGAAAAGAGCATAGAGTAAAACGCATCCAAGTAGACCCCATTGGAGCAGAACAATGACACGTAGCAATAGCGTTTAACATCATCAAGTCAGCAGGTAACACGGTATCCTCATTACATTTCAAATAAGCTTTATTTCGGCACAAAGCCATAAAGCAAAAAAGAAACACAAATTTCAGCAGAAAAGAATAAAACCAATTTAAATAAAACATTCATTATAAATAAGGATCCCCGTTTTCCTTTTTACTGATTTTCACAGATAAATACAGACAGAAAACCATTTATTTTCTGGTCTGTGTTTATGTTTAAATGTGGATAAAAACGGAAATTGGGTTGTTTTGAGTGATACTAAATGCTGTCAATTATGACTGCCAGGCCAATAGCTGTACGGATTGACAGGCATGGGGATTAAAAAAATTAAGGAATTATAGTAAAGAGCCTTAAACAGCAGTAGATTTGCACAACCTAGATACTAAAATGTGCATATTTTATCATCTGAGTGTGTATATATCATTGAAACCTGCCAGGCGTTCAGGCACGAGTGTACATTAACTGGTTAAGTAAATGTAGAAAGACACACATTTTAGCTTCATTATTTCACAAAACTTAAAATAAATATGGATAAATACAGGTAAAATTAGTAAAAAAAAAAAAATATGGATAAATACAGACGGAAATGACAAAAATATAAATACCATAAAACCGGGAGCTCTAATTATAAATGAGAAATAAATTATTCACAGCCTGCCCCCAATCCATATAAAATAATACAATCTTCCAAACACTTTATACCAGATTAATTAGTTAAAACGACGCTGTAAACAGATCTACTCCCATTACTTTTATTTCCCTCAGGGGCATATTAGTTTAAGCCATCCTAATTTGTAAGGAGCCGTAATAGTGTGGTTTTACGTCCCTATAGCTTTGTAAAGTGACCTGTGCATAATTAATGGCCTCTGATTATTCCACTCGAGGGACTACCACTAAGATAATACATCACTAATCGCAGAGCTTACCAGTTTCATACAGCGCTCTCGCATTTTATTGCAAATAGATGGCATGGACTACATACAATATTTTATAATCCCTTTTTCACCATGCCCGTTCGTGCCATTTGCCTCAATCTCCACATTCCCATCAGGAATCTACTTAAGCCAAAGCCAATTAGATGATTAGTATCAGATTGCATCATCCTAGAGCCCTCTTTCTGTTCTGTGACCCCCCCCCCCCCCAGGGTTCGGCACAATAGCAGGATCCATCTTTTCCTGCAATTAGTATAAAGGGGGCAAAAAAGCAGGACATGTTCAACCGTTTTTTTTCAGTGTGCTGCACATTAGGCGCTGTACATTGTGGGCCTCCATGGGATGAGCCCACCTAGCTGTAAACGTGCCAAGAGGCAAGGTTCCATACCGGAACTGAAAATACAGTCGCCTAGCTAGTAGCGGGTGCTTCTCATCCAGGAGATCCTGTCTCCTGTATGAATCCTTAACAGTGAGAAACATTTCTGTCAAAGAGCCGTGATTCCACTGGGTATGCAGCAAAGAATCTCTGTTGCACCAGAACATCAGTTTGAACCATGACTTGGAGGCTGCCTTAGGTGGACCAGGGAGAAACCACAGGCTTATAAGCCAACAGAGTGGCCCTAATATACAGTAGCCAAGGAATATCTGGGGAACCAGAAATAGACAAGATTTCCTCCAGACCTCTGCGATAGGAGATGAGCTCTGGAGTGAACCATATTCTCCGCCAATAAAGTAGGGGAAGTAACCCCACTTTGTCAGAGAGAGGCCTCAACCCAAGGTCAGTCCTAAGTGGAAGCAAAGGTGTACTAACAGGGAGACCTATCAGCTATCATAGAAAACGATTTTCTACTGCTGTGAGGAAATCCATTCTAAGGTGTCCCCATAATTCGGCTCCATAACAGGCTGTGCCTAAAGCTTGAGAATTAGAGATTTCTAGGGCAGGGGTAATTGGTCGGAACTGAGATCTTAGTAGCGTCTTGATGATAGCTGTTGTTCCAATTTAAGCCTGCAACGTAAAAGATGTGTATGCCACCCCAGATCCTCTGTCAATGTCACACCCAGGTAGTCAAATGTGGATACACGCTCAAGTGTAATTCCTCCTAACTTGGAGTTTATCCTATTGTATCTCCCTGGGTTCAAAATCATAAATTTCTTTTTGTTCATGTTGATCTCCAAGTCCCTCTCTTTACAGAAGCTGTCGAAGCGATCCAGCAGCCTCTGAAGCTCTATAGGGGATTTAGAGTGGAGCAGGGTATCATCCGCGAACATGAGTGCAGGGATCCCATATTTGCCAGCCTGGGGGCATCATTATCACAACCCTCAAGATAATCCACAAGACCATTGATGAACAATGAGAAAGTGGGTGCCAGGACACACCCCTGCCTAACCCCTCTGTTAACTGGGAAGGGTTCTGTTACCTTATTTGTGCATAATTATCCATGTGTAACCTTACCAGGATGTCAAGCAAATAGGCTGGAACCCCCATCTCAACAAGGACCTTCCACTAGATTTTTTTGTAACTAGATCAAAAGCCAAATGTAGGTCCACAAAGACAACGCATAGTCAACCTTTGCCCAGGGTAATGACTTTCCAGTACAACATTTGGAGTCGAAACACCTGGTCTATAGTGCTAACAGACTCCCTAAATCCTGCCTGCAACCGGGTCGCCCCATTATCTTTAATGTTTCAACGGAGTTAGGACATCGTTATAGGCCATCCATTCCTGTAGTCTACCCAGAATTACCTTGCTGAAAAGTTTCTGCGCACTGTCAATGAGGATTATAGGCCTATAATTGAGTGGAGAATCACGGGGGGCTTTTTTTATGAATTGGTATCATTTCGGCCAAGCCCACTCAGGAGGAGTTATGGCTCCTTATATAACAGAAGAAAATATTACTGCAAAATAAGCACTCCAAATACTTGGTTCGCTCAGAAACGGATCGCATGGGATTTTATCGAGGCATGGGGCCTTGTTTGGGACAATCCCTCCTATGGCATTTAGTACTTCTGGTGCTGTAATCTCAAGGGGGTCGCAGCCTTGTGAAAAAACAGTAGCATGTAAAGGACCAGCAGCAGAGCTTGTGTCTTTTTCCCTACTGCGCTACAGGCCATACCGGAGGTCCCGCATACTGCTGCACTGGGTGTGGGGGCAGAGGGACCCTGTTCCCATTTTCACAGTAAAGAGTGGAGAAATGCCTAACCCAATCACTGGCTACAATATTACTATCAATGGTGCAAGACCCCTCCTTGACTCCAGTTGTCACCAAATTCCAAACGAAGCAATGATCTTTGGCTCTCACAGCCTCAAGAAGGCCCTCCCATTTTTCCCTCTACCCATCTTTTTTAACATCCATGAGGGTTTTTTGAAAGTACACATTGCAGTCTTAATCTCTAGCCAATCCCGCTCCTTCACTGCCTTAACCACTTTGGTTCTAGCTTCCCTGCATGCTGAATTGTACCAAGAGCAGGGCCTTCTCCCCTCCTTGGCACATCCAATGCCTTTATAAAAGTACATGTACCTTATAATTGAAATCAGCTGACCGTTTACTACCACTGCAGTCTCAAAGGGCACCCCATAGGCCTCAGTTGGAACTAAGGTAGACAGTTCTTCCAGACAATCAGCGACCAGACCATATATTCCTCAAATAGACTCCAGTGAGTAGGACCCCTGCTCTACTTTACCCTATGCTTATTATTGGCAACTAGTAGTCTCCTGTCTAGATCTGCATCCAGAACTGTAGCATTAGCAAACACATTCAATTTTAAGGACAGAGCGTTATGATCACTATCAAAGCGTGGGACCACTACCATGTCAACTAAAGTGGACCAGAGACTGACATCTATCAATATATAATCAATCAGACTCGTATGGCTTGCTCTGTTAAATGTATGCTCCCCAGATACTTCTGCCGTTGCATGCATGCAGCTTCTGATTGAGATTAAGGGCATTAATTTGTATTGCAACTGTTGACCATTTCTTAATAGGCACAATCTTTAGTTCTGCTATATTCCTGCAGATGTCCTCCTTAGAGAAGAGGGCCCTACTATCTACACGAAGGGGCTCAAATTGACAATTAAAATTGCCGCCAACTACCCTTATTACTAAGGGCGGAATAGTAGACAGATGGGCATTCAGTGTGTCTTATACTGCTGATTCTTTTTTTAAACCCACAGACCTCGAGTAGACATTATAAAAATAGTATGACTCGCCACCCGGCACGGTTAAGCAAAGACATAGTAGGTCAGCAGAGTCCACCATCACCTCTCACAACTGTCCCATAGTGGAGGTATTCACCCATGTTGTTATACCCCCGGAGGGCCTACCCTGCCCAATAGAGGATGCCAACTTTGTGACATTAACAAACCCAGGAAGAAACAGGGGCGACATAGCCCAAGTCTCTAGGAAAAAACAAATATCATAATAACTTATGAATGTACACCACTCTTGGTTGATCAATTTAGATCCTAAGCCAGCCACTTTCCAAGAGATTAACATGAGGTTATTATCTTGGGCATGCAGAGGGAGTGCACTATCTTCTCCAGAGGATAATATACCACAAACCTTAGACGGAACAGCTGTATCAGGTCTCGGGGGCATTACAGTTTCAGCTGAGAAGGTACTAGGGTCAATTGGGCTAAGAGGAGTGCTTGGTCCCCATGCTTTTAATCTTTACAATTTAGGGGACGATAGTTGTGGATTTATTTTTAGTCAACTCCATCTAATGATTCAAATCGATTATGGGTTTGAATTGTATAGGAGTCTCCTTCTCTATACTGTACATTGCATGAGCGGGTAGTGCTTGATGTGGGCCAGGATGACCGCTGACAAGTGGCCGCAAAGGAGCAAATCAAAGGCCTGTTAAAAAAAAACCCAGGAAGAGTCAATGCAGCTATTTTGGTCACAGATGTTTCCTGCCCGACTAGAGAGTACCTGGCGAGCCAAGTGAGGGAACCGAAAGTTAATAAAAATACAGTCCCCTTCACGATCCGCTCTGCCTGGACCCACCCAGGCCACCCGCCAGGTAAGTAGGATGTTACAGGCCTGTTCCATTGGAAAATTTCTGTTTTTTACAAGTCAATCCAGTGTTTTATTAAATAACATTTCATAAGACTCATCTTGTCCATCATGCAACTTCGGTGCGTCAGTTAAAATTGAAACATATGGGCATGATGCTGGTTAGAGTTCCACCCTTGCTAGCCTTGCCTCTCCTGTACAGCTGCTCACACCGTGCTTTCCCAAAGTGGGGATACCGTTACAGTTTACCCTTGCCTTGCCTAGTTGTGATGTTCCTTGGTTGGAAGGGATGGTAGGTATAGGATGGGCAGTTTCCACGATGGCATGAGATCGATAGGAGTTGACTACAGGAGCTGCCCCTGCAGTCAGTTGGCGGCTAATCGAAGGTCTAATGCTATTGATACTTTGCTGTTCCCCTGCAGTGTCGCTTAAAGCAGGCATATTGTCTCTGAGGCCCTTACACTTCCTGTAACTGAATGGATACCAGCACCCTTGATAAGGGCCAGTTCCTTTACCATTAAATCAAGACAGTCGAAAAGAGGACTAAGTTCAGCTATAATTAGATCTTTTAAGTTAGTCATGCAGCCAGTAATAAGTTGCTCTACCCAGGCTGGTTTGATCACATTAGTTTCATTAATATTAGCCTCAGCCGGGGGGGGTAATCAGCACACTTGGTCCTCCTTATAGTTGGAGTAGCAGTCAGGATAGAATGTTTCAATTGTGGCCTAGCATGTTTTGATCTTCCAGTCTGCCTTTTGGCTGGACTGTTCGATCAGGGCCGGGGAATAGATGCAAAGGTGGCTAAGGAATCCTGACAAGTAAAACTATAAGAAGATGATGCTGTGTCGTGCTGAGGATTGCAGGGTTGTGGCATAGAACTTGGCACCCCTGTGTGCCCTGCCTGAAGGGATCATTGTCATTCTGTAAGTTCAATCTCTGTGCTAAGCACCCTCAGTGCCCTATGAAGCATACTATCCATGGGGGTGGTCTTGGCTGGGGTTGCAGGAGTAGGTGTAGAATGGTTATCAAGGGCTTTGCGCTTAACCATCTTATGTGCCAATGGGGGGGGGGGGAAAAGATTACTTAGAGGGTACTAAGCAAAACCTCGATTCACGGGGTAGTAATAGTGGCCTTGGGTTTATAAATACACACCTCTTGCTTTACAGGTATCCTTACCCCCCGTGTATGAGATACAACACAGTTATGATAATGTTACAGTTGAAATATTGATAGCCTGAGTTAAAGACTAGACCTCCAAATCAACAGCTGTGGAAATACAGATTTTATAATGGACGTAAGCTCCACCATTTTATATTATTATAGCCACCATTTTGTGGTAAGCTTTTCTTAGTTTGTCTCCTCAGCACAAAATAATGTGCTCCTTTCAGCTACACAGAACAAAGTGGATACGTCAAAAGACCCCAGAGCATATGTTTGTTCTCTACTTGCTAGCACGCAAGTAGGGCAGGATGCATTTAACAAACGGTCAATGATTAACATTCCTATTCACTGATATCACATGTATTACAGCCAGCTGCATAAATTGCTTATGTCTACAAATTATTGTTGATACAGGACGTGCGACCTTTTGTTCCATATCCAGATGATTAATCAAGTGAGCGCCTGACTCTGTAACCACAGGCGTGTCTATGTTTATATGTCTGACGCAAGTTATGTACAGTTCTGCTTTATTTCTGTTGACCACGGGATTACTGATGAGTGGTGGGAGTTAATGAGTAATCCTTATATATATATGTTTTGCATGCCATGTATACATATTTCCAGAGGTACTGGTCCTGACTAGTACATGATATCATCCTGGGATTATTAATCATCCTAGGCAGCTGCTAATTTTTCATACCCATTCCCACCTACACTTGTTCCAGCAGAAAGATATATAAGGCTGTCTATGACTGTGTAAGTTGTCCACTTCTCTCATAGCCATACGGAGCTGTGAGGTTGTGTACCCGCTTGAGCGAAATAAATCTTTTTATGTTACAGTTACCTCCGACTGCTGGTCTTCCTTGTTATAGGTGTACCTGTGGGAGGTTGGAGAAGGACCATTTCCACAAATTGGCGACTCTGGTGGGACCTCTCCGTGGGACATCCAACGGCTAACTGAGTCCGTGGTTGAGAGGTGCGACTGAGGACTGAAGGATCGTAGGGGCCCCTGCACTAAGGAGACAGAGTTTCTCCGCAGCTGCCATCTGAAGTCCCAACTGGCCTCTTGACACAGGATTCCCCGGCAGAGGTCCACGAGCTGATCCCTTTTGAAACAGACGTGTTGTCCGAAGACCAACAGTCGGACGATTTGAGGACACCACAGATTGGTGAGATTGTTCTGTTGCATGTTTTGTTAATTAAGTTTGGTTACTTAAGTTTGTTGATTAGTTTGGTAAAATAATAGTTATAACTACGAAGTACTAGGAACAATGAAGAAATGCATTTCTAAAACGTTCTGTTGTATGAAATCAGGTCACCGGTTGGACGAAAGTGTCCCCACTCCTGTTGAAGACAGTCCTGGTTGGATATTAATGATAAAAAAAGGAGTGAATGTGAATTTATACAATAGAATATGGCATGAGTATACAAAAAAAGATAAGGAATTACAATTTCCTATTGATGGTACCTTTGATTTAGCTAAATTACAGTATTTACAACAATGTATGATGGAACGGAAGGTCCGACCCGCTATGTTTGAAGTATTTCAAACATGGGAGAAATCTGCCAGAACTCGGAATATGAAACAAAAACAAGATAGGGAACGAGAGAACAGAAAAACAACCATGGCTAAAGTAGCAGAATATAATAATATAAAAATAAACGAAAACATTGAACAGCATGACAGAGAGTTTAGGATGAAAACAGAAAAATGTTTTGTTGCGATAGAAAAAAGAAAGTGCCCTCCTATCGATGAAGTATTAGAAGATTTGTTAGATAAACCTCCCCCGTATAATATTGTCCAGATTCCTGCCCCAGGTCCCGGGGCTGGGGGTCCACCAGCTACTCAGCAAGCGCCCCCTCCTGTTGTGCAGGCTCAACAGGTAGCCACTCCTGTTACGCAAGCCCAGCAAATAACCCCTGTTACTAATCTTCAGGGTACACAGGGAGCGGTAGGTTACACCCCAACAGTACCGTCCGCTCCAGCAACATTATCCTCCAGCACCACGCCCCCAATGTTCACAACACCATTTAGCACACACAGTCACTCCCCTATAATAACTATGCGGAGACCGGACCACTGGATAGATTCCCCTCACTCTAGGTCACCAATTAGGGACAGACTGACACCAGACACGCAGGTTAGACACACACGATTAGGCCCTTCTGAAAAGAACGCTATAAAGAAAATGACCAAAAAGTGGATGGACCAAGGGGAAATAACTAAAAGAGAAGCCTGGGACACATTTGAGGGGATGCAGGAATTAAGAGCCAAAAATTTTGTCATTAATAGTATGGTGACGCGATTGTTTGATCACTGTTACCTCTTATTAGAGGATAGTACCGTTGTTTTTACGTCACCAGAATGGTTAAACAAAGTATGGAGGGATAGTGAGCACTCTACATTAACTATCGCGCAATGCAAAAGTGCATTTAATGACTGTTATCAGTTCCAAAAGGAGCTAGATATCATTATATGTGGTGCCACACAAAAACATATCCACCAACATTATGGCCCAGAAATTAGTGGTGATACTTCAGCTTACCCTATGAGAGAGGTACATCCAATTCCTGATCCAAGGCCAGGGAATCATCCCCCTATCCCACAATATGTTCATACTCCTTGGACTAGGGCTGATTTGTTAGCCATGAGAAAGGAGTTACCTGATCCTAGAAAAAATCCGAGGCTCTTTTATGAGCAACTTGAATCTGCCATTAATTTAACACCCATGATACTAAAAGATATTGATTTTTTGTTTGATTTCTTGGTACCTCAAGAAATATGGCGTCCAGTTAGGGATAATAACTGCGCAACCATTCACTGGCCAACCATAGTCGGTGATGATAATAACAGATTAGCAGGAGGAGCCGTGCCACCGTCCTTAATAGCCTTACCAAGGCATATTATAACACGTATGCAGGAAATATTGCCCAGAGAAAAGGTGGATTGGGATAAGATGACGGCATGTCGACAGAAGGAGGGAGAGGAAGTTACCGATTTCTTTAGTAGAATAGAGGAGGTTTTTAAAGCATACAGTGGGCAAGATATACAGACTATACAAGGGAAGCGTATCTTTGCTAATCAGTTTGTTCATAATCTTCTACCTGACTTATCAGATAGTATAAAGACGTACGAAAGCACCTGGACTGCTAAAGATCCAGCTGAATTATTGACCATGGCCTGCTACTATGAGAATAAGAGAAATGCAGAAAAGGGAAAAAAGGATAAGCAAATGAAGGAGTTAAAAACAAAAGCATTGATGCAGCAAGCTTTTCCTGATAGGGGAAGGTCAAGAGGACGTACAAACTTTCAGAGGGGAGGTGGACGTAGTCGAGGGGTTGGTCGAGCTGCTTCAGCTCCGGCGCAACAGAGAGCAGGGTTAGGCTACAATACATGTGCCTATTGCTATCAGGAGGGTCATTGGAAGAATGAGTGCCCTTCGTTACAGGGCCAGGGTCAGACTATGAGAAATAATGCCAATACTTACAGAGGGAACACAACTCCCCACGCAGACAGAGGAAGAGGTAGAGGACAACAAAGAAATTATAATGACACCGACCAGACAAATTATTTCGACCAAAGGAATAATGCGTATTTTACACAGGATTATGCGCAGGATGATGATCATCAGGATTGGACCCAATAGGGATGCCCAGGAGAGGACAGGGAGCGAGTGCAAATACCAGTAGATTCTTCAGGGCCATATGTAACAATGATGGTTGGAGGTGAAGAAAGAGTGTTCCTTCTAGATACTGGTGCCACTAACACATCTATTTCCCACCGCTTGCTCCCCCATGCTCCTCTCTCGGGAAAATTAGATAAGTCGGTGGGATTTTCTAATGCTGTTGTAACAAGCCCCATTTCGCGACCATTGGACTTCACTATAGGCCCCATAACAGGGAGCATGCCCTTTGTATTAACAGAGAAATGTTCACTTAATTTACTAGGTTTGAAGGCTTTAAAAATGATGCATGCTACCATATATTGTACACCAGATGGTGTTTATCTGACTTGCAAGAAATCAGCACTATCTAAGCAGTATCTTGTTGCAGACAAAAATACCTTACCACCTGAACTTCGGGATATTGATCCAAAGTTGTGGGCACATGGACCAAACGATGTAGGAAGAATGGATATTGAGCCAGTACATATTAAAGTAAAACAAAATGTTAAATTACCCCGCATTCCCCAATACAAAATGTCAAAAGAAGGAGAGGAAGGATTGAAATTAGTGATATCAGACTTGCTGCAACGACAAATAATAAGAGAAGTCACAAGTAGCCTATGTAATAGTCCCATTTTACCTGTAGTTAAACGAGATGATGGAACAGAACAGGTCAAATATAGGATGGTTGTTGATTTGAGAGCCATTAATAAAATAGTGGAACCACAATATCCCGTTGTACCCGACATTACTGCAATGTTTTCGTCTGTACCACCTTCAGCCCAGTGGTTCACTGTGATTGATCTAAAAAATGCTTTCTTTAGCATTCCCATACACCCAGATAGTCAGTATTTGTTCAGTTTTAGTTTCCAAGGGAGATCCTATCAATTCTGTCGAGCTCCACAGGGGTATACAGAAAGCCCTAGCATTTATAGCCAGGCATTAAAAAAACAACTGGATAACTGTGTTATGCCATCAGGTACGGTATTACTGCAATATGTTGATGATTTATTAATCACCGCTGAAACAGAAGATATTTGTAAGCAGGCTACGCATGATGTTTTAACATTTCTCGCTTTGCATGGACATAAGGTTTCGCCAGCTAAACTACAGTATTGTCGACAGGAGGTAACCTATTTGGGTCACCTCTTGTCGAATGGGGGGAGGAGGCTTTCACCTGCCAGAATACAGTCCATTCAGAACATTTCAAGACCTAGAACTCAAAAGGATGTTCGTGCATTTCTGGGAATGGTCTCCTTTTGTAGGCAATGGGTACCAAATTTTTCTTTTCTGGCCAAACCATTATTGTCCTTAACTCACAAGGATGTGCAAGATCCCGTCCCTTGGGAGAATGAACATCACGATAGCTTCATGGCTTTAAAATCTGCTCTATGCAATGCACCTGCTTTAGGTACGCCAGACTATACTAAAAGCTTTGCATTGTTCGTACATGAAAGAGAAGGGTGCGCAATGGCTGTACTAACACAGAAAAATGGAGAGAAGAATAGACCATGTGCCTATTTTTCTTCAACATTGGATCCGGTAGCCAGAGGCCTACCGAACTGCCTAAGAAATATTGCTGCGGCGGCTGCTGCAGTAAAACAGGCAGACTCTATTGTACTAGGACATCCCGTTATGGTTTATGTCCCTCATTCAGTGGACATACTATTAAACAAAACCAAGACGCAGCATTTAACTAATGCTAGATTGACTCATTATGAACTAATATTAATGGCTACTAATGTGACCTTGCAGCGGTGCAACACTATAAACCCAGCTACTCTGATGCCTCTCCCTTCGGAGCAGGATGAAGTACAACATGATTGTGTGATTGTCACTGAAACTGAAACGAAAGGTCGAGTAGATTTGGTAGATGTACCTCTGTCTAAGGTCGATGGAACACTATTTGTGGATGGCTCTTGTCTAAAGAGACCAGATGGAACCACCTCGGCAGCCTATGCAATAACAACCAATAAAACAATTGTTGAAACATGGAAATGCCTTTGCCGATGAAACAGCAAGACAGCAAGACATACTGCATTAAATGAGTACACGTTAACATATGTAGTGTCGAGTGCAGATGAGGAGACAAAAGAAGTTGATCCTTACACGCAGATAAGGGAGATTCAAGCTTTTGCAAGTGAAGAAGAAAGAAAGCAGTGGGTAAAGGAAGGTTATTATTTTGACACACATCTTGGGGCTTGGATGAATACACTTGGACAGAAATGGGTCCTGCCTGATAGTTTTCTCTTGCCCATACTTCAGATGGTCCATGGTCCTGCACATTTGGGAGCTGACGGGATGACAAATACAATTGAGAAAATATGGGAGAACAAAAATATAAGAAAGACAGCTGTAAAACTGTCTAAAAATTGTATGATCTGTGCTCTTCATAACGTGGGAAAAGGGATACAAGTACCACCTGGTCATTTCAGATTGCCAGAATATCCATTTGAATGTCTTCAGATGGACTTCATCGAGATGCCCCCTGCCAATGGAAAACAATATGTTTTAGTTGTCATATGCAGTTTTAGCAATTGGGTGGAAGCATTCCCTTTGAAAGATAATACCGCCTTGAGTACAGCAAAAATGCTGCTGAAAGAGTATTTCCCTCGCTACGGTTTGCCCAAAAGTCTGTGGAGTGATAACGGAGTACATTTTTCGAATAAAATAATGGATCTAGTATGTCAAGGACTGGGGCTAAAACAGAAATTCCATTCAATTTATCATGCAAAATCAGCAGGGCTTGTAGAGCGTTGCAATGCTACCTTAAAAAATAAACTGCAAAAAATATGTGCATCAAGTACTCTCAGCTGGGTAGATGCTTTGCCAATAGCCTTGTTCTCTATGAGAACAACTGTTACATCCAAAAACAGACTCTCCCCATATGAGCTTGTCATGGGGAGACCCGCAAATGTATATGGGTTTGCCTCTCCATCAAAGTTGCAAGAATTGACACATTCTGCTTTATTGGATTATTGTAAAGAATTAACTACTGCTCTGTCTACCATTCGCCAACAGGTCAGAGACACTTGGTCCCCGCCTTTGGAAGGAGAAGTGCATGACATCCGGCCTGGGGACTGGGTCCTGACCAAGAACTTTGTAAGGAAAAACAGCCTACAACCCAGATGGAAGGAACCATCTCAAGTTTTGTTAGTCACACAAACAGCAGTGCGATGTGATGGACACAAAAACTGGATTCATTTATCGAATGTGAAAAGAGCACCACCATTCTGGCCAAAATTGCCCCCGGAAGAGGACCGTTCTGACCGAAGAACTGGTGATTGCCCTCCTACCCACATCGACGATCAACGAACTGTATCAGGATATAATCTACGCCCAAGGAAACTGAAGAGTGCTTAGGACGGAGCAAGCACCAACTGCCACGCACTGGGTAGTGCCAACTTTAAAGGACTAACTTGTGCAGTGAGGTTAGTAAAATAAGGACACTGCCGACAAAGATCTGTAGAGCCTGTAACAGTGAGGCCTATAACGAACACTGTTGAACTATCACATCTAAGTGAGATTGTATATTTCGAAGTTTTTAAGCATTATCTCTAACCGTATTGCTATCTGGGACCGTATTTTCGTCAGACATGGAAGATACCTATTCCACCCTTACAATGAACAAAAAGAGGCGTTGGTACTCCAAACTATGCATGTTATGTGTGTTATTTTGTGTAATGTCTTTGGTAATCGGCTTACTCTATCTTTTAGAGCTTTATCACCCTATAGCAAAACCAGCCCCGCTTCCCTCTGACAAGGTCCCCTCAGTTACTGTAGCACCTGAGGATATGGATCACAGGGAGGAAATGCGTCATAATTCTTTTCTTACCCTACTTCATCAGACTCATCAAGTAATTAAAAAAATAATTGTTGGATATGCATGCAATTTCCGGCATATGTAGACGAAGGACTACCCCTCCTCCAAGTACCCCTGCCGTTTGAAGCATCCTGTTATGCGTTACATACCGTGATGTTGAAGGTTGAGCTAATAGGGGTCCTTGGAAACTTGGTCACCTCCCGTTCTACCACCAGAACATCAACTGTATCACTATACAACCGATATCAAGATGACATCCTCCAGGCAGGAAATTGCACTGAAGTTGTCTTACCTAATGCAACGTTCCCTTTTCTAATATATTCACCCCACTATTTTTGGTACACAATGAAAGTACACCTCCGCTTCATAGAGATGCCAGAGAAATACCCTTTTTGAAAATGAGGCAGCGTAGTGTACTTGGGAGTATATGTATCAGAAGTAATGGTACTTCCGACATGGGGAATAGTACCAATTGTAATATGACATTTGAGATGGCTGCTCAGGAAATGACAGTTCCACTTTATATCGGTGACTCAGTTTATTTCATTTGTGGTTCTAGGGCCTATACTTGGCTACCAGTGAATTGGGGTGGCTGTTGTCATCTAGGTCTTGTGACACCAGCGATGTCTATCAAAAGTACAAAGGAGGTAAATAGAGCCTCCAAAACACTAAGGGGTAAGAGGAGTGTTGATCAAGGAGATACAGTATCAGAGATAGCTGGTGATGTGCTGAAGGCCTTTGTTCCTTGGTATGGCCCTGCCATAAATTCCAGAAATATTCGCAGGTTATCCCGTTTATTGGAAGCAACTGTAGAGGAGACAGCAGGGATTATTGAGAACATCACAGTGGAGCTCAAGGCTGTCAGATTGGTTTCCCTTCAGAACCGGATGGTTCTAGATATGATGTTGGCAGAACGGGGTGGAGTCTGTAGGGTGATCGGGGTGTCCTGCTGCGTGTATATACCTGACTCCTCCACATCAGTTAGGGAAGCTGTCAAAAGACTACATGATATAGGGGCCCAGGCCCATAGTGATGTTGGCTCTTGGGATCCGGCGGGCTCTTTTTGGAACACTCTATCGGCATGGGGTTGGAAGATAGGGATGTTCCTAGTGACCATATTCCTCGTAGTAATTGGGTGCTGTGTTTTCATTAATTGCCTACCCATATGTTGCCAGTGTTTGGGGCGACTGCTGAAACCACCCCCAGTCCCTCCAGTGACACTGACTAACGCTCTTATAATGAGGGATATTGTGACTCAACAATTGATGGATATTGATGTTTCGGACAACGCCACCTCCCTCCCAAATGCAGTAGATTATGTTAATGAACGCCATGAGGCCCACTATAGTAACAGTCGGCCAATATATGAACACGTACATTAGGAGTCGATAACAATGTTGGACCTTGCGTCCAAAGGGTCGATTGTGGAAATACAGATTTTATAATGGACGTAAGCTCCACCATTTTATATTATTATAGCCACCATTTTGTGGTAAGCTTTTCTTAGTTTGTCTCCTCAGCACAAAATAATGTGCTCCTTTCAGCTACACAGAACAAAGTGGATACGTCAAAAGACCCCAGAGCATATGTTTGTTCTCTACTTGCTAGCACGCAAGTAGGGCAGGATGCATTTAACAAACGGTCAATGATTAACATTCCTATTCACTGATATCACATGTATTACAGCCAGCTGCATAAATTGCTTATGTCTACAAATTATTGTTGATACAGGACGTGCGACCTTTTGTTCCATATCCAGATGATTAATCAAGTGAGCGCCTGACTCTGTAACCACAGGCGTGTCTATGTTTATATGTCTGACGCAAGTTATGTACAGTTCTGCTTTATTTCTGTTGACCACGGGATTACTGATGAGTGGTGGGAGTTAATGAGTAATCCTTATATATATATGTTTTGCATGCCATGTATACATATTTCCAGAGGTACTGGTCCTGACTAGTACATGATATCATCCTGGGATTATTAATCATCCTAGGCAGCTGCTAATTTTTCATACCCATTCCCACCTACACTTGTTCCAGCAGAAAGATATATAAGGCTGTCTATGACTGTGTAAGTTGTCCACTTCTCTCATAGCCATACGGAGCTGTGAGGTTGTGTACCCGCTTGAGCGAAATAAATCTTTTTATGTTACAGTTACCTCCGACTGCTGGTCTTCCTTGTTATAGGTGTACCTGTGGGAGGTTGGAGAAGGACCATTTCCACACAGCCTTCTACAGATAGAGAAAAATCTCTCTTAGCTTGTTACAGGAGGTGTGGACTCAATGAATGACACAAATATATCTAAAGATAAAGAAAGAACAGAGAAATCCAGCCCAATAATTCAGCCTATATATGCATATAATTAAAGTATACACTCAGGGGGGTTGGAAAGCCTTCAGGGTCATAAATGTAATGTAAAAACACAAAGTCAGTGAGTCATTAAAGTCCTGAGGTTTGCGGCAGGTGTACCAATTAGCCAACCTTGAGACTATCTTGTTGGTCCCAACGTGTTAGATTTATAAGATATCACTCACAACACTAAGAAAAAAATAGGAGTTAAAGGGGAGGGGTGGGCGGGGGCCCAGCTCGGCTGCGGACGAGCACTGATGGATCAGGGCTTTGGCCCAGCACATCCGCGTGCTTCCCGCGGCACGGGACCACGGTGCGCTAAAATAGCACTCAGCCTTCTTAAAACTGTGTGCAGGTGCGAGCAGTGGCAGGGATTATGGGACTTGTGGTCCCCAGTAGCTGCCTAGTGCTTCGGCGCTCCTCGCGGCAAGTTTCTCACATTGGCGGGGTAGGAGTAAGCCTCTCATGCACCCCCTGATGTTGGCCTCTCAGTGGACTAGCAGTGTCTCCAGCTCCAGCAACATCGCCCTCACTACATCGAGGAAGGAGTTGAGAGGGAAACAGAAGACAGGTTTGCCCTTCAGTCATACAGTCAATCAAATGAAACCCTCTGCTCCAGCACCCAGATTACTCTGTATTCATAACACTTTGTTCGCCATTCACACTACTAGGGTCTTGTGCCTGGCTCTGTCTGGTTCAAATAGCAGGTGCTAATGTATGTAAAAATGACCAGTGGTGATTAGAGTAAAAAATAGGAGATACCTCACATAAGCAATCAAGATGGCGACACTGTATTTTCATTTCAATGGCACAGGCTTTTCATCATAGGTGTAATCCTATGCATCCAGAAGTGAGGGGTTGTTCATCTAACCTGCCAGCTCAAATGTAGTAGCTATTGGATAGAACCGATGCCTGTCACAGCTACATCCTTGGTTATGTCCAGTCATTGCTCAGCTATTCCTTTTTTTTTTTTGGTTCTCTGTTCACAAAGATGCTTTGCTTTACCGCAGGAGTTTAAAAATGTGTCCCAGGGGGTGTGGCCTGGTGGTCTAAAATGGTGTATGCTTGATTGAGAGCTCCACTTCCTTCCCCCCACAACCCAATGGGGATTTGGGGGGCAGCAGACCGAAAGGAGGTCTGCCTCCTGGGGTCTTTGGGGAAGTGGTGCAGTCCAGAGGACTGCATGGCGGGTTGGGCTTCTTTTGGGCTATTTCATAGCCAAACATGTATAGGTCATCCATTTTAGGGGCCAGCCACCATAGGTCGCCCATTTTAGGGGCCAGCCACCATTTTAATGTGGCGGCACGTGGCTGGCACCCTTAGCTAGCTTTTGTCACTTTTGTAGCTTTTTTAGTAGCTTTCTGCTGACGGAAGCAAGGAGGCTCGACTTCCTGAAGGAGGAACCGGGTCCGGCGTCTGCGCAGCCCCAGAGGAAGCCCGCTGGTGGGGTTGCTGCTGCGGTATTGGCCTGCGCACCCGAGCGCAGGCCTCCACCTCCTCACCAGGTGAGAGGGAGGGGCCACTCTAGAGTGCAGAGAGCAGCCCGGGAGCCGGTGGGCAAGGCGGCTGGCCTGAGTGGGGGGCAGAGTGCTGATGCAAGCCCGACCCTTCCTGGACGTCAGTCCGCCGCGTAAGTGTGGGCGGAGACGGTGAGGCCTCCCTCAGAGAACGGGAGGCCTCGCCTCAGGATCATATATTGCTGCAATGCGAGATGTAAGAAGATGAAACAGGAGGGGCACGCAGCTGCTGGGGGGCATGAAGGGCCCAGGGAGGGAGGGGCCCAGTATGGCCTGCCTGCGGAAGGTTTCAGTGTGGGAGGAGGCCAAAGAGCCTTCGGCCAGTGGGGAGGCCCACATAAACATGGTGTCAATAGGAGTGAAGGCCGTAGAGCCTCACACCAGCGAGGAGGCCCGCTTAAGAAAAGGGCGCTACATGCGGGACACCGGCTTTGGGACGGAGGACCACCCGGTGCGCACGTCCCACGAGGAGACAGCTCCTGCGAAAACAGAAGAACGCAAAGGGGATACAGGGGTGGAACGGGGTGGGGCAACAGGGCAACCAGCAGACGCGGGAGACAAATAAAGAGAGTAAGGAAATGAGATTTAAGAAGTTAGCGTACATGGGGATGGCGAAACCAATAGGCGCGCACCTCATGCTGTCGACAAAGGAGAAGATATGGAAGGGGGAATATGTCGAACTCCCAAAACTCCTGCATAGGGTGCTCAGGTCAAAAGAGGGCTCCAAGGAGGAGGAATTAGAGCTAGCCAAATGCCAGAGGGTGCCAGTGGCTATTGAGAACTGGACTGCAGCCCTCCTCATATACGCCAACGTATACTGTGAAAAATTCTCAGAGAGGGCGGTAGCCATATTTAAGTATATGGACATCATTAGGATGGCGCATTTAAATTTGGGGGGGGGGGACGCCTGGGCCCAATACGATGAGGAATTCCGGGCCCGGCTAGCAGTGGACCCGGACGCCCAATGGGGGGGGAGCTAGTCACAGATTTATGGCAGCACATGATAGGGCCGGCCAAATTCGGCAGGAACATATTCACAGCCAGTGGGTTGCCAATAGTGTACAAGCCCTTCCAGGGTTGCCCCACCCGCGGCGGGGTGGGGGTGGAGTAGCACAATCCAGGGAACTCAGAATGGAGCATGCTGGGACTATAACAAAGGCTTATGCACGAGAGAATTTTGCAAATTCCGCCACAAATGCTCGAAATGTTCAGGAAGACACCCACTGGTTTCCTGCTTCACCGCAGGCAACACCCCTGCCACGGGTTGTGGGCACAAACAAAATAATGCAGGCGGCCAATCAGGAGCACCTCAAGGGACTCAATACGGGAGGGGCGGGTTCAGGTCAGGTCAGGTAAATGGGCACAAGGATCTGGGGGAAAGGCTCATACTACCATTAATCTTGAGAAACTGGCTTTCTGACTCTCCATTTATGACAGGACAGACGACGCTGCGCTATTGCTACAGGGGGTTCATTGAGGCCCAAGAGTACGCCGCTGGGCACCCAATCTTAAATTTGCATCGGAGCATCCACAGATAGTCAGGGAGAAATTGCTTAAGGATATACAGGAGGGGAGGATGGATGGTCCATTTGATACATGGCCCATGGACCAGCTGGTAGCGTCCCCCATTGGGCTTGTGCCTAAGAAAGAACCGGGGCAATATCGGCTGATTCAACACTTGTCCTGGCCTGAAGGGCAGTCTGTAAATAACTTCATCCCAGCAGAGCAGGCGTCAGTGACATACTCGTCAGTGGATGTAGCATTGGCCTTAGTGGAGAAAGTCAGACGGGGGCACTGATGGCGAAGAGTGACATTAAGTCGGCTTTCCTTTGGTTGCCAGTACACCCTGACGATTTTCAACTGTTAGGCATTCAGTTTGAGGGCCAATGGTTTGTTGACAAAGCACTCCCGATGGGCTGCGCCATCTCCTGTGCTATTTTTGAGTGCTTTAGCACATTTCTGCAATGGTTATTCACTCGACACACTGGGTGGAACACATAACACACTACTTGGACGATTTTTTCTTTGTAGGAGCAGCGGGGGTGGAGAATGCCAGGATTCGCTGGACAGATTTCAGGCCCTTATGGCGGAACTAGGGGTGCCCCAGAGAAAACTGTGGGGCCCACGACAGGGTTGGTCTTCCTGGGTATCGAGATTGACTCCGTGGCCGGGGAGGCCCAGCTACCGGAGGACAAAAAGACAAAAATGCTGGCTCTACTGAACATGTTATCCAAAAAGAAAGTGACGGTCATAGAAGTACAAACGCTGCTGGGGCACCTGAACTTCACCTGTAGAGTAGTAAGAGCGGGGAGGACCTTCTGCAGGCGTACAGGTCTGTCTCTTTCAGGGCTACCCTTGCCTCACCATCACATCAGGCTGACAGCGGGGATGCGGGAGGACCTGCATATGTGGAGGGTCTTTTTGCAAGCCTTCAACAGTATTCCACTGACATCCTTGGTGGATATGGACAGGGATGTACAAATTTTCTCTGACGCCGCGGGAGCTTGCGGTTTTGGCCTGTACTGGCAAGGCCACTGGTGTGCCGAGGCTTGGACCCCAGCATGGAGGTAGGATAGACGCAGCATTGCCTTTTTGAGAGTTCTTCCCTCTAGTAGTGGCGGTCATACTGTGGGGCTCACAGCTGTCGCATAAGAGAGTCCTTTTTCAGGTAGACATGTCAGTGGTGCAGGTGGTCAACAGGCAGACGGCAAGGGAGCCTCAACTGTGGCAACTGCTGCAAGTTTTTTATTGCATTGCCTTAAATTTGATTTTGCTTTTAGAGCCCGGCACGTTCCTGGTGTGGACAATGACATTGCTGATGCTTTGTCTCATTTGCAGTGGGAGAGGTTCCATGGGCTGGCCACGGAGGCGGATCAGGCGAAAACTTGCGTGCCACAGGAGCCATGGTCCATAGGAGAGAAAGGATACTACAATTGGTAGCTAGGTCTCTAGCGCAGTCTACGAGGTAGGGCATACCTCCAGGCTTTGGGGGAATTCCTGAAGGGTGGGGCTCAGAAAAGGCACCGGGAATGGGAAAGGGTGGAAGACGTCGTCCAGTTCATCCTCTGGCTCATTGAGAAGGGACAGTCCAGAGTGACGATTGCTGGGAAGCTTGCGGGCATCGCCTTTATGTGCAAGCTTTGGTGGGGATACCCACCCTCGGCTGGGGAAAATAATTCTTTAGGGCTGGGCGAGGGAGACGGGCCCTGCGGGGCATAGGCAGCAGCCACTGATGTTGGATATTGTGGTTACAAGTGATTCGGTCACTTCCAGCAGTGTGCACTCATGTCAGGGAGACGGAATTGTTTTCAGCCATCATGTCTTGGCTGTTCTTTGACGCATTCCGGGTTTCAGAATTACTGAGGGGTAAAGGCAGCAGGGGGCTACGCTGGGAGGAGGTAATCTTCCGAGACAGTGGGGTGCAGATATGGCTATACAAGTCCAAAATGGATCAGAAGGCAGTGGGTAAAGCAGTCTTCTTGAAGGCCTACCCGTTGGCATCGGTGTGCCCAGTGCATTGGGCACACGGTTGGGCAGACGGTTCGGGGTGGGACAAGTGTTAGTGGAAAGTTTTCCAGCACAGGGATGGAAAGCCCGTAACGCCCTTCCAACTGTTAGACATGTTGCGTAAGGCACTAACAGTATTGGGCATAGACCCCAGCCAGTTTGGGACGCATTCATTCAGGATTGGGGGCAGCGACGGAGGCCAGTAGACGGGGTTGGGGGCCTGACAGAATAACAGAGTTGGGTAGATGGAAATCAAGCTGTTTTCGGTCATATATCAGGGGGTGGGAGCGGAGGGGCTATAATGGATGGGTTGTCATCTTTTCTTTTTCAGGTTCGGTTGCCGGCCCCCTGGAGGCGGAATGGAAATATGGATCATGGGCCACTCTTTCATAAAGTGGGCAGAACGGCAGGCTAGGACAAGCTTCCATGGTGTCAACCTGGGTTTCAATAAAGACTTATACTCCATCACATGGATTGGAAAAGGCAGGATGCGATGTAAAGAGCTCACACCGTGTTTGAACAAACATAGGGGGGTGGGAAATGGTCGATGTGCTTATCATTCATTTGGGGGGAAATTATCTGGTTATTCAAAAAGGGTTGGCGCTATAAGCAAACTGCCAAGTTATGGGCAGGCTGCCACACAATGTGGATGGAGTTTTTTTACCCAGGAGAATGTAGTGGGCCATGAAACCGTCGGCCATAGATAAAGCCAGGGAAAAATTGAATAAAGTAACGAGGGCATTTTGTAGGGACAATGGGATTGGCAGGATAGAACATTCAGACTTGAAATTTGAGGATGTTGAATTTTTTTTTAGAGGGGATGTCGTCCACTTGTCTTTCATGGGGATGGAACTTTACCTGCTCCAGTTGAAGTTAGCAATAGCCAAGGTTTTGGGGGTTGAATGAGTGGGACATTTCCAGTAAGGGAGTTGTGGCGGATCAGGTAAGCAGGGGGGGGCGTAGGGTCAGGAGGGTAACTCCCCTCCGAACCCTGGGTGGCGGTGGGCTGAGAAGTTGCTATGATTTACAGAAGTTATTGTTTGTGTCAGCGCAGTTCAGGCAGAAGGGGAACGACATAGGAAGTTAAAAGGTTAGGTAGGAAGTTCAATTAGGTTCAAAGGGTAGTTGAGGTTGGAAAAGGGAAAGTTTTTAGAGGTTCCACTCTCAGTTGAGCAGCTCTGATGCAACTATGTCATTCAAGGTTATCGGGGGAAGGGTTAATTTAGGGGTGGGGGACTTGATCATGGGTGAGTTAAGTTGTATAGTGAGGCTATAGTTGTGTAAGGCAAATGTAGGAAAGTAGGATCTGCTTCTTATGGTTACCCCCACTTTTCGCTGGATGTCTCACTGTTTTTGACTAGTCTGACTGGGATCCTGCTAATCAGGACCCCAGTCTATCGGCTTTCTCCCTTAAATTGACATACATGTACGTTGGTACACTCCAGATTGGATACTGGGGTACCCTTATAAGTCCCTAGTATATGGTACCCATGTACCCAGGGCATAGGTACCCCAGAGGCCTCCCATGGGCTGAAGCATGTATTATGCCACCCATGAGAGGCCATGCAAAATGGGACTCCAGGTCTGCTACTGCAGCCTGTGTAAGATGGTGCTTGCACCACTTACTTTAGATATAGGTTCACTATATCTATAGGTCACTACACTTAAAACTTATAAGTCACCCCTATAGCAGGCCTTATCAATCCTGAAGGCAGGGTGCTGGGTTTTAGTGAGAGGGTGCCCCTGCATGAGCAGAGCCTCTCTGCAGCCTTCGGAGACCATTCTCCCGGGTTGTCTGTGACTCAGCCGGACATATAGGTAGAGATGCATTATAACCTCGCGGTAAATGCTATCTCGAAAACGGCTGCATAGAAACATATCGTGTTTGGTATCAAACACCTTGGAATCATACCTCCACACCAGAAACTGGTGTGGGAGGTATGATTCCACCCTTCAGAAGCGAGCTTCGTGGGGTAACTGGTCTAACCGGTGCCAGCCTTCTCGACCCGGACGGCACAAAATGGATACTGCCGACCAGCGACACATTTCTGCCCTCCTGCTGCTGAGCCAAGCTCGAGCAGAGGAAGGCAGCACAATAGGCATCCTGTCACAGGGAGGTGTGACCACCTCCCAGACAGGGTTTAGTATATTGGGGCTGGGTGGGGGCACTCAGAGTGCCTGAAAGTCTGCACCTGGGGCACATTTGGCGTCCCTGTGCATAGTCCAGCTCAAACCAGTTCTGGGAGCCATTGGCTCCTGCTCTGGCACGAAACTGGACAAAGGACAGGGGTGTAACCACCCCTCTGTCCTGGCCCTCCCCTAGGAGGGTCCCCTGAAACGTCCAATCCTCTCCCGTGGGTACAAAAGGGCTTACCTGGCTGTAAGACTTTAGATTTTACGTAGACAAGATTCTACAAGAAGAAACCACTGACCTTCGACCGTCTGGACACTTTGGACTTTGCTGGACCTCGACTGGGCTCGACTTCGTCCCCCTTTCCGTCCGAAGCTTAGTTCGTGCCTGTGCTCCATACAGGCTCCGTGCAGGACCTGTGGTGCACTAAAGACAACTGAAGAATCTCCCTTGGAGTGAAGGAGTCACTCCCCCTGCATTCGCAGGCACCTAACCGCAACTGACCTGTCTGCTGCTCCTGAGCTCCTGTGGACTCCGAAGATTTCAGCAACACAGGACATGGGTTTTCGAAGGTCCTGGAGGTCGATCTGCCCTCTCACCGAGTTTGAGGCCAGTATCCCTCGTGGGGACTGCATAACCCGAACCCCTGTGCACTGCGTCCATTTGCAAGTGCATATGCTTGTTGGCGATTCCCGAGCTTGTGCATTGGACTCCGTGTAGTCCTGACCCTGAGCAGTATTTGCACCAAAGAACTCCGGCCTCCTCGCACCGAGTGCTTCGTGGGCTGGTACTTTGCAATCTTGCCCGAGGTCCCCTCGCGACTCCTTGTCCTTTGGCCTGTGGGTCCCCCTGAGGGTTATCTTGATTTCTGCTGGGCTTTCCTGGTTGCTCCGGACGTGCCCTGACTCCCCAGTGCTTGGTGAGTCCCCTGGACCTTGCTGGTCCACACCTTAACCCGTTTGACCTTCCTGCGTGGGTTGCTTTTGCCAAGGCTTGTTGGAGCTCCAGTCGGACACCCACCCCTCAGCACTCGACATCCTTCGTGGGACAGCTCACCTCTGGCTCCTGGTCATCCTCGACGTCTCCTGGTCCTTGTGGCTGCAGTCTCAAGCATCCCTTCTTCGCACCCGAGGTAACCGACATCGGTGGGCATTAGTCTACCGAGCCCATGGTCACTCTGAAGTGACCCAGACTCTGTCCCCTCTGCTTTCAGGTTCCATCTTCCCCGAATCCAGGCTAGGATTCCACTGGATCCTTTTCACCTTCACGGCAGCAGTACTTCTTTGCAGCTCTCCATTGAGAACGACGGCAGTGTCCGACGCCACTTCAGACCTATGCACCCGGTTCCTCTGGGATAGGTAACTCTGGTACTTCGGTATCCACGGGTGGGGTGGCTCTCCAAACTCTTAAGTTCCAACAGGTTTGCTCGAAGTCCTCCTAGAAGGGTCCTTAAACTTTAAAAGTGTAACCGCGACTTCCCCATAGAATTGTACAGAGCCCGCGGTTGTGTTCCCACACTGCACCCGGCCTCCGTGGGGACCCTGCCTACTCACCTTGGGTGGTTCCTTGGGGTCCCAGCGATTCTACGTGCTCCAGATCTTGTCTTGATCTCAGTCGTGACTGTTATACCACTATTTTAGTATATGGTTTGGTCTCCCCCCTGGAGCCTACTGTGTATTGTGCTACTTACAACTGTTCTATTGATCTCGTATTGTGTGCTTTGTGTTCTATCCTCGTGTAGAGGATAGTAGAGTGTTATATTAATAAATACATATTTTTATATAACTACTGTGTGGTTTCCCTTCATTTAGTCATTCAGGTCATATTCTGGTAAAACAAGCTGCTTTACATTTCTTCAAGATTAGGCCTGAAGGCTGCTCTCCACAGCTGCCACTAGGATAGCTTTCTCAAAGGTTATCTTTGACCTCATACATCATAAGGGTCGTTTGGACTGGTGCAAGGTGCCCACTTTAATTAGCTTTGCTTTCTATCCAACGCCCTGAAAATCCCCATCCTGAGAGCTTCCAAATGCTGCAGGTTTTTGGGGACACCTCGGGACTACGGGTGGACCTATCACCAATGGTATGAGTAACGGTATTCCCAATTTGCATATAAGAGAAGTTTCACTGTGTATTGTTGCGACACACTGCGCCTTCATTTCTTGAGGTCCTACTGTCTCACCCTCTCTGATTGTGTCACCTTTAGTGCACACGGTTGGCGCATGGTCTTTTATTGTGCTCATAAACCACCAACGTATATACAGGCATGGAGTTGTGATGAACTCGAATGATGATTTTCTTCGCTTTTTTAGGTTGAATACCTGTTAGTTTTTCCTGTTAGACAAGTGACATCTGTGAGAAGTTGGCCTGGTATATGCTGTCCACTAATTATAGTGGGCACCTTGCACCAGTCCAAACAACCCCTTACTGGAGATAGGTTAAAGACAACCTTTATTGAAAGCTATCCTAGTGGTAGCTATGGAGAGCAGCCTTCAGGCTAAGTCTTGAAGGAATGTAAAGCAGCTTGTTTTACCAGTCTATAATCTCTTGAGTGACCAAATGAAAGAGGACCACACCAGGTATATATTAAAAATATATGTATTTATTGCTAAACACACCCCTCTAGTCTCTTTATGAGGCTAGAGTTCGAAGTACATAAGTTATAAGTTAGTTATCAACAGTAATAGCACAAATACACGTTTGAGTCCTAGGGGCGTACCAAACCATATACCAATAAAGTGGTATAAGAACCACGACTGAGCTAGACAAGGCCTAGAGCCTGTAGAAGTGCTTGGCCCTCAAGGAACCACCCAAGGTAGTGACACAGAGGACCCACGGGGGACGCGTGCAGTGTGAGAACACAGCCGCGAGCCGCCGTTGACTTCTATGGGGAATGTCGCGGTTGGAGTTTTAAAGAAAAGGGACACTTGGAGGAGGACTTGGAGCAAACCCCTTTAGAACTAGGTTGTTCTAGAGTCTATACCCACGGGAGCACCGGAGTACTCGAGTTACCTCACCCAGGGAAGCCGGGTGCATAGGTGTCTTTCGGGGTCGGGTTTCGTCGTCGTTTTCAATGGCGATCTGCTGCAAAGTGCTGCTGGCGGCCAAGTCGAAAGTGTTCGGGTGGATCCAAAGGTGGATCGAAGATCTGAAGAACCGGAAAGCAGAGGGGACAGAGTCTGGGTCACTAGCCAGTGACCAGGGAGGCGATGAGCGGATGCCCACCGATGTCAGGTGCTTCAGGTAGGTTGACGGTCGTTTTGACTCTTCAGCCATGAGGTCCAGGAGGCGTCGACGACGACCAGGAGCTGGATTCGAGCTGTCCCACGACGTCTGTCGATTGCAGGGGTGTCGGCGACCGGATTGGACCCAACAAGCCTTGGCAACAGCAAGTCTCGTGGAAATAGAAGAAGGACGGTGGTGCAGACCAGCAAGGTCTGAGGGACTCACCCAGCGAGGGTAAGTCAGGGCACGCCTGGAGCAACCAGGGAGCCCAAGCAGAAGAAGATTGGCTTTCGGGAGGGCCTACTAGCCAACGGACTAGCGACCGCGAAGGAGCCTCGAGTGGACGCACTTGGAGCTGGCTCACAGGACACTCGTGGAGTGGAGGCCAGTGATCTTCGGTGCAGTCGGTGCTGGAGGCTGGGGCTACTCGGAGCCCAAAGCACAACTTCGTGGGAGACCCAGAAGAGGATGCACTTGCAAATGCGATCGGTGTCCAGGGGTCACGGTTCCACGTTACCCACGACAGCTACGGGCCTCAGCTTTGCTGGGGACCTCGGGGAGGTCTGGAAATCCACCTCTGGTGATGCAAAGACTTCGGCGTCCGGCGGGAGCTTCAGCGATGCAGACCGGACAATTGCTTCTTTGGTGCCTGCCAAGCAGGGGAGTCACTCCTTGACCCCAAGGGAGATTCTTCAGTCCTCTAATCTTAACGTAGAGCGTCGAAGGTCCAGGATTCTGTGTCAGAGTTTCGTCCAGGTAAATCTAAAGTCCTAAGGACTGGGGTCCCATACTTATACCAAGTTAGGGGGTTGGACATACTCTGGGGACCCACCTATGGGAGGGTCAGGGAAGAGGGGTGGTTACACCCATTCCCTTTGTCCGGTTACGCGCCAGAGCAGGGGCTGGAAGCCCCTGAACCAGTTTGAACTGGGGTATGCACAGGGACACCAAATGTGCCCCCAGTGCAGGACTTCAAAGCACCAGAGGGTGCTCCCGCCCAGCCCCAATACACACTATCCTGTCTGGGGAGGTGGTTACACCTCCTTGCAACAGGAAACCTATTGTCCAGGCCTCCCCTGCCGGAGTTTGTCAGCAGCAGGAGGCCAGACCCGTGTCTGTGGCAGCGGCATCCATTTTGTGATGCCAGGGCTCTGGAAAGAAGTTACCGGGTAGCCCGGTTTGTACATGTCTCTCCCTCTAGAAGGGTGGAATGCTACCCCTGCTGCCAGAACTGGCGGGGGGTAGTATTCCAAGATGTTTGACACCAAACACGACATGTTTCCGTGCAGCCATCCCAAAGTTAGCATTTAACGCGAGGTTATAATGCGCTTAAGTGTATATGGTCAGGCTGCACTACAAACAGCATCAGAGAAGGGTCTCCGAACGCTGCAGAGGGGCTCTGCTCATGCAGGGGCACCCTCTCACATAGGAACCAAGCCCTCTGCCTTCAGGATTGATAAGGCCTGCCATAGGAGTGACTTATAGGTTTATGTGTGTGCAATGATAGTGATATAGGTAGCCTATACCACTGTAAGGGGTGCATGCACCACCTTACCCAGGCTGCAGTAGCAGACCTGTGGTGTCATTTTCGATGGCCTTCCAGGGGTGGCACAATACATGCTGCAGCCCCTGGTAGGCCTCTGAGGTACCTATGCCCTGGGTACATAGTATACCATATACTAGGGACTTATAAGGGCACTCCAGATTCCAATCAGAGGTGCCTAGGGCACATGGAAACCATTTTAGAGAGGAAGCAGCTAGGCTGGGGTTCGGATTAGCAGGGCCCCAGCCAGACTAAAGTCGAAAAACAGTGAAGCATCAGCAAAAAGTGGGGGTACCCATGTGAAGCAGATCCTACTCTCCTACACAACCCCCCCCCCTCAAACGTAGGGACATTAAACTAACCTTGACCAGTTGAGTCTTCATGTTCTAAGTGGAAGTACCTAGAGAGTCCATCTGCATTGGCATGGTTACTCCCAGGTCTATGTTCCACTGTAAAGTCCATCCCCTGTAGGGAAATGGACCACCTAAGCAGTTTGGGGTTTTCACCCTTCATTTGTTTTAGCCATAGGAGGGGCTTGTGGTCTGTTTGAACAAGGAAGTGAGTACCAAACAAGTATGGCCTCAACTTCTTCAGAGCCCAAACCACAGCAAAGGCCTCCCTCTCTATGGCTGACCAACGTTTCTCTCTAGTGGTCAGCCTTCTGCTAATAAAAGCTACTGGCTGATCCGGACCTTCATCATTCAATTGTGACAGTACAGCCCCTACCCCCAATTCAGATGCATCTGTTTGGACAATGAACTTCTTGGAGTAATCAGGACTCTGCAGAATGGGAGCAGTGCACATGGCCTGCTTCAGGTCATCAAATGCCTTTTGACAGCTAACTGTCCACTGAACCTTTTTGGGCATTTTCTTGGAAGTTAAGTCATTCAGGGGTGTCACTATTGATCCATACCCCTTGACAAATCTCCTATAGTACCCAGTCAGGCCTAAAAAGGCTCTCACCTGAGTCTGGGTAGTTGGAGCAGTCCAGTCCATGATGGTCTGGATCTTGCTCTGCAATGGTTGAACCTGGCCTCCACCCACAAGGTGGCCCAGGTACACAACCTGACTCTGCCCTATCTGGCCCTTTGTGGCCTTGATAGTTAGGCCTGCTTTCTGCAGGGCCTGCAAAACATTTCTGAGGTGGACCAGGTGATCCTCCCAGGTGGAGCTAAAGACACCAATATCATCTAGATATGCTGCACTATAGGCTTCCAGACCTGTAAGGACTGTATTCACCAACCTCTGAAAAGTGGCAGGTGCATTCTTCAAACCAAAGGGCATTACCACAAATTGATAATGCCCACTAGGGGTTGAGAATGCTGTCTTTGGCTTTGCATCATCAGCTAGTCTGATCTGCCAGTAGCCAGCTGTCAGGTCAAATGTGCTTAGATACTTGGCTGAGGCCAAAGTGTCTATTAGCTCATCTGCCCTAGGTATTGGATGGGCATCAGTACTAGTGACTGCATTGAGACCCCTGTAGTCCACACAAAACCTCATCTCTCTTTTCCCACCACTGGTGTGAGGTTTTGGCACAAGGACCACTGGACTAGCCCAGGGGCTAACTGAGGGTTCAATAACTCCCAAATCCAACATTTTCTGGACTTCTGTCCTGATACAGTCCCTGACATGGTCAGGTTGCCTATAAATCTTATTTTTAAAAGGCAGACTGTCCCCAGTGTCCACTTCATGAGTGCACCAGGTGGTCTGACTTGGAGTCAGAGAGAACATATGTCTGTACTGATTGAGCACTTGTCTACAATCAGTTTGCTGCTGAGCAGTGAAGCTGCCTGCCAAGGCTACACCATCCACTGACCCATCATCAGGGTCCTGGGAGAGCAGGTCAGGGAGTGGGTCACTCTCTTCGTCCTGTCCCTCATCAGTAGCCATGAGCAAGCCCATGTCTGCCCTGTCCACATATGGTTTCAGTCTGTTGACATGGAGAACCCTGTGGGGACTCCTGGGTGTTCCTAGGTCTACTAAATAGGTAACCTCACCCTTCTGTTCAACAATGGTATGGGGTCCACTCCATTTGTCTTGGAGAGCTGCTGGGGCCGCTGGCTCCAACACCCACACCTTCTGTCCTGGCTGGTACAGTCAGTACAGCCTTTTGGTCATGCCAGGCTTTTTGCAGTTCCTGGCTAGCCTCAAGGTTTTTAGTTGCCTTTTTCATGTATTCAGCCATCCTGGAGCGGAGACCAAGTACATAGTCCACTATGTCATGCTTTGGGGGCTTGAGAGGTAACTCCCATCCTTTCTTTACCAAGCACAATGGACCCCTGACAGGGTGACCAAACAAAAGTTCAAAAGGGCTGTAGCCAACCCCCTTTTGAGGCACCTCCCCGTATGCAAATAAAAGGCAGGGCAAGAGTATGTCCCATCTTCGCCTGAGCTTTTCTGGGAGCCCTTTAATCATGCCCTTTAAGGTTTTGTTGAATCTCTCAACTAAACCATTGCATTGTGGGTGATAGGGTGTGGTGAACTTGTAAGTCACTCCACACTCCTTCCACATTGCCTTCAAGTATCCAGACAAAGTTTGCACCCCTGTCTGATACAACCTCCTTAGGGAAGCCCACTCTTGAGAAAATTCCCAGGAGGGCCCTTGCCACCACAGGTGCTGTAGTGGTCCTAAGGGGAATAGCCTCTGGGTACCTGGTGGCATGATCCACTACCACCAGGATACACCTGTGCCCAGATGCTGTTTGGGGATCCATGGGACCAACAATGTCAATCCCCACCCTTTCAAAGGGAACCCCCACCACAGGTAGTGGTATCAGGGGGGCCTTTGTAGTGCCACCTGCCTTGCCACTGGCCTGGCAGGTTACACAGGAGCGACAAAACTCCTTGGTGTCTTCAGACATGTGAGGCCAGTGAAAGTGAGGGACAAGCCTGTCCCAAGTCTTGTTCTGGCCCAGGTGACCTGCTAGGGGAATATCATGGGCTAGGGTCAATAGGAAGCCCCTGAACTTCAGAGGTATAACCAACCTCCTGGTGGCACCAGGCTTGGGGTCTCTACACTCTGAGTACAAGAGTCCATCATCCCAATATACTTTATGGGGACCACTAGCATTCCCAGCAGCCTCAGCAGTAGCTTGCTGTCTGAGTGGTTCAAGAGAGGGGCAGCTCTGCTGCTCCTGGCTCAGATCTGCCCTGGAAGGGCCCCCTGTCCCCAAGAACTCAACCTGGTCAGGTTCAAGCTCCTCTGGGACAGTTCCTTCCTCAGGACTGAGATCATCCCCCTCAAGAGACTGATCTTCCTTCTGAGCCAAGGGGGAAGGCACTGCCTTTACCCTACTACTCCTCCTCTTGGATGGCACTTGGTCCATTATTTCAGAATCCAAGGCCTGTTCAGTGTTAGACATTTTGTTCTGTGACCTGGTCACAGCAAACACATCTGCAGGGATCCCCAGCATTTCTGCATGGGTCCTGAGTTCCACTTCTGCCCAAGCTGAAGTTTCAAGATCATTGCCAAGCAAGCATTCCACTGGTAGGTTTGCACTCACCACAACCTTCTTAAGGCCAGCTACCCCTCCCCAGGAGAAGTTAACAACTGCCAGAGTATGGTCTGTTCTGACATTGCTAGCATTGGTCACTTGGTACATTTCACCAAGTATAATCTGCCCAGGATCCACAAGGTCTTGTGTCACCATGGTGACACTTGCCCCTGTGTCCCTAAATACCAAAGCCTCTTTTCCATTAAGGGCTGTTGTCTGTACTTGCCCAGATTACTGGGACTCACAGAGGAGGTCACATCCATGCCTCCATCACAGACTAGGACAGCCTGAGTGAGTTCTCTGACTAGGTCAGAGCTCATCTCTTTACCCAGGGTCAACCCTACTAAACCCTTGGCCTGTGTGCTCCCACCACCAATTGTAACTGCACTAGGGGGGAACAGGTGCCTTAGGGGCCTTGGTGGGGGCTGGAATAGAGTCTTTGGACTTGGTGCAGTCACTGGTCCAGTGTGTCTTTTGCTTAGAGACTTTGCACCATGGTTTCTTTTGGCCTTTTCCCTTGTTAGACTGTGAATCCCCACCTGAAGAAGATTTTGGGGGGCCTTGTGAAGACTTTTGGTCTTTACCCTTCTCCCCACCCTTATCAGGGTTCTTAGAATCTTGCTTCTTGGGGTCACCACCTTGGTTCTGTACCTTCTGCCTCACCCTGGTTCTGACCCATTTGTCTGCCTTCTTTCCCAGTTCTTGGGGAGAGGCCAGATCAGAGTCAACCAGGTACTGATGCAACAGCTGATTTTGACAGTTATTAAGAATCTGCTCCCTCATGATAAGATTGTACAATCCTGTGAAGTCACATACCTTACTGCCCATCAACCAACCTTCCAGAGCCTTAGCAGAACAATCCACATAGTCCACCCAGTCTTGAGTCTGTGCTTTTTGGTTATCTCTGAACTTTAACCTGTATTGTTCAGTTGTTAGGCCAAACCCATCAATCAGAGCACTCTTCAAGACTTTGTAATTGTCAGCATCCTCTTCTCTTACAGTGAGGAGCTTGTCTCTACCTTTGTCTGCAAAGGAGAGCCACACGATTGCTGCCCACTGCTCCTGAGGGACCCTCTGTACTTTACAGGCCCTCTCCAGTGCAGTTATCCACTTGTGAATGTCATCCCCACTCTGGTAGGGAGGGACAATCTTGCTCAGGTTTCTATGGTCATAAGACCTTTCCCTATCTCTGGGGAAATTGCTGCCACCATGGGACTCTAGTCCCATCTTTTTTCTTTGCTTTTCAAGCTCTAGGGACTCCCGGTCTATAGCCAACTGCTCTCTTCTGAGTCTCAACTGAGCTTCTCCATACTTGAGCAGTCTCTCTTTCCTTTCATGAGAGGATTCCCTCCTATGAGAGGAAACAGAGGTCCCTATTGAGGTGTCAGAGTGGTTAGACTCCTGAGAAGGAGATCTAGGCCTTCTGGGCACACTCACAACTCTTCCTGGGGGGACAAAGGGGAGGTCATCCTGATCCTCCTCCTCATCCTCAGGAGTAGCTGCATTTTCCAGGTCAAGGTCATTGTCACCTTCCTGGCCAGTTTCAGAGGTTGGGTCCTGGGCATTTTCATCCCTGGCCCCTCCCTCATCTTCTGCCCCACCCTCTCTGCCTACCCCTTCAGACCCTAGGGGTCTGCTGAGATCATCTGACAGTAGCACCTCCCCGAGGTGTTGGGTGCTGGCACTTTTGCCTGTCTTCAGCTTCCTAGTATTGCACAATGCTCTCAATTCCAAGAATGAGAGATTATCATACTTGGAGGGAAGAAGCCCACTGGCTTCTGGCAAGGTCTCACTGGGTCCTGGCTTTGAAGACATCACTAGTGAGGTGTGGTGTATGCACTACCTACTCTAGTGTGGCCTACTAAACTCTCTTGAGTTGTAGAAAGGGTGTGCTATCCCTTAACACACAACTCTAAGTTCAGTAGAACTTACTGTAAACTAAGCTTGATTTATATGTACCTAAGGTACCCTTAGTGGTTTTCAGTTGATCAATTCAATTGAGATTATCTGGTAAAACAATAGCAAGCTGGAATCCCACACGCTGCACACCAATGTGAGAAGTTGGCCTGGTATATGCTGTCCACTAATTATAGTGGGCACCTTGCACCAGTCCAAACAACCCCTTATTGGAGATAGGTTAAAGACAACCTTTATTGAAAGCTATCATAGTGGTAGCTATGGAGAGCAGCCTTCGGGCTAAGTCTTGAAGGAATGTAAAGCAGCTTGTTTTACCAGTCTATAATCTCTTGAGTGACCAAATGAAAGAGGACCACACCAGGTATATATTCAAAATATATGTATTTATTGCTAAACACACCCCTCTAGTCTCTTTATGAGGCTAGAGTTCGAAGTACATAAGTTAGTTATCAACAGTAATAGCACAAATACACGTTTGAGCCCTAGGGGCGTACCAAACCATATACCAATAAAGTGGTATAAGAACCACGACTGAGCTAGACACAAGGCCTAGAGCCTGTAGAAGTGCTTGGCCCTCAAGGAACCACCCAAGGTAGTGACACAGGGGACCCACGGGTGACGAGTGCAGTGTGAGAACACAGCCGCGAGCCGCCGTTGACTTCTATGGGGAATGTCGCAGTTGGAGTTTTAAAGAAAAGGGACACTTAGAGGAGGACTTGGAGCAAACCCCTTTAGAACTAGGTTTTTCTAGAGTCTATACCCACGGGAGCACCGGAGTACTCGAGTTACCTCACCCAGGGAAGCCGGGTGCATAGGTGTCTTTCGGGGTCGGGTTTCGTCGTTTTCAATGGCGATCTGCTGCAAAGTGCTGCTGGCGGCCAAGTCGAAAGTGTTCGGGTGGATCCAAAGGTGGATCGAAGATCTGAAGAACCTGAAAGCAGAGGGGACAGAGTCTGGGTCACTAGCCAGTGACCAGGGAGGCGATGAGCGGATGCCCACCGATGTCGGGTGCTTCAGTTAGGTTGACGGTCATCTTGACTCTTCAGCCACGAGGTCCAGGAGGCGTCGACGACGACCAGGAGCTGGATTCGAGCTGTCCCACGACGTCGGTCGATTGCAGGGGTGTCGGCGACCGGATTGGACCCAACAAGCCTTGGCAACGGCAAGTCTCGTGGAAATAGAAGGACGGTGTTGCAGACCAGCAAGGTCTGAGGGACTCACCCAGCGAGGGTAAGTCAGGGCACGTCTGGAGCAACCAGGAAGCCCAAGCAGAAGAAGAGTTGCCTTCGGGAGGGCCCACTAGCCAACGGACTAGCGACCGCGAAGGAGCCTCGAGTGGACGCACTTAGAGCTGGCTCACAGGACACTCGTGGAGTGGAGACCAGTGATCTTCGGTGCAGTCGGTGCTGGAGGCGGGGGCTACTCGGAGCCCAAAGCACAACTTCATGGGAGACCAGGAAGAGGATGCACTTGCAAATGTCCTCGGTGACAAGGGGTCACGGTTCCACGTTACCCACGACAGCTACGGGCCTCAGCTTTGCTGGGGACTCAGGGCAGCCTCGGGGAAGTCTGGAAATCCACCTCTGGTGTTGCAAAGACTTCGGCGTCTGGCGGGAGCTTCAGCGATGCAGACCGGACAATTGCTTCTTTGGTGCCTGCCAAGCAGGGGAGTCACTCCTTGACCCCAAGGGAGATTCTTCAGTCCTCTAATCTTAAAGTAGAGCGTCGAAGGTCCAGGATTCTGTATCAGAGTTTCGTCCAGGTAAATCTAAAGTCCTAAGGACTGGTGTCCCATACTTATACCAAGTTAGGGGGTTGGACATACTCTGGGGACCCACCTATGGGAGGGTCAGGGAAGAGGGGTGGTTACACCCATTCCCTTTGTCCAGTTTCGCGCCAGAGCAGGGGCTGGAAGCCCCTGAACTAGTTTGAACTGGGGTATGCACAGGGACACCAAATGTGCCCCCAGTGCAGGACTTCAAAGCACCAGAGGGTGCTCCCGCCCAGCCCCAATACACACTATCCTGTCTGGGGAGGTGGTTACACCTCCTTGCAACAGGAAACCTATTGTCCAGGCCTCCCCTGCCGGAGTTTCAGTCAGCAGCAGGAGGCCAGACCCGTGTCTGTGGCAGCGGCATCCATTTTGTGATGCCAGGGCTCAGGAAAGAAGTTACCGGATAGCCCGGTTTGTACATGTCTCTCCCTCTAGAAGGGTGGAATGCTACCCCCGCCGCCAGAACTGGTGGGGGGGGGTAGTATTCCAAGATGTTTGACACCAAACACGACATGTTTCCGTGCAGCCATCCCAAAGTTAGCATTTAACGCGAGGTTATAATGCGCTTAAGTGTATATGGTCAGGCTGCACTACAAACAGCATCAGAGAAGGGTCTCCGAACGCTGCAGAGGGGCTCTGCTCATGCAGGGGCACCCTCTCACATAGGAACCAAGCACTCTGCCTTCAGGATTGATAAGGCCTGCCATAGGAGTGACTTATAGGTTTATATGTGTGTGCAATGGTAGTGATATCGGTAGCCTATACCACTGTAAGGGGTGCATGCACCACCTTACCCAGGCTGCAGTAGCAGACCTGTGGTGTCATTTTGGATGGCCTTCCAGGGGTGGCACAATACATGCTGCAGCCCCTGGTAGGCCTCTGAGGTACCTATGCCCTGGGTACATAGTATATCATATACTAGGGACTTATAAGGGCACTCCAGATTCCAATCAGAGAGGTGCCTAGGGCACATGGAAACCATTTTAGAGAGGAAGCAGCTAGGCTGGGGTTCGGATTAGCAGGGCCCCAGCCAGACTAAAGTCGAAAAACAGTGAAGCATCAGCAAAAAGTGGGGGGTACCCATGTGAAGTAGATCCTACTCTCCTACAACCTCACTATTAAGTGGTGAGATACTCATAGAATGCTTAATGGAAGTTTACAGTATGTAAAAGTACAGGACTCAGAAATGTTGTTTTTATTTGTGCTTCTCTTATGTGTAGGCCTGGTAATCAGATGCCTATGTCCTGAAGAGATGCCTAACAGTCACAGAGGGTCGAAACATCGACAAACCCTCCCTCTAGGTTAAGTGCACTTTAACTGCAAGGGATTCCACACTGGCATATGCAAACCATGCTATGATATAATCAATTAATGCATACTATCATTCGGAACTGTAGTGTCTTTTATCTATGTTCTTTGTATATATAATCACCATTGGGGCACTGCATCGTCTGCACTATGATCACTTATTTTGTTGAGTGTTACACTTGATTAGAGTCAAAACATTACGAGATGCAAACTATATCAGTCCTGTGTTTTATCTTCTTAGTAATTAATTTTGGTCCAAAGAATAAATGAGTAACTTTTGGTTCCTTCTAAGAAGGTGGTACCACTTTTTAATGAATCTCATGGGACAACTGTTATATTAATACATACCTATCCTGGTCCACGTGGGCAGACAGGGTTGTCCTCGTTATTTAAAAACAATATCAACAGAGATGGGACACCAGTATGCTCCCATATGACTTACAAGGGGCCACGGCTGTTTTTCCCAAGCCCATGACACCTCTGTGAATCTTACAGGCCAAACTCTCTTATCAACATCGAAACAAAATTCTTGGCGAAGGTTCCTGCGTCGCGACTGATTAAGAAGACCAGCACGATTGTGAGTACTGACCAAATTCGCTTTATGGTAGGATGCAGTACCAGGCACTGCTACGTAGGCTGCAGGCGTCCCCAACGCAGATGCAAAGGTTACATGGGGATGCTGCCCTGCTCTAGATTGATTTCCGAAAAGTATTCAACACAGTACACTGGCAATTTATGCAAGCAGTATTAGAAAAGATGAGGTTGTGCCGGAAATTTCTCAGATTTGTCTTGGCCCTCTACTTCTTCTTGTGGGCTTCAAGCGAACGGTACCTCGTCTTATCCTTTGCCAATATGTCATGGCACACACCAGGAGTACACCTGTTCCCTCTTCTCTTTGCCTTGGTCATTGATCCTTGGGCTGAATGAATCCGGCAAAACGTGATTTACTGGGGATTAAGGTGGCCTGAGCCCCGAGTGTAGTTTCCCTCTTCATGGATGATCTTCTCATTGATCTTATTTTATGATGACCTGAAACTATCATCCTGAGAGTCTTTGAAAAGCTGCACATTTTTGGTAACATCTCGGGACTCCAGGTGAACTAGGGGAAATTGACCTACTTCTCGGTTGTAGGTACCCTACTGCGGCACATTCTCATATTGTAGCTAAACGTAGCCTCCATACACTTTAAATATTTTACCATGATGGCCACGACCTACTCATGCGAGAGCTGGGACCTTAATATCAGCCCACTGCAACTGGGGCACCAGAGTGACCTCAAAGCCAGGAACAAACTGCCACTCCCAGTTATAGGCTAGTATGTGCTCGTCAAAATGGTGGCTCTCCCACGGATATCCTATATGATAAAAGACCATCTGTATATGCTGCTCTCTACCTTTTTTCAAACACTAAAACACTCTTCCACATGCTTTCTATGGGCAGGCGGAACTCCACGATTTTCTTTTGCCAAGTGTACCCAGTCCATATAAGACGAAGGAATGAAGATCCCCAACCTGTTTTATTACTGGGCATTCCAACTGTCCAGCTGAATGACTTGCTCTTCTGTGACAGGGGGGTGTTGTGATTAGTCTCCAGCTATTTAAACTACAATCCCATGACTTGCACTCCATTTTATATAGAGCCGCAATCCCACACATGCTGCCCATGATAACCAGAATCCCACTGGAGTGCTGTAAGGCAGCGGTCAAACACCTAGGCTGGAAAGTCAGACCAACCGTGGAAATCCCGCTCTGGCGTGGCACATACCTTAGGCACATCACCAGACTCAAAGGATTCAAGGCCTGGAGTCTCATAGGCATATCCACAATTGGTGACGTGCAGGTCAATAGTTGCCTGAAACTCTTGGACAAATTGGCCATTGACTGTGCCTTTCACAAAAACCAATTCTTTCAGTACTTGAAGCTGTGACACACCCTCCAAATCCTTGCCAACCAGTTGCAGGCTCCACTGGAGTTCCACTCCCTAGAACCCAAGATCACTATGGCACAAATTGCAGAGAGAGAAATATTATGAATCTATAGTAATCAGTTCTCCTTTCGGCATCTCCAAGACACATGGAGAAAAGTTCTTGGTGTTTTAGATGACGATGACTGGACTGAGGCCAGAATGGCCCCCAGACTTTTGGCCATTTCAGCTAGACTCGGTTTCATACAGTTCATATACCTACACTGTATATACTACTATCCAGCTAGGTTGTGGCAGATGGGCAGAGCTCCATCGGCCGCATGCTGGCGCTGCAGTAGGCACTTTCCAAAATGCTGTGTGGGAAGGGCCAGCCATAGCTTTTTTTTGACTGAGTCAGACACAGACAGACACACAGACACACACACACAGACACACACACACAGACACACAGACACACAGACAGACACACACAGACACACACACACACACACCTGGAGAGGGTACTAGGGCACGACTTCCCACTGGACCCCCGTGCAGCACTACTGGGAATTATGGATGGCTGAGAGGGTGACTGGACTGCACGCCTGCTAGTCGGACTTCAATGCCTAATCGCCAAAAGGGACATAGTTAGCACTGGTGAAACATATCCCCTAAGACCCTCGGCAAATGTGAGGGTGGCTTGGACAGATGTGCCCAGGCAGAGAAAACAATCTACAAGGTTAGAGGGTGCCCATTGAAATGCCAGAGAATTTGGTCCTCATGTACAGTACAGCAAGGTCTGAGGCCCTGATTTGGGGCAAGAGGGACTCCATGCAATTGTTGGTGGGTGTAATGCTCATCCCACCAGCCCCTTGGGCTGGTTTCATTGGTAAGGGGGTGAGTGGGGCTGGCGGTGGTGCATACGTGTAGACAGACGTTGTTGGGATAGCGTACGGGAACACCTATGGTTTGGATGATATGGCAATATACTGTTTCATGCTGTTTGAAAGCTAATAAAATGCTTTTTAAAAAGAAATGTGGCCCAGAAACCATCCAGAGAACACACTACTGCGTTGCCAAAGACTGTCGACACCGCAAGTGGTCAATTAAGAAACAGCTTCACCCTTTAGACAGATGAGTTGCGGTGCACTATGGGTGATACTTTGGTCCTCCGGCCCTGAAGAAATTGCCATGAGAAATGCAGCAATAAAACATGTTGGCCAGAAGTAACCCAGAGGTCGCAGCATGTACCAGTGTTTTTTAACCTTGTGCCAAGGTACCATATGGAATAAAAGTATTGATGGTTTCTGGTACACATTTTTAAACTCCTACGGGACTGACAAAGTGTAGGATGTCTTTGTGAAAAGAATACCAAAAAACAAACAAATAACTGAGAGGGACGTGAAATGCCCAAGGATGTAACACTGACAGGCATTAGTAGTATCCTAATAGCTACTACATTTGGACTTATAGAAGGTTAGGCGCACAGCCCCTCACCCCTGCACACACAGGAGTACACCTATGATGAGAAGCGCGTGGCATTGGAATGAACAACCAGTGGCTTACACGAGGGGGCTCCTATTGTTACTGTAGTCACGGCTGTTCATTTTTGCAACCAATAGCACCCACTATTTGAAGAAGACAGCAGCTGGTACAAGACCCTTGTAGTACGAGGTGGACAAAGAGTTCAGAATATAGAATAACACGCTGGAGCAGGGGCCTCCTTTGATTGACTAGCAGGCATCCTGCCAGGACTTTACTATAAAGAGAAGTTGCTTGGGCCTTACATCAAATCAGGATACAGCACAGGAAGCTGCAGCACACATACAGCAGGAGCGTCGGTAGGCACACCGCCACTTGAACCTGGAGACTAAAGAAATGGCCTAAATAATACTGTTACCTTCCTCAATGACAACTTCAAGTGGTACAAACCAAGGGGGCTTCTGGGGAAGGAATAGCAGCTTATCTCACTCATCTGCTCATCAGTCTGTCCAGGTTTCCCCTGGCTGCCGGGAAATTATGGAACTCGTCTCCACTTCAGGCAAGTAATAAATCCCATCGACTGAATTCAGAAAAAACTTGAAAACCTGGATTCTTATAATCGAATCTTTGACCTGTGGCAGGGTCATCTAGAAGGCCACTTTTTAAACAAGCATTTGCAATGCCATAGGTCTCGCATTTTTTAGCGTTATAACAATTGGCGTTGCAATGTAAATGTTTTTAGCTTATGTGTTTTGGAGTGAAGTGGATGTATGTGATGGCAACTGTGTATTTTACAATGCATCTAGAAGGAAGCACAATTAAACAAACTGTATGTGTTAAAAAAAAAAAATGTTCACCCCAATGGAGCCTCTTGCCCCAATATAACGGCTGTTCGTTGTTATCCAATTCAATGGTACCCATTTTACTGAAAGGTGAGAGGACACACCAGGATTCAAACCTGTGCCCTCAGGGTAAAAACACTGATGATGGATGTGCATGCATTCAGTCGATTTAGCGGCCAGGCCCAGCAAAAGTGCAATCCCGTGAAGAAAGAAAAAAGATAAATGGGCGAAAAGACTCTCACTTCCAAGAAGTGCAGCTAGTTAGACCAGAGCATTTGCGGCGACAAGGAAGGGTCAGAGCGTTTACCAGTAACGGAGTGCTCTGCACGTGGAAATGCAATTGGTACAGTGCTTTAGCGGAGCTCGTTTAGCTACTCCACGCACAAGAGCCGTAAAGTCTATTTCATGCCCCTAATAGTAAGAACTCGCAGCAGGCAACACTAGACAGGAGTAAATAAAATCTTTTACTTACAGCCATTCAACGTGTTCCTCTCACCAGACTTAGGAGCTGACAAAGGTGCAAGAAGTGAAGGATTGAGCCGAACCTCCCATCACACCCACTCCGCTACATAGCAGCCTGGAAACCATACATCCAATTCTCTGCCCCAACAACGCAACTCGATAAATCTCACGAGCTGGCAACACAGAAAAGCACGCATTAAGGAGACTATGTAGTATGCTTCTGGCTTCACAAATGGCCCAGAATGTGTCCGTATTGCTGTGCGGCTGATTTTAAATCACCAGGGCACGAAGCTTGTTCCGGTGTGCGCGCCTCACAGGCTCGAGAGAAGAAAAAGTGAGGAACTTTAAAAAAACAAGTGGGCAGGGGAGCTGCGGGGAGAGATGCGGCTAGGAGGGTAAAGAGCATAAACCCACTCCTGCACTGGCAAGAACTGTGGTGATAAAAAAAAATGTGCGCCCGTCATCTTAAAAGATAAAACACAGTGAGCACCCGGTCTTGAAAGGAGACACGCCGTGTGCCTCCTGAAGCAGCCGGTCGAAGTTTGGTTGGAGAAATGCATAGCTGTTGTGCTTTCAAGAACAGCATCGAAAAAGTGGAAGTGCGGTCACAGTGGTAAAAGCTGAAGAACGTGTCACCATGAACATAGACCATATTGTTGATTAAAAGTTAACGCAAGCCCAAAAAAATGCATTACAGGTGGGGAACGTATGAACTGAAGAACTTCTAATAAATGTTTTATGTTTGGGGAAGTGCAGTCGGAGAAATGCGTAGATGTTGTGCCTGCAAAAGATAACTTATAGAGAAATAAAAAAAGCATTACGGGCGGCAAAGAGAAAACGATTACATGTATATACCGTACACGGTCACGTGGAGGAGGCGGGGCTTTAGGTCTGGTTGGTGGGGTGGGGGGGGGGAAGAAACCGACACGAGGACCCGTGTTGTTATTCAAAGCGGGCGCCCGTGTTAAGGAGAAAGCGGGCACCCATGTTGTTAATTTAAAGACACATAAGATAAAGCGCTGCAGTGCTGCTTAAAAAAATCACAAGCGGTTCCAGCTAAAGGAGCGCACGTCCTGTCTACAATAAGAGAAACTCAATAAAGAAAATAGTGCTTACAGACTAATTAACACGTACCCTATAAGAACCGAAGTAAAAGGGCCAGTAGCCATGGGAGGTTACAAATGAAGACAAGGCGGTACTAAAGAGGGACTAACAAGCCGATTACTGAATCAGAAGCCCGCATTTACGAAGGACAAAGACAGAAGCCAATGACAAATATGGGAGGAGACTGGGCGAGGCTTCTACTCCATACTCCACTACAGCAAGTCTCGCAGAGCAGCGCATGCGTGCCGATTCTAGGCTCGACCTAAAAACAACGACCAATAGCAACAGGAGGTTTTGTAGCACTCTATTAATACTTTAACATAATACAGTATAACAAAGGACCTTGCCACATCTCTCCACAATCGTGGAGTGGTTTTTCTGATTCCATAATAAATCTTTGAGCCAGACAGCAGTCCACAGATTCAAGGTTACTGATCTGCCACAGGCAAGGAGGGAAGGATACATTCTGAAGAGCCAGCAAGGGGCGGCATGCCGATTCCTGCAGGGTGGGTTCCCTCTCGCCAGGCAGGAACCTGTTGTGGGTGCATTGTAGAGCAATGTAGACAACTAGTCCATCCTTCACAGTGTTGAAGGTTGTAAATAACCTGATACATGGAATCTGAAGTTTTATCAGCCAAGTGCCCTTTATTGACAAGTGGTTCTAAGCACAGATTGTCAGTTGAGGTTATCATTTGCAGACAACGTTTTGAACCATAAAACCTGTACACATAGGGAAAACGATATGTGTCCTGCGTGGACAGGCTCATTGCCTACTACAATGGCTTTCAAGTAAAATGGAAGAACCCTCATGGAACTTCGCCATTCAACACAAACAAGATTTTTAACACTGAAAATTAACCCTCTGCAGCTATGTCATCTAAGCTGGTAAGGACATGTTGAGGACAGGAAACATGTTCTGGGCCATAAGGGGAGTGGAGGACAGCATCATATATAAAGGCAGTAAATATATTTCCTCTCAACATAACATTTACTTTTCCATCATCTAACTAAATAACTATCATAGAATCATGCAGCATTTTTCTTCAAACAGTATTAAAATAATCTTTCACAGATATCCTTTTTTTTCTTTTTAGCAGCACATTATCTGCTCAAGCTGTAAAAACATATTTTACTTGTGGAGTCCTAAAAAAAAAAAAAAAAAAAAAAATCACAATTGTTAACAACAAAGGGATTGCTGATGTAGGTCTTGTACTGCAACTGTCCTCCTTTCACGTAAACAGTTTTTTGTTTTTTTTTGCATTTGTTCATCTGCTCCTTGCAACAATGTCGCCAACACCAAATCCTTCTTTTTCGTTCTGATGCAATAACAGTAGTGGACTGCTTTGAGGTAACCACAGAGTGGGAGGGGGTAAAATCTGCACAAAATACAGTACCCCAATTTAATAAAAGCTCAAAATCAAGGTACCTTCTATCCCAATACAAATACAAGCTCATGTCGCTGTCACCGTGCTCAAATGTCAGTTAAACCCGATATAGAAAGATTTACCTGAACTTAATCCAGGACATTAATATTGTCAGAGAATAATTTACTGGGTTGTGCTGGTCATTCTGGAAATTCCATCTAAGTTCTCAAGACCATTCTCAAATGATCAGCACTTAAAAGTAGAGTGGGCAGTTAAACTAGGCAGGAGGAATCCATACTTCCTTCCGCCCGTGCCAATTTCCTTTTCCACCATCCAAAACAGCAAAAGCAAATTTTATCCTCCTACTCTCCAACCACAGCTTTTCACCTCATTGTAAACTGGAGCTGAACGGACATGTCAATTTGCAGGACAAACCCCTCAATGACAAGGAACAAAATGAGAACAGAAGAACGAGATAACACTTTATGTGATATTTCAATTTTAAATTGCATATAAAGCTGGCAAACATCTCGGGAACAGTTTCCAAAATGCCCTTTCAACCTGTGCAGCCCAAGTCTCAAGTTTCTCTTTACCTCCTTAGTTCCACAACGGTCTGCCCTCGCTCAATGGCTACTGAAACAAACAGCAACTATAGCAGTGCGATTGGCTGTACACAGGCCCGCTGCCATGACAGTCATGGAAGATGGACCTGTGTCCAAGTGAAACATCAAGATGGACCACATTCAGCAGATTAATCTACCCCAGAAATAGATCTGAAACACCAGCAAGCGAACACCTCTTCACTTTAGGTTTGGATCCCTTATAGGAGACCATGTCTAAAAACTAAGCAAGAGTATCTGGGCCTCTTATCCTTAAACAGCAGAAGAACCGTTGTAAGAGCGATCTGAAACATCTTGTTATGTTTAGCATTGTCCATTATACAATTTAGTCATTTCTTCATGAGCTCTCTTTAGCTAGTCCTCAGCAGACTCTTTATTAGCCCAGAATGAACTGTAGTAACCAGCATCACATCTGTGATTCAAAGGCAAGGTTTAGGCACTTGTAGAAGTACTCCAAGGTTACTGTAGTCACATTTTGTATTGAATTCTTAAAAAGGCTACTGAAAAACAAACCCTGGGCAAACTGCAACTTCCTGCCACATGTTCCATTGGAGTTAGGAACTGACCGGGCCTATAGTGCTAAAAGCCTCAATACAAACTTTCTTATCCCCTCTGCCATAACTAAACCCAAAGCTTGAAACTAAAACATTGCATCCTCATAAATTATAAGGAATCATTGACTGTATTGGGTTCTCATATGTCTCTGTCATTCAACAGGCCAACCCTTGCTGGCAGACCGTACTCGCGAAAAACGAGAAGGTTAAAGCTGAACAGTCCTCACTCTTGCCAAAGTGTTTTTTCATAAAATCTGTAAATTGTGTGGACCGGAGGCTTAGGCCTAATTCCAAAGCAAACAGAGATGCCTGGAGTAATCCAAGTTCATTGTTGTGTCTCTTATACCACATTCAGATTGTTATACAAAAGAGTAAATATGTAGATATCTTTGTCATCTTCGAGATGCCCATGTGCTAATGGAATTAACAAGATGCGCTTGTGCGATTCCTTAAGGTTCTCCGGATGTGCATTAGTACAAGTCTTTGGGAGTGCTGCATAGGATGGCTGGTGTACATGGTCAGACTAAATTCCGTGAGGATCCATTTTGTTATAAAGAAAACTATGTCAATCAGATGACTGGAATATGAACATTAAAGTATTCCATGAACCACCGCCAACTGTCACACAGTGAAGACATCAGCACGTCTGAACAATGACAGTCAGCTGTGCAATAACGAGTCTTGGATTGGCACCCTGAATTTGGGTCGCGACAGTGTGGTTTCAGACACCAGGCAAGCAGAATGCCATACAAAAGAGCGACTGACATGGACTGAGATGTGCAGCGAATTAGCAAACACTTCAAGTCCTAGCAAGTACAAAATCCTACAGTTAGGGAGTCAAGAGCATTTATAAGCAGCTATTCAGCACTGGTCAAAATCATTACCAGCAATAAAGGACCTTCAAAAACACACTGTTCCCCAAGACAACTGACCACTTTCTTAACTCAAGTCCTCTACATAGTTCGGCGGTCACTGCTCTTGCTTTTTATCTTTAGAAACATGTATTTTCCCACTTTTGTACATTAGGAACTGGCTGAGTCGCTCGTGATATTGTCAGGTCAGAGTTTGTAATTATCTGCCCCTTTCCAGAAGAAGAAGCATTGCTGCACGACAGATGATGGCATTCACCTCATACGAGGAGCACGTCCAACAAGGAGGAAGGCAGCCCTCACAACCAGAAAAAGCAGCACCAGTGCCCAAAGCAAGGTGCGCTCTCGCTCTTACTAACAGTAAGTATGCTTGCCTAAGGAAGGAAGCCTACCAATACGGAACCAGAGGAATAGCAGATCAATGAAGAGGGCTTTCCCTGCGAATAAGTTGAGGTTCCATCTAAAATAAACTGCTCCTCCATCAGTACCACAAACATGCAACCTTAAGAACATGCCTCCCCTCTGTGCAAACGGCACTGCGAGAGGCACAAAGCAAAATGTATCTCAATTCAGAGAAAGAAACAATTTTGTCTGTAGTAAACTAATTGGCCGAAAGTACTTGAGGCATGATCACAAAAGGAATGACTTTTTAAATACTTTTTGTCCAAATTTTCCAATCAGCAAAATAATGATGAATCCACAACATATGGAAGGAAAGTCAATTGAAGTAGCCTTGAAGATGAGGTGCAAAGGCTATATTTTAAAGTGACCGCCTTACTTGCAAACAGTAGCCATCAGAACATTTCACGGAGTGCTGCATGGTGGCCAAGAGCAGATACCGGAGGTCACTGAGCAGATGTGACAGAATGCTCCATTTTGTGATTGGCTGAATGAAAAGGTGGTTCTGATCCTTGCTGCTCTACCAACTACTGTATACACAGCTGAAGCCTATCAAGACTCTGGGAGAAGCAAATCCCTAAACCACGCCCATGAGGTTTCTGAACTTGACAAGCACAATTTCCTACACTTCCTGGAAATATTAAGATCTGTCCTCTAGTCTCTCTCCCACTATGTAATATAGCATCGCTATTTCATTTAAAAAAAAGAGGGAGAACAACAGTACTGGGTCTCCCAACTGCAGAGCATGTAATTTCCACTGGCAAGAAGAACTTTGGCTCCAAGGCTTGAAGAGCAACAGGTGGCTTAAGTCACTCAAATACACACTCACAGGTCACTTGGTTTTACAGTATAAAATCACAGTCCATTACATATTGAAACAGGGGAAAAATACACGCACACACACACACACACACACACACACACACACACACACACACACACAATATAGTTGCAGAAACACGGTTACATCCGTGTATGTTTAAAATAATGATTTGCTTGATGTAAGTCTAACTCTTGTAAAATATGCATTTGGAATCTTTTTAGGGGGTAGGAGCCGCCTTTGGCTGTGACCTAGGACGTACAAAGCACATCAGCCTGCGCTGCAGGCGGTGTGGATCAGCAATACTTTCATGCCCTGAAGCTTCAGGGCCACAGAGAACAGTTTTGCAAGGAACAACAAGACGGCAACCCAATGATCCAACAGAGATGAAAATCAAGGAAGCACATTGAGGTGGAGAGCCTCGGCGAGGGAATGCTGGCCAACTTGGAGAGAAGGGAAGGGACACAATGTGTTAAACTTTATTTTTGTGTTTGTTTTATTCAAATTTCCTCTGATGGGTTGTTTTCTTGTTTAGAAGTTGCTTCGGAGAGAGGCCCTTTGCCCTTACGATGACTTTTTGCCTCAGGTTCGCCTTTATTTGTTGTTGGCGAATATCATATTTTCACAGAAAACTTGCTTCATTTCCCACAGAGAAACGTGACTTCTCCGGTGGCCTTCACAGGACCTTTTCTGTAAAGTTCTCTGGAAAGACACCCCGATGCTGCTCAAGGTCTTTGCTCTGCTGCCAGTCGCTTTCCTTCACGCCCATCAGCCAACCTTCATCCTGTAGGAAAAAAGCCAAAGGAATGAAGCTAAAAACACGAATTAACACAACTTTATCAGCTCCAACAGGGTGAAATAGGATTTCCCACAAAAAATGAGTTACTTCTAGATGAAAGTTTTTGTTGTTCAACAAAAAAAGATGGAGTGGAGCTGAAGAATTAAGTTTGTGGGAAGCATATACTACCGGGTAGAGGACAGTAAGATGCTGCAGTGACATACATTTGCATACTTTGCAGACGTAAAAATACACCAGAGGTATTTTGAGACTGTGAAGGAAGCAAGGTGAATCCATCAAAGCGCTGGCACAAAGTGATTGAATTCTGGAATCAGATGTGGAAAAGCAGATGCAACATACCATAATTTCACAGTCGGGGGGGGGGGGGGAATTTAGAGTCCAGCTGGCAGAGAAAGACAACCTGTGTAAAGGCGCTTCTCTGATACACTAGTGGCGCAAAATCTAACAGAGTGCTCTGGTATTCCCACCAGCATCATGTCTGCCAGTGGTGCAAACTCAACTGGTAGAGCTCCCTCAAATACATTGAAACACTACAAATACTCATTTAATAAAGCTGTAGGTCGCCACCACTCCTTATCCCACTGTCACACGGTCTGGACCGAAGGCTTTCAATACATTTGAGGGAACATGTGTCATCCAATGCCCCAATCTTGCCTCATGCAGAGAAGCCGCCATGACGGCCCGAGTTGTTTAGTGGCTCAAGATCGTGGTCTTTGTATTTGGAAACAATCAGACCATTGGTAATTGATCATGAAACCGGTCACATTCACATTGCACTCGGAGTACCAGTACAAGTGAGAGAATCCGCAGGTGTGGTAGGTTACACTGGCCATCAATATAAAACAAGACAGTGACACAGGCATATCCCTTAAAGAAGTTTCATTTGCAGTGCATGAACTACAATAGAGCTAGCTAAAAAAAACACTGTCTATGTGGTGCTGGCAGTGGTATTTCGTTACAGTGAGTCAGTAGTGAAAACTGGAGAGGACAACTCGAGTTAAAACAGAAATGTTAAGAATAGTTTCTGAAAGGGAATGTATTTCATTTAGAAAAAAAATATTCTGGGAAAGGACTAAGCGATACAAAGGGTGAGGTCTGAGAACAAGCATCCAGCAGCAAAAATCTGTTTGCATGTTGGTATTAAAAGGACGGGGACTGCTGCGACTTATGAAGATTGTGATAGATCAATCATACTCCGCGCGCTTGTTTGGGCAGGTGGGCTGGGAGTTATAAAGATGTGATCATCATATGTAATGGATGCAAAAAGAGTGCCAACACAGGGCATAAGTACTCCTATTTCTATATTTCTGAGATTAGCCTGGCAGTCGCCTTTTAAACGAGTACTTTCCCAATGTGACTCTCGACTTCTATGAAGAGGGAGCTACGCAAGTCTGGACTACTTTGGCTTGCTTGAGTGGTTACTGGCCAAGGGTAAATGGCGATCCGATTTTGCAAATAAGCGTTTGAGGCTGAAGCAGATCACGGATTCTTTGTTACTGTGTGCAAGAAAAGAGAAAGTCGAATAAAACCAAAGTACTTATCCAATATGTGACTTAAGATTTTTGGAGGGGCGGGTGTTGGGTCAGGGATGTCCATTGCATGGTTAAAGGGCGTGTACCACTTCCAGAGTGCCCAACTGCATGCATAACTGGTATTCAGATTTTAATTTTTCCCCAGGTGCCACGTTAATCCACAGTGAGTGCAGAGGCCTAGGCCTGTGCTTGACAAGGCGAGGTTCAGCACCTGTCCGGTCATGTGGGGTAGTGCACCAAGAATGCCCTCATGATAGACCGTGAACTATTGTCCCTGTCTTGGATGTAACACGTAAAGCAGCGGCAGCAGCTTGCCATGTTTTAATAATTGATTTGTAGCATGGCCACATTTTTTTCTCTATGTCAGTGAGTGTGGGTGGTCTGCTGACACCTCTTGTGTAAAGTACTGCTATTACAAGAGACCCAGAACTTTGCGTTGACATTCAGTGTGTATGTGCATGTCTGTGTGTACAGAGAGCATCTGATTCATATATTGGAGCAGGACTCTGTCTGTGCAGGAGTACCGATGCCAGAGGGATCCATTTTGGATGCCCCTGGCTTAGCATGGCACAAGATGAAGGATGGCAATAGCTTTCCCAGACAGTGGGAGTCTATTGCCTGCATTGCTGTGACTAAAGGATAGACAAACAATGAAGTGAGGAGGATGGAGACAGGGCTCCTTTAGAAATTCTATTGAGTGCTTGTTGGCAAAGGACTGCTGATTACTTCTTTTTCTGAACACCTCTAGTTGCTGGATAGTAGCCGAGGGATGGGACTGCACTTTCTTAAATTCTCTATTGTTCAAGTATCTAGGTCAAGCTTGTGCTTATTGCATCAAGAAGGCTGATGACAGTCAGATGCCAAGGACACTCACTTAATTGTGCCCATGCTTTCAGTACTCTTTGCTTGGAGCCATTCCTACTTGCTGTGACAAGCATCACTTTACACAATGGGTGAGTCGGAAGATAAGATTTGAAGGAAGAAAGAAAAAAAAAAAGAAAAAAAATCAACTTAAACCGGTACTGAAGCCTCAGATAGTGGATCCACATCGTCTGCCTGGAAAATGTGTATAAAAGTCATTCATGACCAAGGAAGTTAGTGCTCCACAGTGTACTCAAAGGACTGCTGTGTGAATGGAGTGTCTGAAAAGTTTCAGCGCTCCGTCCATCATCTCCTTGTGTTTGCTTTGTTCGCCCTAAGTTGGCAGAGTATGCCCAGACGTGGGTCCCTTGCTCACTTTGCCACTGGATTCAAGCTAGCCTGGCTGATGAGGGCTGTTAGCCCGAAACTGGTCCCAGGATGCTTGTTTCCGGTCCAGGGAAGACATGGCTTGGCAGTTCGGGCTGGACTGTACCCATGAGGCACAGGGTCAAGACTGATTTGCATATAGCTGTGTCTGAACTGGGGTGGCGAAGTGAGCTAAAGAACGATGATGGATTTAACCCAGATCTGTGACTGGGGGCGAGTGTCTGAAAAGTTTCAGCGCTCCGTCCATCATCTCCTTGTGTTTGCTGTGTGAATGGAGCTGGCGCCTGAGTGACAGCCCATCTCACAAAGGCAAAAGGACCTCTCCTGAAGTCCGCACTTTGTGCTGGAGGTACTGAGGATCTGCCTAGTGCCAAGAAGGCTGCATGCTGAGAGAGGGAAGGCGTGTCCCTGGCCCTGTGGGAGGAAACGCTTTTTAGGAGAAGAGGCACAGACCGTTCCAGTGTGAGAACACCTTGAAAGCGCAGTACACTAGAAAGCAAAGCCAAAAGTTACCAGTAATGTGAGTGGATCTCCTGGTCCCTACGTGGTTCCTGCTGACAACTGCCCCAAAAGGCTGCACATGCAAAACTACCATTGTGGCTGGTGGCCACCGTTGTGGGCAACAAACTGATGCTGCCACCACCAATGAGTAGGAATCAGTTATCCACACCGAATAGGAGCCTGTCAGCTTGGGAAAGCTGTTATTGCTGAAGAAACAATCACTGACTAACTGGCCATGAGGTCGGGGAGGGACGCAACTACCTTGATGTAGGACACATCTGCACTTGGCCTGGGAACTGCTGAAGATGCCATGCTGCTATCCCAGAACTTGATGTGCTGAACTCGTCCAGTGCCTCCTGTTCCAAAGGGAGACCGCAATGCAAGCCAATGACGTGGACTGCACCCACTGCATTCACCATCTTCAGAACTTGAGCAGCTAGAGCAGGCCTTTGCCTGCAAATAGAACAACGGACTACAATGTGTGCTGAGGAATCTAGCGCAAGGATTTGAGATTTTCTGCTTTGCTGCCCAAATAAATACCTGGGGAAAGAACTGTTTAACTGAGTTGCACATCTAAATTCATGGGAGCCAAAGTGAAATAATCCACAACAGTGCTCAATTCAAGCTTATTGAAATGTGAATGTCTCCTGCGTGGTACAGGGGTGTGTTCCCCTGCCGTTACTGCCAGACTGCATGTATATCTGATGTTCTGACTTTTTATTTTGACCCTGGCCTCACGCTAATCTAAGTGTGTGTACATAGGCCTGGATCTGTCCATGACTATGAGGGGCCCTAGACCTTTCCTGTGACTTATATGGGCACACCATGCATGTCCTCATTGTTAACAATGGGCTACTGTTCCTGTCATGGGTTTAGAATATAGAGCAGTGGTGGTAGCAGCATACCATGCTTAAAGGAACCAACAGTGTGACCAGACCTCCTTATCTAAGTCACTAGGGTTGAAGCTTATGGGCCCACCAGTGTAAAGGTCTGTTTCTATGAGCTTCCTAGGCACTTGCCCTGACATCCAAGTGTATGCTAGCATGGTTGCATGTGTGGCAAATGTAGCACATGACTGGTGTGTGAATGAGGCAAAGTTTGGAGGCCATTGGGACCCATCTGAATAGCCCTGGTCTAGCACAAGGAGTTAGAGGACAGTGCTCAGACATAGTGCATGTGTATTGCTTACATTTCTGCAGACGGAGGGAGAAGACACAAACAGTGAAGTGAGGGGAATGGAGACAGGGCTACTTCAGATATTTTATGAGGCCTTTGGATTAGCAAGGGGCTGCTGATTAGTATTCATGAATACTGCCATTTGGTGGATCGTAGGTGTGAGGACTGCGACTGCAGACTGTCATTAAAGATGAAGAAGTCTCTCGATGAAGCTTGCCCTTTTGTTTTTTCCTAATTTCATCAGTTTGCCTGCAGATAGCCAGGTGCAGAAACCTCAAAACACTGCGTGCCTTTGTTGTAGGTGCTTCGTAATGAAGACATCCCCAGTGCTACCTGGGAAGAATACTTGACCCCTGTTGGAAGTTGTATATAAAAGTGGGACGCAAATCCAGCCTGCCTACCTGCTGAGAGAGGGAAGAAGCCCGTCTTGCCCTTCAGGAGGAGAGACTGTCTTGGAAAGAGCAAGGGCCAGCACGTACATGGAGAGTGTGGGATGCCTAGGGAGAAGATGACTGCCTGAGAGTGATCAGGGATAATCCTGGAGCCTCTGGACCTCCACAGACTCTCCTTCTGGGTCCTGACAGGAACTGCGATCATATGATTTCTAATGGTATAATCTGAGCTGCAGTTGAGTTGCATCTGAAGGCCCTATTGGGCTGAAACGGTCAAATTGCTCAAGGCTCGAGAGGGGCTGCAAATTCGATCTACTGAGGCCCCATCAGGACTGAATCTGCGAAACGGTCAGCCTGGACAGATATGGCTGCACTTGCTGTGCGTGAGATATTGACTATCCAGGTCACTGCAACCAGGTCTTGAGCATGTTTTCAGTACTGCCCACGTTTCCGGGTCCTCAAGCAACCTTACTGAACTTAGTGCAGCAACCGTGAAAAGACAGCAGGGCTCAGGTATGGACGCAGCCCGCACCCAACCTGATAGACTGCAACAACAAACTGCCAGTTCTCTGCGCTTTTTCACCAGCATGTGAGAGCGTGTGAGAATGTGCCGGGGATTGGAAGACAGCAGCTGAAAGGACTCACAACGGTCTTCATACAAATGAAAGAGTAAAACAAACCGACTCAACGCATCTGGTGAACTGTGAGTGATTGAGTTTGAACCAGAGCCGAATTCACGCTACTCCTGATTGTCCTTAGAGCAAGGGTGACCCAGAACTGGGGGCAGCCATGGAAGGGGGCAGGCTGGATGGTTGCATCACCTACAGGAGAGAGTTTCCAGAGACACAAGACTCAATTATATAGCGGTTGAGGAGTATAGTATTGCATACAACTGTGTGATTAAAGTACTTTCTTACAAAAACAAGCACTGGGCTGGACATGGAGATACCCTTTATTGGGTCTGTTGGTTGATTGTAGAGACCGGACTTCAAGCATCCTCCACTATCTCAATGCAAAGCCTGTGACCACTCGCCCAAGCTTAACAGAGTCAAAGTGCAGAAGAAGCAGTACTTGGCCCAGTTCGCAGAGCCATAGTAGGACATCAATGGCAAATGGTCTCAACCACCACGGTTGAACCCAGTAAATCCAGCCAGCCCGAGGCTGCTCAAAAGGGGTACGACAATGCCTCGGCTCCGAGTACTAAGGACTACAGTTACTACAATTCCCCTGGTGGGAAGAGACTACTGAAGGAGCGTGCAGCACTTGCTTGAGATCGGAACCAGGAGTACAGACTTGCATTTGTTAATCCAATTGAACTCTGTAGTATTTAGTTCTGCTGTTTGATTAAAGTACTTTCTTCTACATAAAAGATAACTGGCTGTAAATTAATTTATAGTATTTGTTGGTTGACTGGCGAGTTCAGACCTCTTGCCTCCCAAGCTGTCTCCCTGAGAATACGGACAGCTCACCCTTGCTACCATGAGAGTCCCTTGTGGAAAGGCTCATATTTGGACAGGTTTGCAGAGTACAACGGGCCCCAGGATGCCCGTAGCAAACAATATTGACCACCACAGTTTGGGCACAGTAGCCCCTGTCTGCCCTGTGGACCCTGAACAGGGTCTGGCAATGAGGCAATGGTAAATGTCTAGAGTCTGTAAGAGAGGCATTGCTGCTTGCCCATTAACACACAACATAACAAATTAACCTAAGCATGAACATCACAGTGTTGCCTTTAAAATGAGAGAGGAGATGCTGATAAAGGAAGAGTGACTACAGGCTCGGCAGGAATTAAAAAGTAGTCCGCTGTAATTAGCAATCAGTAAGCTCATGGTTGTTCTATAGATTGCTCTCATATCTTGCAGTTCTTGATCATAGGACCTATCTTGTGTATTCGAGGAATCGAGTGCAGGACATCAACTAGCTCCCAATCCAAAATTATTTCATAGATGCCAAAATGGTGAAAATTAATTTCTCCTTGTTTGTAAGCAGATTTACTTTAAAATTAATATTAAAATGAAACTCAAGCGTTGCTCTATGCATGCAGTCGCACAAGTTACTAACTTGTGTAACGATATATCTGTAAGAGACAGTAGTTAGTGACAGATTCCTTACCTTAGAATATCCCCAGGCGTCAGGCTGGATCCGTAAAGTTTTTGCGTAGCAGTACCCTTGCGCGTCGGTAGGCGGCGTCGTGCGGCTCCGCGTCCGTCGTCGGCGTCGTAAGCGCCGAGATGACGTCACGGAGACTACTTAGGCGCCACCCATGCGCGCTGACGTCCAGTTCTGTACACGACTTTCCGCGCCAGGAACGCAGAGCCATGCAAGAAACTGACCACTGGTGCCATGAAACTAGGGCCCTGAAAGGGATGACCTTAACCCTAGAATCAGTTCGCAGAACGGGGAGGATGGTGGGCGGTAGGAATCTATCACTAACTAATGTCTCTTACAGATATATCGTTACACAAGTAGTAACTTGTGCATCTGAAAGAGACACGTTAGTGATAGATTCCTTACCTTAGAATAGATACCCCAGCAATACCAACCCCGGTGGTGGGTCTGCGAATAGATTACACCAGAAAGTCACGGAGAACAGAACGGCCAAAGAAGCCATCTCTCCGGACTTGACTGTCAAGGCAGTAATGCTTGGAAATTGTGTGCAGCGAGGCCCACGTGGCTGCCTGACAAATATCCTGCAAGGGAACGCCGCGTCCCAAGGCAGTAGTGGCTGCTGTCGCCCTGGTAGAATGGGCACGCAACCCCACAGGAGGCTCCTTCTTAGCCAAGGAGTAACATGCTTTGATGCACAAACGACCCACCGAGAGATGGTGCGTTTGTGCACGGCCCGACCTTTTGGCGCCCACGTAGCCAACAAAGAGCTGGTCATCCACCCAGAACTGTTGTGTGCGCTTTAGATAGAACGAGAGCGGACGTTTTGGGTCCAGACGATGGAGCCTCTCTTCCTCTTTTGAAGGATGCGGAGGCGGAAAGAAAGTGGGCAAAGTGATGGTCTGCCCGATGTGGAAGGGCGTGACAACCTTTGGCAAGAAAGAAGGACGGGTCGTTATAACCACCTTGTCCGGATGAACAGAAAGGAAAGGAGGTTTAGAAGAAAGAGCCTGGAGCTCACTCACTCTTCTGGCAGAGGTGATGGCTACCAGGAAAGCCGTCTTTAGAGTAAGAAGACGTTAAGGACAGTTATAAAGGGGCTCAAAAGGAGCGCACATCAGATAGGTCAAGACAAGATTTAAGTCCCATTGAGGCATTATGAAAGGCACGGGAGGAAACGTGTGTGTAATGCCTTTGAGGAAAAGGTTAACAACCGGGGACTTAAAGAGAGAAGGCTGATCTGGAAGCCGAAGAAAGGCGGAAATGGCCGAAAGATAACCTTTGACAGTGCCCAGAGCAGAGTCCTGCCGGGCCAAGGATAGTAGGAACAGAAGGACATCAGAAAGAGGGGCAGAAAGGGGATCCACAGACTTAGCTGTGACCATGCCACAAATTTGTTCCACCTGCAGGCGTATACCGATTTAGTGGAGGGACGCCTGGATGCCAGAATGACATCACAGACTTCAGGAGGCAAGTCAAATGGAATCAGTTGTCGCCGCTCAATCTCCACGCATGGAGGTGGAGGCTGGACAGGTTCGGGTGTAGGACCGTCCCCTGCTGCTGCGACAGAAGATCCTCCAGAAGAGGCAGTCGGATCGGGGGATCGATCGCCATGTTGAGTAGCTCGGGATACCAGTATCTTCGTGCCCAATCCGGAGCCACAAGGATGACTTGGGCCCGGTCGCGCCGAATCTTCTTCAGCGCTCTGGGCAGAAGTGGTACAGGCGGAAAGGCGTACAACAGACTGCAGCTCCACTCGCAACGAAAAGCGTCGCCGAGCGAGTGCCGCATTTGGAAATTCCAATGCGCAGAACTGATGACATTGGCGTTCTCTTCGGTGGCGAATAGATCTAACCAAGGCTCTCCCCACTGCAGAAAGAGACCTTGCGCCACGTCCAAGTTCAGACGCCATTCGTGATCCATCAAGCACCGGCGGCTGAGTTCGTCGGCCCTGGCGTTCAGAGAACCTGCCAGGTGTTGAACCACCTAGGTAATGCCTTGATGTTCCAGCCATGTCCAGAGGCGCAGAGCCTCCTGACATAGGGTCCACGACCCCACCCCGCCCTGTTTGTTGCAATACCACATGGCGGTGGTGTTGTCCGTGAACACCTGCACCACACTTCCCCGGACAGAGGGAAGGAATGCCTTCAGTGCAAGTCGGATCGCCCGAAGCTCCAAAAGATTGATATGGAGCCGGGACTCCGCCGGAGACCAGAGGCCTCTGATCTCCGCCTCTCCCAAGTGGCCGCCCCATCCCAGGAGGGACGCATCCGTCACCACTGTGTGCTCCGGTTGGGGAAGGGAGAGGGATCTGCCATTGACCCCATCGCGATTCGTGAGCCACCACTGCAATTGTCGTGCAGTGTCCTCCGAGATCTGGACAAGATCAGACAGGTTGCCCTGATGCTGCGCCCACTGGAACTTCAGGTCCCACTGCAGAGCCCGCATATGCCATCTGGCATGTTGTACCAGCAGGATGCAGGAGGCCATCAGGCCCAGGAGCCAGAGGGTCATCCTGACTGAAACCCGGGATAGAGGCTGAAAGATCGGAATCATAGCCTGAATATCCCGGACTCGCTGCTCGGGGGGGATAAACCCGAAACAGCGTCGAATCCAGAACCGCTCCGATGAAGGGGAGTTTCTGAGAGGGACTCAGGTGCGACTTCGGCACGTTGATGGAGAACCCCCGCAAATGCAGGAGGTCGGCCGTAGTCTGAAGGTGGGTGATGACTGCCTGGGGCGAGCCCGCCTTCAACAACCAGTCATCGAGGTAGGGGAAGACTGACACCCCTGACCTGCGCAGATGAGCTGCGACCACCGTCATCACCTTCGTAAACACCCGAGGGGCGCTGGTAAGGCCGAAGGGGAGCACAGCAAACTGAAAATGCTCCTGGCCTACCGTGAACCGCAGGTAACACCGGTGGGCCGGCAGGACGGGGATGTGAAAATAGGCGTCCTGCAAGTCCAACGCTACCATCCAGTCTCCAGGGTCGAGGGCAGCCAAGACCCGAGCCAGAGTCAACATCTTGAACTTCTCCTTCCGGAGGAAGCGATTGACGTTCCGGAGGTCCAAGATGGGGCGCAGCCCCCCTTGTCCTTCTTGGGGACCAGAAAGTAGTGGGAATAACAACCACTCCCTACTTCTGGCCCAGGAACACACTCGATGGCCCCCTTGGCCAAGAAGGCCGTGACTTCCTGCAGGAGAAGTGCCAAGTGGTCCCCCAACATGCAATGGAACTGAGGTGGCATGGCTGGAGGGGTGGACTGAAAGGTAAGGGCGTCACCCTTCCGGATGATCTGCAACACCCACTTGTCCGATGTGATAGCGTGCCAGTGGGGGAGATGATGGCGGATCCTGCCACCCACTGGCGTGGGGTGCCCCCCAAAGCTCGGATTAGGAAGATTTGGAGGCAGAAGCAGCGGGGGCGGAGGTGGACTGACCCCCACGCTGATTCCCAGACCAGCCCCTGCGGAAACCGCATCCGCGGCCGCGTTGAGGCTGGTTCTGCACAGGCTTGCTGATGGAACGTGCCTGGACGCCCTTTCCGTGGCCACGAAAGGAACGAAAACCAGGAGTGGCTGGGCTTTTCGTGGAAAGACCTAAGGACTTGGCCGTGGCCCGCGAGTCCTTAAAACGCTCCAGCGCACTGTCGGCCTTATCGCCAAACAGACGAGTGCCAAAGGGCATGTCCATGAGCGAGCTTTGGACATCTGGCGAGAACCCGGTAGATCTCAACCAGGCGTGGCGACGAAGCGCCACAGTCGTAGAAATCGCTCTACCTAGTGAGTCCGCGGTGTCCAAACCACACCGAATGGCGAACTTAGCCGCATCTTTACCCTCGGCAACAGCCTGGGACAGCACAGCTTGGGTCTCTTCAGGACACTGAGGCAACACCTGTGCAACTGTATCCCACACCGCGTGGGAATAGCGGCCCAATAGGCAAGCGGTGTTCACCGACCGCAGCCCCAAGCTGGCCGAAGAGAACAACCGCTTGCCGAACTGCCCCAGCTTCTTGGAGTCCTTATCCGGCGGAGCCGTGGGGAAGGCACTCTGGGACGTCGAAGCTTGGATGACCAGGCTCTCAGGCGTAGGATGAGTGGTCAGAAAGGCAGGGTCACCGGGCGCCGGGCGATGATGCCTGGTGACGTTCTTATCCACAGGGGTCCCTGTGGCTGGCCGCGACCAAGTGCCCAGCAAGACGTCAGTGAGGGCGTCATTAAATGGCAGCGGGGGCTCCGACGAAGTGGACGCCGTCTGGAGCACCTCAGTGAGGAGGTTAGTTTTGAGGGTCACCGTAGGGAGATCAAGGTTGAGAACCTCAGCTGCCCGACGGAGCACCATCGTGTAGGAGGCGCCCTCCTCCATGGTAGGCAGGGGAGAGGCAAACCCCGGGTCAGAGGAGGACGTCGAGGTCGCCGGCATCCTCCAAATCATCCGCCCAGTCCTGCTCAGAGTCACACTGACGAGCAAGAGGGTCCTCGGACCCCTCCCAGTCGTCCTCCACCTCCGCCGCATGTGGCACAGAGCGCGGCGGCAGGGCAGGAGCCGGAGAAAGAACAAACGGCGCCGTGTCCCAATGCAGATCCCAGGTAGGAGCAAAATGGTCCTGGAACCTGGGCAAGGGCGGGACAAATGACACCCACTGCGGCGCCGGAGGCGGAGCAGAGGGTGGCGCTGGGGCCGGAGCCGACAGCGATGGACCTTGTGGCACCGTGGCCGGAGCCGACGGCACAGGATCCTGTGGCGCCGAAGCTGGATCCGCCGGCGGCGCCGACGGCCCAACAGGATCCTGACACGGGACCGCGGGGCCCGAGGGCGCGCCGGCGGGTGCCCGAGGCCTAAAAAGGCGGTCCATGGTAGCAAGAAACTCTTGCACCTGTGCGGGAGTCGCTGACGGACCCGGGTAAGGCGGGTAGGCCGCGGGACTCTCGAGCTCCGAAGGAGCCGCAGGGGCAAAGCCCCTGTCCCCCTCGTCTGCATCCGGAGACCGACGGGGGGACGTCGGAGAGCGAACACGCTTCTTCGACTTCTTTTTGTGTCGTCTCTTACCCGAATCCGAGGGTGAAGACTTGGAGCCCGAGGAGCGATGACTGTGGCCCCGCGAGCGTTCTCTGGAACGGCCCCTGGACCGAGAACGGCGCTGGGACGAGTGCCGGACCTCCAGCAGCTTCCGGTGCCGCTCCCTCAAGGCCTTCTGGGCCATGGCCCGACAGTCCAGACAGGACCGGGAGTCGTGGTCGGTCTCCAGGCAGTAGAGGCAGACATCGTGGGGGTCCGCCACCGACATATTGCGACGGCAGGCCCCACAAGACTTAAATCCAGGCATCCCTACGTGCACCAAGGAAACCAAGCTTACAGGAGACAAAGTCTCAAAAAGGGTAGTCAAAAGTGACTAAGGTACGTGCTCTAACCGGATCTGCGCTTACTGGCGCGGAAAAAGAAAGAACTGACGTCAGCGCGCATGGGTGGCGCCTAAGTAGTCTCCGTGACGTCATCTCGGCGCTTACGATGCCAGCGACGAACGCAGAGCCGCACGACGCCACCTACCGACGCGCAGGGTTACTGCTGACGAAAAACTTTCCGGATCCAGTCTGACGCCTGGGGATATTCTAAGGTAAGGAATCTATCACTAACGTGTCTCTTTCAGATATTGTTTACCACAGAACTGATGTAATTCATAGAGAGCTTCCATGGAAACTGTGAGCAAGCCGTGCAGTCAAAAGCTAGTTCATACTTACTCACTGGTAAGACTAGCCTATTTTTAATGCCGGCCCCACAAAAATCTTTTTAGCTGCTGGTTGCTATGGCGTTAACCGATTTGACCCTTAAGATTGTTTGACAGTTGGAAAGTGTGTCATTATGCAGTGGCGGCCGCCAATAAACAGTGGTGAGCGGATGGAGGGGGTGTGGGGAAGTCTGCTAGGGTTAATAACTTTTTAAAAAAAAGATACTTGCATAGAGCTGGCAGCAGCCTCCCGCTTTGTGCCTCGATCTTCCTTGTCCCAAAAGGCACTGAGGCAGCATCAGACTCCCTGTGCAATCCCCACGCTGCTCTCATACTGTGAGAACAGCACAGAGATTAGTCTGAGCGGGCTGCTTTGACGCACCACTCAGGACAGGGAGTCTGTGCTGTTTCTCCAGCCCGGCTGTTCAATACAGCCGGGCTGGAGAAACCTAAGTGCGCATGGGCCCTGGCCCCGCTCCTCCCTACAGCGCTGGCTCAGCCAGCAACTGAAAAATAAAAACAATATTACATTTTCGTTTTATTTTTCAGCTGCTGGCTCTGAGCCAGTGGGACGACGCTCCTTCGCCATTGCGGAGGAGCCACCTCTGATTATGTCTTGCCAGTTTTTTATTGGCTGCCATGGAATGTTTCAGTCTCAAAGGAAAATGACCTTCAACAAATTTAGTGATCTGAGTCAAAGACGACTCATCGGGTGATCTCTAAAAGTGTATATGCCACCTCCAAGAGCCTGCTGATGAACAGTGCTCTGTGTTGTTTGAAATGTTGGCTGTGGAAGCTAGTCATTTTCACCATATGACGGAACATTAATAACTTGGAGACTTTCATGTGAGCTGGACCATCGGCCATAAGAACCAGATATCAGGCTATTTGTCAGGAAGGACATAACACAGGACACAGATCTCAGTGTCTCAGGCAGCTGTAAATTAATCCTTCGAGTTTCAAATAGTTTGAAGTGAATGGTGTTTTCTCCAAAAATCAAGAGAAAGGTTCCCAGTGCATCACGTACACAGACTCAAGAATTTTATCATCCACTGACTCAGAATAAGGAACTTTGTACAAAAGCATGTCTGACACTAGAAAGACACAAAAAACATCTTGATTCTAGACTAGGACAGTCAGTCCACTTGAAAGCCATTATTACGAGGTCCACCAGAATCCCGATTCAACCAATAACAGGAATTATGGATTATCAACTGAGTGGGAATAACGTACCTTCAGTGTGTCCCCCCCCCCCACACACACACATTTTGCCAGGAAAAAACTGATGAAATGTGCATGATGAAAAGAGTCCAGAATAAGGGAAAACTTGATGTGCAAACACCAATCCCTGCAGTTATTCCCCACTCCTTAGGAACAACCCGGAATACTGCAGTATTACCATACCCTACAGAATAGGTACCTTGAGGTGCAGTAATACCAGTGTGGTTTCCCCGCACAACAGGTAATGAGGGGTCAAAGAGCCTTAGTATCCTCCTAGATCTCATTTTAAACAAACCTGCCATCAATAGGGGGGAAATGCAATAATACCTCTCCACCACAAGTGTCATTTGAGACCACACTACACTAGAAATGATGAGGAGGACTTCTTTTTCTCCAAAGGACAGTTTCACTTTTCGTATTGATAGGAATGGTAGTCAGTCTTTTTCCATATTGAGAGAGAAAGGGGGTGGTAGGAGATACGTTGGACTGAGCCGTCTTCCACAAGGTACAACTGATGTAAGTGGAGGATATTGTAGAGTAGCAAATAATTAGCATTCCAAAACTGATAACGCTGTAGTAACACGTTGACTACACAACATAAGCAACTAACCACTGGAAAAAGAAACTCTGAAAATATACCTCAACCTGTCTTCAATTGATCTCAGAAAATACAATCAACAAACTATCAGCTGCATCTCTAAACAGTGGCAGTTGCTCCCAAATAGCATTGAGGGGTGGGGTGGGTGGTTTTAAAAAACAACAAAACAAAAAAACACTTACCTGGCTGCCCACCACCTCTCCTCTGTCCTCTGTGTCCTCTTCCTTAATTCTGCTTAGCAGGAAGCACTCACCCAGGCTCCCCTGATCAATCACAACTCTGCAATGCAGTGTTGTGATTTGTCTTAGCGCTGTGGTTCGGCGCTCAGCCAGGGAACGGGAAGCTAGGGCATATGTTCTCCACCCAGGCTGTAATGCAGCCAGAATGGAGAACATGCAAAGTGTGCATGAATTTTTGGCCAGCCTAACATTTATGCTCACTTGGAGTGGGCAAACCCTGCCCTGTGAGTAGAGCAGCCCCGCCCGCCCCACCCACAAAGCTGCTGCTGCACAGAAAAATGTGATAATAACATCTAATTATCATTTTATTTTTCCTTTTTTTGCACTGCTGAAGGCAGAGGGGCGATGCGCCTCCAATTAAGCGGAGGAGCCGCCCCTGCCTCTAAATGCTATGGGTACTGGCCTTTCTGCTTAAGACATGGGGACTATCGAGTGGCAGAGACCACCTCTGACAAATCTACCTTCCAGATCACATTCGGCCAGATGCAGGGTAGGGTGCTTTGAACGAAAGATGCCAATGCTAGAGAACATATTACAGGCAATTTACTTTCTTCTTCAGTATTGTTCTTTTCCAAATCAAATACACTTCAAATATAATAACAAACGTGTTTATGCAAGGTAGAGGAACATGAGGCCATCCCTAAGTTGTTTTACACAACCAATCCAACTTCTGAATTTTCTGTAGCGTTTAATCTAGACATTAGTGCTTTCTAAAAGTGTAGAAACATTGGCCATGTCGCTTCCTGGCAGATCTGCTTGAAAGCAGTGTTTGCCGCATGGCTGCAGTAGCTGCTTCTCTCTTTGTAAAGCAGGCTGTTACTTTATCACAGAGGTCTGCTTCTTTCAAAACAACAATATAGTATTGTGTCTAACAAAATATTAGACACAATACTATCCACCAGGCTAAACCTTGTTTTGACAGAGTTTGGCTTATGGTTTTGATATTATAGAATACAGTCAGCTGATGGGAACATCTGAACGATTTTGCACTTACACTGCAGTAACATGTCCATTTCGGTCTTAAATTATTACGGCCTTCTCAGTTTAAGTGATGGTGTCCAAACAGTCACGGAGGGACAATGCACAAATCGACCAACTCAAGCAAGACATCATGAAAATTCAAGCATCAGTTTCTGCACTTTAGGTTGATCCTATTGACCGCTTTCAAGTGTTAAAGAAAACGTATAGCATACCACTCGTTTGAACTAGTGGGGAACACTGCAATTTGAAGCTCCTTTATTTGGACACAAAAGGACATGAGACAACCTTTCTTTGCCAATTCTTCTGCATCAGATCCATACCAGAAGCCCCCAAATTGTGGAACAGCTTCGCTAAGTCTTAGTAGGCGGTGGAGAATACTCACCTTTTATGTCTCTGGCAGATTTTTTTGAGGTGAAGTGTGCTTGCACTGTCAATCAATAAAAGGTTCACTAGGGAAGGTCAATGTCTATCTACTGAATTTTGTTCAGGCTCTTGGTTGTTGGGCCAGGAGTATCTATTACCTTTGAAAACCAAGGGTAAGAAGGAGGAACGGAAAAGCAAAGCACACAGTAGGCTTAATGGAGCCACTATAGGCTGCTGTGGAGATAGCGGATATTGTTGCAGTGGAGTGATTTTAGCCCACCCCTTCTCTACAATGATCATCCAATATGGAGCTCATGGAGGCCAACATTTCTTTTAGTGGTTCTTCTTAATCACTGGAGTTTTCGTTGAGTGCATGAGCCTATATTTATAAATTAAACTTATGGGACTAAAATGTCCCTATGCTTGATCATTTGATGTAATGGAGACAAGGGAAAAACAGAACAAAGGTTTTAATCATCCTACAGGACATCTTACAGAACAGGCACTGCCCTCGGCATGTGCTGGCTTATTCCAAAGAGGAGGAGCTTGGAATGACAACAGAATTGCTTATTTTGTCATTGTCCAGTGGGGATCACTGATCACACTTTGGCGCAACAACAGCAGAGTGCTAGGCGTCGGGTAACAACTCCTTGTATCTTGCAGAAGGATTCTGTGAAGGTATTCAAATGCCAGACAGGCGATTTTCAAATCAGATTTGCCTTTCAGAGGCAACTGGTGTAGTTACTGCTGAGATGGAAAGAATCCACAAACGTCAGTCCGAGAGCAGGCATTTTGCATTTCTTGGAGCTGGTAACATTGGACTACTGCAATGCTCTGTAAACTGATCTTCAGTGTTGAGATCCATAAGGACCTGTTCCTCTGTGTCTATCTTTTAGGCGAACAAAGGAAGCATATTTAATACCTGGTGCTTCTACAAAAAAGCATTTTAACAATATTGGTGATCTGTGGCATTTCAGTGTCGGGCAGTAGTCTATCTGCTTGACTTTGGATGGTATCGTAGCATCTCAAGCTTAGAAAAGAGGCACAAGAGAAGGCCAAATTGACTTCAGTGGATAACATCCAAAGACAACATTCATTATAGTGGCACTGAGCAGTAAACAACTTTACTCATGCAGTTTTCAAAACTGGCCAGGGAACGATCAGACTCCCAAGTAAATCATGTGCATGTAAGAGATGGATCAGAGGAAAGGGTGAATAAAGACTCTGTTCTCGACAAACCAGATGGAGATTCTTCTCAGACTAAGAAGTTCATTCAAAGTCCCTGGAGCAATAAGTGAGGGTGGTGCTGATTTAGTGTCAAACTATTTAAAAAACAGCAGCAATTAGGTGCTCAAGTGCAGGCTCTCTAAATGGTCACCATCAGGACCTGGAGAGTAAAGGAGCAGGTTCAGAACTGGAGAGACTCGTCTTATCTTATTAATTCCTTTTTCAGAACGCACATGTGCGCTGTATTGGTTTCAATCGACACTCCATAATGCTCTCACCCTCTGTGTCAAAATAATGTAACATTAAGTCATTGCCCAGGTGCATTGCCAACTAAGGGTGGAGTCACAGTGTATCCCATGACTCAAAAGACTTTCCTAGAAGAAAAACAACTTGCAAATGTCTGAGCCTAACACTAGAGGGCTGGAGTACGACAAATATGTGAATCTACAGCACTACATGCTACAAACAGATGTCTGTAGGTTAGGTAACATTTTCTGTTCATAGAAATAGAGCCACAGGCTTTCAGGAAGGAGGGTGGGCGAATGTGAATCTACAGCACTACACACTACGAACAGAAGATTACAGGGTAACATTTTCTGTTCATACAATGTGTTGCTGTAGATGTACATGCTCTGAATACACTGCAAAACAGTACTCTCCTACAACGGAGGGCTAGTGTGTGAATGATGCAGACATCTGAAAAAAGGTCTTTAAAACAGTTGCTGCCTTTTTGTGTGTAGTGTGTGCCCCGGCGGGTAATAGGGATTGCTCTTTTAGATTTGCAATAGCAAGTTTGGATACATTTAAATATCTATCTTCCCGGCCTTAGAAATAGGTTGGACTGTATGTAGTTTAGCAAAGGCTACAAACAGTTGGTCCACTTTGTGAAAGGACTTCAACCTGGCAATGTGGTACGAGAGCCTGTTTGACATCTAGTGTGTGAAGGGCTCTTTCTGCTACTGAGTCTGGCTGAGAGAAGAAGACTGGGAGCTCAATGGCTTAGTTTATATGAAATGGGGAGGATCTTCGGGTTGGTTCTGAGTACAACTCAGTCCCTGTGTACTTGAAAGAGGAGTTTCTGTAGTGGTAGGGCCGCCTGTAACTCACTGATGTTTCTGAAGACGGTCATGGCTACAAGGAAAGCCACTTTTCAGGAAAAAAACTGGCAAGGCCAAGAATGTAAAGGGCTCAAAGGGTGGGACACGAGTCTAGTAAGGACCACATGGAAATTCCACACCAGAGAGGGTGACTGAGTGGTATGATCCTTTTGGGGCCCTCCCTGAATGCTTTAATTACAAGGATGCAGTTTTGCATGCAAGCGGCTAAGGCTGGTAAATGGAGACCTATTGAAGTATATTCAAAGCCTGATATCTGTAGATGGAGCATGTAACACATGACGTCTTGGACTGTGGGTTAAGAGGGTCAAGAAATTTAGAGATGCAATAATGGACGAATCTCTTCCATTTTTGTAAAGCAGGCTTGTGTACTAGGTCTGCAGGACGCTCGCAATAACTCTATGCACCCCTGCAGAAGATGCAGGAAACCGAATTCTAGAATCTCAGGTGCCAGATTGAATTGGCTGGGATCAGAGTGTCTGATCTGACCTTGGTTCCTGGTGAGAATGTCCAGCCAGTTGTGGAGCCTCTCATGCGGGCTGAATGACATCTCAAGAAGTGTTGCATACCGTGGTTGTCTGGCCCATGAGGGGGCTACCAGGATCAGAGTAAAGATGTTTGCCACATCTTCCACACCATGTGTGGAAGGAACGGGAGAGGTGTAAAATGTAAGCAAAGATCCCGGACCAATTAATTCATAGTTCTCAAAACACAAAAGGAGAAGGGGAGTGTATGCCACCACACATCCTCCCAAAGTAAAGAACCAAAACACAAAGGTATGGTGGCTTCTACAATGCTATTTTTTTTATCAGTTTTATGGTACAAATCACTGATACCTAAATTACCAAGATTCTGGCATGGATAGGGGTAAGCCCAGGAGGAGAAAAAGGACCAATTTTATTAGAAGAGGAAGCCTCACTCACATAATGTGACATGCTTCATCATAGGCTACCACTCCCCACCCTGGTAGGGCAATACCACCAGAGTGGACTTGACATCCTAGTAATCCCGATGGAGGGAGCTCTTAAATAAGATAATTTCCTGGACTACTGAGGTGCAAGTGTGAGGCTGTGCCCAACTGCTCCCTCCCGTCCTCCCAGGATGGCCCATCGAGTCACACCTAAGCTCCCATTGTGTGTGGCTGTCTAGAGAGAATACACAAAGTCCAGCTCTCACCCTCCCCAGACATGTATCAGAAACAAGCAGCAGGGACCAAATGGCCTAAGTAATAAAATGCCAACTTTCTAAATGTGGCATTTTCATACTTACAATTTAAAGTCTGACTTTACCACAAGTTGTGATATTAAATTGGGAGTCCAGAGACACAAAACTCGAAAAGTCTATCTCTTCGCAACTGGGAATTACACTTATAGAATGTAATAAGGTAATCCCAAAGTTATCCTACCAGAGAGACAGGCCTTGCTGTAGTGAAAAACAAATTTGAGAGTTTTTCACTACCAGGGAATGTAAAACTTAAATGTACATGTCCTGCCTTTTAAATACATTGCACCCTGCCCTGTGGGTTGTCCAGCGCCTACTTTAGGGGTGACATATGAACAAAAAGGGAGGGTTTAGGCCTGGCACAGGTTTATCTTACCAGGTCGAAATGGCAGTGTTAACTGCCCAAACAGGCTCTGTGGTGGCAGGCCTGAGCTATGGTTAGAGGGCTACTTAAGCCGGTGGCATAATAAGTGCTGCAGGCTCACTAGCAGCAATTAATTTACAGGCCCCGGGCAGATGTAGTGCGCTTTACTAGGAACTTAAAAGTAAATTAAATATGCCAATTGGAGATAAGCCAATATTACCATGTTTATGGGAGACAGCACAAGACCATTAGCACTAGTTAGCCGTGTTAAGTGCACAGAGTCCTAAAGCCAGCAAAAATGATGTCAGAAAAGTGGAGGAGGTAGGCAAAAAGTGTGTGTGTGGGGGGGGGGGCACCCTATGGCTGTCACTTTGCATAACTACTTGTGCTGCCTTCCCAGCTGTAGTCACTACACCCAACCTGCGCATGGAGACTGGCAGGTACGGGTGTACGGCAGGGCGACAGGCTCGTAATAGGCTGGGGGTGCAGCAGGCATTTGGCTTACCTGGATGTGGTTGTGGGTTTTGGGCTAAAAGCTACATAGAGGGTTAGCGCAGTATCTCGGAATGCAATGATTCCAACTAAATGTCTCTGAAAACCTTCCGCAGTCGTAAGAGGAGAGGGCAGGCTGCTACACCATATTGTGTAGTTACTGGCTTTGACTACTGGGATCCACTGGGAGTTCAGTTTAGACTGGGGCAGTCTGAGGCTAACACCAAGAACCAAGGCCTCACCATCACTACGCCATCATCGCCACCTTCATAGATAGCAACCAAGCAGGCAGGCAAGCAAGCAATAATAATTCAATAATTCAATTGAGTGGTCCGAAGTAGTGAAGGAGTGATCCCACAGTCCTGCCATCATCATAATTCCCACTCCTGCAACAGGAACAGGGGGAGGAAATAAGTGGGCAACGTTATTGCTACTGCCACTGCTACAGTTGGAACTGTACTGCTCTGTGGACCTTGTTTGTTGGACTTCTTTGCCCAAGTGCTCAAGCACCCAAGCGTCATCTCCATTGTTCGGACCTTTTCCTGCCTGTGCCCTGCTGGTTGGGAGCTGCCTTGGTTGTCGTTCTTCTCCCCCTCTGGTGAGACTCTTTTGGCCCAGAGTGCCCCTTTCCACGAATTCTGGGAGGCGTATTGCATGCCATCAACCAGGGGACTTCTGATTATTGTTTATTATTCCTTATATTGAGTGGTTTGTTCCTTCCTGGTTGCATAAATCATGGGGAAAAGGAAAGCTGAAACTGTTAATATGAAAGATAAGCACCTCAGGTCAAACAGCACCATTTTGTCCTTTTTGAATAATGCAATAGGAGTCCTCTCAGAAGAGATCTCCAATGTAGAGGTACAATTGGGCCAAACATGAAATCAACAGCCCTTGGCCCTCCCCCTACTCCCACATATGGGTTAGATGCTAATTCCACGCAGATCCCGACACAACCCATATCTGATGGCCAAACCCCTCTTGTCCTCAAAGCCCAAGCAAACACCGCTTCCGCTGTTGCACTGGTGGGCAGCCAGTACTCCCACAAGCCTGCACATGCTAGAACAAATGGCAGGGCGAGACCCAAAAAAACTAGAGTTATATTTACTTCAGATTGTAGTCTGTCTAATGCCACAGGGAGTAGTGGGAGAAGGGGGAATTTGCCATCAGTACCTGGATCATGCAATTCGCTAGATGCCCTAAAAAAGTTGAAATCGAATGTAATGAGGGTCTTGGACACTCTCATACAGAATGTATCAAGATTAGAAGGACTTGTAGACGGTCTTAGTAAAGAAGTTGGGCTCATGCGAGCGCACTTGGAATCTCACTCCTTACCCAATGATCAGCCCCCGTCAACCACCTCCTTGGGCCCCATTGTACCTACTAGTTTGGGCACCCGGGTTATCCTCAATCTTTTGGCCAAATCGGCTCATGAAGAGTGGCTCAGGGTGGAGCGTATATGTCCTGGCAATTCTATTGCTGGGTCTAATCATCGTGTGGCTGGTCAGAGGGCTTTGCTTTCTTCGCACTCTCCAGGGGTAGGAAGGGGTATCCAACCCCTCTAGGGAACAAGCTTTCCATCAGGTCTGGGGTGTTCTTAACCATTCTTCTGTGTTCGAAGGTAGAATGTTTGAGTCCCCAGCGTAAAGAGGCAGTCTTACAACTCCCACCAGCATGTATACCTTACATTTTAGTTCTAGTGAATGTACCCCCACTAAAAAAGGCTGGAACCGAGTCATATGACCAAATAAAAAACAAGATGGTACACTGGTTAGCTGGGAAACTTTCTACGCCCCAATCCCAGTGGTTATTTGAGGAAATCATTATGATTAGGCAAACAGGGTGAATCTGGAACAGCCCCAAGGGCATGGATGGTGATTGCCTAGTGGTTAACTTTGCAAACTTGTGGAGAGCAGGTTGTATCCTTAGCAAATTTGGATCCCTTCCTTTTTCATCTGGATCAATCGCGCTCTGCCCCCAGTCTTTTTCTATAAGCCCATTTCAAGAGAGGGAGTGGGCCAAAGAGAAACACTTTTTTCCAGGTAGGGGGCAAAAATACATAATACTCACACGTGTTCACACGTTCACTAGTGCTCCTATTTCGTTGCAAAATCAATTTGAAGCACTATTGGGACTGAATGAGTTGGATTGACTGGTCCAGACTTAGGCTGATATTACCTTGCTTTGTGCAAACCCCGGTGGGCCCTCCAATCACCGGAATATTTTGAGTTGGAATACTGCGGGCATTCAGGGTAAAATAGGGGATTTCCGATTTTGTAGTCTTCTTTGAAGCCCACGATATTATCAACTTGCAGGAGACATGGGACTCAAAAGGGGAATTATTTCTGGAAGGAAGGCTTTGAGTCCTTTAGTATCAAGGGCATACCCTTTCTAAGTGGTAAAGCCAGAAGGGGCCTAGTCACTCTTGTGAGGATGGGCTTAGCCCGCAAAGTTCAGATGATCCCTACCGACTTTCTACACTTTTTGGCGGTTCTATTAATATTTGACCACTAGCAAAATATCCTACTCATCAATATGCCTCAGCGCCCTAGAGAGGAACACTCCCGGGGATTCCCAACCAACTACCACAAATTCTAAAATTCGGAGTCCAACTTTAACTGCAATGAACAGCGGCACTGGATTGTCAGCAAACTAACAGTTTATTTTCTTTCACAAATCATAACATTCACTGAGTCCTGTGTTTATGAATAAACTGGACCTTGAGTCAGCTGTGGTCTTGTACTGCATGGCCAGGTCTACACATTTTTTGCACTGACTTAAGGATGACATTTAATTGTAGCTGAAGCTTTATATGGAGACCAAAGATGCAATAGACACTTTAAGCTTGTTAAATTACACAGATTTGAAGCGGACAAAATATACCTGCATAGTAAAATGCTCTGTATAGACTGGTTATCTTTGATGTGAACATTTATTGTTGTAAAGCGCTCTGATACCTTCGGGTCTAGCTAGCGCTAATTAAAACTCTCAAAATAAATAAATAAATATATATAACCCCCTGCATGGCAATGAGGACCCAGACATTTTAGTGGTGGTTGGGAGGTTTCTTGATGCTTTTCTCTCCTCTTCCTCCATTAAAACGTTGAGTTGATTTTTGCTGGAGATTTAAATTTACGCACATGCAAGGACTGTTTTTATATGATCTTAAGGGGCTCCTAGTTGATCAGGAGCATGTTAAACACTCCCCCAAGGGACTACCCTAAATGATCTAGTTGCAAATTTTAATTTATGTAACTTACTTTGTGCGAGCACTGTTCCAACTGGATGGTGTCCCTACCTTTATGGGTCAGGGAGCTAGATCCTTTATTGATTATATATATTCGTATCTAGGGGGCGCTTTTACTCTTTGATAGATTTTGCCCCTACATAGAATTTGCATAGTGATCACAATCCCTTGACTGCTTCTTTTATGTGGGGGAAAAAGCCTGGGGGGTATAAGTGCTCTGTGTACCGTTTTTTAGTCAAAACCAAGGATAAAGGGCATAGAATCAAATGGGGAGACATCATCCTGGGGGATTTAATGCAAATATGGTAAGGTTATGTCAAAAAATGTTTAGGCTCTCTCTTGATGACACGCCCCAGATTCGAATATACGAAGCGCTTATAACTTTGTGAGTATGTCAAGCAGGCCCTCACTCGCCTAGGACCCGTAGGTCCAAAGCCCTGTAGGTGGTTCGATAAAAATTGTACAAGGGCAAAGAGAGAGCTCTTGTCCTCTCTTAAATGTACCACCAGAGATTGGAATGAAATCAAGAAGTACAGATCGGCCTATAAATAAGCAGTTACAACTAGGAAACTGCAACTAAAGGAGGAGTTATGGTTAGACCTAGTAGAGGATAGTGCCTCCAAGGATAGCATCAACTTTTGGGGATTATAAACCATCCGTTCCTTAAGGAACTTCAGCTTTCAGACGAGGCCATTTCAGTGCTGGCACAGGCTTGGATAAATCACTTTTCAGTTCTTTATGAGTGTGACGCTTTAGCATCTGGCCCAAACCCCACTCCCGATTCTGATGCACTTACACTTCAGAGAGCAGAAGTCAAAGAGGTCATACTAGTGCTCCTTTAAGGCAAGGCCCTAAGCGCTTATCGTGTGCTGGGTGACCTGTTGAAATCGTTGGTTGATCTATCGGCCCCTGTTTTAACACTACACATAAATGCGGCCATTAGAGGTCCGCACCCAAAGGTCTGGAAGTGTTCTTTTATAATCACAATTTTTAAACAAGCATTTGCAATGCAATAGGTCTTGCAATTGTGTGTTTTGAGCTATTGGTATTGTAAATTACAATCTTTTTTTATGTGTTTTAAAAAAGTTGCAAAAATAAACGGCATTGTTATTTACAATACTAATAGGTTAAAGTTTCAAAAATGTGAGATGTATTGCATTCCAAATGCTTGTTGTTTGCAAGCGCTGCATGCTGTGGTTTGATGTTAATAGAGGCCACACCCTTTATTTTAGATGAGTTGTTTAAAGAAAGCTGTGTGACTGCTATTAAAGTGAAAGTGCAGTATGAGGCGCTTAGTAGAAGTTTACTAAAGAAAAAATAGTGCTTACAGAGTAAATAAGATGTACCCTGTAACAACTGTAGGAAAAGAGCCAGTTCTTATGGGAGATTACAAATGAAGACAAGATGGTATTAAGGGGAGACCATAAACACAATAAATCCCATGCTAATACATGGGGAGGGGAACTAGAGGCGCGGGGTTCCAGGAGCAAGCAGCCTCCAACAGCAAATGTTAACCACAACAAGAGCTGCTCCTAGTATAGTGACCACTGTGGGTTTAGAACCGATTGTGAGTGAAAGCATCTCACAAAATGTGACGGACTGGTCTCACACACCACGGGTGTCATGCTTCATCATTGACCAGTCTCGCCCTCTAAAACCTTGGTTTGATAGAGGGCGGGCATCACCTGATGACAGGGATGCACTTATAAACTAAGTGAGGGCCCATAAAACAAAAAAGTGAGTGAGGTTAAAAATCATTATAGTTATCAAATTGTGATTTTTAATGTGTATGGTAACTATATGATATTAAAATAAGTGCACGGTATATGGGGAATTGATTGTCCCCTAACCTTAATAAGAATGGTCAACATGTTTCTGCCATGGTGGCCCAGGAGGGTCCAAGGCATTCATCAGGACCTTAACATAAAAATGGGGCTCCGTTCTTACCAACTGGTGGTTAGAAGATACCACTGTGCGGGTGTGACCTTTGTCACTCTCCACTGTAAATGATGGCTTCTAAATTCAAGCCCTATGCAATAAAACTATTTGCCCCATGGGAGGAAGGAGAGGAAACCCCTGTAGTCAAACCTGCATCAAGGACAGTTTCCCACGATTCTCCTAGATGACTGCTCCGGTCCACCCCGATGGTGTCACCATCGGGGCAAGTAGTTTTATTGCATAGGGCTTGAATTTAGAAGCCATCATTTACAGTGGAGAGTGACATAGGTCACACCCGCACAGTGGTATCTTCTAACCACCAGTTGGTAAGAACGGAGCCCTATTTTTATGTTAAGGTCCTGATGAATGCCTTGGACCCTCCTGGGCCACCATGGCAGAAACATGTTGACCATTCTTATTACGGTTAGGGGACAATCAATTCCCCATATACCGTCCACTTATTTTAATATCATATAGTTACCATACACATTAAAAATCACAATTTGATAACTATAATGATTTTTAACCTCACTCACTTTTTGTTTTATGGGCCCCCACTTAGTTTAGAAGTGCATCCCTGTCATCAGGTGTATGCCCGCCCTCTATCAAACCAAGGTTTTAGAGGGCGAGGACTGGTCAATGATGAAGCATGACACCCGGTGGTGTGTGAGACCAGTCCGTCACATTTTGTGAGATGCTTTCACTCACAATTCGGTTCTAAACCCACAGTGGTCACTATACTAGGAGCAGCTCTTGTTGTGGTTAACATTAAGGGGAGACCAACAAGTTTATTATGAAATCAGAAGCCAGCATTTACGAATGACAATGTTACAAGTGAATGAAATATGGGCATAAGTGGGCGGGGCTTGAAGTACATACTCCAATACAGTATGCTGCAGAGCAGTGCATGTGGTGGCCAGGGTTGACCAAAAAAGTTTCCTACTTCAGGAGGTGAGCGTAACAAATCAAGCAATGACTACACCAGATTACAAATCAACAGATTTAGACAGCATTATAAAATATCGCACTACTGTTTACCCAAAAAAGACACTGAGCGCAACGCCGCCGCAAGTGCCGAATTTCAAACCATGGCAACCGATGTAAAACTAATTTTTGAAAACGCGCCATAAGTGCTGTATTATAAAATATAGCACTACTGTGTAGCCCAAAAAGACACTGAGTGCAACAAGGCCATAAGTGCCGTATTTCCTGATCGCATCAACGAAAGCGCAGTTATATAGATTAATAACATGGAATAAGATGTAGCTTAAACAAACAAAGCGCAGTTATATAGATTGATGTAGATCACAGTGGGAGCTGTAAGCGGGATACCAATAAAGACACTACCCAAAAGCCACACAGCAGCAAAACCCCCAAAAAACAGCCCTGCTGTTTCGAAATCTATATGTCAATGGCAGCTATATTAGTGTAGCATTCCCTGATCAAAACAACACCCGAGTGCCACATTTTAAAACATCGCACCACTGATGTAAAATATTGAGAAACGCGCCATAACTGCTGCATAATAAAATATCGCACTACTGTTTACCCAAAAAAGGCACTGAGTGCAACCACGTCATAAGTGCTGTATTTTAAAACATAGCACCACCGATGTAAAATATAATTGAGAAACGCGCCATAACTGCTGCATAATAAAATATCGCACTACGGTTTACCCCAAAAAGGCACTGAGTGCAACCACGCCATGAGTGGCGTATTTTAAAACATAGCGATACAAAAGGGGATGATGGACGGAACGTTTGAGCCAATCAAACACTCACCCCCAGTCAACTGATCTGGGTTTAATCCATCATCATTCTTTAGCTCACTTCCACCACCCCAGTCAGATGGCCATATGCAAATCAGTCTGACCCTGTGCCTCATGGGAACAGTCCAGCCCGAACTGCCAAGCCATGTCTTCCCTGGACCGGAAACAAGCATCCTAGGACCGGTTTCTGGCATTCCAGCCGTCATCAGCCAGGCTTGCTTGAATCCAGTGGCAAGCCTGGCTGATGACGGTTGGAATGCCAGAAACCGGTCCTAGGATGCTTGTTTCCGGTCCAGGGAAGACATGGCTTGGCAGTTCGGGCTGGACTGTTCCCATGAGGCACAGGGTCAGACTGAATTGCATATGGCCATGTCTGAACTGGGGTGGTGGAGTGAGCTAAAGAATGATGATGGATTAAACCCAGATCAGTTGACTGGGGTGAGTGTTTGATTGGCTCAAACGTCTCCGTCCATCATCCCCTTTTGTATCGCTTGTTCGCCCTAAGTTGGCGGGGGTATGCCCAGACGTGGGTCCCTTGCTCACTTTGCCACTGGATTCAAGCAAGCCTGGCTGATGACGGCTGGAATGCCAGAAACCGGTCCTAGGATGCTTGTTTCCGGTCCAGGGAAGACATGGCTTGGCAGTTCGGGCTGGACTGTTCCCATGAGGCACAGGGTCAGACTGAATTGCATATGGCCATGTCTGAACTGGGGTGGTGGAGTGAGCTAAAGAATGATGATGGATTAAACCCAGATCAGTTGACTGGGGGTGAGTGTTTGATTGGCTCAAACGTTCCGTCCATCATCCCCTTTTGTATCGCTTTGTTCGCCCTAAGTTGGCGGGGGTATGCCCAGACGAGGGTCCCTTGCTCACTTTGCCACTGGATTCAAGCAAGCCTGGCTGATGACGGCTGGAATGCCAGAAACCGGTCCTAGGATGCTTGTTTCCGGTCCAGGGAAGACATGGCTTGGCAGTTCGGGCTGGACTGTTCCCATGAGGCACAGGGTCAGACTGATTTGCATATGGCCATGTCTGAACTGGGGTGGTGGAGTGAGCTAAAGAATGATGATGGATTAAACCCAGATCAGTTGACTGGGGGTGAGTGTTTGATTGGCTCAAACGTTCCGTCCATCATCCCCTTTTGTATCGTATTTTAAAACATAGCACCACTGATGTAAAATATAATTGAGAAACGAGCCATAGCTGCTGCAGAATAAAATATCGCACTACTGTTTACCCCAAAAAGGCACTAAGTGCAACCACGCCATGAGTGGCGTATTTTAAAACATAGCACTACTGATGTAAAATATAACTGAGAAACGCGGCATGAGTGATGCATTATACAATATCGCACTACTGTTTACCCAAAAAAGACACTGAGCGCAACAACGCCGCAAGTGCCGAATTTCAAACGATGGCAACCGATGTGAAACTGATTTTTGAAAACGCGCCATAAGTGCTGTATTATAAAATATAGCACTACTGTGTAGCCCAAAAAGACACTGAGTGCAACAACGCCATAAGTGCCGTATTTCCTGATCGCAACAACACCGTGACTGCCGTTTTCTAAAACATGAGTGCTGTATTACAAAACATGGGTTATAAAACAGCGCACCACAAAACATGGGTTATAAAACATCGCACCACTGTTTATTTGTCCCAAAAATGCAGCATGTGCAAACAGAAAACCATGTCACGCTGTGCAAACAGATAACCATGTCACACTCTGCAAATTCTCCAGTCTGGATGGGCGAGGACACAACGCACGCATAACCAGCAACAAACGACGGGTGGGCGGGGCCTAGGGGAGACAGGGCGTGCACCAACCCCACTTCCAAAGGATCCCGACAGAAAACCAACGACTATAGATCTCGCCAAGCGAGCAGCTTGCGCTGCAACGCAGGCGAGACCTGAAAAGGGGACAGGCAGGACCCCGCATGTTATAGACCAATATCGTTAATCAATATTGAGGTGAAGGTAATAGGGAACGTTATATTGTAGAGGCTTTTCAATTGGGCCAATGAGAAAGGGATCCTCTCGGACTTGCAATATGGTTTTAAATCAAGGCGTAACACAGAACAAAATCTAAATCTGTACCCTTGGACTCACAAGTACACAAGGTCTAAGGGGGGGCTCAGTCCATCTAGTCTTTATGGATCTCAGCTTAGCCTTCGACTGTGTCAATAGTGACAGGCTGTGGGCTGAGCTGGGGTGCCTGGGGGTGGACCCCACTCTCAATTTCATGAGAGATTTGCACAGAGATCTCACAGGGGTGGTTACATTTGGCCAAGATGGGGAATGTACTCAGCCCTTTAAAATAAAGGTGTTCGTCAGGGCTGTTTTCTTGCCCCCCTCTTATTTATTATGTATATTAATCGCCTAGAGGAGGTCTTAACTTAGATTGAAGCTGATGTCCCTAAAGCAGGGGGCAGAGCCAAACCAGTTTTATTATACGCGGACAATGTGATTCTAATTGCCGGTACGACAAGGAGCCTGCTACGTCTGCTAGATGCCTTTGTTGATTTGCTGTGTAGCTTGGACCTATCCACAAATGTAATTTTTTTATATTGCACTCTATGGTGGTGGGTCCCAGAAATGTCATATGTCATAATCCCTTCAGCTAAGGGTCAGGTTTTATCCAGGGTGGAAATCTTCTCCTACCTGGGTTTGCTCCTCAATTCGGGTCTCAGCTGGAAACCTCTTATCTAAAAATCGAGGGGCCCTCCAATGTGCAATTTCTAGGCTTCTTGATTTTACAAGGCGCATTGGGCGCAAGTCCCCGAAATTATTACTTGATGTTTATAAGACCAACTGTGTTCCGATAGACACCTTCGGCAGACAAATTTTGGGGTTTGCAAATACGGACTGTATTCAGGTGATCGAGAACAAATTCCTGAGAAATCTACTAGCCATTGGTCAAGGAATCCCTACCAAAACTGCACATGGAGTGTTAGGTATGCCATATATTGCAGATTTTATTCGGGTTCGTCCTCTCTTAATGTGGTGTTCGGTTTGCTATAAAGAGGATTTCCATTTTAATAGGATCATACTCCAGGATTGTTTTCTCTTAGACAATGTGGCTCATATTCCATGGTTACAATACCTAAAAAAATTGTTTATGGAATTAGGAAGTCCAGGCCTATTTACCAACCCTGGAGGAATAACAAAAAAAGACCTTCCATGGGTTAAACAGACTTTTTGCTGAAGGGTAGCTACTGAAAGGGAAAATTCTGTCTTGACAAAGCAGACCGTTCAGAAGTATGCCCTGGTTAAATCTGTAAGTGGATTAGAGCCCTATCTCCTCTTGAATATATCGAACAGGAAACTACGCCCTCTAGCATTTCTAAGGCTAGATATTTTTCATCAGCTTTTGTTCCCAAAGGGGGCCTGGTATAAATTGCCCAATCAGCGTGTCTCTGGTTGTGATAATATTTCGATCTGTGGCTCATGCATATTGTACTTCTGTGTCCAATGTTTTCCGACTTACGTCACAAGTATATTAGGCCTCTGTTGATCCCGGGAAACTTTAGGCAAATCAGACTGGCATATCTTTATTTATAGCTGCTAGTGTCACCAAAACTATGTTTTTTTGTTTCTGGTTTTCTTTCTGGTGTCCTTTCGATTATCCAATAAGTCTGCAATGCAGGGATTTAGTTACCGTTGGAATAATATGGGTTCTTTTAGCGTCAATTTATTTCAACTGGTGTTTTTAAATGTTTTTTATATTTGATGTAATTTATCTAAGGTCTTATTATGCATTGTTGCTCCTATATATCGAGCGGTCTACTTTTAGATCTACTGCTGTTGTATGTGCTGTACACTTTTATGATTTTACCTTAAATTTGAATAAAGTTTAATGAAAAAAAGATAGCCGCAGAGTAGGAGCTCATGGATACAGCTCCGGGGGTTTGGGATCGCCTATCGGTAAATATCCCGTCTTATACCCCTGCAAAGAAATCCTGAAATGCGTCCCGTACCGTACCAGACATCAACAAACGCTGATTTAAACAAGACGGCTTGAATTAAACTGAATAGCCTACTTGACGCCGTCTCGGTCCTCAAGCACGGCTAGACCTGATGCTGTGAGGCGGGTGCTGCAATCATAGGAAGGACCAGCCGCCATCCCACACGGCTTCCTGGGAGCGGGATTCACAAAAGGACGATCCCTGGAGACATCGTTTACTATGGGCACTAAGTAGTCGACATCCTGACTACACAAAAGTGCCATCGCGGATGAGAATCAGTCTCGAGTCAAGACGCAGGATGGCGGATGACAACAAATGCACGCACCGGCAACCCCATCCTACGATCGCTGCACCGAAGGCTAACGAGCCCATCCTGTATGCGGTGAGTGCTTGGGCGGCGCTGATACCTGCCCTGACCTGACTTTACCCAGGTACTTAACAAAATGAGTACCTCACCAAGCGTTGCCTGGACCAAAGATGGTGGCCGGCGCTTAACCCCTGCATCTATAACTACAACGAGCACCCTGCACATGCAATTTCTCAGCCCCTCGTATTGCCGCTGCAATGACTGGGCACTTTTAAAAACCTAACTATCCTGCCTATCTATTTATTTCTCTCAACTCTATCAAAGCTCTTTATTTAATGCCTGGACTTAAGATGGAGGCAGACGCTCAACCCCTGCATCTTTAACCCTAACATACATGATGCACACTTAAAGCCCTTTCATGCTACCGCCGCACCGACTGACCGGCTCTGTTCACTTCGAAATACCCTGCCAAAACTGCCCCACTTTCACTGAATTGGCACTTTGCACATGAATATGCCTGGACCCAAAATGGCGGCCAGCCATCGAAACTCGCAAATTTGACACCGACCTGTGACCTCTGCACAGACAACCTGCTACCACCTCCTATTGCAACTATAATTGATGGACAATTTAGTTTCATATATTACACCCAACTCTACTCGACTACTTTAAACCTGCCTTAGCCCTAGCAGTGCCTCTAACTTTGCCTCTGACTTTGCCTGACCGTCTCGGTCACTTCTAAATACCCTGCCAATACTGCCTCATTTTCACTGACTTGGCACTTTGCCTTAGCCCTAGCAGTGCCTCTAACTTTGCCTCTGACTTTGCCGGACAGTCTCTATCACTTCTAAATACCCTGCCAATACTGCCTCACTTTCACTGAATATGCACTTTGCACATGAATATGCCTGGGCCCAAAATGGTTGCCAACCATCGAAACTCGCAAATTTGACCCCGACCTGTGACCTCTGCACAGACAACCCGCTACCACCTCCTATTGCAACTATAATTGATGGACAATTTAGTTTCATATATTACACCCAACTCTACTCGACTACTTCAAACTTGCCCTAACCCTAGCAATGCCTCGGACTTTGCCCGACCTTAAAATGGAGGCTGAAAACAACATCATCTAGATTAACCCTATCTAACTGACCAACCCCAATCCGTCAAAGATACTGCGGTCATGGAGGCCCCACTCCACAATCAATAACGAAACCCCCACCCTATCAAGGAAGGAACACAGGCTCATCATAAAAAGCAAGCACATCCTATTCTAAAGCATCAACCATCGGGGAACGACAATGGCTGACACCACCCGCAAGCGTACCCCCTCCCCCCCTCCTAACATAGGAGGACTCGCATCAGAATTACAGACTATAACTTAGGACATACTACCCCTGCTGCCTGCTCTGACTCCCCCAACACCCACCTGCCTTAAGATGTTATGTTCATGTCATCTTCCCCCAAACACCCAACAACATAACAGTCCTACAGCTATCACTAGACTCAATCATAACCCTCCTAATACACGACAGACATAACCCTCAGAGGATCACTACTCGCTCACCTCAGCCATGGACCCCGAATCACCTACCTCACTGGACATCTCCTTAGTACCAGATAGCCACAACGCATTCATAATCAAATACCCACCTAATCTAACTAAAAAAGCTGCCAAAACCCTCAAACATCGTCTTCTCAAATCGCATCCAGAAACACTCATATCCGACCCATACTTCTGCACATCTAAAGGAACCATAACTAGTGATCTCATTTTTCACACAAAAAAGAGCCCAATGGAGAAAAACCCTCTATTTAACGCCATCTATTGTCACATCCAGAAAAACGGCACACTGCCTTAGACTCTCAATAACCCCCTCCACCGCCCTCAAAGCAAAACTCACAATATCCATTTTCAACAATGGGATCATACTCATACAGTCATCTGATCACCCTCTCGACCTTTTCAATGACTTCTTCTCTATCCTCAAACAGAAGGCCCATAACAACGATAAGCCAGACCCCCCACCCCACAACCCTACCTACATACAGTCCACCCCTTTCACCTTCTCGTATGTCCTCACCGACCACATCACACTTTACCAACCCAACCACCCCTCTGGGCTGTGCTGAGGTAACCCCTGACCTCTTCCCTACCCTCAAACAGTTGACTCACAGTAATAAGACCGACCCCTCTCCTCACAACCCTACCAGCATAGACAGTCCACCCCTTTCACATTCTCGCTCGACCTCCCCAGCCATACCACACTTTACCAACCCAACCACCCCTCCTGATTGTGTCATGACAACCCAAGCTCACCATACCAATCCTTGCTCGACCACCACTTCGAGAAGGACCATTGCGCATCAAATCGACAAAAATGTATCCACCACCACCTCCAAGCATACATGCCCTAATTATAAGCCCAAAAGAACCAACACACTCACACCTCCACCTCCACATCCAATAAACCTACACAACAAAGAAACTCAGACAAAACAGACATCTCAGCACCCCGCACCCCAAACCCCATCCTCTGAAAACTATGCTGAGATAGAAGCCAGACTTGGAGAAATCACACAGGCTCTCCAGCAACTCAAAACTGACCTACTGAATCTAACGAACATCACATCTGATAACGCACACAACAGAGGACCCTCAAAGCTACAGGAGAATAATAGACCACTACACCTTAACAACAACACACACCACTCCCACCTCCCAAGAATCACTCAACAGGTCCACCCCTTTACACCCACCCCTGGCCACAAAACTGCATTCCACAACCTACCACAACTCCTCATCAAGACCAGCCAGGACCAAGGTTCCCCTCTCTGAAAAGGACATCCAAGCCCTTCCCCTCACATACAAGACAAAACATCAGGACTTCCCAATTAATCTGAACCCAATCTCAACAACTGCATCGAACCCATATAGAGAACAAAGACCAAACTTGAGAGAGGTAAATAAGGCCAACCTCAAAACAGTACCCCTCACAGAGATAACCTCTACGAACCACAAACCTCACCTGAAGTGCTTGCTCCTAAATTGCAGGTCAGCCGTAAAACACGCAGCTGACATAGCAGACCTCATTATTACGAATGATCTTGACCTAATCCTCCTAACCGAAACCTGGCTAAAGACAGATTCTGCACCCATACTTGAACATTCTAATCCCTCCAGGCTATGACATTATAAGGGCAGACAGACCAAAAAGATCAGGGGGTGGCATTGCTTGTATACATCGCACTAACCTCAAGGTAAACCAATCTCAAACCACCGACCACCCCTCCTGCGAATACCTAAGCATGAATATTGTGAGCAACAATCCCCTGTGCAAACTACACCTGATCTACCACCCTCCAGGCAACAACCACTCATTCATCGAACAAATCATGGAGACCATCTCCTCCAACGGAGGACAACACTGCGCCCACATCTTCCTAGGAGACTTCCACCTCCACTGGAACGATCACAATGACCCCTCAGTTCAGTCTGGACTGTTCCCATGAGGCACAGGGTCAAGACTGATTTGCATATGGCCATGTCTGAACTGGGTTGGCGTGGTGAAGCAAAATAACGATGGATTAAACCCAGATCTGTGACTGGGGGTGAATGTTTGCCATTGTGCAACATTCCGTCCATCATCTTGTGTGTTTTGCAATTCGCCCCAAGTGGGAAGGGTATGCCCAGACGTGGGTCCCGTGCTCACTGCGCCACTGGAGTCAGGCTATCCTGGCTGATGAGGGCTGAATGCCCGAAACCGGTCCTAGGATGCTTGATTCCGGTCCAGGGAAGACATGGCTTGGCAGTTCGGTCTGGACTGTTCCCATGAGGCACAGGGTCAAGACTGATTTGCATATGGCCATGTCTGAACTGGGGTGGCGTGGTGAAGCAAAATAACGATGGATTAAACCCAGATCTGTGACTGGGGGTGAATGTTTGCCATTGTGCAACATTCCGTCCATCATCTTGTGTGTTTTCCAAATATGTGACAGCCAAACTGACAACCTGGGTGCGATACTGGACCTAGTCATTGCTAGACCAAATTCCATTAAAACTAGAATCGATCATTCCCTCTGACTTGACAGATCACCACTACATCACCTTCATTATAACCGAACCAACTAAGACACATAAACCCCAACTTAAGAAACCCAAACAATGGAAAAGGAACACCTGTGCCATCAACCTTCATGATCTAACCAGCCTCAGCAACAACATACTACTGCCGCCAGTAGACGTGACAGATGTCCTTGACCTCACTAACCACTACAACAACTCTATGACTAGCATTCTTGACACAGATGAGCCCTTTCAGCTAAAAAGAACCTCCTCTAAAGACTCCAGACCATGGTTCAATGGGTGCCTAAATGACCAAAGACGCAACCTGAGACTAGCTGAATGGACATGGAGATCCTCACCATCGCTAGAGCACCTTAAGCAATTTAGATTTCAAAGAAGCACCTACAACAAACACATCAGACTCTCTAAAGCAAATTTCTTCAAAGCGCAACTAAACAAGGCTAAAAATCGACCAAGGAAACTCTTCGAAATTACCAAGCAACAATCTGCTCAACAAACCAACGCTTCCACGTTAGGACCAAACTCCCAACCAAACTGCAACATATTTGCCTCCCACTTCCTAGAAAAGTCTAAAAACATAGAGAATGAACTCCGAACAGCAAATGATCACCTCAAAAAAATACCTCACCCTACCCCCCCACTCACCCCCGTCTATACAAACCACTAACCAAAACGCACTCTCCCTCAAAAACAAAGCGTCCTGGAACACTTTCAAATCTCTTAACGAAAATGACATTCTCAAGATCCCCCTCTGGACAAAGATAGTGAATGCCTACCTACTGCAAGGAACCCTTCCGAGCTGCCTAAAAACAGGTCCGGTAACCCCCATTCTAAAACAACCCACAGCTGTCCACACTATCCCAGATAAATACTGTCCAATCTCCACTATCCCTACCCTAGCAAAACTACTAGAGAAATGCGTCCATTCCCAACTATGTAGCCACATAGCCCAATTCCACCTCATTGACCAGTTCCAATCTGGCTTCCGTCAGGACCATAGCACGGAAACTGCCATGACACACATCGTGGACGACGTGCTCAGAATACTAGACCAAAATTAATCCTGCCTCCTAATCCTCCTAGACCCATCCTCAGCCTTTGATACGGTCAAACACAATAGTCTCCTAGACTTACTTGAACACAGAATGGGGATATCTGGGAACGTCCTAAAATGGTTCGCCTCCTTCTAAGACAGACGAACACAAAGAATCAAGCTCAACCAATCGATGTTGACCACCACGGCAGTCACCTTAGGAGTACCTCAAGGCTCCTCCCTCTCACCTACCCTCTTCAATCTATTCATGGAGCCCTTAACCGAAATTCTGAAACTCTCCAATGTTCACTACCACATATATACTGATGACACCCAACTATACCTAAAAGAATCATCACCTGGTGATATCCGCTCACTCAATACACTCTGCAAAAACACACAACTGGCTAACCAGAAACCACCTCAAACTCAACGTGCTCAAAACCAAATTCCTCCTAATTACCCCTTGTCGAGGACACGTTAACATGGAAGACTGGATGAAACATTTAACAGCCTTCGACTGCAAACCGCACATCATAGACTCCGCTAAATCTCTAAGAATAACAATCGACAAAATCTCAACATGCAGGAACACAACAGTGCAGCCACCAGAGGAGCAAACTTCCACATGAACATCATCAGAAGACTAAAACCCTTCCTTCCCATTGACAACCTCAAATCAGCAGTGCAATCTCTAGTGATACCCAGATTAGACTAAGGGAATACAACCTTATGTGGTCTGCCGAGATCCAGCCTAACTCCACTAAAAGCTTCACTCAACACGGCCGCAAGACTGGTCACCGCCTCCAAAAGGAACAACCACATCACCCCCGATCTAAAGGCACACAACTGGCTCCCTTTCGAGGCAAGATCACAGCTAAAAATTGCCTGTATGACACACAAAGCCCTGCAATTTGGCACACCAAAGTATCTAGCAGATAAACTGAAACGATCATGCGGTGGCAGAGCATCGAGAAGCTCCAGCATCTGGCTACTGAGACCGCAAAAATTCTGGAAAAAAAACCAAACATACAACCGAACTTTCTCCGACCTAGCACCTAGAATCTGGCATGCCCTGCCCCCGGAAATTAGAATGAACCCTTCTAGCACCTCCTTCAAAAATGAAGTCAAACAGTTTTTAATGAACAAATTACTACCCAACCCCCTCACTTAACTTGCTCTCCAAACAGAACTTGCACTCGATCTTCAGGACCATTGACTATCACACTCCTGAGTCCCCCTGGACCCTCTAAGATTGTTTGACATCAAATCTGCCAACTCTTAACTCTCTTTTTGTAGCTATTTGTATTAAACTTCTAGGTGTTGTAACTTTTGTAAAGCGCTCCGATACCCTTCCAGAGTCTAGTCCGCGCTGTAGAAAACTTTTCAAATAAATAACTGAACAGATGCAACCTGCTGCGCAAATGTGCCAAGTCGTTGCCCGTCCCCAGAAGATATTCTGCCAGGAGGTGCATGTGGTGACCAAAGTCAGGTTTTCTGCCCTAGTTGAGAGGGAGAGAAAGTGAGTGCCACCGTTTTTGGAGATGATACATTGCAGTCATATTGCCTGTTTTGATCAGGACTAGTTTTCACTGAATAAGTGAAAGGGAGACTTTGAGAGCGAGGTCTATAGCAAGGAGCTTACGGTTGCTTGGATGCGGCGCCCCTGGTATTGAGCGGTCCACATTCCGTGTATGGTCATAGCTGTGATGTGCTCCCTAAGCTGCTAGAATGTGGTCAGTGGTGATGGTGACAGATTTTGCTGTTCTATCACTGCAGACAGTGATGGGCTTTGGCCGTGAGCAACACAAGATCTTTCTAGTTACCCTCCACTTGTGACCATTGACCTGAAAGACATTCCTGTAGTGGACGGATAAGCAGCTAGGCATGGGGTACGATGGCAATACAAGAGGCCGTAATGCCCAAGAGCTGCATAAAAACTATGACTGAGTTGATGGGTGGGGTGAAAAAGAGGTAAGAGCTGCTGAAATGCCAACACTCTCTGCCCGACCAGTATGTGAGGCAGGCCTTGCACGCAGTATTATGGTGGTTGGAGGAGAGGCAGAGGTTACAAACCTTGTGTCTGTCAGATCACAGGTACTTTGCATGGCTCTGGGGGCAGTCCTGTAAAGACATACTTTGCATATGTGTACATTCTCTCCAAAGGTGTCATCGAAGATGATGAGCACACAGTCATGGAAAGTACCTCACAATCTAGCAGTTGAGAGGCAGTCGACTAAAGGTCGGTATTTGAAGGATACTGCCGAAAAGCATGGACGACGAAAGCTTTTCAATCATTAGTGTTGAATTTTACTGTGCAGGCATGAAGAAACATGCTACAGCTACAAAAACTTTGAATATCAACCCGGTCAAGTCCAGGTCCGAACCAGATGAACAAGTTACTTACCTTCGGTAACGCATTATCTGGTAGAGACTATCTAGCTGCAGATTCCTTACATTTGAACTTCCCCGGGGTCAGGCTGGATCCAGAAACTTTTGCTGAGCAATACCTCTTGTGCACGACGTCGGTGGCTCCATTCGGCTCCGCGTGACGTCGTTGGCATCGGTAGCGTCGGCCATGACGTCGCGGTGCCTACATAGGCGCCACCCAGGCGCGCGGATGTCAGTACTTTTCATTTTTCCACGCCAGAAGCGTACAGCCACGAAGTGACTGACGAAAGCGTGTGCAAAACTAGGGCCCTGAAAGGGGAGTAACCCTAGACCTACGACATCAGTACGCAAAGCGGGGAGGCATGGGTGGGGCTGTAAGGAATCTGCAGCTAGATAGAGTCTCTACCAGATAATGCGTTACCGAAGGTAAGTAACTTGTTCATCTGATAGAGACATCTAGCTGCACGATTCCTTACCTTTGAATCAGATACCCGAGCCATACCATCCCGGCGGTGGGTTGCGGACTCATGAACTAGACTAAAAAGTCTTGCAGGACTGAGCAGGCAAAGTGTCCTTCCCTGCGCACTTGACCATCAAGGCAATAATGTTTTGCGAACGTGTGCAATGATGCCCACGTCGCTGCCTGACAGTTGTCTTGGACTGGGACACCCCGTGCCAAAGCCGTAGTCGCAGCCTTTCCCCTGGTGGAATGGGCCCTTAATCCCTCAGGGGGCTGCTTCTTCACCGAGGCATAACAGATTTTAATGCAGAGAACAACCCAGCGAGAGATGGTTCTTTTCTGCACTGCCTTTCCCTTCTTTGCTTCCACATACCCCACAAAGAGTTGTTCATCCACCCGGAACTCTTTTGTGCGGTCAAGGTATAACGACAACGCTCTTTTTGGGTCCAGTCGGTGGAGATGCTCCTCTTCCTTAGAGGGATGTGGGGGAGCAAAGAAGGTGGGCAAAGTAATAGACTGACCCAGATGGAATGGGGTCACAACCTTTGGTAAGAATGATGCCCTGGTGCGAAGCACCACCTTGTCCGGAAAAGACATAAGATAAGGAGGCGAGCTGGATAATGCCTGCAATTCACTCACCCTCCGGGCCGATGTAATCGCCACTAAGAAGGCTGTTTTGATAGTCAACAGCCGGTGGGGACAATTGTGCGAAGGCTCGAAAGGAGCGCACATCAGATAAGTGAGGTCCAAATTAAGGTTTCCATTGTGGCATAACAAAGGGTGTAGGTGGAAATAAATTAACCAACCCTTTCAGAAATCTATTTACAATAGGAGATTAAAAGAGGGAAGGCTGGTCTGGCAGCCGCAAAAAAGCAGACAGAGCAGAAAGGTAAACCTTGAGAGTTCCCAAAGCAGAGCCCTGCTGGGCAAGGGTAAGAATGAACAAAAGGACAGTAGAAAGAGGAGCAGAAAGAGGGTCAATAGACCTTTCTGTACAGTATAATACAAATTTCTGCCAACGGCAGGCGTATACCGACTTAGTGGAGGGCCGCCTGGCCACCAGAATACCATTACAGACTTCGGGAGGAAGGTCAAAAGCCATCAACTGCCGCCGCTCAATCTCCATGCATGGAGGCGCAGAGTTGACAGGTTCGGGAGGAGAACCCTCCTGTGCTGCTGCGACAGAAGATCCTCCCGAAGGGGCAGCCTGATCGGAGGATCGACACTCATGCTCAGAAGCTCTGGATATCAGACTCTCCTTGCCCAGTCCGGCGCCACAAGGATGACTTGGGCCCAGTCGCTCCTGATCTTCTTCAGAACCCTGTGCAGCAGTGGTATGGATGGAAAGGCGTACAACAGGCCTGAGCTCCACTCGCGACGAAACGCGTCGCCGAGCGATAGCAGCCTTGGAAACTCCAGCGTGCAGTACAGCTGACATTGCGCGTTCTCTTCGGAGGCGAACAAATCTAACCAAGGTTCTCCCCACTGCTGAAAGAGACCTTGCGCCGCCTCAGACTGGAGACGCCATTCGTGATCCTGAAGGCATCGATGGCTGATATCGTCACCCTGGCGTTCAGAGAACCTGCCAGGTTTTGAACCACCAGAGTTATGCCCTGCTGTTCCAGCCATGCCCAGAGACGCAGGGCCTTTCGACAAAGGATCCACGACCCCACCCCGCCTTGCTTGTTGCAGTACCACTTGACGGTGGTGTTGTCCGTGAACACCTGCACCAACTTCCCCTTAACAGAGGGAAGAAATGCTTTTAATGCCAACCGAATCGCTCGGAGCTCCAACAAGTTTATATGGAGCCCAGTCTCCGCCTGAGACCAGTGACCCCTGATCTCCGCCTCTCCCATGTGGCCGCTCCATCCCAGAAGAGACGCATCCGTCACAACTGTGAAAACTGGTTGGGGAAGGGAGAGAGGTCTGCCGTTGACCCAATCGCGGTTCGTTAACCACCACTGCAGATCCTTCGCAGTTCGTTCCGAGATCTGAACCATGTCGGTGAGATTTCCCCGATGCTGTGCCCATTGGAACTTCAAGTCCCACTGCAGAGCCCGCATACGCCACCGAGCGTGTCTTAGCAACAGGATGCAAGAGGCCATGAGACCCAACAGCCTCAGAGTCAACCTCACCGAAATCCAGGATAGAGGCTGAAACATCGGAATCATAACCTGAATATCCTGGACTCACTGCTCGGTAGGATAAGCCCGAAACTGCACTGTGTCCAGAACAGATGAAAGGGAGCATCTGAGAAAGAATCAGGTGTGACTTTGGCACGTTTATAGAGAACCCCAGCAAATGCAGGTCCGCCGTAGTCTGAAGGTGGGAGATGACTGCCTGGGGCGAGGACACCTTCAACAGCCAGTCGTCTAGGTAGGGGGAAGACTGAAACCCCTAACCTGCGCATATGAGCTGCAACCACCGCCATCACCTTGGTGAACACCCGAGGTGCACTGGTAAGACCGAAGGGGAGCACGGTAAACAAAGTGCTCGTGGCCTACCTTGAATCGCAGGTAACGCCTGTGGCTCGGCAGGATGGGAATGTGGAAATATGCATCCTGCAAGTTCAACGCCACCATCCAGTCTCCTTAGTCTAGGGCAGACAAGACCTGAGCCAATGTGAGCATTTTGAATTTCTTCTTTTTGAGGAAGAGATTGACGGTCCGAAGGACTAAAATAGGCCGAAGCCCCTTGTTCTTCATCGGATTCAGAAAGTAGCGGGAATAACAGCCACTGCCTACTTCTGAAGCTGGGACCCTTTTTATAGCTCCTTTGGCCAAAAGAGCTGCAACTTCCTCTTGGAGCAGCTTCAAATGATCCTCTGCCAGCCGTTCCTGAGTTGGCAGAATAGGAGGAGGAAAAGAAAGGAAAGGAAGAGAATAGCCCTTCTGGACGATCTGCAAGATCCACTTGTCTGTTGTTATAGATCTCCAGCGGGGGAGATGATGATGAATTCTCCCACCCACTGGAGTAGTGTGGTCCTGCAGAATCAGCCTAGGAGTGTTTGGAGGCTGCGGCTGCTGGGGGCAGTGTGGTAGACTACTTCTGGCCTCCATTCCGAGGACGGAATGTACCGCGTCCACGTCCACGCACGGCTTGAGCAGTCTGTGCGGGACGGTGGCTGGGATAGGGCTGTCGCGGCTGGAAACCCCTTCCGTTGCCACGAAAGGGGCGAAAGGATGACTGGCCACGAGGAGTGAAGTAGAGGCCCAAGGATCTGCCCATAGCTCGAGAGTCCTTGAACCTGACCTGGGCCGAATCTGCCTTTTCCCCAAAAAGGCGAGTTCCATCAAAGGGCATGTACATCAAATTGGCCTGGACATCCCCCGAGAAGCCAGTTGTACGAAGCCAGGCGTGGCGCCTCAAGGCCACCGTCGTTGAAATTATCTGCCCAGCGAATCGGTCATATCCAGACCACACCGTATGGCAAATTTTGCTGCATCTCTCCCGTCCTTGACAGCTTGGGAGAGCACAGCTCGGGACTCGTGGCAGCACCTGCACAACCGTCTCCCAAAGAGAGTAGTAGAAACGGCCCAATAAGCATGCGGTCTTCACCTACCGCAATGCCAGACTGGAGGAAGAAAACATCTTCTTCCCAAATGAGTCCAGTCTTTTGGATTCCCTATCCGGAGAGGCGGAACGGAATGCGCCATGGGAAGTAGAGGCCTGCACCACCAAACTTTCTGGGGTGGAGTGTTGGCTGAGGAACTTTGTGTCACCCGGAGCTGGCCGATGGCGGCGTGCAATCGTCGTATTCACAGGAGCCCCTGTGCTAGGCTTGGACCATGTTCCTAAAAGGACGTCCGTAAGTGCCTCATTAAAGGGCAAAAGGGGTTCAGAGGTGGAAGCCCCAGGTTGAAGCACTTCGGTCAGGAGATTAGTCCTGACCTGCACTGAGGGCAGCTCCAGTCCAAGGACCTCAGCTGCCCTGTTAACCACCATAGCATAGGACGCCCCCTCCTCCATAGCCACTGTAGGTGGAGAGAGCATGCCAGTGTCTGGGGAAGTATCCAGACCACTGGCTTCCCCAAGTTACCCATACCAGTCCATAGTCTCCTCAGAGACATCCTGGTTCTCTAATGGGTCTCCTGACTACTCCCATACCTCTCCTGAGCCCAGCAGGTCCACAAAGTGCTCAGGCGACAACATAGAACTCCTGGGTTCTGTCGACGTCGGAATCGGCGTCGCTCGACGCCGTTCCAGCTCTGTGTCGTCGGGGATGGGGCTTCCGCCACCGACGGGCATCAGCGACGTCGCAGGCATTGACTTCGGGTTAGACGCCGGGGGAGGTCGACATGGCACGATCGGCGTCGACCCAGATCTGGGATCAGATCCCTGAGGCCCCACTGGCGCCCTGGCCGAAGCCGACGAACCCGATGGGTCCCCATCCGACCCCGCGGGGCCAGAGGACTCACCAACGGGGTCGTTCCACTCAAATACGCGGCGCATGACCTCGTAAAAATCTTTAATTTGAGCGGGAGTCGCTCCGGCTCCCGGAAAGGGAGGGAGGCGCGAAGTCGACTCAGGCTCCGGAGAACTGTGCCTAGAGCGTCGGTGCTCCTTACCTCTCTCGACGACGGACGCCAGTTGAGGTGAAGTCGAAGTCCGCTTGGACTTCTTCTTCTTGTGCCTCTTCCCCGAGTGTTCAGACGACCTCGAATGGGAGGAAGAGGACTTAGGGCTCCGAGAGCAGTCCCGCGACCTCCTCTTCTTCGAACGGGACAGTGACCTCCTCAGAGTCTTGCTTAACGGTGTCGAATGCTGGGTCGCGAGCAACTTCATTGCTCCCTCAAGGTCTCTCCAGCCCGACTGCATTGAACAGCTGTGCTAGAGAAACCCCACAGACTCCCTGGTCTGAGCCGGGCATCTTTCCAGCCCACTCAGGCCAATCCGGGGATTGGATGGGAGTCTGTCCCAGGGGCTGCTGGGACCAGGAAGAGGACAGGAGGTGCGATGCGGGAGGCGACCAGCGGCTTCAGGCAAGTTCTTTAAAAAAAAATATACATTATTACTAACACCCCCCCACCCCACTCTCCCTCCGGCATTCCCTCCACCTGCCGCACCCCCTTTTGTTTGTTGCAGCCGCCACTGGTCTAATTACTGGTTCAAATAAAGGTATCAAAAAATTGAATTATGGGTATACCACTTGGGCATTGTTGCAAGATGTCGCTGTGGAGTAACACAGTTAACGTTATTATGGTCTTCTCTGTCACCCTGTATGTCATGGCATAGTTAGAGGGCAGGTGTTGATGCTGTTGAAGATCTTCACATCAGTGTCTGGACTGTGCTTTAATGTTGTTAGTTTTGTGTGGGAGTTCTACATTTTGTAGGAACAAACCAGGCAGAGAGAGGGCCAAAGGTATGACATTTAAAAGGCGAGCAGACTCATTGTCTGCCATAGGTCCAGGAAATGACACTTTATCGGGAGAGGCACACACCACCTATGGGTTTGCAGATGATAGATTCCCTCAAGGTCTTTGGAGCCATCGCCCGACAGTCTGAACACGACTTCGAATTGTGGTCGCGTTCAAGACACCACAGACATACGCGGTGGGGATCAGTAACCGACATCATGCGGGAACAAGTCCTGCAAGGTTTAAAACCTGTCTTCCTACCAGACATCCCTCGCACACGAAGTCGCACTCAAAAAATGTCGACAAAAGTCGAGAAAAAAGCCTGCCAAAAAGCGGCAGAGGGCTAGCTCTTCCCGGATCAGCGCTTAACTGGCGCGGAAAGAAAAGAACTGACGTCCGCGCGCCTGGGTGGCGCCTATGTAGGCACCGCGACGTCATGGCCGACGCTACCGACGCCAACGACGTCACGCGGAGCCGAATGAAGCCAATCGACGTCGCGCGCAAGGGGTATTGCTCAGCAAAAGTTTCCGGATTCAGCCTGATGCCTGGGAAGTTCAAAGGTAAGGAATCTGCAGCTTGAAGTCTCTATCAGATGGCGGCAAGCAAAAAACAACCTCACATGAAGTCGAACAATCTCACATGGAGTCTGTACCCATGTGCATTTCCAACTAAGGCTGCAGTTAGTGCATCTCATGACTCGAATGAATTTTTTCGAAGAAAAAGAATTTGCAAAACACTAGATGGTAGGAGTATGCAGCACATTCTACGAACATATTGTTTTAGAGTCTTACTTACCGCTAGAGGTCTGCATTGTAGAACAATAAATAACATATAAAGAATAATTGAGCAAAACACATATCCAGACTCACAACATTACAGTTTGAGAAAGCACCATGTTCAGTTTTTAATCAGACACATTTCACCCCCTCAGGTATCACCCTTCCAAGCAATAGTCAAATTGAGCTATCGAGCTGAAGCAACAAGAGTGGAGAATATAAGTGAAGATTTTGGCAGGAATGTGTGGAAGTCATGAAAGAGGTCTTGAGTTGGAAGGGTAAAAAGCTGCTCTTACCTGCTCTTCAGGGTTATCAATCTCAATCACCAAAACTATATCTCCAGATTTCAGGTCAAGCTCATCTCCGTCAGTCGCTACATAGTCATGCTGGGCCCTAACCTGCAATGACAACAGTAAATTGTTTCGGTCACTAATTCCTTGAGAGAGCCTATAATATTCCTTTCAGCCTGCAGCCCCCCAAGCAGCCTCCCTCTCTTATAAGTTTTCATTTTTGCAGTTTTTCTGCCCTATGCTTTATTACACTCCGTATTAGCACCATAGACCTTGAAGAAAGTACTACACTAGGTACACTGTGCTGGGAGCAGCATGTAAAGGAGCTAACCTCAACTTTTGACCCTGGAGAATCTGAAGCTAGGATAGAATATTCTACAGGATGCACCTCCAGACTCAATCAGAATCTATCATCTGCAAACCCATAGGTGGTGTGTGCCTCTCCCGATGAAAAGTGTCATTTCCTGGATCTATGGCAGACAATGAGTCTCCTCGCCTTTTAAATTTCATACCTTTGGTCCCCTCTCTCTCTGCCTGGTTTGTTCCTACAAAATGTAGAACTCACACACAAAACTAACAACATTAAAGCACAGTCCAGACACTGATGTGAAGATCTTCAACAGCATCAACACCTGCCCTCTAACTATGCCATGACATACAGGGTGACAGAGAAGACCATAATAACGTCAACTGTGTTACTCCACAGCGACATTTTGCAACAATGCCCAAGTGGTATACCCATAATTCCATTTTTGATACCTTTATTTGAACCAGTAATTAGACCAGTGGCGGCTGCAACAAACAAAAGGGGGTGGGCAGGTGGAGGGAATGCCGGAGGGAGAGTGGGGGGGGGGTGTTGCGCGGGGGTGTTAGTAATAATGTATATTTTTTTTTAAAGAACTTACCCTGAAGCTGCTGGCCGCCTCCCGCATCGCACCTCCTGTCCTCTTCTTGGTCCCAGCAGTCCCTGGGACAGACTCCCATCCAATCCCCGGATTGGCCTGAGTGGGCTGGAAAGATGCCCGGCTCAGACCAGGGAGTCTGTGGGGTTTCTCTAGCACAGCTGTTCAATGGAGTCCGGCTGGAGAAACCTAAGTGCGCATGTGTGTTTTGGGCGGACTGAGACGGCCGGCCAAACACATGTGCACTTAGAGAGTGCACATAGCACCCCCCCCTTCCTCCCTTCCATGCCTCGGCCCCGCACCTCCGAACAGCACTGGCTCAGAGCCGGCAAATGAAAAATAAAACGATGCTAGAGCATCGTTTTATTTTACATTTGTTGGCTCTGAGCCAGGCAGTGGGGCAATGCTCCTTTGCCATTGCGGAGTAGCAGCTGCTGAATTAGACCCTTTTAACTTCCCCCAAGCCAAGCAAAAGTACTGTGTGATCAACAGATGATTTATGCCAAAATCTAGGTGCAGAAAAATCTGGTGGTAAAATACGCTCAGGGATAGCTGTTCTGGTCTTTAAGGTGATACGTTTAGTAGTCAAATGGACGCCCAGATCTAATTTTTTTTTGGTTTTGATACTCTGTGTTCACACGAACAACGATTAAAAAGGAAAAATAGTACATTTTCCATAACTATTGGAATGCAGGGTGAGCAAAGTCTACATTTCAGATTTTTGTGTTTTTCTTCCATTAATGTACAAGTAAGACTAGAATGTTTACTTCTCCTCCTGGATCAGGCTTCTACCGTCTACCCATCCGTCCCTTTTTTAATTTTTTAGTAGTTGTGTTTAGGTTGTCGTTCTTGTCCCTAGTGTCTTAAATTCACCAGTTGCTTATGCAGTCTACAGTTTAGGCAGCCCTGCCACACCTTTCCAAGCATAGGCATATGGGTGTAAGTTTGATTTGTTCCCCAATCTTACTCTGCAAAATCTCAGAGAATCAGTCCAACATGCTTACAGTTTAGGGCATTTAACCATCATTAGTTTGTCTTCCTCATCCCAGTCCTTACATCAGAAGTTTGCCTTGTTAAGACAGTCAGGACTTCGTGCGATGGCGGGCATGGGCACATTGCTTGCAAAGCAAGATATAGCAAGTCATTGGAGCTCCACGCCCAACCTCCCCCCCCCCCCCCACCCCCTCCAAGTGTCAGACTGGCACTTGGCAATGGATTGGTGTTCTAAATTAGAGGAGCCCATTTACCGGGCCGGGGTTGCCCACATAAGCATGCCAAGATATGGGGCTGGTGGTGGACTTACTCCAGACTAGGCACCACTGGATTTACTGGGTGAGGGGACAATCCTTGTACAGATATATTCAATTTGGAGACTTAGGGTGAGAACCAGGAAGGGGTTTACTTGCTTGTATTATTACCGAATAATAATAAAAATTGGCCTTAAAAAAACAAGCATTTGCAATGCAACAGGTCTCACAATTGCGAGAGTTTGAGCTATTGGCATTGTAAATGACAATGCCTTTTATTTACGTGTTGGTTTTTAAAACATAAATAAAAGGCATTGTCATTTACAGTGCCAATAGCTCAAACTTTTGCAAATGCAAGACCTATTGCATTGCAAATGCTTGTTTAATATGTTTCTCTTCCTAAAAACCAGGATAGCCTTTGCTCAGCTGCTAGTATAATATTGCTCTCCATTGACAGTCAGGATTTACCTATCCTAGATCTAACTAAACTTAAAATTCAATATTTCTGCCCAGTCCCCATCCTTGGCTCCACACCCTTTCTTGGGTGCCTTAGAGATGGACTTTAATAGTCACGTTTCCCTGTTTTTTTCCTTTCTCTAGGGATGCCCATCTACCGTTTTGGCAGATGTTCTTTCTATTCTTACATGTTTCTCCAATATATATATTTTTTTCAGTTTTATATAGCGCAAGGTTTGCCCAAAGGCACCAGAGTGCTTTACATTATGACCAGATTACATTACATGAGGTCAAATTTCTTTAAGGCACAGGGAGATTAAGAGATGTGCCCAGAATCACAGGATGTTGAGCCGACGTCGGGACTCAAACTGGATTCCCCAGTTCCAAATTCGCTAGCTCCGGTCATTCGTCCATTTGGACTACATTCCCTGTACTGCCCCTATGGCTTTGCACTAGTCAGCACAAGTTATGAGTGTTTGGATGAGAGGCCCTGTTCCTTCCTGGCATGTTTGCTCTAAAGCTGTGTATTGTCACAAGGTACCCGTGTGTCACGTTATGCCATTTCAGTACAATATAAAATCACCTGGGCTCTTGTGTGTTCTTTTTTGCTGGGGGTTCAGGAGGTGGGGCCTGGACGTTCATGTGGTCCTGCCCCCTGCAGCCTTACACCACTTGTGCCCAGTATACTCAGTTCAGTTACCCTACTTTGCACACATAGTGAGGACAATTGCTTCTGACTTATCTGCTGTTACTCTGACCCTGCAAGTTCGGTTACTAATACCACTGTTACAATTTTACTTGTATTAAATATAGCACTTACTACTGCTGATGAGGCGTACGTGCTTTTCGGCGAGAGGCACGCTAATCCAGAACCCAAAAAGGATTAGTGGTGAATTAGTATAGGGAAATATTAATTCATTTGAGTGGTGGACATGTGAGTCTGTTAGTTGGATTGAAAAGCATGAGCAATTCCAAAGTGTATCAATGATCTCATGGTTTCAACTTGCTAGTCTCACAAAACAAAATGAAGTGTTCATGTTTTTCAAATGTACATTCTCTGATTTGTCATTGGGTGCCCTTTCTATTTACAGCCTGCGATTAAGAGCAAAAGTGGACACTGCTGTTTCTTTTCTGAGAACACGACTCAGACTCGGAGATAGAGGGTCACTCTGACAAGTAAATACTTAATATTTTCTGAAAAAATGTATAACCAGGCTTTACGGTCCAGTTTCCGTTAACTGTGCTGTCTGGGGTTATTGAGCACTCCCTTTGGCTCCTGGAGAATGTTGGCTCCTGTAAAATGTTGGCCCCAAGGTCCGATGTCAACTGTAATGTTTGTTTAACTTACAGGCATGCGTGATCAGTTCAGGGATTCGTATTTCGTACAGCCTTTCAGTTTTTTCTCACTTGAAAGCGCAAAAATACCCCCCTTAAAAAAAAAAAGAAGACATCTGGCTATTATGAACAGACTTTTGTTTTTTTAAATACCATCGTGTTCCATTAACCAATAATTCAGTTATGTAGCACTGCTCGTTTCATGCTCCTGAATTTTCAGATTGCTATAGGCATTTCTAGTTGTTTAAGAGTTTAGGTCATGCTATCACCATGGTCAAGTGCCTTCTTGAAGATCCATTCAGTGTTTCTAGGATGGTACATTTACTGTTTTCTTGGACGGTTCTGCAGGATCAAAAGGCACGTATTGTTTGAGGTCAGTAGTTTGTACTGTGCTTGCAGCGCACATCTGTGGTTCATTACTTCTAGTTCTCATCTGGCTCCTCACATATTTATCTGTATCCAGGTGGAAAAAGAGAACATGACTTTTCTTGACTTGCCGTTTGATGTCCCTTGTAGGAATAAATGCTCGGGTTGCTTCCGGTCTACCTCTCCTCTGGGGTGTGTCGGCCTGAATTTCGTGACAGGCTGGTCTGACTTGCAAGGCCTGGCTAATGGACAGTTTTCTCTGGTGCTGTAGGAAGGTGGGTTATTAGCAGGTGCAGGCAGGTACCTACAACTAGTTGTGAGAAGTTGGCCTGGTATATGCTGTTCACTAATTAAAGTGGACACATTGCACCAGAACAATTCGACTCTTATGGTAGATAGGTTTAAGACAACCTTTATAGAAAGCTATCCTAGTGGTAGCTGTGGAGAGCAGCCTTCAGGCTAAGTCTTGAAGGAATGTAAAGCAGCTTGTTTTACCACACAATCTCTTGAATCACCAAATGAAAAGACACCACACAGGTATATATATCAAATATATATATGTATTTATTAATAAACACTCTCTACTAATCTCTTTATGAGATTAGAGGTCAGGAACATATGTACAAGTCAAATATTATCAACATAAGTTTAGCACAATTGAATATCACAATCATAGTTTGCTAGACCTAGGTCTAGGGCATCTAGAATCGAGGGACCCCCAAGAACCACCCCAGGTAGTTGTAGGAGACCCACAGGGGACGGACGCGGTGACCTGGCACCGGTGCGAATCCTGTGCGAGTCTATGCACTCAGATGCGATTTAGATTTCAATGTTAAAGGTCCCTTGCATGTTCGAGGCGAACACACCGATCGGTCCTTGTACGAGTCGAAGGACGCGGTCACAGATAGAGAGGCAAGGGAGATGGACGCGCTGTGTCTAACACAGACGCGAACCTTGTGCGAGTCAGTGCAATGGAGATCTCAGTGTTACAGGCCCTTTGTGTGTTCGAGGCGAACACCGATCGGACTCAGTACGAGTCGAAGGATACAGTTTTAGATAGTGTTGCAAAGGAGATGGACGCGGTGTGTCTAACACAGACGCGAACCCTGTACGAGTCAGCGCAATTGTCGCACTTGGAAAGTTAGAGTTTTAGGGCACTTCTAGGGACGCTACAAGCAAGTCACTTACAGGGTAAGTAGTTCTAGGGCCCACACCCACAGGAGCACCGTAGTGCTGAAGTTACCTCACCCAGGGGAGCCGGTGCATAGGTGTTCTTTGGTGTCGGGTCGCGGCGTCGTTTTCAATGGGAGCCAGTGAAGACTTGCTGCTTGCGGCTACAGGAGAAGTGTCCGTAGGAATCCAAGCCTGGATTCGGAAGATGGAAGACCTGAAAGCAGAGGGGACAGTGTTCAAAGTCACTTGGCAGTGACTCGGGGCAAGGAAGATTGATGCCCACCGTCGTCGCAAGATTCAGGTCGTTCGCTGTTGCCTTGACTCTTCAGCCACGAGGTCCAGGAGGCGTCGATGACGACCAGGAGCTGGATTCGGCGTGTCCCACGATGTCTGCGGCTTACTGTGGTGTCGGCGACTCGATTGGAGCCAACAAGCCTTGGTAACAGCAAGTCTCGGGAAAGTGGGAAGAGGCAATGGCGCAGACCAGCAAGGTCTGTGGGACTCACCCAGCGAGGGTAAGTCAGGGTAGGCCTGGAGCAACCAGGGGAGCCCTTCGGTTTCTTTAGGAAGTCTTCTGGGGACCCACAAGCCGGCTGGCAAGGGATCGCGAAGACGCCTCGGGAGGATTCGCTCACAGCGGCCCACGGTCACTCGGGACATGGTAGGCCTCTGATCTTAGGAGGGATTCCTGCTGGAGGCTGGGACCACACGTGGTCCAAAGCACAAGTTCGTGGAACGTTGTGAAGGGGTTGCACTCGACAATAGTGCACGGTACCCAGGGGTCGCAGTTCCTCGTTACTCTTGGGGTCCACTGGCCTCAGCTTCGCTGGGGACTCACGATGGCCTTTGAGAAGTCAGGAAATCCACTTCTTGGCGGCAGGGACTTCGGACTCCGGCGGGAGCGGCGTAGTTTGCGACCGTCGTTTGTAGTTTTTGGTGCCTGCCAAGCAAGGACTCCTTGACTCCAAGGGAGATTCTTCAGTCTTCCAAAGGTAGTGGAACGTCGAAGGTCCGGGATTCATCTTGTAGAGCGTCGTCCAGGGAAATCTAGTTTGCAATGGCAAGGGTTCCCTATCTTATACTAAAGGAAAGGGAGGGACTAGCTCTATGACCCCACCTATGGGAGGGTCAGGGGAGTGGGTGGCTACACCCACTTCCCTTTGTCCAGTTTCGCGCCAGAGCAGGGGCAGGTAGCCCCTGAGCCGGTTTGAACTGGGGTATGCACAGAGGAGCCTTCTGCTCCCCCAGTGCAGGACTTCAAAGCACTCTAAGAGTGCACCCACCCAGCCCCAATACACTAAACCCTGTCTGGAAGGTGGTCACACTCCCTTGGGACAGGATATCTATTGTTGGGCTTCCTCCACTGCGAGTGTTGGTCATCAGCAGGAGGGCAGCCCAGTGTCTGTGACTGGTGGCATCCATTTTGTGATGCCAGGGCTCTGCAGGATTCTACCGCGTTTCCACAGTAGGTACATGTCTATCCCTCTAGAAGGGTGGAATGCTACCCCCGCTGCCAGGACTGGCAGGGGGTAGTATTCCAAGATGTTTGACATTAAACACGACATGTTTCGATGCAGCCATTCCAAAGTTAGCATTTTACCGCGAGGATATAATGCACTTAAAAGTATATGGTTTAACCGCATCCACAAACAGCACCAGAGAATAGACTCTGAGAGCTGCAGAGGGGCCCTGCTCAGGCAGAGGCACCCCCTCACATAGAAGCCAAGCACCCTGCCCTCAGGATTGATAGGGCCTGCCTTAGGGGTGACTGATAGGTTTATATGTGTGTGTAGGAGAGATATAGGGGACCTATATCTCAGTGAGGGGTGCTAGCACTTCCTCACCCAGGCTGCAGTAGCAGGCCTGTGGTGTCAGATTTAGTCTGCTTCCCAGGGGTGGCATAATACATGCTTCAGCCCCTGGTAGGCCTGTGAAGTACCTATGCCCTTAGTACCTAAGGTACCATATACTAGGGACTCATAAGGTACCACAGCATCCAATCACTAGTGCACCTAGAGTGCACTCCAAGTCGTTTAAAGAGGAAGCAGATAGTTTGGCTGGGAACCTGCTATTCAGGTCCCCAGCCTAAGTCAAAAACCAACAAAACACCAGGAAAAAAGTGGGGGCAACCATGTAGTCAGATTCCACCTTCCTACACTAGTAATAATACCACAATCATTAATAAGGTCCAGTCAAGTCTCAATAAATCAATCCTTGGTAGTTTGGCAGACAGGCTTAACTTAGGAGACTTGTGTGTAAAGCATTTAATTTCACCAAAACCATAAATAAATAAAAGACAACACGGAAATCCAACACCAATTAAATAGAAAATATGGTTATGTTTAAAATGACACCAAAACAACAAAAATCCAATGTAGGGAACCAGAGATATGATTTTTTTAAAGATGAAATAGGAGTCAAGCATTTAAGAGCATAAAGTGCCAATTGCGGTTATCTGGTTGCACAGCACCGGGTTAAATCTAAAAGTTCAAGCCAACCACGATGGAGCATGGTTCGGATACAGTTTCAGGTTAGCCCCGCTAAAGATTTACCTTCTCAAGTTCTGTGTCATGAGTCCTGTTCGTGGGGAAGACGGTCGCTGGGAGCAAGGAGAGTGCCACTGGCGATGGTCTGCAGGGAGCTAAGAGCAGCCGGGCGTCGTGGACAGACGGGCTAGAGCCTGGAGTTTGCTAGGGCGATACTTGCTGTGTGAAGAGACTAACTTGCACCTGCTTGCGCTGATTATTTGTGCGAGTGGTGCGGTTCTGTTGAGCATGGGCCCGTTTGGGAAGAGCCCAAAAGCTTGAGTTTAAGAGCTCAAAGTACTCCAAGGGCCCATGACCTGAGAGGCACCTCTTGAAGATCAGGAACTTGTTGTAGACAGGTCCAGGAGCTGTAGTTCTGTTGGTTCTTGGTTCCTTTGGGGAGATCAGTGTCCTCTAACACTGGCCAAGCGTTCAAAAGTTCTGGATTGCCAGAAGGGTGTTAGGATGCAATCTCCCACACTGCACTTGTGCAGTCCCTGAAAATCCAGGTGTAGCTTGTCAGCAGGAGTAGTCCTCAGTCGGCTGTTGCAGGTGGCTTCTTCTGGTCATGGAGTCCACTCCTTATCGTTTAAGACGGGCACAGTCCTTTCTTGTGTGGAGCCTTGTGAGTGCAGCAAGCACAGTCCTTCTGACTGGAAGCCTTCTGTGGTGCAGTCCAAGGGTCCAGCAGGGCAGTCCTTCTCCAGAAGTTTCATGGAGGGGTCTGAGGGGCTCCTCCAGAGCTCCCATATTTATTCCCCATTCTGGGCTGGCAAGAGGGGGGATACCCCAACCAATGAGGTTTAAGTTGCCACCTTCTGCCTTGAAAACATCCTGGGAAGTGTGGCATTTTATTGTGCTAGAATGCACATTTCAACAAAAATCAAAATGAAGAAAATCTCTCCTTTGAGTGCAGGTCTGGCTAACCCAACCCACAGGTGTGGTTAGCTTTTCCCTACACTCCCCTTCTAGCCCCTCTCCTAATCTAATTAGAGGGGCACCCATCTGGCTGGGGATCAAGGAAGGGAGGGCTGGCCTGGGTCCTATGACACCTGTGCTTCTACCTTTAAAGTCCAGTTTATTTCCCCAGCCCCCTTCCTGTCCCTGGCTTCTCAGGAAGCAAATCTCTCACCAAATGGCTGTATTGTTTCAGCCCTAGGCCTCTTCACACCTATTCAGGGAACAGTTAGGCTCAGGCTGTCACAGGCTGGCCAATCGGAAGAGGCTCCTACAGGACTGTTTTAGGTAATTTCAGGATAATAAGTTCTCAAACTACTTTTCTGCAATATTTATAATAAATCTGCCCTAGTAAGTCATTGGATTTTTTTTTAAACTATTATTTTAATACTTTGAATTTCATTGCTAGCTAACTCCAATCAAAATGTAGACTTTATTAAAGTTTAATAAAGCCTTCCCATGCTAGCCTATTAAGCTAGCAGCACTATAATGGGGAAACACGACTGACTGTTTTTTCCCCACCAGGTCATATAAAACATATTTTATAATTTCCTTGCTTTTTATAACAAGGCACCCTACCCTTGAGGCACCTAGGGCAGACCTTAGGGGTGACATATTAATAAAAATGTAGTTTGCGACTTTGAAAGTACTTTTAATTACAAAGTCGAATTTGGACACAGTTTTATTTTGAAACGAGCCTGCAAGGCAGGCCTGGCTTTAAAATGACACCAGATACCACAACAGTGCACACTTAAGTGCATTAGGTCCACTGGAGTCTCTAAACCTACATGCCCTAAAAGCTGATGGTGATCAGGGTAAAAAGGATGACCTTTCTACAGGTGGGGTTTGACATCAGCCTGCTAAAAGATATGCCACTTTTCACTGGCTCAGTGGGGCCACCAAGGCTGTAGTCACTGCCTTTGCCTGGTGGAATGAGCCCTAAGGCATGTAGAAAGGTCCTTTTTTGACAGAGCATAATACAGTTAAATGCAAAAGCCGGTCCATGGTGAGAATGTCCTCGTTTTTGGACCGCCTTTCCTTTCTTTGCACTAACGAATCCAACAAAGAGCTGATCATTCACCAAGTACTCCCTAGTCCTATCGATGTAGAAGCAATAGGCCAGCCTTGGACCCCAACCGGTGAAACCTCTCCTTCTCATTCAAGGAATGTTGTGGAGAGAAGAACACAGGGAGTGTGATGGGCTGAAGCACATGGAAGGGTGACATCACTTTGGGAAGAAAGAATGCATGCTTCCTAAGCACCACTTTGTCAGGAAAGAAGTCAGTGTGCAGGGGCTGGAATGACAATGCCTGCAGCACAGTGACAACATACAGAAGTGATTGCAAATGAAAAACACTGTCTTCCGGATTAGGAGCCTCAAGATAGAACTATGCAGAGGCTTGAAAGTAGCACACATTGGGAAAATGAGGACTAAATTCAGATCCCGCTGTGGCATAATGAAGGGGGTGGGAGGAGAGAAACATGTGAAAGCCCTGTTATAAAGGCATCACTGCTGTTGATTTGAAAAAAAAGGGTTGGATCAGAGAAACAAAGAAAGGCGAAAGAGCCAACAAGTAACCTTTCTTAGTGCCCACAGCAAAGGTTTGCCCGGCCAAAGAAAACACATACAAAATGACATTAAACAGCTTAGCGTGCAGAGAATCAATTTACCTTTTTCAGTCACCAGGCAACAAATTTGAATAAACACTCAAGTAGATTGACCTTGTGGAAGCAGGACGAGCAGCCAGGACGACATCTGTCACCACCAAAAGAAGATCAAAATCTCTCAGCTGGATCTGCTAAATCTTCTCACATGGAGGTTCGAATGTTATACTCTGCCCTACACCTGGAGCAGCAGCACCTCTCAAAAAGGAAGCTGGAGTGTTGGCAGATGCTGAGGGCTAGCAGTTCTAAGTACCACGCCTTCAGCCCTCATATGGGGCCACCAAAATCAACTGTTGTCGGTCCCATCCGACTTTCTTCAGGAGCCAAATCAGTGGCAGAAGTGGAAATGTATATAGAAGGGCTAAACCCGAACTAAGATGGAATATGTCCCTGAACATCCCTCAAGGAGGAAACTCTGGAGAGAAAAATGCACCGAGTGTTTTTCAGAGGTAGTGAAAAGTTTTTTTTTTTTTTTTTTTTTTAAATCAAAGATACCTTGTGGTACCCAAGGGTGCATATGCCCTTCAGTATGTGCAAGATGACGCCTTCCTCACAAAAAGGGAGAACTTTTGTAATTCCATCTAACACCACAGCCTACAGATGGGGGCACAAGACCCCACTCCAACCTGACTGTTGCAGTATAATATGGTGGTTGTTTTGTCTGCCAGCACATGGATCATCTTGTCCTTGAGGAAAGAAATGCCTTGAGACCAGGATGATGGCACGCTGTTCCAAAAGACTGACTGTAAGAAATTGGGTTACTGGTTAACTGGGGTGTGAGCCCTAGTCAAGCAGCAACCACAAGCAAGGCACAAGCAAACCTCAAATTAACCTGTGCTCACCCTTGTCGGGTCCCCCAATCAGGCTTAACTTCGAGGCACTGTGTAAAGTATTTGTGCAACATTTCAAACAGTAAAACTGTGAAAACACCAAACAAAAAGATCCCACACCAGGGAAGAAAAATAGAGCTCAATTTAAAAAATAAAACAGGTTCAAAATCACAAATATCCAGTCATTAGAACTGGAGTTATGAATTTTTAAAGCATAAACTGTAATATAGCGCCTAAAAGCATTAAGTGCCAACTGCAGTTACCTGGTGGTGCTGGACTGGATCAAAGTTAAAAGTACAGGCCAACCGCGATGGGTCAGATCCAGTCCCAGATTAGTATCATTGAAGGTTTACCATCGCAAGTTTTGTGCCAAGAGTTCCAATCGTGCTGGAGAGGATCGCAGAGAGCAAGGAGAGCGTCATGGGCAGCAGTCGCCATGGCGCGAGAAGCAAGCCGGGCATCACGGACGGGCGGTCTCGTGCTTTGTGTTGGCAGTCTTCGGGGGTGATTGATGCTTGCTGTGCGAGAGATGGGCTGGTGGAAGCTCACGCTGAATTACAGTGCGAGTGGCGCGGTATTGGTGCAAACGGGCCCTTTCATGGCCACGGAGAGCCCAAAAGCTTGATTTCAAAAGCTCGAGAGCCACACCAAGGTTCCAGGACCTTAGGGGCACCCCTTCGGGGTCCGGAACTCGCTGACGACAGGTACAGAAGCTGTTGGGGAGCCTTTTATGTCCATGAGGCTCACTTCAGGAGGCAAGCAGACTAGCCCTTTGAGTCACTCAGGGTCCTGGCTTCAAGAGGAGTTGCAGGCCCAGTTCTTCTTCCACAGGCAAGAGGGCAACAGGCAGCAGATCAGCACAGCAGTGAAGCAGTTCCTTTAGAGCAGCAGTACACCAGAGTGGCAGTCCTTGTACCAACATAGCAATCCTTCCTGGCAAAGTGTCCACATGTCCAGAAGTGTACTGAAGAGTTGGTGTCTGAGGCCTCTTTTTTATACCCTGATGCCCTGATTCTGGAAGGTGGGAGAAGCTTTTAGACAGCGTCTTTGAAGTGCAGGGATTCCCTACCTCCTCTGCCCTGACTCCAAACTGGCTGCAGTGGCAATGCAGGGCGTTAGGCCCTTTGTGTGGAGACAGGACACAGCCTATTCAGGTGTAAGTGAGGCTGGGCCCAGCTCCTCCCCCCCCATCCTGCCAATGATGGCCCATCCAGTCACACCTAGGCTCTCATTGTGTGTGGATGTTTAGGAGAAATACACAAAGCCCAACTGCCAACTACACCCAGTCATGTGACCAGAGATTGACTGCTGGCACCAAAGGGCTACGGCAAGAAAATGACAACTCACTAAAAGTGGCATTTTCAGAATTTTAATTTAAAAACTGACCACTATAAGTTAGGATTTTAAATTAGGATTCCAGAGACACCACACATGAACTCATTATCCATTCCCATTTGGTAAATACACTTTTAAAATGTAATAAACCAACTTCGATGTTATCCTGTGGGAGAGATAGGCCTTGCCGTAGTGAAAAACAGTTTTTCACTACCAGGGCATGTAAAACCTAAAAGTAGATGTCTGACCTTTTAAATACATTGTACCTTGCCCTCTGGGCTGTCCCGAGGCTACTCTAGGGGTGACTTAAGTGTATTGAAAAGGAAGGTTTCGGCCTGGCAAAAGGTTTTTTTTGCCATGTAGAAATGGAAGTTTAAACTGCATACACATGCTCTGCAATGGCAGGCCTGAGACAAGTTTAAAGAGCTACTTAAGTGGGTGGCACAATCAGTGCTGCAGTCCCACTAGTAGCATTTAATTTACATATAGTACCCCTTTACTAGGGACTGATAAGTAAATTAAATATCACATGCACTTTAGCACTGGTGAGCAGTGGTTAAGTGCTTAGAGTCCTATGGTTAGCAAAAACGAGGTCAGAAAAAATGGAGGAGGAAGGCAAAAAGTTGGGGGGGAAGACCACCCGAAGGCTGACAGGTCTTACACTGATGGCGTTGCTCCATGGCAGACCAGAGACCCCTGACGTCCATTTCGTCCGGGTGACGCATGAGTGTGCCTAAGTTAAATTGGACAAATCGGTCACTCCTCCTCCGGAGGACAGGAGAATGGGCTACTGCAAGTCAGCCTGGCATCCACAACACACCACTGAAGGTTTTGTGCTGCCTTGACGAAAATCCAAATCCTTTCCATGAGCAGTCCCATTTTTTGACCCAATGCAGGTGAAGATTCTACTTGTCTCTGCAAGTGTGGAATACAAAGAGGATGCAAGACTTTAGAAGATCAAAAGTCTCAGAACCATCAAGACTGAGGCAGTAACTCTCAAACATCAGGATCATAGCTTTAAGGTTGTGGACTGTTCTGCTTTGCGAATGCCATCATGACAACCGCATCCAGGATAGCTCCAACAAAGAAAAGCCTATGAGACTGCCAAGGTTGGGACTTGGGTTCCTTAATCGAAAACCCTAGAGCAGTCAGTAATGACAATATTGGTCAAAGATGGCCTGAGACCAGATGATGTTAGTCCTATATCAAGAGCCAGTCTTCAAGGTATGGAAACAAGTAGATCTCCAACCTACAAATATGGCCCATCATTCTTGACACGCAGTAGGAAAGTGCCCTTTTTTGCATGGTTACCCCCCCGCTTTTTGCCTGACATCTGATGCAACCTGACGATGTGCCCTGGGTCCCTGCCAGTCAGGTTTACAGGGCCTGTGTTCTTTCCCAAGACTAACTTTGTACCCACAATTGGCACATCTCTGGCCACAGGTAAGCCCCTTATAAAAGGTACCAGGGGTACCAAGGGCCCTGTGACCAGCGAAGGCCTCTAAGGGCTGCAGCACCTATTGTGCCACTCTTAAGACCCTGTACCTTAACACCCACACACTGCCATTGCAGGCTGCATGTTTTGGTGCAGAGAAAAGTGAATAGTCGACATGGCACACATTCCTGTGTGCCATGCCTGCAACTCCCTGCCTGAGGCCTAAGTAAGTCACCCCTCTAGCAGGGTGCACTAGCCCCAAGGTAAGGGTACAGTGGCATAAGCCCTGTACCCTTTCAGTGTCTAAGCCCATTCTTAGACATTGTAAGTGTAGTAAAGCCATAAAGAGTTTATGGTCTGGGAGTTTGTCATTACGAACTCCACAGCTCCATAATGGCTTTACTAAATACTAGGAAGTTTGGTAGCAACCTTCTCAGCATATTAAACCCACACTGATGCCAGTGCTGGATTAACGTAAAATGCACTCAGAGGGCATCTTAGAGATTCCCCCTGAAAATTGACCAGGTGGGATTCCTGAATGTCTGCCCACCATTTGCCACCACCAGACAGGTTTCTGAACCCCTGGGTAGAGAGCCCCGGCTCTCTGGGTCCAGCAACAAAGTCCATCTTGGGCAGAAGTGTCATGCCTCCTCCAGCAGGATGGGTTGGGTCTACGAAAGGGGAAGCTTCAAAGGCCTGCCGCCTTGCCCCCAGCAACTGGCTCCCACCGGTTCTGGCCCCCACTTTAGGTGGGAAAATTGGCGGGAAAACCAAGCTAGGAAGAGGTGTGCCCACCTTTGCCAATCCCACCCCTCAGGTGGGGGAAGTGAGGTGAAGCACACATCTCAATCCCCTCTATCTTTAAGATGGGGGGTACTTAGCCAATTAGGGAGAGTCTCTTGCCCCCTCCCACTGGAGGGTGACATAATAGGGGGTGCACCCACCTCAAGGAAGGGACCCATTGGTCCCAACTAGCACACCCCTTTAACGCCCCTAAAGCACAAGTTACTAACTTGTGTAACGATATATCTGTAAGAGACAGTAGTTAGTGACAGATTCCTTACCTTAGAATATCCCCAGGCGTCAGACTGGATCCGGAAAAGTTTTTGCGTAGCAGTACCCTTGCGCGTCGGTAGGCGGCGTCGTGCGGCTCCGCGTCCGTCGTCGGCGTCGTGATCGCCGGGATGACGTCGCGGGCAGTACTTAGGCGCCGCCCCTGCGCGCTGACGTCAGTTCTGTACACGACTTTCCGCGCCAGGAACGCAGAGCCATGCAAGAAGCTGACACAGGTGTCTGAAAAATACTAGGGCCCTGAAAGGGATGTCCTTAACCCTAGAAATCAGTTCGCAGAACGGGGAGGATGGGTGGGGCGGTAGGAATCTGTCACTAACTACTGTCTCTTACAGATATATCGTTACACAAGTTAGTAACTTGTGCATCTGAAAGAGACACGTTAGTGACAGATTCCTTACCTTAGAATAGATACCCCAGCAATACCAACCCCGGTGGTGGGTCTGCGAACAAAGATCAGACAAGAAAGTCCTGGAGGACAGAACGGCCAAAGAAGCCGTCCCTCCGGACCGGACTGTCAAGGCAGTAATGCTTTGTAAACGTGTGCAGCGAGGCCCACGTAGCTGCCTGACAGATAGCCGGCAGCGGAACACCGCGGCCCAAGGCCGTGGTAGCAGCCGTTGCCCTGGTGGAATGGGCACGCAGCCCAACAGGAGGCTCCTTCTTAGCCAAAGAATAGCAGGTCTTGATGCACAAGGTAACCCAGCGGGAGATGGTCCTCTTGTGCACCGCCCGACCTTTTTGGCGCCCACGTAGCCAACAAAGAGCTGGTCATCCACCCGGAAGTGTTTTGTGCGGTCAATATAGAAGGAGAGCGCACGTTTTGGGTCCAGACGGTGGAGCCTCTCTTCCTCTCTGGAAGGATGCGGAGGCGGAAAGAAGGTGGGCAAAGTGATGGTCTGCCCAATGTGGAAAGCAGTAACCACCTTTGGCAAGAAGGACGGACACGTCCGAAGAACAACCTTGTCTGGATGAACAGACAGAAAGGGAGGTTTGCAAGATAGAGCTTGGAGCTCACTCACCCGCCGAGCGGAGGTGATGGCCACCAGAAAGGCTGTCTTCAGAGTCAGAAGAGCGAAGAGGACAGTTATGTAGAGGCTCAAAGGGAGCGCACATTAAAAAGGTAAGAACCAAGTTCAAGTCCCACTGAGGCATCACAAACGGAACAGGAGGGAAGAGGTGAGTAATGCCTTTTAAGAACCTGTTAACAACAGGGGACTTGAAAAGGGAGGGCTGATCAGGGAGCCTGAGGAAGGCCGAGATAGCACAAAGATAACCCTTGATGGTACCCAGGGCAGAACCCTGTTGGGCCAGAGAGAGAAGGAACAGAAGGACCTCAGAAAGAGGGGCAGAAAGGGGATTCACAGCCTTTGCTGTGCACCATGCCACAAATTTGTTCCACCTGCAGGCGTATACCACCTTAGTGGAGGGACGCCTGGCTGCCAGAATCACATCACAAACTTCGGGAGGCAAGTCGAAAGGAATCAACTGCCGCCGCTCAATCTCCACGCAAGCAGGTGTAGACTGGACAGGTTCGGGTGGAGGACCGTCCCCTGCTGCTGCGACAGAAGATCCTCCCGAAGAGGCAGACGGATCGGGGGATCTACGCTCATATTAAGTAGCTCGGGATACCAAACTCTTCGAGCCCAGTCCGGAGCCACAAGAATGACTTGGGCCCGGTCGTGCCGAATCTTCTTCAACACTCTGGGTAGAAGTGGTATAGGCGGAAAGGCGTACAACAGACCGCAACTCCACTCGTGACAAAAGCGTCGCCGGCGAGTGCCGCCTTGGAAATTCCAACGCGCAGAACTGATGACATTACGCGTTCTCTTCGGTGGCGAATAGATCTAACCAAGGCTCTCCCCACTGTAGAAAGAGTCCTTGCGCCACTTCAGAGTGAAGACGCCATTCGTGATCCATCATGCACCTGCGGCTGAGTTCGTCCGCCCCTGGCGTTCAGCGAACCTGCCAGGTGTTGAACCATCAGGAACATGCCCTGATGTTCCAGCCATGTCCAGAGGCGCAGAGCCTCCTGACAAAGGGTCCACGACCCCACCCCGCCTTGTTTGTTGCAGTACCACATGGCGGTGGTGTTGTCTGTGAACACCTGCACTACCTTCCCTTTGACAGAGGGAAGGAATGCCTTGAGTGCAAGTCGGATCGCCCGGAGCTCCAGAATGTTGATATGGAGCCGGGACTCCGCCCGGAGACCAGAGGCCTCTGATCTCCGCCTCTCCCATGTGACCGCCCCATCCCAGAAGGGACGCGTCCGTCACAACTGTGTGCTCTGGCTGGGGAAGGGAGCGGGATCTGCCCATGACCCATTGCCGGTTCGAGAGCCACCACTGCAACTGTTTTGCAGTCCCCTCCGAGATCTGGACGTGATCGGACAGGTTGCCCTGGTGCTGCGCCCACTGGAACTTCAGGTCCCACTGCAGAGCCCGCATATGCCATCTGGCATGATTGACCAGCAGGATGCAGGAGGCCATGAGGCCCAGCAGCCTCAGGGTCATCCGTACCGAAACCCAGGATAAAGGCTGAAAGATCGGAATCATAGCCTGAATATCCCGGACTCGCCGTTCGGGAGGATAGGCCCGAAACTGCGTCGTGTCCAGAACTGCTCCGATGAAAAGGAGCTGTGGAGAAGGAATCAGATGCGACTTCGGCACATTGATGGAGAACCCCAGCGAGTGCAGGAGTTCGGCCGTAGTCTGGAGGTGGGAGACGACTGCCTGGGACGAGCCCGCCTTCAGCAGCCAGTCGTCGAGGTAGGGGAAGACTGAAACCCCTGCCCGGCGCAGATGAGCTGCGACCACCGCCAACACTTTCGTGAACACCCGAGGGGCACTGGTAAGGCCAAAGGGGAGCACGGTGAACTGAAAATGCTCGGGGCCTACCGTGAACCGAAGGTAACGCCGGTGGGCCGGCAGGACGAGGGATGTGGAAATATGCGTCCTGCAAGTCCAACGCTACCAACCAGTCTCGAGGGCAGTCAAGACCTGAGCTAGGGTGAGCATCTTGAACTTCTCCTTCCGGAGGAAGCGATTGACGTTCCGGAGGTCCAAGATAGGACGCATGTCCTCCTTGTCCTTTTGGGCACCAGGAAGTAGTGGGAGTAGCAACCACGCCCTACTTCCGGGGTCGGAACATGCTCGATGGCCCTCTTGGCCAAGAGGGCCGTGACTTCCTTCTGCAGAAGTACCAAGTGATCCCCTGACATGCGGTGGAATTGAGGTGGCATGGCTGGGGGGTGGACTCGAAGGGGAGGGAGTAGCCCCTTCGGACAATGTCCAAGACCCACCTGTCCGAGGTGATGGTACGCCAGTGGGGAAGGTGATGGCGGACCCTGCCCCTACTGGCGTGCTGTGCACCTGAAAGGAGGGACTAGGAGGGTTTGGAGGCCGCGGACGGGTTGGAGGTGGTGGCCTGACCCGCACGCTGGTTGCCCGATCCGCCACGGCGGAATCCACGTCCTCGGCCACGCGAAGACGCCTGCTGCGCGGGCCGGTGGCTGGGCTGCTGACGTGAAGGGGCGCCCTACCGTGGCCACGATAGGGGCGAAAAGCAGAAGTCAGCGGAGGGCGTGTAGCAGAAAGGCCCAGGGACTTTGCAGTAGCCCGTGAGTCCTTAAAGCGCTCCAACGCATGGTCGGCTTTGGACCCAAAAAGACCGACTCCATCAAAGGGCATGTCCATGAGAGTATTCTGGACATCCCCTGAAAAACCAGTGGTTCTCAGCCAGGCGTGGCGTCGTAGCGCCACCGTCGTTGCAATAGACCTGCCCAGCGAGTCGGCGGTATCAAGGCCACATCGAATTGTATATTTGGCCGCATCCCTTCCTTCCGCAATGGCGCGGGAAAGCAGTGTCTGGACCTCCTCAGAACACTGGGGCAAAACATCCGCCACCGAATCCCACAAGGAGTGGGTATATCGGCCCAAAAGGCAAGCGGTGTTGACGGACCGCAAGCCAGCACTGGAGGAAGAAAAACCCTTCTTCCCAAATTGATCCAGGCGTTTGGATTCCCTATCCGGAGGGGCGGTAGGGAAGGCGGTTTGGGAAGCGGAGGCTTGGACAACCAAGCTCTCAGGGGTGGGGTGGACAGAGAGAAACAGGGGGTCGCCCGGAGCTGGGCGATGGCGTCGGGACACGTTCCTATCCACAGGAGCCCCTGTGTTGGGCTTGGACCAGGCGCCCAAAAGAACGTCAGTGAGGGTGTCGTTAAACGGCAGCACAGTCTCCGAAGAGGAGGCTGCCGGCTGAAGCACCTCTGTCAAGATATTCGTCTTGACCGCCACAGCAGGGAGTTGGAGATGTAAGGCTCCAGCTGCCCTACGCAACACCGTTGCAAAATTTGCTCCCTCCTCCGTAGCCACGGGGGGAGACAGCATGCCAGTGTCAGGGGAAGTATCTAGACCACTAGCATCCCCTAGACCCTCTGTCCAGTCCTCATCGTACTGACACTGCTGTGTCAGAGGGTCATCAGACCCCTCCCAGTCCTCCTGAGGTTCAAAATACGGGGGAGGAGGGACATTTGGGACCCAAGGTCTCATCGGCGCCGGAACCGGCGTCGGCGGCACGTCGGTCCGGGTCCATGTCCGGAGCCGGAAGGAACTGGGGAACGACGCCGCTCGGAGCCCCAGGCGGCGTCGAGAACGGCACCGGAGACATCGGCGCCGGCGGAGGTGTCGTTAAGTCGACCGGCGTCGATGGGGGTTGTGGAGCCGGGATCGAGGCCGGGGCCGGAGCCGGGATCAAGGCTGGAGGCACGGGCGACGCCGGGGCCGGAGCCGTCGGCGACGCCGGAGCAACCCCATCAGGGCCCGCGGGGCCCGAAGGCGCACCGGAGGGGCCTGGAGGCCCGAAGAGGCGGGCCATGGCCGACAGGAATTCCTGCACTTTGGCCGGATCCGCCCCCGGGAAGGGCGGGTATGGCGGGGGCGACTCCACAGGCATGTCTGGGGCCGCGGGGGCGGTGCCGGGAGGGGCCTCAGCCGAGTCGCGAGACCGGCGAGGCGAAGTCCTAGAGCGATGATGCTTTTTGGACTTTTTGTGTTTCGACTTACCGGACGAAGAAGACTTCGATGCCGACGACCGGTGTGGACTCCGCGATCGACCCCTGGACCTCTCACGCGACCGGGGCTTCCGCGGAGCTGAATGCCGGGCCTCGAGGAGCTTTCGAGACCGCTCTCGCAAAGCTTTCGGGTTGAGGGCCTGGCAGTCGGTACAAGACTCCGTGTCGTGGCCTCGGCCGAGGCAGAAGAGACACTCCCAATGCGGGTCGGTGACGGACATCATCCGAGCACAGGCGCCGCAACGTTTGAAACCGGGCATCCCTACGACACCTTGATAGAAAAACAGTGAAAAAATTCACCCAAAAGTATGGTCAAAAAATGACCAGGGCACTGCTCTTCCCGGATCTGCGCTTGCTGGCGCGGAAAAAGAAGAACTGACGTCAGCGCGCAGGGGCGGCGCCTAAGTACTGCCTGCGACGTCATCCCGGCGATCACGACGCCGACGACGGACGCGGAGCCGCACGACGCCGCCTACCGACGCGCAGGGGTACTGCTGACGAAAACTTTCCGGATCCAGTCTGACGCCTGGGGATATTCTAAGGTAAGGAATCTGTCACTAACGTGTCTCTTTCAGATTGTAGTATTTAGGGGCAACACTGAACCTTGCCTCCTCAGATTTGAGGAAGAAAGGAGGACTGAAGAGCCGTGCTGACACAGGAAGAAGGTGGCCCTGCCCTTCCAGCCTGTCCCGCCTACGACCTGCCAACAGCAAGAACCTCGGCGAGTCCAGCATCCAGCAACCTCCAGACCCCGGACGACCTGCCCTGCAACCATCTTATAGACTGTCTCCTGTGAGCACCGGATTTGCTCAAGCAAAGACTCACCCACAGAATTCGGATTCCGGCGACTACGCAATTCTGCACAACTCTGCACCCGATGCCCACCGGCTGAGTTCAAGTGGCCCAACACCACATGGAGGTCACCACAGTGATCCTAACCTGGGATCTGGGGATCCCCGACCTCCCTCAAGCTTTGGGACGACGCATGCAGCCTCAACCTGAAGGGTCCTCCCAACCACTACCGGAGCTGGTAAGAAAACCCGATGCCAGAAGAAACCCCTGCACCGGTTGCTTCACTACCTTGGGTGTCCCAAACGACTGTGTCCAGGCATCCCCCAAGAACCAAGCTTACCTCTCCAGCTGGTGGTCACCTTCAGGAACTTTGCAGAACGGAAGGTCCCAATTGAAAAGCACAGGGTCTTGGACGTCCGTTTAGTGCCTCTGGTGGTGCAGCTCCTGTGCTGGTCGTTGGCCCCTGCAGTACGGACCTAAACCCCAGGAGCTTTGCTCCCACACCCGACTGGCCTGCTTGTAAGACGTCCCCAACCGAAGGCCCCCTTAGCCCACATTGGGCCCCTGCACTCTGAACCCAGCCGCTCCAGTGTCGCTGGTGGTGCAACTCAAGTGCCCATCTAGACCTTGGGGAACCTTGGTCCTATCCCCCAAAACGCCCACTCGTAAGTTGTGTACTTACCTAAGAAACTGCTAACACTTTCACCCATAGGAACCCCATGTTAAGGGATTTGGGGCCTAAAATGTTCTAAGTGCTGAACTGATGTTTGTATGGAGGAAAGAGAACTAAACTGCAAAGTATAAAAAGTCTTACTTACCTTGTATTGTGCGATTCGAAGGTGTGGTATCTAAGCATACCACCCCTAGTACTCAAAGTAATCCAAAAGAAACTAAAAATAATGGGAAAATAATTACTGTGTAATTCAAACTGCATTTTAAAGTGATACAAACCTGTAATAACTGCAAATCCATCCTCAGTTGCATTTTATGTAAAAGTTTACAATTGAAAGTATATTTTACCTACCTGTACCAAGTACTGCTTGGTTCTAGGAATAAAATACAAGTATACCTTTTTTTATACTTACCCAATTGGTCTGGATTTAGTATCGGAGAGTGTGTATCAGTCTTGATTGAGTGAATACAATAAATGGTTAACACACCTTCTGGATAAGCCTAACTGCTCGCCCACACTACCACAAAGAGAGCTGCTAGTACTTACCTAATTTAGCCTCTGCTATACCTCTGGGGACTCCCTGGACTCTGTGCACACTATACTTCACTTTGGTATAGTATATACAGAGCCAGCTTTCTACACACGCCCTTTGTAAAGATCTGAGAGGCTAATGTCAGGCTGAAGGGTAGGACAGGAAACTGGAAGTGGTCCAACCACAGTACAAAGTAAGATACTAGGCCTGCAGGACCAGTATGTGAATGTACATTTTCTGCAGGACTAGAGACACAATCCAGTCCTCAGGATCCAAGACCAACAGAACCTGGGTGTCTTCATTCCGATCTTTTTGAGGAACAAGTTCAAGATCCCAAGGTGCAAAATTGGTATTAGTCCGAAATCCATCTAGGGGCCAGGAAGTACCTGGAATACCAACCCTAGCCCCTTCTCCTCAGTGAGTATGACTTTGAGTGCTCCCTTGGCAAGCAACATCACTTCTTGGGACAGAATGGCTGCATGGTCTGTGGAAGTCTGAGTAAAAACTGAAAGAATGTGAGGCAAGATGTATAAAAGGGCAAAAGCCTTACCTTGTTGAACAATTTGAAAGACCCACTAGTGTAACATAAGTGTGCCAGAAGGGTAGATACGGCTGGGTATGGCCTACTTCTGGCCCCAAATGCCTGTTGGAGGGTAACTAAAGGAGCTTGGAGGTAGCTGTGCGTGACGAGGTGAAGGACTAATGACGTCGCTAGTGACCGCTTGCCTTGCCACGAGCCCTGCCCCTGGAACCATTGAGCAGGCTGAACAGATTGTCAAGCCTGACTGTGGTGTTAGGCAATGGCCCTCGAATATTCTCAAGACTTTCAATACTACTGGTGGAATCGGTGGCCAGGGGAAGCAACCCCAGGGAATGAACTATAGCTCTGCTATCCTTAAGTCGTTCCAAGACAGAATCTGACTTTTAACCAAACTATTGAACCCCATCAAAAAGCATGTACAGAAGTGAGATTTGTACATCCCCAGAAAATCAGGCAGCACACATCCACGCATGGCATGTAATGGCAACACAATCGGTGGTGCCAAGGTCGGACCCGACAATATAATTCACTACGTCCTAGTCATTCTGTCCTCTCAGTGAAAAGCAATTTCCAAAGTCATCAGGCAAAGCAGGCAAAATTTCACTCGCCATTATGTAGAGGGGGTGTGTTGTAACAACGCAAGAGAAACACCATTCAAGGATTGAAGAGCTAAGCTAGCTGATGAAGACTCTTTTTCACATAACATCTATTTTCTTCGATTTTCTGTCCAGTGAAGCTGTGCCAAAAAAAAAAATGGATTGCCTCTGCTCATAGAGGCTTAAAATATAAGGCACTCAGGAATAGGAAGCTGCATTAGGAGATTTAGACCACCATGGGCAGGTCTGTGCCGTCCAGCAATTGGAATCACTCACTAGCAGGGTTGAGCAAGGCTTTGGCCAAGCCACATAGGGTTCTCAGTAGCAGCTTCATTAAACAGCAATAAGGGCTTTGAAGTGGAAGACCAAGGTCGCAAAATCTCAGACAGAAGGATGGCCTCAGTCTTCGGTGTGGGAAGCTGCAAATATAGTACCTCTGCAGAGCTGCATACCACCACCACAAAAGAAGTACTCTCTTCTGTAAGGTTCCTGAAGGGTGAATTTAATTCCATCTCTGGCGATGTGTTCGAGCTACGGCGTTTTGTATATCAAGCTATGAGGCAACATTATTTCAATGAGATGGGAGCAAATGATGTGTAAGAAACTGGACTATTATTTGGGATGGGGGACTATCCACCTCAAGGAACAATCGCAACCCTTGACAGAACGAAGCCTCAAAGTATATATGCAGTATCAAAACAGTAATAAAGTGAAAATGCAAAACAATAACAGTCTCAAAATGATTTAGAAAAATGGAGTGAAATTTAATTAACAAAATGAACCCAACATAACAAAAACTCAACAATGGGAACCAGAGATATAAATTTTGAAAGTTTTAAGTAGAAATAGCGCCAAAAAGCACAAAGTGTCAACGATAGTAAATGGTCATGGTAGACTGGGACTAAGGCTCTCTTTGAGGCTGACCGTGATAAAGCGCAGGTCGTGGGACCAAGGCTCAATTTGAGGCTGACCGTGATAAAGCGCAGGTCAGATACACAAACCAGGTTCGTCCTGGTCAACAGTTTTACCTTCCGACTTAGTTCTTTAAGTCCAAATCCACCATAGGAGTTCACTTCTAAAGCCCCCTCCAGGACCTCAAGGCAGGCACTTAGATTCACAGAGTGTGAGACAGAGGCCAACAGCAGTGCCCAGTCATGGGATAGTTGCCAATGGTTAGCTGGGTAGTTCCAAGAAAAGGCCTCTTGTAGTTTTTTTATCCCTCTCGCTTCAAAAGTAGGACAGCAATATTACCATTGGAGTTCATTTTTTTGTCCCAGGTACAACAGGTAGCATGTTCAGTCCTGCAAGGCTCCACTCAGTCAGAGACAGCAGGTCAAGGAAGTGTTCGGAAATGGGTGCCTGGAGGTGTCACATTTATGACTGGCACTAACTAATGGGTGGGAATGACTCCTGGGCACTCCTTAACCAACAGTGCAAAAGTTCCAAGGGCCAGCCCTACCCATTTTGGGCATTTTCAAGATGACAAAAATCTTCTGCCACACTAAACTTGGTGTTTGAGGGATGGGTGTCTGTGGGGAGTGTACAAAATTAATCCTAGTGTCCTCACACATCGAACACTAAAATCCAGTTTGAGGCAGCCACTGTTCCCACAATAAGCCCAGAAGCAGAAGTCTTGTAGGACAAAAGCAGAGTCCCTCAGCAACCAGAAAGTGGCTCCACAAGAATTGTCGTAGCATCATGTTCTCCCCCTTTCAAGGGTTATATGTAAACCCAGCAGGCCTGTCAAGCAGGAGTTCACACGCAATCAGGAACTGTAGTGTCTAAAAGGATGCCCATAGCCCCTACTCTGCATATTCTGCAGAGGTCAGAAGAGTGATCTCTGCCCATTCAGGTCACCCAAGTGTTTTCCCTGGGAGACATATCACACCTATTCAAGGCTAATTACTGATTGGGAGAAGCTGCAGAGCATCTTCAGACAGGGAAAAGGCAACTTTCTAAAAGTTACTTTTCCATAATATACATTAGAAATCTGACTTCAATATTGATTTGGATTCTCACTAACTATTACAAATAGTTGTTTAATTATTTTTTTAGGGTGGACATATTCTAGACATACTGTATTAGGATTTTAATCTCTACTCTGGTTTTCAACATAGGACAGCTAAGCCTGCCACAGTGAAAATAGCTTTGGTATGGTAGTCACTGTAAGGACAGGTTAACACCAAATTTCTACATGTCCTACTTTTAAATACCATGCACCCTGCCTTGTGGGTTATAAGGCCTACAAAAGAGGCAACTTATTAATATTTAAAAGGAAGGGGGGTTTTACCGTTCAAAAAGATTTATATTGACAAGCTGAATTGCAGTTTTTACACTTTTGTAGTCCGGCTGCAATGGTAGGTCTGAAGCCATGTTTGTAATGCCACTGCAGTTGATGGCACAAGAGGTGTTGCAGTCCATTAGTGGGATTCAACTTTCAGGCCTGGAGTACCTTTTGTATCATATGCTAGGGGCTCAGAGGCAAGTTAAATATGCCAATTAGGAGTATACAAATTCAACCAAGATTAAAGGGGGAACTCAGACACTTTACTACTGATTTTCAGAGATAAAGAGCACAGAGTTCTAAAGACAGCAAAAACAGAGTCCAGCAAAAGGCGAAAAATCTAGGCTGACCATGCAGAAAAGGCAGATTTCCCACAATCCACTTCTTCATCATGGTCTTCATTGTAGGGAACATGCTCAAAGCCTTGAAGAACATCAGAGTTAGAGCAAAAGGGGCCTTCACCCTTATCAAATACTGTCTCTGAGGCAAAGGGACAGGAGGAGATGATTCCTTAAACTGAGGTTGAACCTTGCCTATGGTGTAGCGCAACAATGCAATCTAGCCGAAGCTGGTTCCAGAACTTCAAACAGTCTGAGCAGAATCTGGTACATATGCTTCTGGAGCAGGGGTGGCACAGACAACAGACTGACCTATGGGATGTGAGGCAAGGCAGTCAAGGTACAGTCCAGTCTTGGAGGCAGAGTGGACTGAGCTGCTACCGAGTCAGTCAGCACTGGAGAAGGACCCACTGGCGGAAGTCCAAATGGAGGCATCAATGGATATATGCAAACTGGATATAGAACAACATTGAGGAGCTATAGTAGTGCCTGCTTGAGGGCCGCAATTGGCTGTGGAGTCCACAATAGCCCAGGAAACTCATGTGAATTGGCTCCGGAAACGGAATAGGATCCAAGTCGGATGTAAAAGCCAGGGTCGACGTTGAGCGCCAACTCTGAGACTCCGCCTGGAGCAGCCCTATGTGGACTTTTTGTTGTTTCTTTTCAATTTGTCTCTCCATTTTGTCTTGGACTTACCCAAAGATGGTGATCAGGAGTGGGAAATGGCCTTGCGACTAGGAGCAGGACCAACATCACTACTTATACTTAGCAACAGAGTTAAGCTTCTCTCTCTCGGATAGTCTTTGGATGCATCATGGAGTATTTGGCGCAGGTCATGCTTTCTGCTGAGGCACGGAAGACAGTCATCGTTTGGGTCTGTGTCTGACCTCTGCTTGCAGCATGTGGGTCACTGTTTAAATCCTGTAATCTTGAGAGGTGACATCATTGCACATGGTCAGAACGTTTTGGGTCAAAAATGTCAGAAAGAATCTGAACGATATAAGGAATTAACACTCAGCTCGGTCTAAAAAAGGCACAGAAAAAGCGGAACTGGTGTCAGCGCTCTGGGATGGCACCTATTTGCGGCTCGGAGTCGCCATGTTCGGAGGCAGGATGCAGTCACGACCGAGGCTGTTAGTGCCACCTGCCGGCACACAGAGTGATTGCAAGATGATTTGGAACCAGTCTAGCAACTAGGGAACTTCACAAGGTGAGGAATTAGAGTTAGAGTTATCTACCAGAAACCTTCACACCTCCTATTCCTGGTCTTCCTCTTTACAGTTCTGGATACTCTTCCTCGCTGTTCAGCTGGACTGACCATAGGGCTGTAAGGTACTTGGTATTTCAGAAAGTATGGCAGGATGATTTCCTCTTTATGGCTCCAAAGAAGGGGTTGGAAACTAGGATAGGAAATGGGCAGAAGTACTGGATTTCAAGTTTAGTTAGGGCATGGGTAGGTAAATACTTCCTGTGTAATAAGGCAAACTTCATTTTGTAACTTCGACAAGGAAGATAAGGATTCAGAATAAAGAGGATTACTGATAAGTAACTGAGGTATGTGTTCCTAATGAGGTTTGGCAGCTGTTGCAATTAGGGCTAGCCTCTAGAACCCAGTTGTTAATTTTTGCTGGTATATAATACAATCCAAGTGTTCCAAAATATGATAACAGTTGCACCTCCTACAGCAAGATACGTATTTTCACATTTGTTGATGTTCCTTTCTAGTAAGAGCTATACCTTCCTGTTTCCATGCCTCAATCTCCTAGTCAAGCTTGGCCTCAGGCTCAAGAGCTTTCCATCAAGACGATATCATTTCTAACTAGGGAAGCGCCAAGACATTATTCTGTTTCCCATATAATATATAATTTCAGTGTATTTTTAGAGTTTATTGTTGATTAATTAAAATCATTCAGTGAAAAAAAGATGCACACCAAGCCAAACAATTTTTTGTAAACGCCACAGGTTGGGTACGTAAAAACTCACCACAGAAAATAAAATAAAACGATCGTTAAAATCCCTTTTACAAAATCCTCACATGAATTATTGAAATCTAACTGCTGGCCTGGCTAGCAAACCCGTCACTGAGGGAAACCCCAATACTGGAACTAGTGGATGGCCAGGGTAACCGGGTATATAGGCATTCTGAAATTAACAAGCTATTCAAGGCATATTACACTACACTATACGCTCAAGGCAACCATACCTCACCAGTGGTGGTGATTCCTTATCTAGCGCAGAAATCTTGGCAGCTATTACTGTCTTGGCCCGGGGTAAAGTACCAGGGTCTGACTGGCTACCGCTGGAGTTTTACATATCATACAGAAATTTATTGGTATCCCGACTTCTTGAGATGTACAAGCTGGCAAGGGACACATGTTCGCTACCATTTACAACGAGAGAGGCGTTGATTGTCTCCCTGGTTAAGACAGGATGCCCAGTGCACAATGTCACAATGAACAGACCCCTATCGATGTTAAAAGAAGACTACAACATTTTTGCAACAATACTGGCCATGAGACTCATGCCCTATATGCAAGGCATCATTCACGTGGACCAGACTGGGTTTATCGCGGCCCCACAATCGAATCCAGAGGCAGTCGTGATGTCTGTTGATATAGAGAAGGCTTTTGATAGCTTGGACTGGGAATATCTGTATGCTGTGATGGAAAAGATGGGCCTGGACAGGGGCTTCAATAGATGTATTAAGCTACTGTATACTTCCCCTCCATGGAGAGAGTGAGGATGGGTGGGTGGGGTGATTTCCGATGTTTACTGTGTGGAATGGTGTAAACGACAGGGATGCTCCCTGCCTCCCTGCTCTTTGCCCCAGCAGTGGAAACGCAGGCATGCAAGGCTAGCCAGGGCACATACTAAAATGGCCTTGACGCCCTAAGGGGAATACATCACATAGCCCTGTACGCCGATGACATGCTGCTTTTCCTCAATGATAAAAGAACTAAAGTTGCCGGGGCCTCACGACTTTTGGATGACTTCGGAGCTCTATTGGGGTTGGGGGTAAACTGGCCAAAAACTTGTTTCTTTCCTATTTTCTTCCTACCCTCCCCATAAGTGTGTCCAGAAGTTCAGGGAACTGAACATGCAGCTAACTGAGCTGATTTGAAATAAGGGCCGGCGTATGGTGGCGCTCACTTTGCTACAGCGCCCCACCCCCAGTGGAGGCTTAGGAGCACCAGATTTTGAATCAAATTAATTGGTGGCTCAGATACAATGGGCGATGTGCTGTGCAGCTGTCAGGCTTTCGGGGGGGGGGGGGAGGGGAAGGGATCCGGACGCATGGGCAGACCCACCTACATCCCAGGGGCTATTGCAGTTGATTCTGGAACCCAAAAAGATTAACCTAGAATCCGGGAGCCTGGAGGTCATGGCGTAACACTGCTGAATACGATATTTACAAAAGACAAACATTAGCCCCCTTTTCACCGGTGATTCCCCTCAGTTGGATTTCAGTCCTCCTACATGCAGGGGCCCGACCGCAACTGATGGAGTGGGCGACATTGGGCATTGAGACACTGGGCGACCTCTACGCTGGAGGGCACCTGCAGACATTTGAGGATCTGCAACTTAGGTACGGCTTACCAGCAGAGCAGTTTCTGTTGTATGAGGCACTTTCAGCAGCATTACGTAGGAAGTGGGGGGAAGGCCATACTGAACGAACAACACAAATGGGGTGCCATATTCTTTGTACCACCATGGGTAAGCGCAAAGCTATAACAGGCCTCTATAATGCGTTACAGGAGGATTTGATCACCCCCTTAGGTCCATGACCTGAGGGTTAAATGAGAGACAGCTTGGAGGCATCATATCTGACGCGGACTAGATGTGGATCGCGGAATGCCAGTTTCGAATATTTAATTTCTTCTACCTCCATAGAGCTTATCGCACACCAGGAAATATTAATCAATACTTTAACACTACCCAAGCTGTATCCCCTTGGTGTGGTGAGGGGGGCACAGAGTTACTGAAAATGATGTGAAACTGCCCACACATCACAGGCTTCTCGGCAGATGTATTAACATTGACGAACGCCACTACTGCCATATATATCTCCAGTTCCACAAGTTCCATTGTTAAGCTGCCAAACTCCTTAGGGCGGGTGCCCCGCACGTGACTGGGGACTCACGTATGTATGCACAACCACATCTCCAAAGAGAACTGCGGGCACTCTGGGGTCAAAATTGAACTGAATTTATTCATCAAGTAAGCAGCAACACAGACGCGTTTCGGCAAAATGCCTTTCTCAATGCTTGCGGCATTCAAAACACACAATACAAATCATGTCTTTTAAAACTGCCATGTTGCAATCCCATTGGACAATACCAATAGACAAAGGAAAGGTTGCTACATCCCAGTATATTACTCCATCTTCGGTCGCCATGATAGCATATCAATCATTTCATTACGCCCAATGGCAATATCACAATATAAAGTTCAATCAGCATGATAATCAATATTGCAGACTCAATATTTGTAAATATAAACGTGATGTTTGTTAATATTATAAATATGCTTCATGGATATATTAACCATTCCTCCAAATAACTCCCAATGTTGGCTGTCCTGTAATGTCCCGGGAGAAAATATTTGCATATACACGGGTGCGCCTTTCACTCCTGGGCACCCGTAACAGACTTGTGTGTCTTGGATAATATAAAATCCTTACATTGTCCCAAACGCCAGCCGCAGATGTAAAAAGAATCCTTCAGCTCATATTGCAGGATGATTGGTTAAGTAACCACAGCTTCTCCGATTAAATAATCCCCAGCATATGGGCTAGCAGAAATACGTGCCAAATAACTCAAATTGCGGCGATTCAAGCAGCATGCATTCAATCCAGTTCCACAAGTTCCACCGTTAAGCTGCCGAACTCCTTAGGGCGGGTGCCCCGCAGGTTACAGTGGACTCACGTATGTATGCACAACCACATCTCCAAAGAGAACTGCGGGCACTCTGGGGTCAAAATTGAACGGAATTTATTCATCAAGTAAGCAGTTTGGAGATGTGGATATATATATATATATATATATATATATATATATATATATATATATATATATATATATATATATATATATTCATTTCCTTCCGTCACTCGATAGTACATCGGGGGCACCCTGGCTTCACAATTGCAGTTATGCCTGGGTGCTCCAAAACGCTGCTGGTGCAGTTAAAGACGTCACCGCTGGCGTCTGTCAAACATTCACTTTACTCCTCCGGTTTAATGAAGAAATCTGCACTCGGGCGCAAGTTTTAAATTTCATTTAATGGCAAGAATGTCCCTGCAGCCTTTTTCAACTGGTAAGAGAGCCGGTATTGTTTAATATTTAACGCTTGCACGTGAGTCCAATCACACTGAAATAGTAGAGATACTTCAATTCTCAGCACTCGATGCATTTGCTTAAGTAAATCATGGATATATATATATATATAGATATATATATATATATATATATATATATATATTCACTGAAAAAACCATAGGTTTTAGGGACAGTTATAGTTAGTTGGACATTGCACTCGTACAAAACCTGTGAAATTCCCCGTTATAGTTAGTTCAGCTAACTATAACTCGCACCCGCAATGCACTGCTGATGACGTCACATATTACATCACTCATGACATGGTCAGTGACATCACTGATGACATCATCCAGTGACTGTGTTTCTGTAAAGTTTAAATATTTTTAATATATATTGGGAAAGGCGTATTGAAGAATGAGTGGGTGTATAAGTATATGTATGGATGATTTAGTAGGTGCGTGACTAACTGTATAAGTGAGTGATTAAACGTATCTTACTGAATGCATGGGTTAGTGACTAAACTGGGTGAATGTCTGTATCCGTCTGTCTGTTGCTGTGTAAGTGGCTGCATGGGTTTGTGAATAGCTACATGAGTGTCTATATGAGTTATTGATTGGTTGTCTGAGTATCTGTATGGGTGCCTGAGTGTTTGTGTGGGTGGGGTGTGTGCGACTCTGTGCATAGATGTGTGAGTGGGTGATTCACTGGGTGGATGGTTTCAAGAGTGCATCTGTGATAGACTGTATCGGTGGGTAAGTGTGTGTGTAAGAGTGTTAGTGAGTGAATGTATGTCCCAGTGGTACATGTGTGAGTAACTACATATGTGAAAGGCAGTATATATGTGTGTTGGGACGCCTTGCAGAGCGGAACATTGACCGTGAGGGAACGGCCACTGCAAACCCTTTCTAGCCGTGAGGGGAACGGCTCTCTTTTCCTTGTTCTCCGCTCCAGCCACACAGCCGTGAGGGGAACGGCTCGAAGGAACCACAACTCCCGGCAGGCCAAAGCTGGACGCCTGCTCCTGCTACTACGCAAGCGCCAGGAGGCGCTTTAGCCCTGCTGAGTCCCCGCTGCGCGGGACGCCTTGCAGAGCGGAACATTGACCGTGAGGGGAACGGCCACTGCAAACCCTTTCTAGCCGTGAGGGGAACGGCTCTCTTTTCCTTGTTCTCCGCTCCAGCCACACAGCCGTGAGGGGAACGGCTCGAAGGAACCACAACTCCCGGCAGGCCAAAGCTGGACGCCTGCTCCTGCTACTACGCAAGCGCCAGGAGGCGCTTTTAGCCCTGCTGAGTCCCCGCTGCGCGGGACGCCTTGCAGAGCGGAACATTGACCGTGAGGGAACGGCCACTGCAAACCCTTTCTAGCCGTGAGGGGAACGGCTCTCTTTCCTTGTTCTCCGCTCCAGCCACACAGCCGTGAGGGGAACGGCTCGAAGGAACCACAACTCCTGGCAGGCCAAAGCTGGACGCCTGCTCCTGCTACTACGCAAGCGCCAGGAGGGCGCTTTAGCCCTGCTGAGTCCCCGCTGCGCGGGACGCCTTGCAGAGCGGAACATTGACCGTGAGGGGAACGGCCACTGCAAACCCTTTCTAGCCGTGAGGGGAACGGCTCTCTTTTCCTTGTTCTCCGCTCCAGCCACACAGCCGTGAGGGGAACGGCTCGAAGGAACCACAACTCCCGGCAGGCTAAAGCTGGACGCCTGCTCCTGCTACTACGCAAGCGCCAGGAGGCACTTTTAGCCCTGCTGAGTCCCCGCTGCGCGGGACGCGCGCTGGGACGCGCCCGGGCGAAGCCCGGGCCAAGGCGAGCCCGTCCTTGCCCGTCATAGTCTGGAAGAGGCTGGGCCACCTCTCTTTCCCCTAGAGTAGATCGTGAAAGTTCCCCTTAAAGCATATAGGACGTCGATTGAGTTTACCACTCACCAGGTACAGGCGAAGTTGTATGCATAATTTTTCCTTAACTGGAACTATTGCATTTTAACTCTCTCCCCAAGTGGTGTTGCTTTTTGGACTATTAGGATCCACTAGTGTTGGACAGTTTTACTTTGTTTGGACATATTTTATCTTGAATATTGTTGGCTTTTTTTGTATAAACCTATGATAGTTGTTAGGTTTTATTTCTCGCAGGTACCATAATAGCGCTGCATGTTGTTTGTTATACTTTGCTTATTTTGTACAAATCGTTGGTCGCTCGAACTGCTGCTAGCTCTGTTTTTCCAGATACATATTGTATACACTGCTTATTTTGCACATTGAAATCTTACTGGTACAAGTCCTAATCTCTGCTAAATTCTACTTTCCCCCTGGAACTGTATTATTATGCTTATTGTAAATTAGCTTATTTTATATTAGGTGTTCGAATTTGTTCTTAATAGTGTTTTAACCGGGTTTTTTACTTCTTGGCATTTTATGAACCTGTAGTCTTGCCAAGTTTTATCAAGCGCCAATCCTTTGCTGCTTTGCCCTTTCTCTTGCCATACATCTTGCATTAGTTTTCTTATTTGAAAAATGAGCAAACGGAAAATGACCCCCGGTAAGAGTGTGATTGGGACTCTGGACGCATTTTTCTCAAGAGCTGAATCAGTTCTTATACATGAAATTCAGCTCACGGAAAGGAGATTATCATTAGAGCCTCTGTTTTTAGAAGATAGAACTCCTATTAAATTGGTAGCTCCCGTAGTAGAAGGGATCAGGAATGCCGATCTTTCTCGGCATAGTCTTCCCTTCACTCCGGAACTAACTCCAGTCTCGACGCAAATTTTACCTAGCCCCGGCATAGAGTTGATAACTACTTCTAGCCCAGTAAAAGCCAAGACAAGAGGTCAAAAGGCCAAATTAGGACAGCTTAATAGTAGTGACCCACATGCAAGGAAAAGAAAAGGGAAGAATGGTGGGTCTTCGAAAAGTAGTAGATTAGCCCACAAGATAGATAGCGGTATTGAGGCGTCTTCTTCTCCCCTAGTAACAAACAGTTCGAATGACTTACCTTTACTCATCCTAATACATGTACGCTGCCTGGGTCTTGTTCTATTAAAGATCATGAGGACCATTTTTGGGGGAAAATGGAAATGTTGTTGTCTTCTTCTCTTGATCCAATAAGGCAGAAAATTGGGGCTATCGAGGAAGCTTTATCCAAACTCGAGGGACAGACCGGTTGCAATGGTTTAACCTCGAAAGTTGCAAATACTAATAGGACATGTGTTACACAGATTGCTAGGGATGTAGTAGTGGGAAATGCACTGCAGGGGGATGTTGAGGCGGTCATAGACTCAAAGGAATCAAATAACGATAAAGTTACCACTAGTAGTCATGGTGGAGTGATTTCTCGTCATCCATCCAGGGTAGTGTCGCCTGGATTGAAGGACATGACAGGGTTAGCACTCAGGGATTCTCAACTAACTTGTCTTCCTGTAATTAACCTCCCACCTGAATCTACCCCTATGTTGTTGTTTTAGGGGATGTTCCACCTCTTGAAATAGGGGCTACAGAGGATTTTAACCAACTAAAAACAAATTAACACATTGGTTTGCCCAAAATACAGCTACTGGTGTGAGTATTGCTAATAACATCATCATGGCACGTAGGGTGAGTTGGGTGGGGCCATCTGTTAAAGTGGGTATTAAAGATTGTATTATTGTGAATTTCAATAACCCTAATCTAGTGGCTAGAATCCTCCATAAGGGCGCTAACCGCAATCCCCCCTCAGGTGCTATCAGAACTCTCCCCTTGGGTTTTTTTTATAAGCCCAGGGTTCCCACATGTCCTATTGATTATAATGTAAGGACAAATACTGGACTAGGAAGGTCGAATAGTTCCGTATCAGCCGCACAGTCAGCAGTTAGAATGTATCAACCACTTTTCTCGCAGGTCCAGCCGGCCACCACTCCTTTTTGGAAGTACAAAACAGATTTTCTGCATTAAGTGGACTAGAAGACTGCGACTGACTATTGCCAATAGTAACACAGGAGCCAGGGGTGGTCACAGTGCAGTGCCCTTAGTTGATGCCGTGGGGAGGCCAAGCGTAGTGATCTCTCGCAATTTATTTCTTTGAATATCGCTGGGCTGGCAATTAAATTTCGAGATCCCTCTTTAGTCAATTTTTTAAAAGAGTTTAAGATAATCAGTCTTCAAGAAACCTGTCTGGTTGAAAGTAATTTGTTTTTAGAAGGATATAAGGCCTATTTTGTCCCCGCTACCCCGTCTTCCAGTGGGAGAGCTAAAGGGGCTTAGTCACATATGTGTCTGTGGCCTTAGACAGCCAGATCCAGGTTGTCCCTATTTGGTGTGGAGGGATATTGGTGCTATTTTTTAACACTAGAGGCATTAGATGGGGACTGGTTAATTTTTATAACGCAGTATCCAGTCCCGCACGTGATTGTAATATAGCTGCCTTATGCTCCTTTTTTAGACGTCCCAACAGATTCCCAGTTTCTGATTTTTGGTCTCTGGGGATTTTAATGCTCACCCATGTGGTAATCCTGCGTTGTCCTGTTTATCTGAACTGGGATGCCCGCGAAGGAGTGGTTTCCATTTTGATCACCACACACAAGGGGAATTGATTAACAACATGATCCAGGAGTTCAACATGGTGTGTTTGATTGCTCTCGTGGCCCCAAACATCAAATTTTTAACTCCAACCTACAAAGGGGTTAGGACAGGATCTTTTATTGACTACATATTAATTTCCTCCCCGTTGCAGTTGTGGATCACAGGTTTCTCTATTGATGAGTATTTTTAGTGATCATAATCCGCTTTGTGCCCATATAGCCGGACCACTTATTAGTCACATCGAAGGAGTAGTCACGAGGGGCGTTACGACTCTGACTGACAATAAACGCAGATTGAAATGGACACAGATTGACCCCAAGTTGTTTTATGACAAGGTTAATAGGTTATGTGCCCCTGAACTTTTAACATGTCAAAATCCCTGTTCGTCCCCAGATTATTTGTTGGCAGCTTTTGTGACCTTAGCAGGGAAGATGGGAGACCTCTTAAGTGCTCCGGCCGTAAGGGCTAGAAATCTTGGGCCTAAATGGTTTGACTCTGATTGTACTCGAGCAGCTGGTAAGTTGAAGGCAGCTCTTTCATCTATACCTAGAATACAATCAGTGGTCTGTAACTATCGCAGAGAATATAAGGCCGCTTTAGCAGGGCGCAAGACAAAACTAAAAGATGAAGCCTGGCGGGACCTTATTGAGGCAAGTGTATTGAAAAATAGTTCCAAATTTTGGCAAGTGGTGAACCGCCCAGCCATTGGTATGGATAGGGACCCCGTTTTAGGAGCCTTTATTACAGAAGAGGACTGGGTGTCCCATTTTAAAACTATTTTTGACTGTCCCCCGATTGTTGTGGCCCAGAGATAATAGATTTAAATGCTCCAGCTTTATCTTTTAGTATGGATGAGGTTATTGCAGGGATTGAAGGGCTCTCTGCTAAAAAGGCCCCAGGACCAGATGGGATTCCCCAGATTTATTTAAATCTGACCCTTTTTCTGGGCCCCCATCTTGGTTAATGTTTTTAACGCTGCAGCAAAAATTGGATGCCCCTCTTCCTGGGCTATTTCTACCATAGTTCCCGTTTTTAAAAGGGCGACCGGGTAGCCTCCATTGTTATAGACCCATCTCCCTTTTAGATTCAACAGTTAAGGTGGTGGGTCGGATATTATTACAGCGGCTGCAAACTTGGGCAGAGGAAACCGAAATATTGTCAGATGTTCAATATGGTTTTCGCTCGGTCGTTCCACAATTGCCCAGTGTTTAAATATTCTTATGATTTTCAGTAAATATACTATTGCACGCTCGGGGTCCATATTTTGTGCCTTTATGGATCGGTCATCAGCTTTTGATCGTGTTAACAGAACTAAACTGTGGCAGATCCTGAGGCTAACCGGTGTGGATCCTAGTCTAGTGAACTTCCTGGTGGATCTTCATAATTCTACCCAGGCAAATGTTAGGTTCGCTCAGGATTTGCGTGTCACTGAGAATTTTGATATTAAAAGGGGCGTCCGTCAAGGTTGCATTTTAGCCCTTTTTGTTTAATTATTATCTTAACGACTTGGAACAGGAATTATTGGAAACTGGGGTTGATTACCCGTATGTTGGACGTCGCGGCATCCCGATATTGCTTTATGCAGATGATGCCGTCCTTCTATCTAGAACAGAGGTTGGTTTACAATCTCTTTTAAAGGCTTTTGCGGGGTACATGGAGTAAACGGGACTTGTCAATTAACAATTCCAAGTCCTACGTGCTGAGAATAGGTAAGCAATCTGTGAAGCCCTTTAAATTTGCAATTGACTCAACTGTGGTCCCTCTTACGAATGTTTTCTCATATTTGGGGGTTCTTATTGACAACAAATTAAAATGGGGACCCCAAATTGAGAAGAAGAAGGGGGAAGTGGTTCGGGCCAACGCGGCCATTTTTAAATTTTCATCAAGAATAGGAAAAAACCAACTGGGGCCATGTTACAAGTTTATAAGGCTAAAAGTCTTTCCATTGCCACTTATGGAAGTGAGATATGGGGATATACAGTTGTAGATCCTCTGCAAGTGGTGGAAAATAATTTTTTAAAACGCCTTCTGTGTGTCCCTCAGGGGACCTCTAATTTAGCAGTGCATGAAGAACTGGGGGTCCCTATATTAGTGACATCCTTGCATTACGTCCATTAATTTTTTGGTTGAAATGTTGGTTAAATCCAGATCTGTCTTTTAACCATTTATTATTAAGAGAGTGTATGCTGTTAGAACAAGCCTCATGTATCCCTTGGCTAAATTATATTCAAAAGAGTTTTAAAGGGATAGGGCGTGGCGACCTGTATAGCAAGCCAGAATGCATAGTTAAGCAGGATGTCGTATCAAGCAGAATAGCTTTTATGAGCTTGTGGAGGATGGAAAGAGAAGCGAAGGAGTTGTTGAAACCTAGTGTACGCAATTTTATATTAACGAAAACCACCTTGTCAACCGAACCCTACCTTATGGGGTGTGTGTCTTCGCACGAGAAATATCTTTTAACAAGGTTTAGGATGAATCTATACCATCTCCTGTTGGTTAGACCAAAAGACCACAAGAGGGCAAGTGTGACACTATCCTGCGGCTGCGACGGTGAGTCTCCGCAGGATTTGTTGCACTTTATGTTTGTTTGTAGATTTTATGAAGTTCCTCGTAGGATTTTTTTGGTCCCTTATTTAAAACGATTGAATTTTAGACAGGTTCGCCCGCACTTTTGCACCTACAGATGCTGTCTACGGAGTCACTGTTTTTTACACTTGGCTATTTAAAAGCTTGTGTTAAATCGCGATCCTTTATGGATGTTTAACTTGTTATTTTATTAATGCATTTTTATTGTTCGAATGTTATACTCCTATGTTTGCACTCATATAACGTGCATAATTTATACAAATGCTCCTGGGGGTTGCAGTTTTTATCATTCTTGTGGACTGTACATATGTATTTATCGCACATTGCACTTTACATTTTGAATTGCACTTGGGGAGTATGATTCTAATCTGACTTTTTTACCAGCCTAAGGAGATTCGATTTATATATTTTAATGTCTTTGTGTAACTTTTATGGTTTTGATGTTAAAACCGAATAAAGTTTATTGACTGACTGAATGCATGGGTTAGTGACTAAACTGGGTGAATGTCTGTATCCGTCTGTCTATTGCTGTGTAAGTGGCTGCATGGGTTTGTGAATAGCTACATGAGTGTCTATATGAGTTATTGATTGGTTGTCTGAGTATCTGTATGGGTGCCTGAGTGTTTGTGTGGGTGGGGTGTGTGCGACTGTGCATAGATGTGAGAGTGGGTGATTCACTGGGTGGATGGTTTCAAGAGTGCATCTGTGATGGACTGTATCGGTGGGTAAGTGTGTGTAAGAGTGTGTTAGTGAGTGAATGTATGTCCCAGTGGTACATGTGTGAGTAACTACATATGTGAAAGGCAGTATATATGTGTGTTGGAGTATATAAATAGCTATAAGCGAGAGTGTGTGATTGTGATTGTGAGAGTGACTGTATGGATGAGTGTGTGCTTGTATCAGTGATTGTATAAGAGCGTAAGAATGTGCTAGTATTTGTATGAGTAAGTGAGCTGGTATGGGTATAACTGTATAGGTGAGTAAATGGCAGTGTGTTTAATTATTTGCATGAGTGACTAGGTGTGTGAGTACCTCTATGGATGAGTGGCGGTGTTTGAGGGTCTATATAGGAGTATGAGTGCATATGATAGTCCTGTACTGAGTGACAGTAAGTATGAGTGACTGTACGGGTGAGTGAGTGGATGTGTGTGTAGACCTAAGAATCAGTGAGTGGGTATGTATTATTGGTGTTGGAGTGTCTATGGTTTTGCGAATGGCAGTCTGTAATTTAGAGTGAGTGTATCAAAGGTTATATTAGGGTGTGAGGAGGTGCATCAGATTATCACGTGGATGATGTCATGAGTGATGTCATTTGAGATGTCATGAGTGATGTAATATGTGACGTCATCAGCAGTGCATTGCGGGGGCGCGAGTTATAGTTAGCTGAACTAACTATAACGGGGGAATTTCACGGGTTTTGTACGAGTGCAATGTCCAACTAACTATAACTGTCCCTAAAACCTATGGTTTTTTCAGTGAATTTGTAAGGTTTTTTAAATGCTAATTTCTAACTATAACGTGCCTGAAACCTATGGTTTTTTCAGTGAATTTCAAAGGTTTTTTAAATGCTAATTCCTCACTATAACATGTCTGAAACCTATGGTTTTTTCAGTGAATTTCAAAGGTTTTTTAAATGCTAATTCCTCACTATAACATGTCTGAAACCTATGGTTTTTTTCAGTGAATTTCAAAGGTTTTGTAAATGTCAATTTTTAAATGTATTAATTGTTATATTTATTTTTTTGATACTGATTTACTACATTTTTTTAAACTATTTATTTTTACATATTTTATTTTTTAAATTACATTGTAATTACATTATACATTACAAAATATACTTTCACTGAATGAATTACTTTAGTTTAAATACTTTGCAAATAGGCAATAGACTTAAGTACAGTAGTTACAGTTGTTGCAATGGGCAACACAATTTCAAACACAAAGCAACATTGAGCTCAATGTGAATTTCAAGTTAAATGCAATTAGTTACTTTATGGATTACTTTTCTAACCACAGGACTGGATCCTAGATTCAGTCCTGGGACATCTCCTGTAAACAGTTGAGTAAAAGCGTTTTGGTTACAGTAGTGATTTTTAAGGAATATTATTGTATTTTAAAAGTTGACACTTAGAAACTTTTTCACATAGAATCACCAATGTTATCCTATGGGAGGAAATTTACTTAGCAGGTAAGTAGTGTTATCGTTACTTTTTCTTACACAGTGTTGGATCCTGGATCCAGCACTGGTGCATCTCCTGTAAACAGTTGAAAGAATGCGTTTAAGTCATACAGGCGATTTTTAATGAATATTTGTAGTTTGTGAAAATCGACACTTTGAAACTTTTCTGCTGAAAACCAGACAATGGATTCCTATGGAAGGAAATATAAGTTACTGGTAAGTACGGTTAGAATTACTTTTCAGGGTGAGTGCTGGGCTAAAAGATGCAGCACTGGGTTCTCTCCTGATAACAGGTGAGTAAATCGGAATTCGTAGTTCGGCTGATTTTAGAGGAATATTATAATGTTCCAAAACTCCACACTTAGAAGAATTTCCAAGTGAAACCAGTCAATGTTAGCCTATGGAAGGAAATTCAAGTTACTGATAAGTACGGTTAGAATTACTTTTCAGGATCTGTACTGGGCTCAAAGATGCAGCACTGAGGTCTCTCCTGATAACAGGTGAGTAAATTAGAATTCGTAGTTCTGATGATTTTAGAGGAATATTTGTAGGTTTCAAAAATCGACACTTTGAAACTTTTTCAGCAAAAAGCAGGCAATGATATCCTATGGAAGGAAATACAAGTTACTGGTAAGTACGGTTAGAATTACTTTTCAGGATCTGTACTGGGCTCAAAGATGCAGCACCGAGGTCTCTCCTGATAACAGGTGAGAAAATCGGAATTCGTAGTTCGGCTGATTTTAGAGGAATATTTGCACAATGGTGAAGGGAGGGGACGGGGCCTGAGGTGACATCTGTGCAAACGCGCCCCGTGGCGCGTTTTAAGTTGGGGGATTAAGTCCCCTTGAATCATGAGGGTCCCTGGGGTCCAACTAGCCCACCCTGTACCTCCAGTATGCGCCAGGAGCTGCGTTGCTGAGAGGTGTTCAGAGGCCACGCCCCTTTTTGCACCTCTCTGCAACGCAGCTCTGTGGTGCTTTTTGGACGTACCTGGTGGGCTAGTTGGCCCCCAGGGACCCTCAGGATTGAAGGGGATTTAATTCCCCATCTTAAAACGCGCCACGGGGCCTGTTTGCACACATGTCACCTGAAGCCCCGCCCCCTCCCTTCACCACTGTGCAAACGCGCCCCGTGGCGCGTTTTAAGTTGGGGGATTAAGTCCCCTTGAATCCTGAGGGTCCCTGGGGTCCAACTAGCCCACCAGGTACCTCCAAAAAGCGCCACAGAGCTGCGTTGCAGAGAGGTGTAAAAGGGCGTGGCCTCTGTACACCTCTGTGCAACGCAGCCTCTGGCGCATACTGGAGGTTCCTGGTGCGCTAGTTGGCCCCCAGGGACCCCCAGTATTCAAGGGGAATTCGTTCTCATCTGCAAACGCGCCAGGGGGCGCGTTTGCAGAGTGCTCCAAGGAGGGGGCGTGGCCTCCGGCGCGATGCCGGTATTTTTTTATTTTTAAGAAGGGGGCTGTGTGGCCCCCCTTCTTTTTCTAATTTTTTGGCCCTGGGGACCCCATCCCCCAGGGCCTGCCCTCTAATATTTTGTTTTTCAAAAAAAAAAATTTGAAAGGGGGCCGCGTGGCCCCACCCCCCACAGACCTTAATCGGCCCCGGGGACCCCATCCCCCGGGGCATGGCCTTTTTTCTTTTTTTTTTATATATGTTATGGAGGGGGGCTGTGTTGCCCCACTCCTTAGGCCACTTATGGCCCCGGGGACCCCATCCCCCCCGAGGCCGGCCTTTTTTTTTTTTTTTTTTAAATTAACATTTGGGGAGGGGGGCCACGTGGCCCCCCTCCCGGGCCACTACTAGCCCCGGGGACCCCATACCCTGGGGCTGGCCCTCTCCGTTGGGGACCGTGGGGGGGTCCCCAATACTCCCACGGTCCCGCCGGCTCCCCGCGTCCCTCGGCAGCCGGCATTGCTTTTCCACATGGGGAGCTGCTAAGATGCAGCTCCCCATGTGGAAAGCAATTGTCTTTGAATTTTGGAAGAGAGAGCAGGTTTCCTGCTCTCTTCCAAAATCCAAAGCAGTTTGCTATGACAGGACGGGAGCCGCGAGGTCCCGCCCTGCCATAGCAAACTACAGTGTCCCGGGGTAGGCACCCCGGGACACTGCAGGAGCCGGCCCTGGGGGTGGCGGTCCCCAGGGCCATCAAGGGCTCCAGGAGGGGGCCGCGTGGCCCCCTCCCCACATCTGCAAAGCCCCGGGAGGTGGTGGTCCCCGGGGCTCGGGGTTCAAAACGGACCCCCATTTTAAATTTGTTAGTGCCCCGGGGAGGTGGCGGTCCCGGGGCGTGTGGGGGCTGGGGCCCCCACACAGGTGATTTAAATTTAAAAAGAAGCCCCGGGGGTGGCGGTCCCGGGGCTGCGGGAGGGCTCAGAGCCCTCCCGCACCATTTATTTTTAAAGCCCCGGGGGTGGCGGTCCCCGGGCTTGGGGGCCTTAGAGGCCCCCACATATTATAAATAACCCCCCGCATGCCCCCGGGACTTGGCCCACCTGGGGGCCAATTAACATTTTATTTTTTTCCGGCAAGATCCGCGCACCCTAAGCGCATCTCGCCGATTTTTTTTTTTTTTAAATGCTTTTTCTGCCCAGGGGGTCCTTGTGGGACCCCCTGAGCAGACCTAGGGGTCAGGGTGTTTCTACCCTGCCCCCTTTTGCTGCACTTGTTTGTCCCTCGGTTCTACCGAGGGACAAAATGGCTGCCAACACTTCCTGATTTGGAGTGTTGACAGCCAATTAGCATGCAGCTCGTGGATCGGGAGGGTACGCGGACCCTACTCGGCCATAGATATATATAGTGATTTTATTTGTGATTTTCTCAGAAACTACTGAACGGATTTACACCATTTAAGCAAGGCACGACACTGAACCAAGGGCTACTTCTTTGCCAAATTTGGTGCAATTCCGTTCAGCAGTTCGGGCTGTAGCTGCGACTAAAGGTTCCTATGGAAAAATGAATGGGGAAAACGCGTTTTGGGACCCCCTTTTCAGCCTCGCTTGACGAATCACCCCGAGACTTTCAGGATAGGAGCGGACCGGAGCGCCCCAACAAGTTGGAAACTTTCGCAAAGATTCGTCAACCGGCGCCAACGTTATTTCAAATAGAATGTTGCGGATTTCCTATGGAAAATAGGTCCTAACTATAACTATCTACTGGCGACCGCCAGTAGATATATATATATATATATATATATATATATAATCTACTGGCGACCGCCAGTAGATAGTTAGGACCTATTTTCCATAGGAAATTCGCAACATTCTATTTCCAATACCTTTGGTGCCGGTTGACGAATCTTCGCGAAATTCTCAAAACTTATGGCCCGCTCCGGTCCGCTCCTATCCTGAAAGTTTCGGGGTGATTCGTCAAGTGGGGGCCGAGAAAAAGGGGGTCCCAAAACGTGTTTTCCCCATGCAATTTTCCATAGGAACCTTTAGTCGCAGCTACAGCCCGAACTGCTGAACGGAATTACACCAAATTTGGCAAAAAGGTAGCCCTTGGTTCAGAGTCGTGCCTTTGGTTAAATGGTGTAAATCCGTTCAGTAGTTCCTGAGAAATTTGAAAAAGAAAACACATATCTGGGCGGAGCCTAACCACACATGTCATCGTGAGATCTGATTGGCTGTCAGCACTTCATCCTGGAATTGCTGGCAGCCATCTTGGGACCAATATAAATGATAGTACCCCATTGAAATGCATTGTAGTGAATCGAAGATTTTGAGGGTTACCAAAAGGAGAACTGACTTTAGTTACATTAGAATTCATTTGTTGATGGTACCATACTAATTTCAGGAATTGTGGTGTGTTCTAAGGTGATTTTACCCTGTGAAAAACCTTCCGCTGGGATATCATGAATCATGTTTGAGAGAAAACTATTTTCACATGCTTGTCCCATACAGTTTTGGAAGGTGCTCCAGAAGCTAAAATGAGAGCATATTTTCTGTAAATTCACATTATCTTTCTCAGTCATGTGAGAATGAAGTCTGACATTCTCAGTAAAACATGTACATCCAACAAGGGCAGAGACTGTCAGTTGATTCCTTTGTGTTCTACTGCAGCTTCCCAGAGTGTTCTAAAGAACAACTAGAGTGCTAACAGCCTTACTTATGACAAAAGTATGGCACACCTGAAGCCATCTTGGATTGGAATAAACTGGTAACACTTAAAACATTTAATTTAAAAAGGAACAAAATGATGGGGTTCATTTTGTCATAGAAATTATGGTTAGTGCTGTAGAAAGAAAAATTAGGACATGTTTCAAGTGTGATCTCAAATATCTTCCTGTTATATTTCAACAGGAGCAGCCTGTCAGTTGATGCCTTTGTGTTCTACTGCAGCTTCCCAGAATGTTCTAAAGAACAACTAGAGCGCTAACAGTCTTACTTATGACAAAAGTATGGCACACCTGAAGCCATCTTGATTGGAATAAGCTGGTAACACTTAAAACATTTAATTTAAAAAGGAACAAAATGAGGGGGTTCATTTTGCCATAGAAATTATGGTTAGTGCTGCAGAAAGAAAATTTAGGGCATGTTTTAAGTGAGATCTCAAATCCTCTTCTATTTCATTAGAAAATTCTGACATGCAGACTGAAACAATCACTTTCAATACCAGCAGTAGACTTACAGTTAACTCCCTGGTGAGCAGTAGCTTTACTACAGTGATCTAATGAACAACTAGAGTGCTAACATTCTGAATTTATGGCAAATGTGTGACACATCTGAATGCCTTCTTGATGGAATCAAAGTAAAAAACTGAAAGCATTTCCTACTGAGGAGACTGCAGTAAATGACAAAATTAGGAAACTTCATAACAAATAAGTCTCCCAAGATGGCCACCAGAGAAAAAAGAGCCCAAATGTAGCACAAATATCACCCAGATGTAGCCCACATATAGCCCAATGACAGAAGTGTGCAAAACACTTTTATTTTTAGTTTTTCTGCAGTTTTATATAGTGCAAACTGGTCAGGTATTGGAGCGTTACATCTTACTTGGACCCCTTATTGCGTATTTTGCACGAAGTACATGAGATTGATCTTGCGAAACATTGAACTTTACGATTCTGTTAACCTGAAGTTGCTCTGAACCGGGCTTTGTAACACCAGTTTTTACCTACTGGTTTTAATTAATTCTCACTGTATTGTATTAGGAAAGAGGATTTACTGTTTTTATGTACACTTATGATCTATGTTTCTAAATCAGATCAAATAAAGTTTAATGAATTCTATGGCAGGACGGAGGCGAGGATTATGCATATCTTTCCTCACTTTATTTGCATAGCAGTTCAAAGAAAACGTAAAACAACAATCATTAAACAAAAGACTACACAACCCATGAACCATTAGGGGGGTAGTCTCCAAGGCAACTATAGTCCAATCATATCACAGTCCATCGTATATATCGTGACGTCCCTTCCTCTTCCTCTTTCTTCACTGCTCGTCAGTTAAGTGCATTCCTTACATTCTTGGCTTAATCTGACGTTGTTGCTGTTTGTATAGCGGTTTCTTGTGCACGTTATTCGCATTATTGCCTTGGTATGGTTTCATATTCCCTGCGCAGCAGGCTCTTGCCCGAGCGCGTTCTCCCCCTCGCAGTTTCTCCCGCTGTGTGCTCTGCGCGCGGTGAGATCCTGTCAGGCGCATCTGGTCCGAGCGAAGCAGCTCCGTCGAGCGCTCCCGCTGGTCTTTATGCGCGTTTGGGAATCCGGTCACTCCTTTAGTGTCCGCTTGATTCCCGACCAACTTTCGCCTAATTTTGACACCGCTACGCGGTGATTTCCCCACACGGCCACGTTAATGACCAGCGCCACCTGGTGGTGGTAATTGGTATTGCGCCTCAGTCTATTCTTATAACATCTTCGGGGAAAGCCCAGCTGTTGGAGCACCGGCGAGGGGGCTGTCTTAAGGATTTTAAGGGCATTTGTTCTGTGCTCACACCCTCTGCTATCATGTCTTCTCCAGAAGACCATTTTTACTCCTCCTACCAGGAAGTGGAGGAGGAATGGCCCCCCAACTTCTCCCTCCAGCAGTGGACCAAGCCCTCTCTGGCTATTTCTAGGGCGCTGGCTTCTCTTAGGGATCAGGTTGATAAGCTGGCGAAAAGCATCCCTGGGGTGTTCAGTGACCCAGATCTGGTGGTGGCGGGTCCAAGTAGCTCCCAGATGGGGAATAAAAGGGCTGTTAAGCATAACGCGGGGCACTTGGAAGGATTTGATAAACTTACGGAGACCTTCCTCAAGAGTGCGCGAACGCTAAAACATGCACCCTGCCGGGAGGAGGAGGGACCCGGAGAAAATTGCGACACTGTCACCACTATTGTAGACCCCGACGGCGGGTTTCCCTTAGAGGGAGAAAGTGTATCGGAGGACGATTTCTCCTCCGATGAGGATAAGGACTCGGGGCGTCCCGAGTCCCACTCCTCTCAGTCCCCGGTTGGGGACGGGGTCCACTCGGACATGTTCGAGCCTACCCAAATTTACCATCCTAGGTCGGCAGAGTGGACACCTGACGCCAAAGTGGCAGAGTATGTGGTGGGGAAAATCCATCAACCCCTTGATAGGGAGGTCAGGAATAGGATGAGGGGAGAATGCCCCAGGCCCTCACTGAAGGGGAAGGTGGCACACACGCCTGAAATTGATGAGAAACTATGTACCTTTTTCTCCAAGTATATGAGGGATCCCAAGAAAGGAATTGATAGGTCTTGGACGTGGTAGGGCCCTTGACCCAAATTATTCAATTGACGGAGCGTTCCAAAGAGTCAGGATCCCCTTTGTCCACGGATATTGTGGCTGGTTGGGCGCACTACCCTAAACCCTAAAATACTACCCCCTCCACTACCCAAACACCACTGCACTACCCTAAACCCTAAAACACTACCCCCAGCACGACACCCTACACTACCCAAACATAACTGCACTACCCTAAACCCTAAAACACTACCACCAGCATGACTCCCTACACTACCCAAACACCACTGCACTACCCTAAACCCTAAAACACTACCCCCAGCACGACTCCCTACACTACCCAAACACCACTGCACTACACTAAACCGTAAATATACCCCCAGCATGACCTCCCACACTACACAAACACCACTGCACTACCCGAAACCCTAAAACACTAACCCCAGCATGACCCCCTACACTACCCAAACACAACTGCACTACCCTATACCCTAAAACACAACCCCCTACACAAACATAACTGCACTACCCTAAACCCTAAAACACTACCCCCAGCACGACTCCCTACACTACCCAAACACCACTGCACTACCCTAATCCCTAAATCTACCCCCAGCACGACCCCCTACACTATCCAAACACCACTGCACTACCCCAAACCATAAAACACTACCCCCAGCATGACCCCCTACACTACACAAACACCACTGCACTACCCTAAACCCTAAAACACTACCCCAGCACGACCCCCTACACTACCCATACACCACTGCACTACCCTAAACCCTAAAACACTACCCCCAGCATGACCCCCTACACTACTGCACTACCCTAAACCCTAAACCACTACCCCCAGCACGACCCCTACACTACCCAAACACCACTGCACTACCCTAAACCCTAAAACACTACCCCCAGCACGACCCCCTACACCACCCAAACACCACTGCACTACCCTAAACCCTAGAAAGAAACCCCACCCCACGCCCAATCCCCCTTACCTCTCACTCCTCATGGTTCCTCTCTCCTCGTGGTTCCTGCTTCACGTCATCTGAGGGGCGGTGCACGTCGTTGTGAGGAAACGGAACAGCCTCTGTTTCCTTACAACGACATGGATCGTCTACATGTTTTTTAGAACGCATGGTCATTTACCATACTTACCTTTACAACAAAATTCGTTGTAAAGGCATGCGTGGTAAATGACCATGCGTTCTAAAAAAATGCGTAGTAATGACTTTGTGATGTACAACGCATGCGTGGTAATGCATGCGTTGTAATGGTATCGCAAAGTAAAAAAGTCGTTGTAACGGCTGTTTACCGATCTAAGCTGGCCCCTGTTCTTCAGTGAGACGTTTATTTGATTAATTAGGAGGAAGGAATGTGGTTTTTTTTACCGAAAAGTGCATTCCCGGCTGTTGTATTGTGATAGTGTCCACGTGGCCTGGTTTCACTTCCGGTGAGAGAGTGGAAGAGTCTGTTTGGGTCTAAAGGAGTTCTGTTGTTGGACGGGGCCGGCGCGACATGTCATCAGAAAACATAGCTAATGGAAAGCGTCCTCCCTGAAGTGTGGAGCAGTGCCATGAGAGGTCAACGAGTGTGCGTCCCACCGCAGTATGACCGTACCGCGTGACCCATGTGCCGCCTCCAGGGTACGGGGCGATACAAAAGGGGGATGATGGACGGAACGTTTGAGCCAATCAAACACTCACCCCCAGTCAACTGATCTGGGTTTAATCCATCATCATTCTTTAGCTCACTCCACCACCCCAGTTCAGACATGGCCATATGCAAATCAGTCTGACCCTGTGCCTCATGGGAACAGTCCAGTACGGGAGGCAGAAGCGGCATCGCAGGTCCTCTTAAAGACCGTTGTAGCACTAATTCTACATTTTGGTACTAGGGCATTTTAACTTCGTTGTTCCTGCCAGATACAAAGAGAAGATCCTGTGTTATTCAGTGCCCTCGTTACCTTTTTTGTGGGTTGTGGTGCTTGTCACTTCGCTGCCCCGCTGGTGCACAAGACTGGGCACCCCACCTCGTGTGCCATCTGCAGGGCCTCTGCCCTCGGATCACTGGTTTCGGTTTCTGGAGTGGCAACATAAACAGTTGCTCCCAAAGGACTAGCCTGAACACTTAGGTGAATATCCCCTGCACCAGCATTCCACGGAAATTCTTTCCTAGCTCTCCCACTTCAACGAGCACGGCTCCGCTCGCGACACCGTATGACGTCATCGGAGCCATAAGAGGACCTCGTCGGCGTGCTGACGTCAGTTCCACCTATTTTTTCCGAGCCACCGAGGCAAACAGGGGACCGAGACATTTTCACATGTATACATAGTATAATAAATATATATATATATATTCACTGAAAAAACCATAGGTTTCAGGCACGTTATAGTTAGAAATTAGCATTTAAAAAACCTTAGAAATTCACTGAAAAAACCATAGGTTTCAGGGGCGTTATAGTTAGTTGGACATTTCACTCGTACAAAACCATAGAAATTCCCCCGTTATAGTTAGTTCAGCTAACTATAACTCACGCGCCCGCAATGCACTGCTGATGACGTCACATATTACATCACTCATGACATGGTCAGTGACATCACTGATGACATCTCAAATGACATCACTCATGACATCATCCAGTGAATGTGTGTTTTTCTGAAAATTAAATATGTTTTATATATGTATATCTCAAGGTCGATGGAAGAATAAATGGGTATATAAGTGTCTAAATGGATGATTTTTTTTGTAAAATTGATTGTATAACTGACTAAGTGTATCTTAGTGAATACATGGGTTAGTGAGTAATGTTTAAATATGAAAATATCTGTATCAGTCTCTCACTTTGTGTATAAGTGGCTGCATGTGTTGGTGAGTAGCTACATGAGTGTCTATATGGGTTATTAGTTGGTTTTTTGAGTATCAGTATGAGTGTGAGTGTCTGTATGGTTCGGTGGGGGGTATTACTTAGTGCATAGATACAAACAGTGAGTCACTCATTCATGCATGTGTTGAAGACAGCATGTGTGCAGGACTGTATAGGTGGATGAGTATGGGTGTGTTAGTGAGTGAATGACTGTCTCAATAGTGTCTTTATGAGTAACTACATATGTTTTAAACTAGTATATGTGAGTATTGGTGTATATAAGTGAGTATATGTGAGAGTGAGAGATTGGAAGAGTTCCTGTACAAATAAGTAGGTGTTTCTATAAGTGATTGTTTAAGAGAGTAAGTATGTGTAAGTTTCTGTAGAAGTAAGTGTGGTAGTGTGTGTATAACTGTATATGCAAGTAAATGGATGTTTGATACTTTGTTTGCATGTGTGATAGTGAGTAACTCTATGGATGAGTGGCGGTGTGTAACAGGATGTATAGGTGTATGAGTACATATGATGAGTGAGTACATGTATGAGTGACTGTATAGGGACTGTTGGTGAATGAGTGGATGTGTGTGTAGATCTTGGAATTACTGAATAGGTGTGTTGTAACTGGTATTGGTATGTCCATTGTTTTGAAAATGTTAGTTTGTATTTTTGAGTGTGTGTATCAAAGGTTATATTAGGGTGAGAGGAGGTCTGCCACTCATCACAAGGATGATGTCATCAGTGATGTCATTTGAGATGTCATCAGTGATGTCATGAGTGATGTCACTGACCATGTCATGAGTGATGTAATATGTGACGTCAACAGCAGTGCATTGCGGGCGCACGAGTTATAGTTAGCTGAACTAACTATAACGGGGGAATTTCTATGGTTTTGTACGAGTGAAATGTCCAACTAACTATAACGCCCCTGAAACCTATGGTTTTTTCAGTGAATATATATATATATATATATATATATATATATAATCTACTGGCGGTCGCCAGTAGATAGTTATAGTTAGGACCTATTTTCCATAGGAAATCCGCGACATTCTATTTGAAATAACTCTTGCGTCGGTTGACGAATCTTCGCGAAATTTTCAGACTTTATGGCCCGCTCCGGTCCGCTCCTACCCTGAAAGTCTCAGGGTGATTCGTCAAGCGGGGGCCGAGAAAAAGGGGGTCCCAAAACGTGTTTTCCCCATTCATTTTCCCATAGGAAACTTTAGACACGGCTACAGCCCGAACTGCTGAACGGAATTACACCAAATTTGGCAAAGAGGTAGTTCTTGGTTCAGAAAGAACCCTTTTTGTTAAATGGTGTAAATCCGTTCAGTAGTTGCGGAGAAATTAAAAAAATAAGAGTCAAAAAATCAATTTCCCGTAGGAAACTTTATGCAAGGCTACAGCCCGAACTGCTGAACGGAATTACACCAAATTTGGCAAAGAGGTAGTTCTTGGTTCAGAAAGAACCCTTTTTGTTAAATGGTGTAAATCCGTTCAGTAGTTGCTAAGAAAATCAAAAGTAAGAACACATATATATCTGGGCGGAGCCTAACCACACATGTCATCGTGAGATCTGATTGGCTGTCAGCACTTCATCCTGGAATTGCTGGCAGCCATCTTGGGACCAATATAAATGATAGTACCCATTGAAATGCATTGTAGTGAATCGAAGATTTTGAGGGTTACCAAAAGGAGAACTATAAAGGGTGATAACAGACTTTAGTTACATTAGAATTCATTTGTTGATGGTACCATACTAATTTCAGGAATTGTGGTGTGTTCTAAGGTGATTTTACCCTGTGAAAAACCTTCTGCTGGGATATCATGAATCATGTTTGAGAGAAAACTATTTTCACATGCTTGTCCCATACAGTTTTGGAAGGTGCTCCAGAAGCTAAAATGAGAGCATATTTTCTGTAAATTCACATTATCTTTCTCAGTCATGTGAGAATGAAGTCTGACATTCTCAGTAAAACATGTACATCCAACAATGGCAGAGACTGTCAGTTGATTCCTTTGTGTTCTACTGCAGCTTCCCAGAGTGTTCTAAAGAACAACTAGAGTGCTAACAGCCTTACTTATGACAAACGTATGGCACACCTGAAGCCATCTTGATTGGAATAAACTGGTAACACTGAAAACATTTAATTTAAAAAGGAACAAAATGATGGGGTTCATTTTGTCATAGAAATTATGGTTAGTGCTGTAGAAAGAAAAATTAGGACATGTTTCAAGTGTGATCTCAAATATCTTCCTGTTATATTTCAACAGGAGCAGCCTGTCAGTTGATGCCTTTGTGTTCTACTGCAGCTTCCCAGAGTGTTCTAAAGAACAACTAGAGTGCTAACAGCCTTACTTATGACAAAAGTATGGCACACCTGAAGCCATCTTGATTGGAATAAACTGGTAACACTTAAAACATTTAATTTAAAAAGGAACAAAATGAGGGGGTTCATTTTGCCATAGAAATTATGGTTAGTGCTGTAGAAAGAAAAATTAGGACATGTTTTAAGTGAGATCTCAAATCCTCTTCTATTTCATTAGAAAATTCTGACATGCAGACTGAAACAATCACTTTCAATACCAGCAGTAGACTTCCAGTTAACTCCTTGGTGAGCAGTAGCTTTACTACAGTGATCTAATGAACAACTAGAGTGCTAACATTCTGAATTTATGGCAAATGTGTGAACATCTGAATGCCTTCTTGATGGAATCAAAGTAAAAAACTGAAAGCATTTCCTACTGAGGAGACTGTAGTAAATGAGGAAATTAGGAAACTTCATAACAAATAAGTCTCCCAAGATGGCCACCAGAGAAAAAAGAGCCCAAATGTAGCACAAATATCACCCAGAGGTAGCCCACGTATAGCCCAATGACAGAAGTGTGCAAAACACTTTTTATTTTTTGTTTTTTTGCAGTTTTATATAGTGCAGACTGGTCAGGTATTGGAGTGCTTTACATGAGCATTGGTTACATCACACAAGGACAAATTCATGTTGGTTGACCCCTACACTACCCAAACACCACTGCACTACCCTAAACCCTAAAACACTACCCCCAGCACGACCCCCTTCACTACCCAAACACAACTGCACTACCCTAAACTCAAAAACACTACCCCCAGCACGACCCCCTACACTACCCAAACACCACTGCACTACCCTAAACCCTAAATCTACCCCCTACACTACACAAATACCACTGCACTACCCTAAACCCTAAAACACTAGAACCCAGCACGACCCCCTACAGTACACAAACACCACTGCACTACCGTAAACCCTAAAACACTACCCCCTACACTACACAAACACCATTGCACTACCCTAAACCCTAAAACACTACCCCCAGCATGACCCCCTACACTACACAAACACCACTGCACAACCCTAAACCCTAAAACACTACCCCAGCACGACCCCCTACACTACCCAAACACCACTGCACTACCCTAAACCCAAAAATACTACCCCCAGCACGACTCCCTACACTACCTAAATACCACTGCACTACACTAAACCCTAAATCTACCTCCAGCATGACCTCCCACACTACACAAACACCACTGCACTACCCTAAACCCTAAAACACTACCCCCAGCACGACCCCCTACACTACCCAAGCACCACTGCACTACCCTAAACCCTAAAACACTAACCCCAGCATGACCCCCTACACTACCCAAACACCACTGCACTACCCTATACCCTAAAACACGACCCCGTACACTACACAAACACAACTGCACTACCCTAAACCCTAAAACACTACCCCCTACACTACACAAACACCACTGCCCTACCCTAAACCCTAAAACACAACCCCCAGCATGACCCCCTACACTACACAAACACCACTGCACTACCCTAAACCCCCCTACACTATACAAACACCACTGCATTACTCTAAACCCTAAAACCCTACCCCCAGCACGACCCCAGCACGACCCCCTCACAACACAAACACCACTGCACTACCCTAAACCCTAAATCGACCCCCAGCACGACCCCCTACACTACACAAACACCACTGCACTACCCTAAACCCTAAAACACTACCCCCTACACTACACAAACACCACTGCCCTACCCTAAACCCTAAAACCCTACCCCCAACACGACCCCCTCACAACACAAACACCACTGCACTACCCTAAACCCTAAATCGACCCCCAGCATGACCCCCTACACTACACAAACACCACTGCACTACCCTAAACCCTAAAACACTACCCCCAGCATGAACCCCTACACTACCCAAACACCACTGCACTACCCTAAACCTTAAAACACTACCCCCAGCACTACCCCCTACACTACACAAACACCACTGCACTACCCTAAACCCTAAAACACTACCCCAGCACTACCCCCTACACTACCCAAACACCACTGCACTACACTAAACCCTAAAACACTACCCCCAGCACGACCCCCTACACTACACAAACACCACTGCACTACCCTAAACCCTAAAACACTACCCCCAGCATGACCCCCTACACTACACAAACACCACTGCACTACCCTAAACCCTAAAACACTACCACCAGCATGATCCGCTACACTACCCATACACCACTGCACTACCCTAAAGCCTAAAACACTACCCCCAGCAAGACCCCCTACACTACTGCACTACCCTAAACCCTAAAACACTACCCCCAGCACGACCCCCTACACTACCCAAACACCACTGCACTACCCTAAACCCTAAAACACTACCCCCAGCACGACCCCCTACAACACCCAAACACCACTGCACTACCCTAAACCCTAGAAAAGAAACCCCCATCCCATGCCCAATCCCCTTACCTCTCACTCCTCGTGGTCCTCTCTCCTCGTGGTTCCTGCTTCACGTCGTCTCTGAGGGGCGGTGCACGTCGTTGTGAGGAAACGGAACAGCCTCTGTTTCCTTACAACGACATGGATCGTCTACATGTTTTTTAGAACGCATGGTCATTTACCATACATACCTTTACAACAAAATTCATTGTAAAGGCATGCATGGTAAATGACCATGCGTTCTAAAAAAATGCGTAGTAATGACTTCGTGATGTACAACGCATGCGTGGTAATGCATGCGTTGTAATGGTATCGCAAAGTAAAAAAGTCGTTGTAACGGCTGTTTACCGATCGAAGCTGGCCCCTGTTCTTCAGTGAGACGTTTATTTGATTAATTAGGAGGAAGGAATGTGTTTTTTTACCGAAAAGTGCATTCCCGGCTGTTGTATTGTGAAAGTGTCCGCGTGGCCTGGTTTCACTTCCGGTGAGAGAGTGGAAGAGTCTGTTTGGATCTAAAGGAGTTCTGTTGTTGGACGGGGCCGGCGCGACATGTCATCAGAAAACATAGCTAATGGAAAGCGTCCTCCCTGAAGTGTGGAGCAGTGCCATGAGAGGTCAACGAGTGTGCGTCCCACCGCAGTATGACCGTACCGCGTGACCCATGTGCCACCTCCAGGGTACGGGAGGCAGAAGCGGCATCGCAGGTCCTCTTGAAGACCGTTGTAGCACTAATTCTACATTTTGGTACTAGGGCATTTTAACTTTGTTGTTCCTGCCAGATACAAAGAGAAGATCCTGTGTTATTCAGTGCCCTAGTTACCTTTTTTGTGGGTTGTGGTGCTTGTCACTTCGCTGCCCCGCCGGTGCACACGACTGGGCACCCCACCTCGTGTGCCATCTGCAGGGCCTCTGCCCTCGGATCACTGGTTTCGGTTTCTGGAGTGGCAACATAAACAGTTGCTCCCAAAGGACTAGCCTGAACACTTAGGTGAATATCCCCTGCACCAGCATTCCACGGAAATTCTTTCCTAGCTCTCCCACGTCAACGAGGACGTCATAATAGCACAGCTCCGCTCGCGACACCGTATGACGTCATCGGAGCCATAAGAGAACCTCGTCGGCGTGCTGACGTCAGTTCCACCCATTTTTTCCGTGCCACCGAGGCAAACATGTATACATAGTATAATAAATATATATATATTCACTGAAAAAACCATAGGTTTCAGGCACGTTATAGTTAGAAATTAGCATTTAGAAAACCTTAGAAATTCACTGAAAAAACCATAGGTTTCAGGGGCGTTATAGTTAGTTGGACATTTCACTCATACAAAACCATAGAAATTCCCCCGTTATAGTTAGTTCAGCTAACTATAACTCGCGCGCCCGCAATGCACTGCTGATGACGTCACATATTACATCACTCATGCCATGGTCAGTGACATCACTCATGACATCACTGATGACATCTCAAATGACATCACTGATGACATCACTGATGACATCATCCAGTGAATGTGTGTTTTTCTGAAAATTAAATATGTTTTATATATGTATATCTCAAGGTCGATGGAAGAATAAATGGGTATATAAGTGTCTAAATGGATGATTTTGTTTTGTAAAATTGATTGTATAACTGACTAAGTGTATCTTAGTGAATACATGTGTTAGTGAGTAATGTTTAAATATGAAAATATCTGTATCAGTCTCTCACTTTGTGTATAAGTGGCTGCATGGGTTGGTGAGTAGCTACATGAGTGTCTATATGGGTTATTAGTTGGTTTTTGGAGTATCAGTATGAGTGTCTGAGTGTCTGTATGGTTCGGTGGGGGTATTACTTAGTGCATAGATGCATGAATGAGTGACTCACTGTTTGTATGTGTTGAAGACAGCATGTGTGCAGGACTGTATAGGTGGATGAGTATGTGTATGGGTGTGTTAGTGAGTGAATGACTGTCTCAATAGTGTCTTTATGAGTAACTACATATGTTTTAAACTAGTATATGTGAGTATTGGTGTATATAAGTGAGTATATGTGAGAGTGAGAGATTGGAAGAGTTCCTGTACAAATAAGTAGGTGTTTCTATAAGTGATTGTTTAAGAGAGTAAGTATGTGTAAGTTTCTGTAGAAGTAAGTGTGGTAGTGTGTGTATAACTGTATATGCAAGTAAATGGATGTTTGATACTTTGTTTGCATGTGTGACTATGTGTGAGTAACTCTATGGATGAGTGCCGGTGTGTAACAGGATGTATAGGTGTATGAGTACATATGATGAGTGAGTACATGTATGAGTGACTGTATAGGGACTGTTGGTGAATGAGTGGATGTGTGTGTAGATCTTGGAATTACTGAATAGGTGTGTTGTAACTGGTATTGGTATGTCCATTGTTTTGAAAATGTTAGTTTGTATTTTTGAGTGTGTGTATCAAAGGTTATATTAGGGTGAGAGGAGGTCTGCCACTATCACAAGGATGATGTCATCAGTGATGTCATTTGAGATGTCATCAGTGATGTCATGAGTGATGTCACTGACCATGTCATGAGTGATGTAATATGTGACGTCAACAGCAGTGCATTGCGGGCGCACGAGTTATAGTTAGCTGAACTAACTATAACGGGGGAATTTCTATGGTTTTGTACGAGTGAAATGTCCAACTAACTATAACGCCCTGAAACCTATGGTTTTTTTCAGTGAATATATAATATATATATATATATATATATATATATATATATATATATATATATATATATATATATATAATCTACTGGCGGTCGCCAGTAGATAGTTATAGTTAGGACCTATTTTCCATAGGAAATCCCCGACATTCTATTTGAAATAACTCTTGCGTCGGTTGACGAATCTTCGCGAAATTTTCAGACTTTATGGCCCGCTCCGGTCCGCTCCTACCCTGAAAGTCTCAGGGTGATTCGTCAAGCGGGGGCCGAGAAAAAAGGGGGGTCCCAAAACGTGTTTTCCCCATTCATTTTCCCATAGGAAACTTTAGACACGGCTACAGCCCGAACTGCTGAACGGAATTACACCAAATTTGGCAAAGAGGTAGTTCTTGGTTCAGAAAGAACCCTTTTGTTAAATGGTGTAAATCCGTTCAGTAGTTGCGGAGAAATTAAAAAAATAAGAGTCAAAAAATCAATTTCCCGTAGGAAACTTTATGCAAGGCTACAGCCCGAACTGCTGAACGGAATTACACCAAATTTGGCAAAGAGGTAGTTCTTGGTTCAAAAAGAACCCTTTTTGTTAAATGGTGTAAATCCGTTCAGTAGTTGCTAAGAAAATCAAAAGTAAGAACACATATATATCTGGGCGGAGCCTAACCACACATGTCATCGTGAGATCTGATTGGCTGTCAGCACTTCATCCTGGAATTGCTGGCAGCCATCTTGGGACCAATATAAATGATAGTACCATTGAAATGCATTGTAGTGAATCAAAGATTTTGAGGGTTACCAAAAGGAGAACTATAAAGGGTGATAACAGACTTTAGTTACATTAGAATTCATTTGTTGATGGTACCATACTAATTTCAGGAATTGTGGTGTGTTCTAAGGTGATTTTACCCTGTGAAAAACCTTCTGCTGGGATATCATGAATCATGTTTGAGAGAAAACTATTTTCACATGCTTGTCCAATACAGTTTTGGAAGGTGCCCCAGAAGCTAAAATGAGAGCATATTTTCTGTAAATTCACATTATCTTTCTCAGTCATGTGAGAATGAAGTCTGACATTCTCAGTAAAACATGTACATCCAACAAGGGCAGAGACTGTCAGTTGATTCCTTTGTGTTCTACTGCAGCTTCCCAGAGTGTTCTAAAGAACAACTAGAGTGCTAACAGCCTTACTTATGACAAAAGTATGGCACACCTGAAGCCATCTTGATTGGAATAAACTGGTAACACTTAAAACATTTAATTTAAAAAGGAACAAAATGATGGGGTTCATCTTGTCATAGAAATTATGGTTAGTGCTCTGGAAAGAAAAATTAGGACATGTTTCAAGTGTGATCTCAAATATCTTCCTGTTATATTTCAACAGGAGCAGCCTGTCAGTTGATGCCTTTGTGTTCTACTGCAGCTTCCCAGAGTGTTCTAAAGAACAACTAGAGCGCTAACAGTCTTACTTATGACAAAAGTATGGCACACCTGAAGCCATCTTGATTGGAATAAACTGGTAACACTTAAAACATTTAATTTAAAAAGGAACAAAATGAGGGGGTTCATTTTGCCATAGAAATTATGGTTAGTGCTGTAGAAAGAAAAAATTAGGACATGTTTTAAGTGAGATCTCAAATATCTTCCTGTTATATTTCAACAGGAGCAGCCTGTCAGTTGATGCCTTTGTGTTCTACTGCAGCTTCCCAGAGTGTTCTAAAGAACAACTAGAGTGCTAACAGCCTTACTTATGACAAAAGTATGGCACACCTGAAGCCATCTTGATTGGAATAAACTGGTAACACTTAAAACATTTAATTTAAAAAGGAACAAAATGAGGGGGTTCATTTTGCCAAAGAAATTATGGTTAGTGCTGCAAAAAGAAAATTTAGTGCATGTTTTAAGTGAGATCTCAAATCCTCTTCTATTTCATTAGACAATTCTGACATGCAGACTGAAACAATCACTTTCAATACCAGCAGTAGACTTCCAGTTAACTCCTTGGTGAGCAGTAGCTTTACTACAGTGATCTAATGAACAACTAGAGTAATAACATTCTGAATTTATGGCAAATGTGTGACACATCTGAATGCCTTCTTGATGGAATCAAAGTAAAAAACTGAAAGCATTTCCTACTGAGGAGACTGCAGTAAATGAGGAAATTAGGAAACTTCATAACAAAGAAGTCTTCCAAGCTGGCCACCAGTGAAAAAAGAGCCCAAATGTAGCACAAATATTACCCAGATGTAGCCCACATATAGCCCAATGACAAAAGTGTGCAAAACACTTTTTATTTTTAGTTTTTTTGCAGTTTTATGTAGTGCAGACTGGTCAGGTATTGGAGCGTTGCATCTTAAAACATGACCCCCTACACTACAAAAACACCACTGCACTACCCTAAACCCTAAAACACTACCCCAGCACGACCCCCTACACTACGCAAGCACCACTGCACTACCCTAAACCCTAAAACACTACCCCCAGCATGACCCCCTACACTACACAAACACCACTGCACTACCCTAAACCCTAAAACACTACCCCAACACCACTGCACTAACCTAAATCCTAAAACACTACCCCCAGCACGACCCCCTACACTATCCAAACACCACTGCACTACCCTAAAACATGACCCCTACACTACACAAACACCACTGCACTACCCTAAACCCTAAAACACTACCCCCAGCACGACCCCTACACTACACAAGCACCACTGCACTACCCTAAAACCTAAAACACTACCCCCAGCACGACCCCCTACACTACACAAACACCACTGCACTACCTTAAACCCTAAAACACAACCCCAGCACGACCCCCTACACTACCCAAACACCACTGCACTAACCTAAATCCTAAAACACTACCCCCAGCACGACCCCTACACTACCCAAACACCACTGCACTACCCTAAAACATGACCCCCTACACTACACAAACACCACTGCACTACCCTAAACCCTAAAACACTACCCCCAGCACGACCCCCTACACTACCCGAACACCACTGCACTGCCCTAAACCCTGAAACACCAGCCCCTGCACGACCCCCTACACTGCCCGAACACCACTGCACTGCCCTAAACCCTGAAACACATACCCTAGCACGACCCCCTACACTGCCCGAACACCACTGCACTGCCCTAAACCCTGAAACACCACCCCTTCACGACCCCCTACACTGCCCGAACACCACTGCACTGCCCTAAACCCTGAAACACCACCCCCAGCATGACCCCTACACTGCCCGAACACCACTGCACTGCCCTAAACCCTGAAACACTACCCCCAGCAAGACCTCCTACACTGCCCGAACACCACTGCACTGCCCTAAACCCTGAAACACCACCCCCAGCACGACCCCCTACACTGCCCGAACACCACTGCACTGCCCTAAACCCTGAAACACCACCCCCAGCACGACCCCCTACACTGCCCGAACACCACTGCACTGCCCTAAACCCTGAAACACCACCCGCTGCACGACCCCCTACACTGCCCAAACACTACTGCACTGCCCTAAACCCTGAAACGCCATCCCCAGCACGACCCCCTACACTGCACTAACACCACTGCACTGCCCTAAACCCTGAAACACTACCCCCAGCAAGACCCCCTACACTGCCCGAACACCACTGCACTGCCCTAAACCCTGAAACACTACCCCCAGCAAGACCCCCTACACTGCCCGAACACCACTGCACTGCCCTAAACCCTGAAACACCACCCCCAGCAAGACCCCTACACTGCCCGAACACCACTGCCCTAAACCCTGAAACACCACCCCCAGCAAGACCCCCTACACTGCCCGAACACCACTGCACTGCCCTAAACCCTGAAACACCAGCCCCAGCACGACCCCTACACTGCCCGAACACCACTGCACTGCCCTAAACCCTGAAACACCACCCCCTGCACGACCCCCTACACTGCCCGAACACCACTGCACTGCCCTAAACCCTGAAACACCACCCCCAGCACGACCCCCTACACTGCCCGTACACCACTGCACTGCCCTAAACCCTGAAACACCACCCCCAGCATGACCCCCTACACTGCCCGAACACCACTGCACTGCCCTAAACCCCGAAACACTACCCCCAGCAAGACCCCCTACACTGCCCGAACACCACTGCCCTAAACCCTGAAACACCACCCCCAGCAAGACCCCCTACACTGCCCGTACACCACTGCACTGCCCTAAACCCTGAAACACCACCCCCAGCATTACCCCCTACACTGCCCGAACACCACTGCACTGCCCTAACCCTGAAACACAACCCCCAGCACGACCCCCTACACTGCCCGAACACCACTGCACTGCCCTAAACCATGAAACACCAGCCCCAGCACGACCGCCTACACTGCCCGAAAACCACTGCACTGCCCTAAACCCTGAAACACCAGCCCCAGCACGACCCCCTACACTGCCCGAACACCACTGCAATACCCTAAACCCTGAAACACCAGCCCCAGCAAGACCCCCTACACTGCCCGAACACCACTGCACTGCCCTAAACCCTGAAACACCACCCCCAGCAAGACCCCCTACACTGCCCGAACACCACTGCACTAAAGCCTGAAACACCACCCCCCGGAAGACCACCTACACTGGCCGAACACCACTGCACTGCCCTAAACCCTGAAACACCACCCCCTGCACGACCCCCTACACTGCCCAGACACCACTGCAGTGCCCTAAACCCTGAAACACCACCCCTCAGCACGACACCCTACACTGCCCGAACACCACTGCACTGCCCTAAACCCTGAAACACCACGCCCAGCATGACCCCTACACTGCCCGAACACCACTGCACTGCCCTAAACCCTGAAACACCACCCCCTGCACGACCTCCTACACTGCCGGAACACCACTGCACTGCCCTAAACCCTGAAACACCACCCCCAGCACGACCCCCTACACTGCCCGAACACCACTGCACTGCCCTAAACCCTGAAACATCAACCCCAGCAAGACCCCCTACACTGCCTGAACACCACTGCCCTAAACCCTGAAACACCACCCCCAGCACGACCCCTACACTGCACGAACACCACTGCACTGCCCTAAACCCTGAAACACCACCTCCAGCAAAACCCCCTACACTGCCTGAACACCATTGCTCTGCCCTAAATCCTGAAACACTAGCCCCAGCATGACCCCCTACACTGCCCAAACACCACTGCACTGCCCTAAACCCTGAAACACCACCCCCAGCACGACCCCCTACACTGCCCGAACACCACTGCACTGCCCTAAACCCTGAAACACCAGCCCCAGCAAGACCCCCTACACTGCCCGAACACCACTGCACTGCCCTAAACCCTGAAACACCAGCCCCAGCATGACCCCCTACACTGCCCGAACACCACTGCACTGCCCTAAACTCTGAAACACCAGCCCCAGCACGACCACCTACACTGCCCGAACACCACTGCAATGCCCTAAACCCTGAAACACCAGCCCCAGCACAACCCCTTACACTGCCCGAACACCACTGCACTGCCCTAAACCCTGAAACACCAGCCCCAGCACGACCCCCTACACTGCCCGAACACCACTGCACTGCCCTAAACCCTGAAACACCACCCCCTGCATGACCCCCTACATTGCCCGAACACCACTGCACTGCCCTAAACCCTGAAACACCACCCCCTGCAGCACCCCCTACACTGCCCGAACACCACTGCACTGCCCTAAACCCTGAAACACCACCCCCTGCACCGCCCCTACACTGCCCGAACACCACTGCACTGCCCTAAACCCTGAAACACCACCCCCAGCACGACCCCCTTTACTGCTCGAACACCACTGCACTGCCCCAAACCCTGAAACACCACCCCCAGCACGACCCCTACACTGCCCGAACACCACTGCACTGCCCTAAACCCTGAAACACCACCCCCAGCACGATCCCCTACACTGCCCGAACACCACTGCACTGCCCTAAACCCTAAAACACCACCCCCAGCATTACCCCCTACACTACCCGAACACGACTGCACTGCCCTAAACCCTCAAACACTCCCCCAGCACGACCCCCTACACTACCCGAACACCACTGCACTGCCCTAAACCTAAAACATTCCCCCAGCACGACCCCCTACACTACCCAAACACCACTGCACTGCCCTAAACCCTAAAACACTACCCCTGCATGACCCCTACACTACCCAAACACCACTGCACTGCCCTAAACCCTGAAACACTACCCCCCGCATGACCCCCTACACTACCCTAAACCCTAAAACACTACCCTGCACGACTCCCTACACTACCCAAAGACCACTGCACTACCCTAAACCCTAAAACACGACCTCCTACACTACACAAACACCACTGCACTACCCTAAACCCTAAAACACTACCCCCTACACTACACAAACACCACTGCACTACCCTAAACCACTACCCCCAGCAGTACCCCTACACTACCCAAACACCACTGCACTAACCTAAACCCTAAAACACTACCCCCAGCAGTACCCCTACACTACCCAAACACCACTGCACTACCCTAAATCACTACCCCCAGCACGACCCCCTACACTACCCAAACACCACTGCACTACCCTAAACCCTAAAACACTACCCCCAGCACGACCCCCTACACTACCCAAACACCACTGCACTACCCTAAACCCTAAAACACTCCCCAGCACGACTCCCTACACTACCCAAACACCACTGCACTACCCTAAACCCTAAATCTACCCCCAGCATGACCCCTACACTACACAAATACCACTGCACTACCCTAAACCCTAAAACACTACCCCCAGCACGACCCTCTTCACTACCTAAACACAACTGCACAATTTGTTACAGGCCGTTGCAACGCAGGCCTGTGGTGCTTACTGGAAGTACCTAGTGGGCTAGTTGGGCCCCAGGGACCCTCAGGATTCAAGGTGACCTAATCCCCCAACTTAAAACGCACCACGGGCGCGTTTGCACAGTGGTGAAGGGAGGGGGCGGGGCCTCAGGTGACATGTGCGCAAACACGCCCTGTGGTGCGTTTTAAGTTGGGGAATTAATTCCCTTTGAATCCTGAGGGACCCTGGGAGCCAACTAGCCCACCAGGTACCTTCAGTAAGCACAACAGAGTTGCGTTGCAGAGAGGTGAAAAAGGTGCGTGGCCTCGGAACGCCTCTCTGCAACTCAGCTCTGTGGTCCTAACTCTAGGTACCTGGGGGCTAGTTGGGCCCCAGGGACCCTCAGAATTCAAGGGGACTTAATCCTGCAACTTAAAATGCGCCACGGGGTGCGTTTGCACACATGTCACCTCAGGCCCCCTCCCTTCACCACTGTGCAAGCAGCGCCCTGTAGCGTTTTAAGAAGGTAGTTTAATCCCCCTGCCCTATTATGTACTAGGGACTTGCAGAGGAGGTCATGCTAATCACAGGGGTACCCCAACGCATAGTGTTCCCTAGTGTATGTAGGTGTTTTCACTGTATTCTAAGTGTCTTTTAGCATAGCACTGGCTCTGGTTAGTCAGAGTCAGTTACCACCAGTACCCGTCTGAAAAAGTTGTGGGCACAGGATGATTTTGCAACAAGGCCTCTTTCTGCTCCTCTGTTGGTTCTTTCTGCACATCTTTTGCTTCTTTCTGTGCGTTTTTCTTCTTTCTTCACATGTCCTACCTCTGTAGGCATAGTTAGAAACTAGCATTTAAAAAAACCTTTGAAATTCACTTAAAAATCATAGGTTTCAGGCACGTTATAGTTAGAAATTAGCATTTAAAAAACCTTTGAAATTCACTGAAAAAACCATAGGTTTCAGTCACGTTATAGTTAGAAATTAGCATTTAAAAAACCTTTGAAATTCACTGAAAAAACCATAGGTTTTAGGGACAGTTATAGTTAGTTGGACATTTCACTCGTACAAAACCATAGAAATTCCCCGTTATAGTTAGTTCAGCTAACTATAACTCGCGCCCCGCAATGCACTGCTGATGACGTCACATATTACATCACTCATGACATGGTCAGTGACATCACTGATGACATCTCAAATGACATCACTGATGACATCATCCATGTGATAATTTCATGCATCTTCTCACACCCTAATATAACTTTTGATACACCCACTCTAAATTACAGACTGCCATTCTCAAAACCATAGACACTCCAACACCAAAAACTACATACCCACTCACTGATTCTTAGGTCTACACACACATCCACTCACTCACCCGTACAGTCACTCATACTTAGTCACTCAGTACAGGACTATCATATGCACTCATACACCTATATAAACTCTCACACACCGCCACTCATCCATAGAGGTACTCACACACCTAGTCAGTCATGCAAAAAACTTAATCACACACCCATTTACTCACCTATACAGTTATACACACACCAGCTCACTTACTCATACAAATACTAGCACATTCTTACGCTCTTATACAATCACTGATACAAGTACACACTCATCCATACAGCCACTCTCACAATCACACACTCTCACTTATAGCCATTTATATACTCCAACACACATATATACTGCCTTTCACATATGTAGTTACTCACACATGTACCACTGAGATATACATTCAATCACTAACACACCCATACACACACTCACCCACCCATACAGTCCATCACAGATGCACTCTTGAAACCATGCACCCAGTGAATCACCAACTCACACTTCTATGCACAGAGTCACACACACCCCACCCACACAAACACTCATGCACCCATACAGATACTCAGACAATCAATCAATAACCCATGTAGACACTCATGTAGCTATTCAGAAAGCCATGCAGCTGCTTACAAACCAACAGACAGACGGATACAGACATTCACACAGTTTAGTCACTAACCCATGCATTCAGTAAGATACATTTAATCACTCACTTGTAGAGTCAGTCACTCACGTACTAAATCATCCATTCAGACACTTATACACCCACTCATTCTTCAATACGCCTTTCCCTATATATATTAAACATATTTAAACTTTACAGAAACACACAGTCACTGGATGATGTCATCAGTGATGTCACTGACCATGTCATGAGTGATGTAATATGTGACGTCATCAGCAGTGCATTGCGGGGCGCGAGTTATAGTTAGCTGAACTAACTATAACGGGGAATTTCTATGGTTTTGTACGAGTGAAATGTCCAACTAACTAACTGTCCCTAAAACCTATGGTTTTTTCAGTTAATATATATATATATATATATATCCGAAACGCATCATGGCAGCATGGTGGCTCACTGAAAAATAAAGGAGAAACTTACACCAGTTTGGGTTCGTCTTCCGTTTTGTTTCCGTTGTGAGGAACGTTGAGGTTGAGGCGGAGTGTGGCGATATATATATATATATATATACATACACATACATACATACATACATACATACATGCACACACACACACACACACACACACTGTTCCAGCGTAATTCTATAGGATGATTATGTGTCGAATCTGAAGAACTGAAACCATTTACTACCAAACAACCTGTAGCAAGTGAGACGGGCAAAATTAAACTAGCAGCCGCTAACCAATAAAATCAAGAGAAAGGAGAGTGCTGAGGAAGTCTACCAATGGTAAGTAAGAGAAAAGAGAGTGACTAACAAGCCTACCAAGGGTAAGGAATGAGTGGGCTCTAAGCCCCTTTTTAGATTTTTGCCTTTTTTTAAAACAATAGACTTGCAAGAAACCGCGCAGACACCGTCTCAGGCAAGACCTAAAGAGGCATTTTGGGAGAATCGTTATTTTAGTTCTATTTATTTTCCGTGTTAGTGTAAAAAGCATATAATTCATTTATTACAGATGTATTTGTACTTTGCTATGTAAGGGAGCAAAGTTTAGCTTGTACAATTTTGATAGTTATTTACTAATTCTGATCTTAAGATATTTTTAGGGAGTCATTAATTACGGTTCTCACTTCTTCTGGAAGAATCTTTAATCTTGCCCCAAACAGAAAAACCCTGTCTTATCTTACTTTATGACCTGGAACTGCCAAAAACTCCTTAACTAGCTAGCTCATGTGCCCGTTTTATATTTCTAGTTTCAGCAACTATCTATAGAACAATGTTTTTCTGCATATAGTTTTATTTTAGGATTCTTAAGAAGGCATTTTTGAAGTGAAATAGAATTGATAATTTTAATTGCAAGGGGTTTAAAACAAGCAATATCAGGCATCTCGGTCTAGTCCCTCTACCTTATCTTACCACCTGCCTGTGCATTAATAATTAACCTCACCATTGAACTATGAGGAAAAGGGTTTATGCAAATCCAATTTGGCCTAGTATGAAACCTGATCTTTGCCCACTATGCTTTCAACTACAGTTTATAGTCTGAGGGGCACATGCTTCAAGCTAATTACTGGTCGCAAACGGGCCGATTCGCATCAAGCCCAAAGCCATTCACAAAATAGGTAATCGCAAAATTTGCGATTACCCATTTTGCGAATGCAGTTGGGGAATCGCCAGCTGCATAGACCCAAAGCACTTGGCTCCCCATCCACCCCACTGTGCCATATTCTCATACACCCTCATAAGCCACCCAATAAATCCAACCAAACCATACACAAAGAACCATACTTTTGAACGTCCCAATTGACAAAAGGTAACAACCAGCACATTAAGACACTGACAAATTGTGACAGACCCCACATCACACAGCAGACCAGCACCCTCTCCACCCAAAACAACTTTAAGCAAACAGTTCTCTGGTCCTTCCAGAAACTGTCCAAAGGAGATCCATAGACTTTAAAAGCATTGCTATACGGCGCTACAAACACATGATGCTGACCACAATACTCTGAAATCAGTCAGCACCAAACACGCACTCATCGAAGTTGAAGCCATTTCCTACCTGGAGACATTCACTGGAGAACATAATGAAAATAAAGGACTGGTGATAGCAGTCTGTCAGAGCAACCCCCCTCCCCCCACCCCACCCCACCCCACCACCAGCATCCATCTCACATGAAGGACGAAAATCAACAAACTTCAATTAATACTTATTAAAATAAACTGCTCCCATCATGGAGTGACACCAGCAATAATCTCAATCACGCCCTGAACCCCCCAAACACCGCCCTCGCCCCCGTAATACAATACATACTGTAATGACACTTATTTCAACCACCCAATCACACACCACCTATTCCCGAGCAACACTTCCAAGACACTAATAACACCACAGCAGTGAGTATGGCAGGTCTGAATACAGGTGCACTGGTGTAGAAGCATGCTGTTCCTATTTGTGATATAGCAACGTACTCTGCAGATCAGGAGTGATGCACAATGACGGAGCATAGATCCATCCAGGACGTTAAATCACAGTGGTCGCTGTAGTAGAGGATTAAGATGCACTGGCAGGTATGTTTTCACTACTAGAATAGTAATGGATGCTGAAGATTAAGTCTGAAGAGTATCGGAGGAAATGTATGTGGGTCCTAGTAAAGAAATGGGGAGAGGATGTAGCCTTACGACTAGAGCGCTCGACCTCGAAGCTGGGGAACCGGGTTCGAGTCTCGGCAACGTCACTCAACATCCTATGATTCTGGGCAAATCACTTAATCTCCCCGTGCCTAACAAAAATGACTATGTTGCCATGGTCCATCTCAAAGAGCAATGCTTGGAAGAAGAGTTATCTACCAGTTACTAGCCAAAACCCAGCCAGCAGGCTTCCCTTTACATGTGAACTACTGTTGTGGACAGAAGGGAGGGCAAATTATGCAGAAGGCACTCTCTTGCTGTAGTCTCTGCTTTACCGGTGGCCCTATAAAAAGACTGTTCTTGTTGTGTCCTCCTTTATTCAGAGGAGCAAAGCCATGAACCTGGCACCTAAAGTGGTGTTAATGTGAAGAGACACTCCTTTAATTAGTAAGTTAAAATATCATTGATTTATATGATCACAGTTAATTCTACCACTCTTTCTTTTTATGTCTAGAAAATACTATGGCAGCCTGGTGTTTGAAACTTTTTTCACTAAATGCAATATGCATCTCAGCAAGGTGCCACAAGCCACTGAGAGTTAACAGAAAGAGCTTACCTTGTAGCGGAATCCAGGGGGCATGCCAGTCCTGTCTGCAGGTGCACTGCTTTCCACCGTACCGTTCACAGTGGCTGAGAAAGTCTCAACAACAACAGAAGGCAGGGAGCTCTGAGGCTGGAGTAGGAAAAGGGAAAGAAGGCTTTATGAAACTAGCAATTAAAGTCAAGTATTTTTTTCTCCACTTCCCCTCAAAACACCAAAAGCCCTCAAATCTCTTTCTTAAACTGGAGTTTGTGAATCACTTAGAGAGAGGACTGGAGAAAATAAATCTATGTATTACCAAACAGCTGCTACACACCTCAACTGTACTAAACTGAAAGGATGACAGACTGACCGGGCTCAGCTGGCATATGAATGTGTCACTTTCAGCTCACAGGAGGATAGCAGAAGGCAGCTCAGTGACCTTTTGTCAAATCCTCCATTGACTGCTCAGCAATCCGCCTCACGCACCCTTTTGAACACTGCTTTGTCTTCTCCGTCTGCTAGAGTCCTTCGTTGAACCTTGTCTAGATAAGTTTGCTCTTCATCCATTACCCAACTGTCGGACTAAAAGCCCAGAGCTGTGTATACCCATCCCATAATTTACGTTCCTGGCCCCTGATTTTCCTCTGTATTCTTGCTTGTTAGCTTCATTTGAAATGCCCTTCCAAACACGACCTCTAGTGCTCCGCCCAGTGATATAAAATGTGTCCCTTGTGACAGAGAACACTCCCTGCTGTACTCAAAGAGATCCAGAGAAGCTCGCCACAGAGCTAAGATGTCCTCCATACCCCTAACCGGAGAGTGAAGGATGACCAACCAAGCACCTATTCTTCAAGTGCACGAGATCCTCCTGGTGCAAGGGATCCTCCTGGAGCAGGGAATCTAGCAAGCATGCACACCTGCACCAATAACCCTCATTGCAAATGTTGTTGGGACCCTACCAAAACTTGGCATCCACAGTACCTCTAGCTTCTGTCTAACTTGGCACAGGCTCTCTGGATTAGGTCTGGGAAGAAGTGCTCCTAAGCCATGTTTGCAAGGCAGTGATGCAGCACCCACTTGACTAGAGTTTTAGCTAGCTCCCCAGCATAGAGGAACACGGACAAATACTAATTTGATTCCAAAATATAAATGGTCAAATGCAGAAAATGATATTTTTGGATTTTTTTATGGCAAAAAACAAATCTGAATTTTGGAATTTTGAAATATAAATTTTAGGATTATAGTTCAATATTTTCTTTCAGAATCCAAAAATTAAAAATTGAGATTTGAAACTGGAATTTGAACTTACTAAATGTTTTTAAACTTCGTTAACATCTAAATCGTCCAGATGTATGTTTTTGGGAAATGTTACTAGTCATGAATGAACACAGGACTGCCTCTTGAGTTCTAGCATAGAGGGACAAGAACAAATACTAATTTTATTCCGAAATATAAATCCTCAAATGCAGAATATTATAATTTTGGATTCCTAAATGGCAAAAAACGAATCTGAATTTTGGTATTTTAACATTGACATTTTAGCATTATAGTTAAATATTTTTCTTCCAAGATCCTAAAATTACGAATTGAGATTTGAAAGTGGAAGTTCAAATTACTAAATGTACTCAAACTTTAGGATACTAGATTAGATCACTTGTAAAATGTATTCTAAATACAAACACACCATTTGTCATGCATTACAGAGTACATGAAATAAGACAACACAAAATAGGTTTTGATTCAAATGGGTAGAGACACACCGAAATGTAGTATAGTGCACAGTCTGAAAAATGGCCTTAAGAAATTGAAAACCATCCCAAAAATTAAAGGGACTAAAACCAGGGGGCACATTTTATCATCACTTTTGGGCACAAGTAATACTATGGGAATCAAAACAAGGACATTTTAATGAAAATTAAAGAAAAAACAAATTGACTCCACTCCCTCATCTGCGCATTTAGAGATCATTGTGCTTCTATTCATGATTAAGGAATCAATCGGTATAGATTTGGGAAGAACGCCTCTTGCATTTGGTGGTGCGCATTTAACAAGGCTATCACACTGGGGGGGGGGGGCGGAGCTTGCTGCAGCGCAAGATGGCCGCGTAGAAGAAGAGCTCCGCGAGCCATCCGCGCCACAAAGCTATGATCCTGGCAATCTGGACCCGAAAGCATCGTCCACACTGCCGAAGGGGGTCCGCTAGACCTGGAGCATCGATTGACGCCTTCCGGACGGGACCGGAGGTACAGAGACACTTGCGGACTGCGGTAAGGGGCTGACCCGGAGGCCGCGCGACCGTGCTGTATATCCAAGCGGTAAGGCCGCGGCCGCCCGGTGCTCGCGCCCGCGCTCCTGCCTGATCGAGGGGAACCCGTGACCCCCCCCGGAGCTCCCGTACGCCTACTGCAGCTGGTCCGGGTGTCTGGGCTGTTGCGGCCGTCCCCGGTGCGGGACCTGACGCTACTGGGGCCTGGGTGTGCTGCGAGGCCTGCGGCCTGGTGGGGACACCAGTCGGCGCTGAGCTACGGGCCCCGCGGATCGGCATATCGGCCCGCTCCTTCCTGAGAGCCTCTGGGGATCACCGTTGAAACACGGAGGTTGGCGTTTGGTGATCGGCCCCTTCCCGACATTGTATGCACCTACGTTGGCAGCTGACTTCACTGCTGTGTCCGGCTGGGCGCCCCGTGGGGTGAGGTGCTGCGGAGGAGGTTGCGGCTCGTGCTTGGAGAGCGCCCCGGCTGGGACAGGTGCCCTGTGTCCTCTCCGCTGCTGGACGTCTCGGCGCAGTGGACCCCCCGAAGGACTGGACCGCCTAGTACCTGTGCACTTGAGCAACTGCTGCCCCGGGTGCTGCTAGCTGTGTAGCGGCGCTCGGCTCATCGGAGCTCCCAGCACCCACTCCGCACCCACCTGCTTGCCCCGGGGTCCTCAATATGGGCAAGGTGGATAAAACACAATCTCGCCTCCAGTTCAATGCCAAGGACACTCGATCTAAAGAGGCGGAGAGGGCGCGCTCTGCAGACTCAGGCGCAGACCACACAGAAGACGACCCCACAGAGGTAAAACGAATGTTCGCCACTATTCAAAAAAGCCTACTAGCAATGGATGGGAAGATTGACTCTGTGGTGTATCGATTAGATAGAATGTCTGAGCGTCTTGACAAGCAGGCGGAGCGTACGGATATGGCCGAGCGCAGGATCTCCGAAGTGGAGGAGGCCCAGACCGAAGTGGACCAGGTCCAAAAACAAATTGCTAAAACCCTAGTTGTGCTTCAAGACAGGGCGGAGGATTTGGAGGCTCGCTCCCGTCGCAGCAACATCCGCATAACGGGCCTGCCAGAGTCCACCCCAATGGGCAACGCCGAACAATTCACCGAAAAATTACTCATCTCTCTACTCGGCCGCGGAACATTCTCGGATCTTTTTGTGATCGAAAGAGCGCACCGGTCGCTTGGCCCGCGTCCCCCTCCGGGTGCACCACCACGTCCAGTGATAGCTAAGCTCCTGAATTATCGCGACCGCGACTCTGCCCTGCGACGAGCCAGGGAATTGGGAGAACTCCGGTACGAAGGCTCGGCGATCTCACTCTACCCGGATTTTACGGCTAAGGTCCAGGAAGCACGCAGACTTTTCAACCCACTCAAGAGGCAACTCCGGGACCACAACGTCTCCTACGCCATGCTGTACCCGGCGAAACTGAAGGTTACCCTGGATGGCTCATCCCGCATCTTTCTCGATCCGAAATCTTTGCAGAAAGCCATGAAAGACATTCTCAAGAAACCTAGACAAGAGACTGTCCCGGAGCACATGGCAGAGTCATCGGAGGGCGCAACGGGTGGTTCCCTTGAGAACAATGACTAGAAGGGAGGCAGACGTCTTCATCCTGTATAGTATTGCTTTTCAATTTTCTCATATCAGTATTTCTGGCTCTGATGCCCTGTTGAGATGGTTAGTCTGATATTCGAATGTGTGGCTGGCCTCCCGGGCGTCCTGCCCGCTAGAATCGTATATTGCCCATAGTGTAAGTCACAGTTCCATGTATGATGTCCTAGATAGCTAACGTTGATTTCCTTGCTGGCGTATGGTATCCACATTCTTGTTCATGTTTCCTGTAGTGGATAATCCGCCTCCGTTGGATGTCTTATTTTGCTGAAAATAATGTTTAATGCTTTGCACCTGACAATCTGGTCTGTTGCGGTTGCTCCTTACTGATAATTGATTGCCGCCCTATGCATAATCTTATGAGGCTAGAAGCCGATGGTTACTCGTAGCGCTTTGGTAACATCCGCCCCTGCGTGTTACACACTCTATGGCTAGCCGCCATGTTTCTTTAGAGGGGGGGGGAGGGGGGGTTTGAATAGGCAGTGCCACGATTGGGGTGACATGGCGTGGGAGGGGGGATGGGTTGCACATGGTTATTTGTGTTCTTTGTGTTATTGTATATTTTTCGTGCTTGGTATTGTTTATTGCGACACACATGTAATGGTATACATGTAGCATCCTTTACAAGGTTGGATTACTGACTCAACGCCTTTGGGCGCTCCTAGACAGCTTCCTATACACTACATTACTCTGGATGATGGAGGCTAAAATAAGATTTTTGACCTGGAATGTTAGAGGTCTTAATGACCAACGTAAAACGCGGAAGGTGATGTCGTATCTCACTAGACACTCTATAGACATCGCTCTTTTACAGGAAACACACCTCCCATTGACACATCTCTCGCAGGCCCGAGGCAGGATCCGGGGTGTAATACACGCTGCGGGCTTCACCTCGCATGCACGGGGGGTCCTCACATGGGTCAACCCCAAATCTCGCCTTACGCTCGAAGAACTACATACAGACACTAATGGCAGGTATGTGGTGACTAGATGTAGGGGGAAGGGTCTGGATTGCATCCTGGTTAATGTGTACGGTCCCAATCACGACTGCCCCCAGTTCTTTCGCGACTTACTAGCCCTGGCACGACAACTGCCAGATATTCCTCAGCTTTGGGGAGGGGACTTTAATTGTACTCTTAATCCGGACCGGTCGGGAGGCCCAGCGAGGCGCCATTCACAGGCAGCGGAGGCTCTCCTGGATACCCTGACGGAATTGCATCTGGCTGTTTGGCGCGTCCGGTCAGGGACAACAGGTGGCTTCACTCACTACTCTGCGCCCCATGACCTCCATACCCGGATAGATTACTGGTTTCTGGCTGGTTCTCTTAGACAACAAATACGTGACTGTGAGGTCCTCCCACGTACCTATTTGGACCATTCCCCCCTGCTCTTCACCCTGGCTACCTCCGCCAAGCGGCCCCCTCCATTTACATGGCGTTTTCCCCCTTACGCGCTACTTGACGAGGCCTTCAAGGCAGAAATGTTTGAGGCAATGGAGACCTTTTTTACGACCAACTTAGGCTCGGTTCCACACTTTGCTACGATCTGGGAGACCTTCAAGGTGTATATCCGCGGAGTGGCCATATCCAAATATTCAGGGGTGTTAAAATCAATAAGAGGAAGACTGACTTTCTTGGAGCAAAAACTCTTGGGGCTAGAGAGGGACCTGTATGACTCCCATGACCCCTTGTTGCGGGCGTCACTGAAGGAGGCACTTGAGGAGTATCACGCGGAAGCTGACCGGGAACTCAAACTGATGGGCAAATATGCAGTGGCTAGAGTGTATGGAGAAGGTGAACGACCAGGCACGACATTGGCGAATCTCATGAGGGGACGCCGTGACACTGTGCAATCTATACAGCTAAGTTCAGAGGGTGGGGAGACCATTGTAGACCCCGAGGGGGTAGCAGATCAATTCCTGCAGTATTAAGCTGATCTCTACAGAGCCCGATCACACTCTAATCCCTCCGACATGCGTGAGTACCTGGAATATATTCAGTTACCCAGACTGCTGGACTCTCACAGAGAGTACCTGATGCGCCCTCTTGAGGCGTGGGAAATACATACCGCCTTGTCCACCATGCGTTCGGGTAGTGCACCGGGGCAGGACGGGCTCACTGTGAGTTTCTACAAAGAATTCAAGGATCTCCTGATCCCCCACTTACTCACTCTGTTTGAGGAAATGGCCGAGGAGGGCATCATGCCCCCCTCGATGAGAGAGGCGCTCCTGGTTGTGCTACTAAAGCCTGGGAAGCCCCCGCACCACTGTTCCTCTTATCGGCCGCTCTCCCTCTTAAATGTGGACACAAAAATCTTCGCTAAAATACTAGCGAATAGATTGAGCCCCCTAATGACAATCCTTGTGGGCGCTGAGCAGGCCGGTTTCATACCGGGACGTACGCTTACATACAATCTACGTACAGTTTTTGGTACCATTCAACATACTAAACCAGACACTCAGGCCTCTGCGATTTTTTTAGATGCTGAAAAAGCATTTGATTCTGTGGAGTGGAACTTCATGTTACTGACCCTGGAAAGAATGGGGTTAGGGGGGGTCTTTATACGCCTAATCGGCACGCTATACACTGACCCGAGGGCTCGGGTGCGGGTGGGAGATGTAGTTACTAACCCCCTGCAGATATCTCGAGGCACCAGACAGGGATGCCCGCTTTCCACGCTGCTCTATGCACTGGTGGCAGAGCCCCTTGCCTGTGCAATGCGTGAGTACCATAGCCACAGAGGGATTAGGTTTCCAGGGTATAATCTCATAATATCTGCGTATGCGGATGACACCTTGCTTTACATCCGTGACCCAGCTCAAAATGTCTCTCCTGTTCTCCGCGAGGTGGTGCGATTTGGTGAATTTTCTGGCTTAAAAATCAATTGGGGAAAGTCGGTCATATTCCCACTTACCCCGGCGACGACCCCTAGCGAGTTGGACTTTCCCCTGCAGTGGGTCACGGACCCGGTGCGGTATCTGGGTGTACAGGTTCACACGGACCCTGACCGAGTATTCGGGGAAAATTATGGCCGCGCCATTGTTATGCTAGAGGACGATATCGCGAGGTGGGTCCGTCTCCCCCTTTCCCTCTTAGGAAGAATCTCACTCATGAAAATGGTTGTCCTCCCTAGGTTTTTATTTCTATTTCTCAATATCCCGATGGTACTGCCTGCACAGTTCTTTAAGACTTTACGGACTCTGCTGATTGGCCTGGCTTGGGCTCATAAGCCGCCGCGGGCGAGTTGGCTGACCCTCACTTTACCATACTCTATGGGAGGGCTTGGTGCCCCTGATTTTGATTTATACTATCGGGCCTCACACGCATATTACTGGTTACATCAACAGTTGCCCCCCCCGCATTTGCTCATAGAGCGACTGTCGTCCGCCCCAGCCCACTTGGCGACAACTCTGTTCCGTCCTCCGCGGCGCACTACAGGGGCCTTAGACTCGATAAATGCCACTACGCATGCTTGGAATAACTTGCTCAACCGACAAACGCTCTCCATACTATATTCCCCAGCCACCCCTATTGCTTGGTGTGAATGGCTCCCGACCCTGACTGCACCAGAGGTAACAGCAGCACTTCACTCACTGGGGCTGGAGGCTATTGGCGACTTTTTGAGGACGGGGTGGGTAGGGACGGTGGCGGCCTGCTACAGGTAGAGCCCCCGCCGTCGGTATTGACCTCATTCCAGTACTTTCGAGCCCGCAGCGCACTGAGAGAGCTGCTTGGGGAGGATCTACAGGAGCCCCCAGAGGTACGCTCCTTCACTGCCCTGCTACAAGCTAGCTCCCCGAAGCGCATGGTCTCCCTGATTTACCATAGAACGCTAGAGCTGCGGCGATACACATATACTAAGGCAAGGCTGGCATGGCAGTCTGATTTAGAGATTTTGATAGATGACAGCATGTGGACATACTGTTGCGAGGCCACCAAGCGAATCTCGCTGAATGGCCGACACCGCCTGGTGCAGTTTAAGTTCCTCAACAGGATCTATCACACTCCGGCGAGGCTGCGAGGGTTTGGGTTGCGCGAGACGGCTGATTGTGAGAGATGTGGGGCGAGTGAGGCTGACTTTATACACCTTGCCTGGTTGTGCCCTATCATTGCGGCTTTCTGGCTGCAAATCTTCGCTGAGTTAAGCGCAGTCACACAGGCAACGCTTAGCCCTGACCCGCTGTTGGCTCTACTTGGCTACTCTAAGAACCTACAGAAGCCCATTAGACGTATAGTTGATATAGCCTTATTAATTGCTAAGCGTGTCCTTGCAATACACTGGATGCGAGGTCCCCCTCCTACCCTGTCACAATGGTCCAGAGATATGTTGTATTGTAACACCCAAACGGAAGCATATAGTGAATTGTTACCCCCTAGGAATCGCCCTAAGAAGTTTTGGAGTTCGTATACTACATATATGGCGTCTCGAGCCCGAGCATCACCCCCCCCACTTCACACCATGGGGGGAACAGATTAATCAGTGCACTCTCTGACGGCTCCAGGGAACTGGGGATGGGGCTGGGGCCTGGACTTGAGATGATGCACTCCTGCTATTCAACTGTTTGTATGATATTATTGGTTCCTCCTCCCTTTGTAACTGTCTTATTGTTCATGCTTACAGACTGCTCGTGTATAGCCTCGGATTTTGTCTTCATTGCTCGTCATATTTCATTTGCATTAGATTGTGTCGTGGTGATGTATAATTTCATTTTTTGTCTTCTGTAAGATATTGATTTTGTATGTGATTTATGGTTTTCTTTTGCTGTATGTATGGAAAATGGTAAATACAACAATAAAAAAAAAAAAAAAACAAGGCTGTCACACGGTCTCCTGGTAAAACAAATCTGCATGTGCAGTGCATAGCTATGGCTAGCAATGAAGAGTCTTCACTGCTCTTACTGTAGCAGGTTCTGGAGCGGTGGTGTCAGTTTTTGGCTGCACTACATCAGAGGTGCTGGATTCTGCAGTTTCCAGTCCAGTTGCTTCTGTACTCGCAGGCACTTCCTCCACTGGCTGCAACAAAGACACACACTGGTAAATGTCAACATTTTAAGACAATACAGCAGAAGATGAAGATTGTGAGTACATGCAGTGCGACCAAGAAGGCAAAGATGGCATTCGAAGCATAAGAGAAAGACCACTGGAAATGAAAAAACGTGAAGTTAGTTTGTGAGATCTTGATCCCTTAAACGCATTGTCTAATTAAGGTGCATTATTTCCTAATGCTGCCTAATCGATAGACTCAGTAGACCTGCCACTGATCTAGAAGACATTCCCCCAACGATAGAAGAAACCCTCCATATCCTCCAGATATGGGGACTCAATGCACCAAGGATTTTTCAACTCCACATCCCCTAACCTTTCGGACTCTTCAGGGAAGGTGGAACGGTGTGATAACTCAGATCGATGAAGAACACTTTTTGGAGGGAGGGGAAGATTTTCAGAGCAGGTCATCACAATGAATTCTAAGGGGACAGTTTGCTTGTCTGGAGGGTGAAGGTGAATCAAAGGAGACACCTGCCAAATGACTGTGAGCTGAGAGATATGCAACTCTCACACTGATGCATTTTGGTACCTATATTCCACTTTAACCATCAATTTAAAACAGTCCAGGTTGTAAATATGTGAATTTTCAAAACCCAGTCTTAACCACAGAAGACTTGAACACATGCCTCATGGTCGGCAGCAACGCCACATCAGCCCTGCTTTCAGACACCCAAAAGCAGGTCCAGTAAAACCACAAGTGAATGTGATGGAGTAGTGACACCTTTTTAACTCCACTATATTGCTTTTGGCCACTGGTGAAAATGCATTAAAAAAAAGTATGGGAACTGTGATGCTGCGCGCAATGGGGCGGGGTGAGTGAGCATGGTCAAAGGTGTGGCTAAAAAACCCAAAATATTCTGTAATTTGTTTTTTAGGTCTCTTACCTTCAGGTAACTACATATATAACAACGGACAGCTTAAATGAAAATAAAACGCAAGGTATGCTCATCAGTGGGAAATGCACTATCAGACAGTATGAAACCTCTATTGGTTAATGCACTGCGCCAGAGAGCCACAGAATTGAATCCTGGTTGGTGCAATTGGAGAATAGCGACTTGTGTGTGTTGAGTGATACAAGGTCCAAGTCAGTGACAGAAAGCACTGTGAAAATGTAAGTCATTTTTTTAAACTTGCATTACTCACAATATAAGACAGGCTGCTACAAAAGGCGCAAAAAGGTTTAAGATAAAAAAGTGATTTCAAAATATAAATTTTAGTAATACCCAGACTGTATATAGTACAAAGTTTTTTAATAACTGGCTTTTAAAAGCAAAAACTTCACAGCTTTGCCGGTAGCTCCCTTACAGTACCTCTCAAAAAAATAAACGTGTATCATCATAAAGCTCCAAGGGATTTCACCAATTAAAGCCAGTACCTGTTTACAGGCAACCTTTACATGTGCGGATTAACCAGTTGCGCACATTTGCATTTCTTTTAGGCAGTCCTGGCAAAAAGGTTTACTTATTTGTCGGTGCCTCCCTCGGTTTCACAGCACAGGAGCCCCCATGCCTTATACGTCAGCTGAAGCACTCAACTGCCAGAATTAACCGTCCCGGGAAGGTCGTCTTTTTACACAAAGTAGGGGGAACTGTTTTTCTAAAATTACAAAAATTTTGGTCACATTGTGCCCCTCAGATTCACCCCTCCCCCCCCCCCCCCAATTCGCCCACGTCTTTTGGCCGATGATTCATTCAACCAGTAGACAGAGTGCTGTATGTTTCCAGAGACTGATTGTGCTCTCCATTTCTAGCAAGTGCTTTGATCTCATCAAAAGGGTACACAGCACTTTATTACGCTGTAAAATAAATCCAATAAAGAAATAAATAGGTTTACTCACTTCAAGTATTTGAAATAGTTTCGAACGAATGTTCGAGAATGTTTTAAGAGAGCTTGTTGGTTCGGAACCTAATTTTTTCCCCTAAAGGGATCTGCCATTTACTCCCAGCAGGCTGAACAGTCCTGCCAAGTATCACGCATCGGGTGTGACTAACGCATTTCAGTGTGGTGTTCCGCATCACCGCACTGAAATGCATTGTCACGCATTTTTAATGCTACTCTGAAACTCGCCTATGCCAGGGTGCTAGCGCGCGCCGGCGCCTGTGACAGCTGTGTGCCGGCTCAGTTGCTACCTGCTGCAGACTCACTTGCCAGCAGCTGGCTCAGACAGTTAAACAGTTAAAGATCTGTCTGCTCAGCTCTGGCTGAGTGCGCTATAAAGTTACAATCTGCCCTGGCTGCATTTAATTCTCAGTCCCGCCTGTGGCGCAGCTGTCAATCACTGACCGACACTCACTGCCGAATTATACTCGACGGACCCGGGCGGGGCCTGCCCTCAGCTCAGCAGAGGTTGCTACTGGCTGTGCCACGGCGCCGTGGTGGGGGGGGATCATTCGATGTGACCCCACGTCCTGGAACACAGGAAGCAAGGTCGTCAGAAACGGCGGGGGACTCGAGGCTGAGAGAGACAGTGAGTCGAGTGCTGCCTCAGCCTGCGCATAAATTAATAAATACCCCCGGCCGCGACATGGTTGGACCCGCCCGGTACCATCATAGCGATTGCTGACAGTGTAAATGTCACTCACTGCGCAAATCTCCTTGGTTTTCTAATTTCAGTTACTTTTAGGAGAGCCTCAGTCTATGGTTACAGCTATAGTTACTGCATTCATTGCAGTCTGGAAAAGTTGAGGTCAGTCCCTTAAAGCGGAGGATCGATTCCCACGACCCACCCCGCCCAGGCAACTGCGGCGGCCGAGTCCCGTGATGTGAGGTTCCAGAGCTGTGCTTTCCTGTTACAAGCTATTGATTTCAGGTGAGATTGTCACCTGGCAGCTTCACGGATCACTCTGGTTCGTTTGTAGTGCAACACGCATGGTAGTGATTGAATTGCCGAATCATGGTTGTGGTATTATCCTAAAAAGAAGGCTTAATGGTTAAATAATTGGCGTTTATAAACTTGTTTGCTGTGAAGTGGATTTTGACCACAGTGTTATTGAAAGCAACACCAGTACGATGCGTGTGGCCTGATATATGGATCTGCAGTGTGAAATAACTGTGCCTTGTGAGGCTGAGGTTTGCCCTGTTGTTTAAAGTGCATCTGTTTGTCAGTATTTGTTGCTGCAGCTTTAGGTCTGCAGTGGGAGTGACACCTGTTGGCTTTGGGGATTGCACTTCTCTGGGCACTGGAGTCTGGGCAGGCTTTAGCTAAGCACTTAAGCTTGCTCTTATGCTTGTTCACAAAGCAGGTAGAGCTGACTTCTTGGCACAGTAGACAAATGTGTAAGAGCCAGGGAGAAGGGAGAATAATACATATCTGCATTCATATCTGTGCCCTTTTGGGGACCAGAAAGCGACGAGCAGCAGCGGTGGTACCTGCGTGAACGTGTCAGCATCTTTAAACCACAACCCTGAATGAAGAGCAGTGACAGGGTTTGAGGTTCTGACGCGGGTTGTAGTGGAGTCCAGCCAGACTCTAGGCATCAGGCACGGTAGGCACGATTGACAGGACACCCCTCTGTGAGCAGGATTCCTATCCTAGGTACATTGCCCCACGGAGCACTCTGGTTGGTATTATAACCTGTGATTTGCAGGCTCTACAGCCCTGCGGTCCAAAGTTGCACAAACATCGCTGTAATAGGGGAACTACCCCACTAAGCACTCTAGTTGGTATTAAAACCTGTGATTTTCGGGCCCTACAGCCTTGCATCCTAGAGTTGCAAAAAAAACCATGTCGTAAGTACTCCACTGAACACTCTGGCTAGTATTGGAACGTGTGATTCTCAAGATATCCAAATCTATAGTCTATAATAACCTCCAGTGAACTATCCGTCCAGGTACTGGTGACCTAGTGCCTACAGCAGTCTCCAATATTTGCATCAAACTTACTGTGGTTTCCCACTCACATTTTAACCTGCAACTTTGATTTATAATATTTTTCACTTGCTATGTTCTTTCGTTTCCCTTTTCTCTCTTTTAAACATGGTTTCCTTATGGCTGTAATCTCTCATTTCATGTATTTGTATTATATGTGATTTGTATCTCTTTTTGCGGTTTCATTTTGCCATTATTTTCTGTTCTCTAGCTCTGTTCCCTTTGTTTTTTCTTCGCCGTCATCTTTTTCCATCTCTTAATCTTGGTGTATGTATCTGTAATTGACTTTTAATTCATGTTGTTTTGCCCTTTCTCTCTTTATTTGCTGCCTTTTTCAAGCTCTGCACATTACACTAATTTCATATACTTTATTATATTTTTCTGCCATTCCTTGCTGCGCTCATTCTTTCATTTCCCCGTCTCTTTCCATTGTATTTCCTCCTCCCGTCTCTCCATTCTGCTCCTTTGTATGTAACTTGACCTGTCCGTGATTTGTCACTGCTGTTAGTGGTGTACGTACAGCAGTTCTTGAATTGTAGAGACCACAAACATGGACAGGAGTGCCACAAAAGAAGCTTGGAAGAATGTGACAGCAGACAGATAGTTGGGTCAGTGCAAGGAACCCATAGGGACATCTCTTTCCACACCTGAGATTTCAGGGTTTGCTCTTCATACTCAGTAGAGACGCCCTGGAGACCATAGTTAGGGTCCGTAGTCTGCAACTGTGGTGCACTTCTTCACAAGCTCTTTTACTTCAATAAACCAGCAATTTGGCATTCATATATCACTACTAGGCCCTCCTGCGAAGTTACAGCCCTTCCATTTCTGGTGTTTTGCAGCAGTTTTAAGATGATCTCGTTGCTCAAATGGGTGTAATTTCTGATACTTATATGTTTCCCCTGTCTTCATTGGTTGATTTTGCTCGCGAGAAAGTGTCACTCATAGTTGTTGAATGTCACTTATAAATACATTGAAATTATGAAAACGTCACACAAGCAATCTGAAACCTTGGCAGCTATGCAGGCAGTGCTTAATTTCTAAAAGAATGAGTGCAGGTGCCCAAAGCAACCCTCATTAAGTCCAACATCACACAATCTGGTGCGTTGCTGCTCCTAGGTAGACAACTCACAGCATAAACTACAGAAGGTTGTTTAAAGCCCATTCCTACTGGCTGCTCTTCTGCTGGTGCTTGGTAGACCTCCCAGAGCATATACTCGGGCTCGTTTTATAATGAAGATTCCTATAGGTTGCTTCTTTGCTACCCTTGAGTGGACACAGAGCAGAAACTGCAGCTGGTTGTTTGGTACAGATTGTATTAGACTGCTCCTCTGCCGCTCCTGTGACACACCTTTGATGACCTCGGAGTTTATAACAGAGTTAGTGAACTCATGAAACGCCAAGGCTAGCATCCTTCGCCTCACGACTCTTCCTATACTCGTCGTGGTTTAAACTGATGGGCCAGGGGCGTAACGGAAGCCCCCGCAGTGGGCAGTGGCCCCCATATCGTTCACCTCAAAGGGGGGCCCTTTGGGCTGGCAAGTTGCAAACAAATAAAACACTCAGAAGCACCAAGGCAGTTAGGGAATGGGTACTAGGGGCCCCCTTACCTTACCTTGTAGGGGACCCCCTGAGGTTTTGTTACGCCACTGTGACGAGCACTCCAAACATGGTGATATTGGCATGCTTGCATCTTTGCTCACACTTTTCCTAAACACTTGTGTACTTGCACCCACACATTTCTAGTGACGCACCTTGAGCACTCTGCTGTAAAAGCACAGCACAAAAACTCTTCCCTCATGCACCACACTATGAGACACTCACTGCCCATATACACCAACGTCACGCCTAAACGTCTTATCCCTTACTCACGTTCACTTCAGCTTCATACATCGGAGCAGTGACAAAACAAGATACGACCACAACTGCCATTTCATGCAAGATAGAGAAACACTACACACATACATCACTTGGAAGACCCATACTCTTTCCTTTAAAGCACTCCCAAAAACTAATGGCTACCGGTCTTTCAATGCTTCCAGTGCTTTGTCAAAGGTCAAATGCATTATTATGAATATAAACATCGCAGTTTTAATGGTTTTACTGTAATTATACCAACCTTCTCTGAAAGAGGACCTTCATGTGCTACGAGGCAAGAAAGAACTGGGAACTATACACAAGGGAGCGACAACTCAAATCAAAAAGTAAGACAAATCAATCAGGATTTATAAAGCGCTGCAAATTACCCGTGAGGGTTTCAAGGCGCTGGAGTTGCTAGCTGCTTCGCAGCGAAAGCAGTGAAAAACGAGGCAAAAGCAGGAGAAATCACTCAGAAAAAAGGGGAGGAAAGGAAGGAGAAAGCAGTAAAAAGGCAAAAGCAGGAGAAAGCACTCCGAAAAACAGGGGGGCGGGAGCAGTAAAAAACCAGGCAAAAGCAGGAGAAACCACTCAGAAAAACGGGGGGGGGGGAGGCAGTAAAAAACCAGGCAAAAGCAGGAGAAACCACTCAGAAAACAGAGGAAAGGGAGGAGAAAGCAGAAAAAAGAGGCAAAAGCAGGAGAAGGCATTCAGAAAAATGGGGAGAAAGCATAGTGGGGCAGCAGCATGGGAGAGCTGGGCCTGGGACCTACTCAATGGGGTCGTGCTGCGGCCTCCATTAAGTAGGTCCTGGGAAGCAGGAGGGGCGCTGGGAGATGGTGGGCGGGGCTAGGTGGGAGCAGCACACAAGGAAAAACAAGAAGCAGTAAAAAAAAATTAAAAAACGGGAAAAGCACTCAGAAAAACAGGGGAGAGGAAAGAGAAAGCAGTAAAAAACAAGCATTATCATAGCCAATAGGTCTCGCTATTGGGACCTTATAAGTATTTAGTTATGCAGCACAATATCCTTGGTGCAACAACATTAACTGTTGCATAGTTAAACACTTATAAGGTCCCAAAGGCTAGACCTATTGGCTATGCCAATGCTTGTTTAAATCTAGAATGAAACAAACAGTTTGCCAAGAGTGGTTTAATTGGATATTTTTGAACAAAGATGGATGTACCTCTCTTCAATTGGAAAGAAACTTCTAAATAGCAGGATGGTCAGGCTGATCAGAACAGATACTCCTATCTATGAGAATTATTGGGTTTGTATTTATCATCATCATGTATGTCAACTGGGCTTTTAAGCGATCAGCAAATCAGACTTTAAGACCAGGTTTTTGCTGGATCAACAACACGTTTTGCGTGCGAGACGGCGTGGGCTTGAGGATTATACAGCTATGGATTATCGCTTCACATACAATATTACCAGGCTTTCCGCTACACTTTTGCCGACGTTCTGTAAAACGTTCTGTGTGTCAAATATTATTCAATAAAACGCACATCGGTTTGGGGTCATTTGAAAACCAGGTTTCTATTACAACAAGCAAAATCGAGCTACTGCACTTTGATGAAATCTCCATTTTGATGTTTACTTTTCCCACTGTTGACGATGCAATTACAAACCTAAAACTTCTTACTACTGTAACTCACCTTACTGAGGTTGTATCTTTTCCTGATAACTAAATGATGCCAACCTCAACATTTTCTTGGTGCCTCTTATGTGTCATGAAACTCTATGGTGCTACGGCAAGAGCGTCTGTACAAAAGCCATGATCACTGAAAGGAGACTGTTACACTGTAGAGCACGGGTACTCATAGTACGGCCCGGCAAGCCTTCCTTGGCGGCCCGCGGACCTTTGCTCTAGCCCCACCCCCTCCCCCACTGACCCCGCCCCCACCGGTGCGGCCCTCGGCCACAAACCACACTGTAAATTTGGCCCCCGGTAGAAAGTTTGTGAGTACCCATGCTGTAGAGTAACATGTAGAAAGTGAGCCAGGTGTGCTAGTTCTCTATGGCTATCCTGCATCAGACCATGACGACTATATTTACATCAGTGGGCCCGATACTCTGATGTCTTGCGCTTATATCTGCCGAGACACCTAAAGCCCCGGTACTGAGCTCTCAGCTGTTGTCAAGGATTGCGCTGGGGGCGGGAGGGAGAGAGAGAGAAAGGGAAAGAGTGAGAAAGGGAAAGAGTGAGAAAGAGAGAGAGGGGGAGAGAGAGAGCGAGAGAGGGGGAGAGAGAGAGCGAGAGAGGGAGAGAGAGAGAGAGAGAGGGGGGGAGAGAGAGAGAGCGAGAGAGAGAAAGAGCGGGAGAGAAAGAGAGAGGGGAGAGAAAGAGAGAGGGGAGAGAAAGAGAGAGGGGAGAGACGGAGAAAGAGAGAGAAAGCGAGAGGAGAGAGGAAGCGAGAGGAGAGAGCGAACATGATCCGTACTACCTCCTATGTTGTGTTACCAACTAACATTTTCACAAGAGAAAAAGACGACGAGACATTAAACTGTAAATGCATAGAAAAACACACATTTCTACCTACTGTATTATTTTTCGTTATACTGCTCCTATCATTCTTACGTTATATAATTTTATAGTAAGTTACTAAGTCTCAAAACAAGTTATTTGCAGCTGCGCTTAATCTGGCCACAAACAGAGAAAAACAATGCATTAAATTCGGGAATCAAAATCAGTCCTGTAGGCAAAAGGCCACCTCAAGCTATCCACTAAAACTGAATTGTTAACGGCAAAACTGGCATTCAAAATTAAGTTATGCTCCGCATACTAGAATAGGCTAATGTAACTGCTGTTTACGCAAGGAAACTAGCATTTTCAAAAAAGCAATGCAGCTTCGGAGTCAAAAATACTTGCATCAAGGCCGATTTTGTGTACAACAGACAAACACGGAATACTAATACTTAGTGAGAATCTTTGGCTTCTGCCTGCACTGAAATACAAACTGGGAGGCCAGGAAATGGCAGAACGTCACATCAGCGGAGGATCTGGGTTAATAAGGCAGCAGGTTGGCTTGCCCATCAAAACTTCCAATGCGTCCTTGTTCGCTCAAGTGTGAAGGTCTTTGAAAAAAACACGAGCGAAGGCTGAGGGACGCTGGGACTCAACATCGGTAAACTGCTCCATGAAAATACAGTAAAACACTTTGAAGAAAAGCATCACAACATAAGAACGGACTCCGTTATGAGTGCACAGCACACATTCAGTACATGAGATCCCTCTATACTTGTCCTAACAGGAATTTGTACTTTAAAAGGTATGCTTCCAGTACAAATCGTGTGCAAGGCAGTGCACACAGTCCTCTGCGTGGCTGTAAGGCAGCCTTTTAAAGTGCCAGCGCAAGGGATGACAGCAGCAGCAGACAACCTCAATATATGACTCTGTGCTGTGTTTTAGGCCTTGCGCAACGCAGCGCATGCGCTTCCTGAAAAGTTAATAAATATAGGTCATAGTTTCCTCGAACCGAAATCCCTTAAAGAGAAGCAGCCTTAAAAAGTAGAAGCAGCACGGCTGGAATGTCTGCACTTAAGCGCCAGAGTGATGTGGCAAGTTCTCCAGGCGCCTACGACACTTTATAACCCTGAGTAGCTGAACCCCTAATGAGAACACAGCCCTAAAACTGCGTCAGAGTGGAGAGATGGAAGCACCCCTCCAGACTACCGACCTCGAGACACCAACCACCATCATAAAAACCAACCAAGCACATACCTAGCCAAGCGCCTCGGCAGCGACGTTATCACATTTATACTAATTGCCCCCTCAGGAAGCCGCTCAGCAGAATCTAGAAATGTCAAATGGTTCCTGCCCAGCAAATGTTCATTTGCTCTAATCAATCATGCTAATTTGCTAGCCCTGACGAGAAATTGCAAATTATTTTCAGCACAAGAAATGGGCAATGTTTACTCCTCACGCAGATACACATCGCCATGATGGCTGCCTATACAGACATTGATTACACAAACATTTTAGTAGCGCAAACACACAATACTGAAAGACTTACTTTACACGCAATGGCAGTAAATCTATCCCTAGTCACCAGTGTACGAGATATCCGAGCGACTGGAAATGTTAACTGGATTTTTGGCAACTCATGCCGCCCTCATGTTATGCATACTAATAAAGACAAGCGCGCGCGCTCGCACGGCAGCAGGGGGAGGGGGAGAGGAGGGAGCCTGCGCGATTCACTTGCGGGAGCGAGCGGCGCCAGGAGCTATAATTGCTACCATATGGCGCCAGCTGCTCGCTCCCGCAAGTGAATCGCCAAACGTGCACGCGTTGCCATTGAAGGCAATGGAACGCGTGCACGTTTTTGGCTGATAAAGCCGAATCGATTACAAAAGGTCTTTCCTGCGTATGCGCGCTGCGTAGGCGAGACCTAAAAAAAGGCAAAAGCAGGAGAAAGCACTCAGAAAAACTGGGGGAAAGGAAGAAATCTGTGAAAAATGAGGCAACAGCAAGCCAAGAGAAAGCACTCAGAAAAACTGGGAGGAGGCAGAGTGGTGCAGCGGCACAAGAGAGCTGGGCCTGGGACCTGCTCTGGCCTCAGAACAAAACCAATAAACTGTACTATCGGTTTAAATAGCAGATAACAACAGGCTATACAGCATGTCCATTAACAATAAGTCGAGGGTGCGAGTCTGGTTAGCTGCCTAATGCCAAAATTAATCATAATGATGTGAAACAGTATTTGAGTAAGATGGGCATGTGGGAGTATTCCTCTGATTTCTTGTTAATGTTAAAATAATTTATTGATAAATGCCTTAACTTTTCAAGTGAAATCACAGTATGTTAGAAGTTCCTCGATTTAGAACGATACCTATATCCTTATGTATTCATAATATATTACATTCATTTTTTAAGTGGCCCCCGCCGTTGAGGGTAGTCTCAGTAACACAGATGCTCAATTCAATAGTTTTAGCGATCATGCTATTTTAACTGGTGTAATAACTTTGAATTCCAGAGAGAAGGCTTCGCATTTCATTATCGATCGACCCATACTGACCAGAAAAAACGGCTATCAGTTTAAAGGGGCTCAAATCGATAGGTTTAAATTTATTCCAGACATAATAAAAACAACCCAAACTAGTATTGGTAGTTGTTTGGACCTAGCCACAGCACCTACCATCCTGGTCTCATCCTTTACGAATCTTTTAGAGCACATAGAGGCGGCTCTTACTTGCAAAGGAAATGGAAAGAGCTCTAAACAAAATGGATGGTTTGACTCTCCCTGTGCTAAAGCCAGGAAAGCCCTTACTACAGCTCTTAAAACTCGGCCACGAGATCAGACACAGATTGCCTTATTCCGCAATCGGTTTAAACTGGCTAGGAGAAAAAGGGAGGACAATGAGGGAGGCGATCTGGGAACGGCTTGCCCAGGCAACTACATCAGGCAACAGCAGAGTTTTGGGGTATAATCAAGTCACCTTATTTCAAGGCCCAAAGGGACCCAACGCTAGATACCAATGTTGGTGAGGAGGAGTGGGTGGAGCATTTTGTTAACATCTTCTCGCCCACCCTTACTCCTGCAGTTTTCCCCGCTGTTCTTTCGTCTGGAAGGAGGGCATTTCTGTCATTCTCGCTTACTGAGGTTAGGAAGGCCTTATCGAAATGTAGCCCTGGCAGAGCCCCTGGCCCGGATGGGGTCCCAATAGACTTCTTCCAGGACAATTTCGACCTTTGGGCTCCCTTATTGACCAATGTTTTTAATAATATAGCAATAGTAGGCCTACCCCCTTCATGGAACACAAGTATAATTGTTCCTATCCATAAAAAAGGGGACAAGAGTAGCCCAAAAAATTACAGACCTATTTCCCTTTTAGATACTACAGCGAAACTCATGGGTCGTCTGCTTTTATCCAGGTTAGATGCTTGGGTAGCTGATAATGATATCTTAATGCAGTCCCAGTATGGGTTTCAACGGGGCAAAGGAACTGTAGATCAGTGCCTGAACCTCTCCTTGATTATTGATAAATATACCAGGGCTAAGGGTGGGAAAATCTATCTTGCCTTTATGGACCTTTCAGCAGCGTTTGACTGCGTTTCCCACCCAAATCTCTGGTATATTTATTTTTTTATTTTTTTTATTTTCAAAAACCTTTATTGACAAAATTGCAGAGATATAATACATACTTGCATCGAATCAAAGCACCGTATACATTAGTACATTTGCCGTTAAAGCAGAAAGCCAGCAAGACAGATCAGCATGAGGCTACAACTTTGACAGACACCACGAGGGCACATTTGGGCAGCAAACCACTGCAGTGGAGGATCATATAGACTTTGGGAAAAAGGAGCAGGCCTGACCGGAGGGGAGTAAGGACAGGGAAAGGGGGGGCTACTGACCAACACCGGCGGCCACCGCGGGCAGAATGCCGGCAGGGAGCGCGGGAGAGGCAGACTGGCTCTGGGGTGCACGAGTATGGAGTTATGTAACTAGGGGGCCCCAAATATCAAGCGGGCGAGATCTTGCGGGCATGAGATCCCAGAATTCAGAAAGTAGGGTCTGGCAACGTGATGCATCCTCGAGCCATTGGGCGAACTTAGGCGCAGGACTACGGCCCCAGCACATGGACACCCTACGTCGCGCGAGGACAAGCAGCATGCAATCAAGCGGCGGGAGGGGACTGGGCAATATTTAACAAAGCCTAGGAGGCATAGCGGGGGATCAGGCTGAACAGGAGAAGAGGTGATGTCGGATATTGCAGAACAGACCTCCCGCCAGTAGTCGGAGACCTTTGGACACAACCAAGCAAGATGGGAGAAGTCCGCGGCAGGAGCAGAACTGCGCAGGCATCTGTCACTGGGAATGAGTCCCAATTTGTGAAGCTGAACAGGGGTACGATAGAGCCTGTGCAAATATTTAAAATGTATGAGGCGCAGGCGATAGTTCGGAGATAATAGCTTCGTTTGGTTGCAACAGTAAAGCCAATCGGCCTGGGAAATATCCACACCCAGGTCCTCGCCCCATGCCAAACGAGCACGGTCGGTGGAGATAGAAGTGGCCGCCAGCGTGAGGGCATAGAGTTTAGTAACCAACCTCCGAGGAGTTGGAGACGAATATAAGAAATCGAGAGTGGTCATCGAAGGAGGGGGCTGAGGGAACGTGGGATGCAGCTCCCTACAGATGGCCCGCAACTGATAAAAAAGTAGAGTGTCCATGGGACCAGAATCGGCAGCGGGAGAATAGAACGTGTCCCCCGGGTAGAGGTCCGCTAAAGTTGTCAGACCTAGGCGGGAGGCGTGCCTAGCCATACCGGAGGGCTGAACAGGAGGGAAGGCAGGGTGCCGAACAATCGACATGTTATTTGCCGATAACAACGGAGCATCAGACAGACGGCGTAGACCATCCCAGGCCCAACGCAGGGTCTCAACCGTGTCTACTACAGTGCGTGGGCGTTTGGCAGGGGCAAACAGGGCGGTAGCAAGCGGCCACGGGGCCGCAAGATCAGCTTCAACCGCCACGTGCAGCTGGAAAGGAGTGGGATGGATCCAGAAATGCAAAAAAACTGGCCTGAGCACTTAATGCGTAGAGCTTAAAGTTAGGGGCACCCAGGCCACCACACGACATCGGGAGGGTGAGAGTGTCATACGCTATCCTGGGTTGTCTACCCGCCCAAACAAGAGAGATGATCAGCGAGCGGATCCTACGAAAAAAGTGGGCTGTGAGAAGGACAGGGATGTTCAGGAAGAGATACAGGAATTTTGGGAGTACCACCATCTTGGTAATGGCAATACGGCCAGCCAGCGATAGAGGAAGCCGATTCCAGTGGGGTATCTTGGACTCAAGCCAGTCCACCGCACAACCAAAATTAGCCCTCCAGAGTTCATCCACATCCCTGCTAAGCCAGATACCCAAATAGCGAGTAGGACCAGACGCCCAGGCGAACGGGTAGTCCGGGGCAAAGGGCGTAGTGGCGTCCGTGAGAGGGAAGAGAACTGACTTACTCCAGTTCACTTGGATACTGGAGTATCCGCCAAACCGTATGATCTCACGCACCAAGGGGCTGAGATTTTCTTGGGGGTGACGAACATATGTGATATCGTCCGCGTACATGGAGACCAAGAGGGCGCGGGCGGCAAAGCCAATGCCCCTCTGAGTATGGTGTTGATGAAGCCTGGCGGCCAGGGGCTCCATTGCGATGGCAAAGAGCATGGGCGAGAGCGGGCACCCCTGGCGGGTGCCACGCCCAATAGGGATGGGGTCAGAAATCTGTCCATTAATCCGAAGACGTGCGGTGGGGAGAGTATAGAGGAGCAGTATCTTGCGTATGAATATAGGGCTGAAGCCAAGGCGTGGGAGAAGAGAGAATAGGAAGGGCCACTCCAGGGTATCGAAGGCCTTGGTGGCATCGAGGAGAGCTGCAACTGCGGGGAGAGCTGGGTTTATCTGATGAAGGACGGATAATATGGTCCGAAGATTATGTGAAGCGGTGCGTCCGGGAATGAAGCCGGACTGATCAGGGCGGGCAATGAGAGGCATGAGAAGAAGAAGGCGCGAAGCGATTAGTTTTGCAAAGATTTTATTGTCCGTGTTGATAAGGGACAGGGGGCGGTAGGAGTCACGGCATTCAGGGGGTTTGCCCGGCTTGAGAAGAAGTGTAAGCATAGCCTCACGGAGCGATGGTGGGAGGAGACCGCGCTCGAAGGAATCATTATACATAGCAGCCAGGTGTGGTACCAGAAGAGGGGCGAAGGTCTTGTAGAATGAAACGGGAAGACCGTCCAAACCAGGGGCCTTGTCGCCAGGCATACCATTGATGGCTGCGAGTATTTCCTCTTTAGAGAAGGGCTCGTCAAGGAATTCACGATGATAGTTTTCAAGCCATAATAGCTCGAGGGTGTCGAACTATTGGTGAAAGACCTCGCGTGATGGGGAGGAGCCCGCAGTGTATAATTGCGTGTAGTACTCCGTAAATCGCGCCTGTATTTCCTCAGGAGAGGTAGTTCGAGTAGAGCCACCATCCTGAAGTGCTGTGATGAAGGATGCGGCGCGAGGAGGGCGGAGAAGGTTGGCGAGGTTTTTACCGGGCCGGTCGCCCTCGCCAAAGCGGCGTGCCCGGGCCTCTCTGCCGAGGAAGGAGAGCTCTCTGTTGGCCTCCTCAGTAAATTCAGAGTGTTTCTCGCGTAGGCGAGCTAAAGTGTCAGAGCTGGGACAGAGAGCCTGGGCAGAGTCCAAAGATTTGATTTCCGATTCTAGCCTGTCAAGAGTGCTGCGTATGGAGCCCAAGACCCCGGATTGCTTAGAGATGCATTCGCCGCGAATAACAGCCTTGAATCCCTCCCAGAGGGTGGAGGGAGAGTCCACAGAGCCCTCGTTCAGCTCAAAATAGTTGGTAATTGCGGTCTGGACCTCGTCACAGAAGACATAGTCTCGAAGTGCATTAGGGGGGAGCCGCCAGGTGAAGGCCCGCCGGGGGGAGTGAGGTAGTCGAAGGTTAAGATGAACCGGTGCATGATCCGAGAGGGTGCGCGCTAAGTGGTCTGCGGAGACAAGCCAGGAGAGGACATCAGGAGTGGTGAGCCAGAGATCTAGACGGGACCAGCAGCCGCGAGTTCCAGTAACGCAAGTGCCCTCGCGGGCCTCTGGACGCATGTGGCGCCAAGCGTCATAAGGAAAATGCTACTTACCAGTATGCATCTGTTCTTGGCATGTAGAGCTGCAGATCCTCACACTGTGCATTAGATCGCCATCTGGTGTTGGGCTCGGATGCTTGCACTTTGTTGTTGTCTTCGAAGAAGTCTTTGTAGTCATGTGATAGGTGACTCCTCCTTAGGACAATAGTGCGCATGGGCATCGACTCCATCCTCAGATTGTTTTTCGCCATATTGGGGAGTGATGGAGTTAGTAGAAAAGAAAAGAGATGTCCATGTGTGTGTATCTAATTAAGATAGGACTGGAGCACATACAGGTCCCGGGAGGTGGGTGGGCGTGTGAGGATCTGCAGCTCTACATGCCAAGAACAGATGCATACTGGTAAGTAGCATTTTCCGTTCGAGGCATGTGAGCTGCAGAGCTCACACTGTGCATAGACTGTACAGCAGTATCTCCCCTAGCGGTGGTCACCTGTATGTGTTGCAGTAGTTTGAAAAAGGGTTTTAAGGACAGCTTGGCCCACGGAAGCTTGTTGCTTGGCTTGCACATCAACACAATAGTGTTTAGTGAAGGTGTGTGTTGTAGACCACGTGGCTGCCTTGCATATGTCTTCTAGGGGAATGTTCCCTAAGAATGCCATGGAGGCCCCTAGTTTGCGTGTTGAGTGCGCTCTAGAGGGAACTGATAATGTGCGTTTGGCTTTTTGGTAGCAGATTTGGATACATTTAACAATCCACCTTGCAACCCCGGCTTTTGAGATGGGATTACCTTTGTGTGGTGGAGAGAAAGCCACAAACAATTGTTTGGTTTTGCGAAAGGATTTGGTTCTGTCAATGTAATACATAAGGGCTCTTTTGACATGTAGGGTGTGGAGAGCTCTTTCTGCCACGGAATCTGGGTTTTGGAAGAACACAGGTAGTTCTACTGATTGGTTAAGGTGGAAAGGCGAAATGACTTTGGGAAGGAATTTTGGGTTTGTTCTGAGAACTACCTTTTTATGATGTATTTGTAAGAAAGGCTCTTGTATAGTTAGAGCTTGTAGTTCACTGACTCTCCTGAGAGAAGTGATTGCAATTAGAAACGCAACTTTCCATGTAAGGAATTGAAGTTCACATTTATGTAAGGGTTCGAAAGGTGGACCCATGAGCCTGGTAAGTACTATATTAAGATTCCACACTGGGGAAGGTGGTAATCTGGGAGGTATGATCCGCTTAAGGCCTTCCATGAAGGCTTTAATGGCGGGAACTTTGAATAGTGATAAGTGTTGTCTGTTTTGCAAGTAAGCAGCAAGGGCTGCGAGGTGCAGACGTATGGATGAGTATGCAAGACTACATCTTTGCAAATGTAGCAAATAGCAAATGATGTTTTGCGTAGAGGCTTGTAATGGTTGGATGTTATTATTAGTGCAGTAAATAGCGAATCTTTTCCATTTAGCTGCATAGCAGGCTCTGGTAGTTGGGCGTCTAGCTTCTTTTATAACGTCCATGCAGTCTGGGGGTAGGTTAAGGTAACCGAATTCTAGGACTTCAGGAGCCAAATTGCAAGGTTCAGCTGAGATGGATCTGGGTGCATTATCTCTCCATGGCTCTGCGTTAGCATTGTTGGGGAGAGGTGTAGTCTTTGGTATGGGACTACTGATAGCTCCAGTAGTGTGGTGAACCACGGTTGGCGTGCCCATGTAGGGGCTACTAGTATCATTTTGAGAGACTGTTGTCGAAGCTTGCGTACTACAAGTGGGATGAGTGGGAGCGGTGGAAAAGCGTACACAAATCTGCCGGACCAGTTCATCCATATCGCATTGCCCTTGGACTGCGGGTGTGGAAACCTGGCGGCGAAGGTTGGGCATTTGGCGTTTTGGTGTGTGGCGAACAGATGCAAGTCTGGCTGGCCCCACATCTGGAAGAAAGGTAGAAGAACTTGTGGATGTAGTTCCCACTCGTGAATCTGTTGTGTCTGTCGACTTAACAGATCTGCAATCTGATTGTGAACCCCTGGTAGGTGTTCTGCTAGAAGGTATATGTTTTGTGGAATGGCCCACCTCCAAATGTCCTGTGCTAGTTGGGACAGTTGTGGAGAGTGTGTCCCCCCTGTTTTTGTATATAGTACATAGCTGTGATGTTGTCTGTTCGGATCAGGACAGCTTTGTTTTGTACGTGGAGTTGAAAGGACTTGAGAGCTAGGAATATAGCTAGTAACTCTAGGTGGTTGATGTGGAGCAGCTTCTGCTGAGTGGTCCACTTGCCTTGTGTTGTATGGTGTAACAGGTGTGCTCCCCATCCTGTAAGGGATGCGTCCGTGGTTAGTACTACTTGTGGAACCGGCTCTAGGAACGGCCGCCCCTTGGACAAATTGTTGGTGTTCCACCACTGCAGAGAGCGATGTGTGCGGCTGTCCACCAACACCAGATCTGTAAGATGTCCCTGAGCCTGGTTCCATTGGCGCGCTAGGCACTCTTGTAGAGGACGCATTTGAAGTTTTGCATGAGGGACGAGAAAAATGCAGGATGCCATCATGCCGATGAGCTGCATAAACACTCTGGCTGGAAGAGAGTGTTGCATTTGAAACCTGGGGACAAGGGTTTGTATACTGGCTATCCTGGCTGGGCTGGGGTAAGCTAGAGCAGTGGAAGTGTTTATTGTGGCTCCCAGATATTGAAGGACATGGGAGGGCTGAAGGTGGGACTTGGTATAGTTTATTGTGAACCCCAAGTTGTGTAATGTTTGTATCGTTTGGTGGGTGTGTTGGACACACTGGTTGGATGATTTGGCTTTGATAAGCCAGTCGTCCAGGTATGGGAAGACATGTATTTGTTGTCTTCGTAGATGCGCTGCTACTACTGCAAGGCATTTGGTAAACACTCTTGGAGCAGTGGTGACTCCGAATGGGAGTACTTTGAACTGGTAGTGCTGTCCATTGAGAACGAACCTTAGATACTTCCTGTGAGCAGGATGTATGGGAATGTGGAAGTAGGCGTCCTTGAGGTCTAATGTGGCAAGGAAGTCTTGTTGTTGTAGTAAGGGAAGCACTTGTTGGAGAGTGATCATGTGAAAATGATCTGAGTGTATGTATTGATTGAGAGGTCTGAGGTCTAAAATAGGCCTGAGAGTGCCGTCCTTCTTGGGAATGAGGAAGTACAGGGAGTAAACCCCTGTGCCCTGCTGTAGCAGAGGCACTGGCTCTATGGCGTGCTTTTGAAGCAGGGAAAGTACCTCTTGTTGTAAAAGTGTAAGATGGTCTGTGGACATTGGACGCTGCCTGGGTGGTATGGTGGGGGGGGTAGCTGTTAACTCCAGGCAGTAGCCATGTTGGATAATCTGTCTCACCCACCTGTCTGTTGTAATGGAGTTCCAGACAGGCAGGAACTGTGATAGCCTTCCCCGACAGGGGTGTTGTGGTCGGGGGAAGTGGAGGAAAGTCACTGTTTGGGAGTGGTGGAGGTACGGATGTTGTTATTATTACCTCGACCTCTGCCCTTAGAGTTGTTGCCTCTGTAACCACCCCTAAAGTATCCTCTATTAGGAGAGGTTTGGGTGTTTGTTCGATAGGAAGAGGAACTGTCTGCGGTGGTATTCCTGGAGCCCCCTCTGTAAAAGGAGCGGCGAAAGGAGCCACGTTGCTGCGGGGACTGCAATGCTCCCATTGATTTGGCAGTGTCAGTATCCTTCTTCATCTTTTCTAGTGCTGTGTCGACAGCAGGACCAAATAGTTGGTTTTGGTTAAATGGCTGGTTTAGTATGGTAGTCTGGACTTCTGGCTTAAAACCTGAAATGCGAAGCCAGGCGTGTCGTCTGATAAGCACGCTAGTGTTAACTGACCTAGCGGCGGTGTCGGCTGCGTCTAAGGCGCACTTAATGGAGGCATTGGAAATAAGTTTGCCTTCTTGAATGAGGTCAGTGGCTTGTGTTTTGTATTGATCAGGTAGATGTTGAAGGAGGGTTTCTAGCTGATCGTAGTGTGCCCTGTCGTACCTAGCTAGTAGAGCTTGGGTGTTAGCGATGCGCCAGATGTTGGTGGCTTGCGCAGCTACGCGTTTGCCAGAGGAATCTAACAATTTGGATTCTTTATCAGGGGCGGAGCATCCCCTGAAGTTTGGGAATTGGCGCGTTTTCTGGCATTAGAAACGACCAGTGAGTCAAGGGGGAGCTGACCTTTGATGTAGGTGGGGTCATCGGGGGCAGGTCTATACTTTTTATCCACTCTAGGATTAAGGATCCTGGCTCTGACCGGGTCGTTAAAAATTTCAGGTGCATGTTTAATGACACCCTTGATCATGGGCAAAGTTTGAACAGTTTTTTGAGACCGTTCAAAAGTGTCTAGAAGAAAATCTTCCTCTGGTTGGTCGGTGTGAATATGCACCCCATGAAAAACGGCCGCCCTATGTATGAGTTGCCCAAAACCTATGTGATCATCTGGTGGAGATGGTTTTGTGGGATAAGGTGGAGGGCTGGGGAGGTCTGTAGGGTCTGGGGGTCATTATAACCCCAGTCATCCTGTGGTGGATTATCTGGATCCAGATATAAATTATGAGGGTCATCCCCGTACCCCATGTTGTCCTCATACTCATGTGGGGGAGAATCCGCAGGTTGAGGAGGTGTGATAGGGATGTGGAGAGGAGGGGTGTTAGAGAGAGGTATAGGGGAAGAAGGAGGCATAGGGGAAGCGGAAGAGTCCTTCTTCTTTGGAGGGACAGGCTTGTGACGTGGCACAGAGGAAATGTGTCCTGTTTTAGGATTGATATAAAGTTTGTGTTGATTAGGATCGATGGGATCCGGTGTAAACAGTTCCTCTCCTTGAATATTAGTTTTCGGCGCCGACTTTTTCGGTTCCGAACGTGGTGATGGCTTCTTTAAATGTTCCTTTGCTTTAGAAGGCGTCGAGGCGTCCTTCGGCTTAGCTACAGGCTCGACCGGCTTTAGTTTAGGGGTGTGTCGAGTAGCTTCGGTTTCGGTGCCGAGGGATCCGCGTGCTTGGAGGCGGATTTGGGGACCGAACTGGATTTCGGCGCCGGGTGGTCTTTGTGTTTCGGCGCCGAAGGTGCCGGTGTAACGGGCACATGTGGTTTGGTCGGTGCCGAGGAACTAGAAGGCTTTGTTTTCTTGTTCGGTGCCGAGCCCGGAGGCGGGGCGTCCGAAACACGTTTACGGTCTCGACTGGGGCCCGTAGGCGAAGTACTGACCGGTGCCTTCGATTTTGCAGGGAGGGTTGGGGCAGGGGCAGTAGTACTCACACGCTGCCCTGAAGGGATGGAACTGTCGGAGTCCTCTGCCTCGGAGATGATAGCGAGGTCTTCGGAGTCTTCTTCCGGAACATCGGGACCCTCGTCGAAGATGTTGACGGGTTCCGGAGCGGACCTGTGCGCCATGATGTGCCTTCGGGCTCGACGATCGCGGATTGTCTTCTTGGAGCGGAAGGAGGCGCAGGCCGGACAAGTGGCCTCGTTATGGTCTGGTGAGAGGCACCGATTACAGACCTGGTGGTGGTCACTGTGAGGAAACTTTGCTCCACATTGGGGGCATTTTCGGAATGGCGTCCTTTCCATGGGCAGTAGGCCTTACGGCGTCGATGGGCCCAACGGCCCGCGTCGACGGCTGGAAAGGAGATCGAGGAAGGGACGTCGAGATGTCGATGTCGGTATCAGGCGTTGAAAAGTGGAAAACGCTGCAAAAAAACAAGTTTCGAACCGGAGTGTCGAAATTGCATCCGAACCCGATGGCGGAAAAAAACAATCTGAGGATGGAGTCGATGCCCATGCGCACTATTGTCCTAAGGAGGAGTCACCTATCACATGACTACAAAGACTTCTTCGAAGACAACAACAAAGTGCAAGCATCCGAGCCCAACACCAGATGGCGATCTAATGCACAGTGTGAGCTCTGCAGCTCACATGCCTTGAACAGGGAGTTTTCAGAAAGGATGGAGTTAAGAAGAGCCATGGAGCGTGGGTGGGAGGCATAAGGGCCGGAACGGTCCAAGGCAGCAGAGAGTGTAACATTAAAGTCCCCCCCCCCCCCAGAGGAGTGCGGCGGGGCCTAGGGACGAGATAAGGTGCCAGATGTGCGCAAAAAAATCCGGGTCATCCGCGTTGGGGCCGTACACTGCAGCAATCGTTAAAGGTTGGGCCTGCAGGGAGCCATGAATAATAACATAGCGCCCCTCAGGATCTGTGAGTGTCTGGGTGGTTTGCCAAGGGAGACCCCTGCGCATCAAAATGGACACCCCCGAGAATAGTTGGAGTAGAATGAGGAGTGTGATTCTCCCCAGTGTCGGGAATGTAATCTAATGGCAGTTGCAGGTAGCAGGTGGGTTTCTTGTAGCAGACAGATATCCACTTTGTGCCGACGGAGGTGGGCGTGGATGAGCCTGGCTTTGCGGTGGTCATTGAGACCACGGATATTCCAGGTCCAAAATATAGTATCTGTCATGCTGTGTTAATGTAGGGAAGGGAGGAGCGCAGTGCGGTGAGAGCGGTCAGAGGCTTAGGGTGCGGACGCATGGTGGTGCGATCTGACTGAAGAGGAGGAGTGATATAGCAAAGTAGGGTGTACAAAGGAGCCAGCAAGCGCCGGGCTGGGCGGGGGGCTGAGCATAAAAGGAGGAACAGTAGCCACAGGCTGGAAGACGGCAGGTGGAATCGTACCTAAGAGAGTGGCCTGAGGAATGTGCGACGTGCAACGCACCAGGGCGGTACAGGAAACATGTGTGGCGGTAATGTGATGCAAGCAAGATGTCAATAAAATATCCAGACATATAAACAACATCGCCTCAGAAGGAGGCAGAACAACGCCAAGAGCCCCCCACCCCCCACCCAAACAGACCCCCCACTCGAATTGAGAGGCAAGAACATAAAATATGCAAAAAAACAACATAATGCAGACAGTCAAAGACAATAGCGCCTCAAAGGGAGGACGCGAATACCCACATCCCACCCTCCCCCCACACCAACCCCCCAAACCGGTTGAGAAACCACCCACAGCCACCCCAGGAAACCGCAACTTGGAAAGGGGGAATCAATAGCGAAAGTGGGAATTATCCCGTGGAGGCATGGCGTCGCTCAGCGTACACCCCTGCCGGGGGAGTTAGGGTGGCCAAGCCAGAAGTGAGATCAGACTGCAAGATACATCTCAACATTGAAAGAGGAACCACTGTATCCGACCTCCAGGCGCAGCACAAGGAGGCAAACATTCAAGAAGGACCAGGGGGCGCTAAGTTGACGTGTCCAACATGCGAACATACAGTTAAGGAGGGAGAGATGGACAGCCAAGGGCACATGAGAAGATCAAGTCAGTCATTATCGCTGAGGTTGGCTGCAACTGAGTCCTGAGAGGATGCAGGGGCGGAGCAATGGGAGCGATCCAGGTTCTTGGCGAAGGCGAGAGCGCCCTTAGGGTCTGGGAAGATCAAAGTCTGGGACCCCTGCTTGACACGCAGTTTGGCCGGGTAAGCGAGAGAATATGAGATCTCATGTTTTTGTAGAATGCGCTTTGCGGGCAGGAACTCACGTCGGGCAGCCTGTACAGCTAGGGTATAGTCGGGGTAAAATGACAGTGAGTTGCCCTGGTGGCGGATATCACCTTTGTCCCTGGCGGCCCGGAGAATTGCGTCTCGGTCGCGGAAATTGAGGATTTTGGCGAGGATAGGACGCGCTGGCAGTCCAGGGGCAGGACGGGGGCCAAGGGAGCGGTGCGCTCTTTCCACAATGAAGACGGGGGAGAGCACGTCACCAAACAGTTCGCGCACCAGTTGTTCCACGTAGTCCTCCATCCGCGGGATGTTGGTGGACTCAGGCACCCCCGTGATGCGGAGGTTGCTCCTACGGGAACGCGCCTCCAAATCCTCATTCTTGGAGCGAATTAGTTCTAGGATCCTGTCCATTTGGAGGAGTTTTTGGTGGTCCTGAGTGGCAGCATCTTCGGCGTCGGAGACCCTCGACTAGACATGCAGCAGGCGGTTGTCGTGGGAGTCCACACGGGATTTAACCGCATCCAGGCGGGAGGACAGCTGTTCCAACTGAGTAGCGATGCCAGAGACCGCGGATTTGACCTCTAACATGATGGCCTTGAGGTCATCTTCACGAGAGGTGGCCATCTCAGCAGGGGCAGTCTGGTCGCACCCGTCGGTGACTGCGCCCTCCTGGCGCGTCTACCTGCGCTGGTCGAAAGTGAGCCTGGGTTGTTTGGGGTCAGCCTTTCCCATGGCGGCCACCCAAAATGAGGAGCGCACAGAGGGAGCTTAGCAGGAGGGCTAGAGAGCGATACCAGTCGAGTAATGGCTCAAGTGGAGATACGAGGAGGTTGGAGGGCAGAGAATATGAAGAGACAGTAGTCCGTCCGCAGCGAGGGGCCAACCAGCCAGGTCCCCATGACAATGTAGCTTATGGGCCGGGAAGGTGTGCCACCACACGGGCCAAGCGAGACCGGAGAGTATATCCACAGTAGAGGCTTTCACCCCCCAGCGGGGCAAACGTGCCAAGGGAGCGGGGGCGGCAGCGGGGACGCAGGGAGGGCGCACCGCAAGCCACCACGAGGCCAGGTCCAACAGGCAGAGAGGGAGGCAGTGGGAATATGGCGAGAGTTGAAGCGCTAGGCCCCGCAGTAGACGCGCGCGCCCCCAACCCCGCCGCGGCAGCCCCCGCAGTCCGCAACCCCACCACCAATGATGAACACAGGCCACAGCGTATGGGGGGATACTGGTGGGGACCCAGCAGTAGGAGCAGGAGGGTTCAGGCTGGGTAGGCAAAGCTCGCAGGCCGGATGCAGGCGGAGGCAAGCAGAGGTGCCCAGATCCGTATGGCCGATAGTCCGTAGGGCCCACGAGGGGGCCGCGGTCTGAAGCGGACAGGCACCCAGGCGAGGAAGAAGATGGCGGGCAGGTAGCAGGCTCGGCGGGTGCAGGGTGCCTTCGCCGGAAGCCAGACGGCCGGAGCAGGAGGGTGATCAGCCCACAGCGGGGAAACGCGGGGAGCGCGCCGCCTGCTTCACCATGCCTGGTGGCGTATGGCCTCTACGGCGAGCGCCGGGGTGCTGACTAGAGGCACCCGCCCGTGAGCAGGCCGGGCCGGGTGGTGCGACACGCGCGCTCCCGACCCCGCCGCGAAGCGACCCCCCTGCAGCAAGACTCACCGGCTCAGGCACTTGAAGCGTGGATGCGGCCTTCAGGGTAGGAGAGCAGCCTCGGAGGGATCGCGGACAAGCAGCCAGGGCCGAACCAGGCCGGGTGTCGGCGATGCAGAGTCCGGGCCCAGGACACACGCAGCGCCGAAGGCGAGCAGGACCGGGTCGTAGGGCCGCGGAAGACGGACCAAACTGTGCCCGAGGATCAGGTAGGCAGCGATGGTGGGGTTCCAGGGGTTGATGGGAGTGGAGTCTGCAGGATAATTGCGGATTACAGGCTTGGCCGGCAGAGCCCACTCAAGGTGCGGCCATCTTGCAGCCGGCTAAGCCACGCCCCCATCTCTGGCATATTATGGAAGAGATGGGGATTGATCCTCCAATAATTGATTTTATCAGGCAACTATATACGGATGCCTCGGCATCGGTCAGATATGGAAAAAACGGGGAATGTACCCGCTCTTTTAAGATCCTAAGGGGGGTAAGGCAGGGCTGTGTCCTCGCGCCGTTCCTATTTTCCATCTATATGAACGGCGTGGGGAAGGCCCTATTGGGCGCAACTCCCGATATCCCCGTGTCTGACTCCATCCAGCTTCCAATTCTGGCATATGCAGATGATGCAGTCCTTTTTGCCAGAACAGGGATAGGGCTGCAAAGTCTAGTTACCACCTATGTAGCCTTCATGGATTCCCTTAACATGAAGGTTAATCAGTCAAAATCTTTTGTAATTATAGCCAGGGGTGGTTTTTGAGGTAAAACATCCCATCTCTATACTGGAACAGGGAAAATTGAGGTGGTGGAGTCTTTTCCTTATCTTGGGGTACTTTTCGATAGGAACCAAACTTGGTCACGTCTAGTTGACGCAAGGGCCATGGGCATGGAGAGGAGCTTGACCGCACTAAAGGCATTTATGTCTAGGATGGGAATGAAACCTCTAGCAGCTGTCAAACATATCTATCATGCGAAAACGAAGTCCGCGGCGATTTATGGAGCGGGCGTTTTTGGGGCTCAGCACATACTGAACCACTACAAATCACTGAGGACAAGGTTTTTAAATTCCTGGTTTCTCTCCCGCAGTCAACAACTAATCATGTACTCCATTTGGAGTTGAGTTTACCTCACATTACGGACTCAATTAGACTCGCCATTCTGCTCTTGTGGTTTTCCATCTGGCGCAGGAACACTGTTCCTCTAACTCAGAGTATAATAAAAGACTGCCTTAGATTGGAAAACTACAAGAGAATTAGATGGTTAAATTATGTTGAGCAAGAATTGACTGAGCTGGGGTTGAAAGATCTGTTGATTTGAAGCGGACAATATATACCTGCATAATAAAATGCTCTGTATAGACTGGTTATCTTTGATGTGAACATTTATTGTTGTAAAGCGCTCTGAGAACCTTCGGGTCTAGCTAGCGCTATATAAAACTGTCAAAATAAATAAATAAATGTCTTGCAGGCTAATGTCAAAGCAAAGATTGGTGGAAACCTTTATGCGGAAGGCCCAATACATTCGCAGGGAAAACAACTACAGGAAGCAGTCAACTCTGGCCTACCAACTGCTTTTATCTATCTTAGAAGGTGGATATCCCTACTTGGAGGAGGTCTCAATACCGCAACATAAATTCATTTCGGTTAAACTTGATACCACTAATGTTAGGGTTTCCATCAAAAACATTAAACTATTCAGATTTGACCAATTGCCCCTGCGACACGACCTCTCCCCAAACAGATCTTCATTTGTTGTTTTTCTGCGGTTACTATAAGGAAAGAAAAAAATATATTGTACCCATTTTAAAGAGCTACAAGTTTGAACAATGTAGGGTTGCACTATTTTTCTTAAAATCATTACCTGACCATCTAGTGTGCTACTCGCTAGCTCTATTCCTTTGGGCCTGTATAAAAAAAAAAAAAAAGAGTCTCTGGGAACATAACTTTCTCTGAAATTTTTTAATCATATAATATATTTTATCTTGTATTCGATCTGGTAGACTTTTGCACGCACATACTGAAACTCAGAATGAATTTTGAACCCTCTTTTATATAACTTTTTATAAACGATGAAATGAATTGATTATTGTATGCCACCTATGAGAATGTTTTTTTTAATTTTTTTATTTACTGCTGCCATGTACTTTTATGATCTTATTTAATAATGATCGAATAAAGTTGATTTGGATTGGAAGTGGCCTTCTCACCTCCACAGTTTAGACCTACTGGAACTATTGCCCAGGTGAAAAGGTAAAAATATAGCACATTTTGCACAAGTGCAGAGATCCCCAGAACGAAGTCATTGTTCACAATTTGCACTGCCTTTGCACAAATTGCCTTACGCAGATTTATCTGCCCCAGTATTATGTCTGAACTTGGAGATGTGAAGGAAGAGTGGCAGGCGCAGAAAGTACATTGAGATGTGCACCTGGCACACCACTTACTGCCTATCACAGTCATGAATGAACACAGGACTGCCACTGGAGTTGTAGCCGGATCATTAGCTTAGAGGGACTGTCACAAATACCAATTTTGAATGTATGACGATATAACGCATGCATTCACATCGCATGCCATTAGATCGCGGTTTTTCCAACGCAAGTCGTTACAACGACTTTCGTTGGAGGGCGCTAGACTTAGGAGTAGTTTAATTTACTATTCCAACTCCAGCCTACGTACAGTAGGGAAGGTGTTGGATAGTAAATTAAACTATTCCTTGTCCTATAGCGCAAGTCGTTGTAACGACTTGCGTTGGAAAAACCGCGATCTAATGGCATGCGATGTAATGCATGCGTTGTGAAGGTTGTTTCTCACCAATTTTATTCAGAAATATACATGTTCTAATGCAGAACATTATAATTTGGAATTCCTAAATAGAAAAAACGAACCTGAATTTTGAATTGTAGGATTATTCTTCCAGGATTTCAAACTTACAAATTGAGATTTAAAACTATAAGTTGAAATGACTATTTGTACTCAAACATTAGGATGCTAAATGGGATCACTTGAAAAATGTATTCTTCATAGAAACACACCATTCGTCATGAAGTACGGTGCACATTTTCTGTGCATGAAATACAGGGGAAGGAGCAATGAAGACAGGGAAACAGAAATGTCTCCTGTATCTTTTGTAGATCCCTTACTCCATTCATGAAACAAAATTGACGAGTACAGATATATATATATATATATTATCTACTGGCGGTCGCCAGTAGATAGTTATAGTTAGGACCTATTTTCCATAGGAAATCCGCAACATTCTATTTGAAATAACTCTTGCGTCGGTTGACGAATCTTCGCGAAATTTTCAAACTTTGTGGCCCGCTCCTGTCCGCTCCTATCCTGAAAGTCTTGGGGTGATTCGTCAAGCGGGGGCCGAGAAAAAAGGGGGGTCCCAAAACATGTTTTCCCCATTCATATTCCCATAGGAAACTTTAGCCACGGCTACAGCACGAACTGCTGAACGGAATTACACCAAATTTGGCAAAGAGGTAGCTCTTGGTTCAGAAAGAACCCTTTTTGTTAAATGGTGTAAATCCGTTCAGTAGTTGCTGAGAAAATCAAAAGTAAAAACACATATATATCTATGGCCGCGGAGGGTCCGCGCACCCTCCCGATGACCAGCTGTATGCTAATTGGCTGTCAACACTCCAAACCAGGAAGTGTTGGCAGCCATCTTATGACTCGGTAGAACCGAGTCACAAGAAAACAGTAAAAACAATCGCGCAAAACGCAAAAAGGGGGCAGGGTAGAAACACCCTGACCCCTAGGCCTGCTCAGGGGGTCCTACAAGGACCCCCAGGGCCCCAAAAAAATGTAAAAAATCGGCAAAAAACGCGCTGGGTGCGCGGATCCTGCCGATAAAAAAAAAAAAAAAACACAAAGCGATGTCTCCCGCGCTTCGTTCTTAATTGGCCCCCGGGTGGGCCAAGTCCCGGGGGCATGCGGGGGTTAATAAAAATGATTGGGGGGGCCTCTAAGGCCCCCCCAAACCCCGGGGACCGCCACCCCCCCGGGGCTTTTATTTCAAAATGGTGCGGGAGGGCACTCGACCCTCCCGCAGCCCCGGGGACCGCCACCCCCCGGGGCTTCTTTTTATTCAATTTAATGAACCTGTGTGTGGGGGCTGCCATTATTAGTGCCCGGGGACCGCCACCTCCCGGGGCACTAATAATGTAAATGCGGGGGTCCGTTACGGACCCCGAGCCCCGGGACCACCACCTCCCTGGGGCTTTAAAGACATGGGAGGGGGCCTCGCGGCCCCCTCCTGGAGCCTGTGGTGGCCCTGGGGACCGCCACCCCCAGGGCCGGCTCCTGCAGTGTCCGGGGTGCCTACCCCGGGACACTGCTGTTTGCAATGGCAGGACGGGAGCCTCGCGGCTCCCGTCCTGCCATTGCAAACTTGCTTGCTTCATTGAAGCGAGAGCAGGAAACCTGCTCTCGCTTCAATGAAGCAAAGCAGAATTGCTTTCCATAAGGGGAGCTGCATGTCAGCAGCTCCCTTATGGAAAAGCAATGCCGGCTCCCGCAGGACGCGGGGAGCCGGCGGGACCGTGGGGGCATTGGGGACCCCCCCCACGGTCCCCAACGGAGAGGGCCAGCCCCGGGGCTTTTATTTCAAAATGGTGCGGGAGGGCACTCGACCCTCCCGCAGCCCCGGGGACCGCCACCCCCCGGGGCTTCTTTTTATTCAATTTAATGAACCTGTGTGTGGGGGCTGCCATTATTAGTGCCCCGGGGACCGCCACCTCCCCGGGGCACTAATAATGTAAATGCGGGGGTCCGTTACGGACCCCCGAGCCCCGGGGACCACCACCTCCCTGGGGCTTTAAAGACATGGGAGGGGGGCCTCGCGGCCCCCCTCCTGGAGCCTGTGGTGGCCCTGGGGACCGCCACCCCCCAGGGCCGGCTCCTGCAGTGTCCCGGGGTGCCTACCCCGGGACACTGCTGTTTGCAATGGCAGGACGGGAGCCTCGCGGCTCCCGTCCTGCCATTGCAAACTTGCTTTGCTTCATTGAAGCGAGAGCAGGAAACCTGCTCTCGCTTCAATGAAGCAAAGCAGAATTGCTTTTCCATAAGGGGAGCTGCATGTCAGCAGCTCCCCTTATGGAAAAGCAATGCCGGCTCCCGCAGGACGCGGGGAGCCGGCGGGACCGTGGGGGCATTGGGGACCCCCCCACGGTCCCCAACGGAGAGGGCCAGCCCCGGGGGATGGGGTCCCCGGGGCTAGAAGTGGCCCAGGAGGGGGGCCACGCGGCCTCCCTCCCCAAAAAAACAATAAATTTTTTTTATTTTTTTTTAAAGGCAAAGGCCGGCTTCGGGGGATGGGGTCCCCGGGCCATTAGAGGCCTCAGGAGGGGGGCCATTAGAGGCCTCAGGAGGGGGGCCACGCAGCCCCCCTCCAAAAATAAAAAATTAAAAAATGGTGGCATGCCCCGGGGGATGGTGTTGGGGTTTGGGTCCCCGGGGCCGGAATAGGCCACGGGAGGGGGGCCCACGCGGACCCCTTCCCGTTTTCAATTTTAAAAAAAAAAAAAGGGTCAGGCCCTGGGGGATGGGGTCCCCAGGGCCCAAAAAAGGTTAAAAAAAAGGGGGCCACACAGCCCCCCTTCTTAATTTATTTTTAAAAAAAGACCGGCATCGAGCCGGAGGCCTTGCCCCCTCGCTGCAGCAGTGTGCAAACGCGCCCCCTGGCGCGTTGTAAGAAGGGGAAGTAATTACCCTTGAATACTGGGCGTCCCTGGGGGCCAACTAGCCCACCAGGAATCTCCAGTATGCGCCAGGGGGCTGCGTTGCAGAGAGGTGTACAGAGGCCACGCCCCTTTTTACACCGCTCTGCAACGCAGCTCTGTGGCGCTTTTTGGAGCTACATGGTGGGCTAGTTGGACTCCAGGGACCCTCAGGATTCAAGGGGACTTAACGCCCCAATTTAAAACGCGCCACGGGGCGCGTTTGCGCAGTGGTGAAGGGAGGGGGCGGGGCTTCAGGTGACATGTGTGCAAACAGGCCCGTGGCGCGTTTTAAGATGGGGAATTAAATCCCCTTCAATCCTGAGGGTCCCTGGGGGCCAACTAGCCCACCAGGTACCTCCAGTAAGCGTCACGGAGCTGCGTTGCAGAGTGTTGTAAAAGGGCGTGGCCTCTGAACACCTCTCTGCAACGCAGCTCTCTTGCGTATACTGGAGGTATCTGGTGGGCTAGTTGGCCCCTAGGGACCCTCGGGATTGAGGAGGAATTAATTCTCCAACTTAAAACGCGCCACAGGGCGTGTTTGCAGACATGTCACCTCAGGCCCCACCCCCTTCCTTCACCATTGTGCAAATATTCCTCTAAAATCAGCCGAACTACGAATTCCGATTTACTCACCTGTTATCAGGAGAGACCTCAGTGCTGCATCTTTGAGCCCAGTACTGATCCTGAAAAGTAATTCTAACCGTACTTACCAGTAACTTGAATTTCCTTCCATAGGCTAACATTGACTGGTTTCACTCTCCAAATTCTTCTAAGTGTGGAGTTTTGGAACTTTATAATATTCCTCTAAAATCAGCCGAACTGCGAATTCCGATTTACTCACCTGTTATCAGGAGAGAACCCAGTGCTGCATCTTTTAGCCCAGCACTGACCCTGAAAAGTAATTCTAACTGTACTTACCAGTAACTTGTATTTCCTTCCATAGGAATCCATTGTCTGGTTTTCAGCAGAAAAGTTTCAAAGTGTCGATTTTCACAAACTACAAATATTCCTTAAAAATCGCCTGTATGACTTAAACGCATTCTTTCAACTGTTTACAGGAGATGCACCAGTGCTGGATCCAGGATCCACCACTGAGTAAGAAAAAGTAACGATAACACTACTTACCTGCTAAGTGAATTTCCTCCCATAGGATAACATTGGTGATTCTATGTGAAAAAGTTTGTCAACTTTCAAATACAATAATATTCCTTAAAAATCACTACTGTAACCAAAACGCTTTTACTCAACTGTTTACAGGAGATGTCCCAGGACTGAATCTAGGATCCACTCCTGTGGTTAGAAAAGTAATCCATAAAGTAACTAATTGCATTTAGCTAGAAATTCACATTGAGCTCAATGTTGCATTGTGTTTGAAATTGTGTTGCCCATTGCAACAACTGTAACTACTGTACTTAAAAGTCTATTGCCTATTTGCAAAGTATTTAAACTAAAGTAATTCATTCTGAGAAAGTATATTTTGTAATGTAATGTATAATGTAATTACAATGTAATTTAAAAAATAAAATATCTAAAAATAAATAGTTTAAAAAAATGTAGTAAATCAGTATCAAAAAAATAAATATAACAATTAATACATTTAAAAATTGTCATTTACAAAACCTTTGAAATTCACTGAAAAAACCATAGATTTCAGGCACGTTATAGTTAGAAATTAGCATTTAAAAAACCTTACAAATTCACTGAAAAAAACCATAGGTTTTAGGAACAGTTATAGTTAGTTGGACATTGCACTCGTACAAAACCCGTGAAATTCCCCGTTATAGTTAGTTCAGCTAACTATAACTCGCGCCCCGCAATGCACTGCTGATGACGTCACATATTACATCACTCATGACATGGTCAGTGACATCACTGATGACATCTCAAATGACATCACTGATGACATCATCCAGTGACTGTTTCTGTAAAGTTTAAATATTTTTAATATATATATAGGGAAAGGCGTATTGAAGAATGAGTGGGTGTATAAGTGTCTGTATGGATGATTTAGTAGGTGCGTGACTAACTCTATAAGTGAGTGATTAAACGTATCTTACTGAATGCATGGGTTAGTGACTAAACTGGGTGAATGTCTGTATCCGTCTGTCTGTTGCTGTGTAAGTGGCTGCATGGGTTTGTGAATAGCTACATGAGTGTCTATATGAGTTATTGATTGGTTGTCTGAGTATCTGTATGGGTGCCTGAGTGTTTGTGTGGGTGGGGTGTGTGCGACTCTGTGCATAGATGTGTGAGTGGGTGATTCACTGGGTGGATGGTTTCAAGAGTGCATCTGTGATAGACTGTATCGGTGGGTAAGTGTGTGTAAGAGTGTTAGTGAGTGAATGTATGTCCCAGTGGTACATGTGTGAGTAACTACATATGTGAAAGGCAGTATATATGTGTGTTGGAGTATATAAATAGCTATAAGCGAGAGTGTGTGATTGTGAGAGTGACTGTATGGATGAGTGTGTGCTTGTATCAGTGATTGTATAAGAGCGTAAGAATGTGCTAGTATTTGTATGAGTAAGTGAGCTGGTGTGTGTATAACTGTATAGGTAAGTAAATGGCAGTGTGTTTAATTATTTGCATGACTGACTAGGTGTGTGAGTACCTCTATGGATGAGTGGCGGTGTTTGAGTGTCTATTTAGGAGTATGAGTGCATATGATAGTCCTGTACTGAGTGACCGTAAGTATGAGTGACTGTACGGGTGAGTGAGTGGATGTGTGTGTAGACCTAAGAATCAGTGAGTGGGTATGTAGTTATTGGTGTTGGAGTGTCTATGGTTTTGCGAATGGCAGTCTGTAATTTAGAGTGGGTGTATCAAAGGTTATATTAGGGTGTGAGGAGGTGCATCAGATTATCACGTGGATGATATCATCAGTGATGTCATCAGTGATGTCATTTGAGATGTCATCAGTGATGTCATCAGTGATGTCACTGACCATGTCATGAGTGATGTAATATGTGACGTCATCAGCAGTGCATTGCGGGGGCGCGAGTTATAGTTAGCTGAACTAACTATAACGGGGGAATTTCACGGGTTTTGTACGAGTGCAATGTCCAACTAACTATAACTGTCCCTAAAACCTATGGTTTTTTCAGTGTATATATAATCCAATGCAGTTAAATCCACAGGCCTTTTATCAGCCATGTCAATGCTCTCCTACATGTGACAGGGAGGGATGTAATAAAGTATCAAGAAAGAAAAGAAAAAAAAAGAAAGCAGTGAGATGAAGTAGAAGGAGCTTTATTCTGACAACCTCATCCACTATCCGATAACCAGCTGACTGGAAAATGCAGGTAAAACAAATTGCAACATTCTAACTGCAGCAAGAAATGGAAGGAATGAACCAATACAGAGTAGGGGAAAGAAAGATTCCACACACCCTCCTCCCTCAATAAAACAATTGAAATTCCACCCCAGCAAATATAGGAAGAGAAAGGCTGCTCGTATCCATTCATATCTGGTGGCATGCCAAAGAGAGAGCGAGTGTGGTAAAATACCTGGCCTCGAAATCAAGGACATCATCTCAATCACATTGGGGAGAGGAAATGTGTCAACCACAACCTCACTGTTGAGCACTCTCAGGACTAGTTGCATGTCCCCACTGGCCTTCTTTGACATAACAATGGGGGCCAAACCGTCAGTGGTCTCCACACAGGCAATCGCTCCACTGTTACACAAGTCTTCAACTTGCTCTTCATTTTCACCTGAACACCCAGGGAAGTGCCCTGAACTTGGAAGCGATGGGAATGGCTTCTTCCAGCTTAATTCGGTGCACAAACCCCTCGGATATCCAAGGGCTTCAAGGAAAACTTCTGGGTAGGCCTCCCTGCCATTCTTTCTCACATCCACCACCGCATGCACTTGCACCTGCGGTGTGGCACTAGGATGAAAAAACAACATTCAAATCTCTCTGATGGACCCACCAACAAAATATTGTCACCCACACATGACACAAACCTTGGATGGAACTATCCTTTCAGAGTACTCGACCATTTCTTCCACAACTTCTTGCATAACTGATCTTGCTCTCTACTACACCACACCTACAGAACTTCAAGAAATGCACCCTCTTGACATCAATTATGTTTAGCCTTTGCACCCAGCCATTCGACCAACTGCCCTAGAGCTGAAACGCTGGCCCTTGTAATCACTCTCACATCTGTCCTTTTCAGTCTTTTCACACAGACTTCGTTTGGTTGAGCTTACAGCATTGACATCAGACGAGCCTTTCACTTCCTTGTTAATCTCGCAAACACATAGCATCACATGTGCAACCACTAAAACCTCATTAAGAGGAGGCTCTTCTTTCAGCCAAAGTTCTTCTCTGACCTTCTCACTTCAGCTGTGCAAAACAAAACGATCCCTTATTCGCTCCTTCGTGAGAGCTCAAAACTTGCAGCTGGAAACGAGTTTGAGAGATGTAACTTACTCCTCCACACATTCTCCTTCACCTTGCACCCTTCTAAGGAATGGATACCTTTCAAAAATAGTGCTCACTTTGCACAGGTAATGCAAAACAAGTTTTTTTAAGAGCAATGTCAAAATAATTCAAGCCTCTGGAGTCTTGCTGGCTGAGGGAAAAGAGTGTTTGAAGCACTTCTTGTCCCTATGCCCCAGGCGATGCAGTAGCAGAGCCAACTTCTCTGCCAAATATGGTCCTTGATATAATTTAAAAAAAAATGTTTTCCATATGTTCCTCTCGAGAGGGCGCTCTCCAGGAATATTCAAGAAAAAGGGCAGTGGCGTGATGTTTTGCAATGAGTTCAATATAGAACCCCAAAAGAGGAAACATTAAGTATGCCTCTAAACAAACACAGACAATGTGTCATCGAGGCAGAGAGGTATGGAGGGAAAATATGCGATCGAAGAAAACCACTAAATACCACTGCCCTGCTTAACAGATTTCTTAACATGTCCCCTGCCAGTTATACACTCTCTTTACAACCCCAGTGGTATGCGCATCTCTGCAGGCAAACCAAAAAATCAGTGTGCACCTCAAATCCTACGATGGTGTCCCTATCACACAAGATAGATGATGCAGAGAAGAAATAGATATGGAAGAAAGAAAAAATAGGGCATACAAGAAGCTGAATGTTGAAACTTCGAAAAAAAAAAAAAAATTCTGACACAGCAAAGCAGGAAGGTGCACTCTAGATATTAATTTTGGAGAGATTGTGATGATTATTAAATCATCAAAGGGGGGATCTGATGTAGTGAATTTCTTCGTATTACAGACAAAAATGCATTTAACTGAAAAGTTCAAGAGTTCATGCTAAATAGTACACGCATTGTGTTCAATTCATTTTGCAGTGAGCAACCATACTTCAGTATTATAAGCATACAAAAGAAAACATTTACACAAAGTATCTTTCCAAGGACTTATGTCTGGGGCCCACTGTCCATCCATATGATCACCATCTGGTAAAGGTAGCCTGGACATGCACATTAATTTTCCCAGGAACACACTTCATACCATATTGAACATTCTGCAACCTTGAAGCCAGTCTAGTTAACCTTGCCGTCATGGCACGGCCACTACCAGGTGCCATTATATGCACGGAGTGTTTATGATCTGTTTTTATGGTAAACTTAGTGCCGCACAAGAACATTCTGAAATGCTCTGCTCCCCACACAAGCCAATAACTCCATCTCAATTACCGAATAATTGTTTTCAGCCTCAGGCAAAGCTTTTGACGAATACGCTACAATCCATTCCTTTCCAAGATCCCTTTGCATCAAAACACCACCAAAACCACAATTGCTGGCATCAACCAGAACAAAACATTCTTTGCCTATGACAAATGGTTGGAGACAAAGTGCCTCAACAATCAATCATTTTAATGCGTTGAAAGTTCCAGCCATGCTATCATTTCATTCAAACTCCACTATTAATTTTTTTTTTTTTTTTTACAGGGATCTGAAAGGATCCACCTTGGAAGCATAATTAGGAATACAATTAGCATAAAATTATGTTAAGCCCAGAAATGCAACTAACTGTTCTATACAATTAGGAATAGGAGCATTCATAATATTCTCAACATGGTTGCACTTTGGTTTAATACTAGACCCACTAATAAGGTTTCCTGGGTAATCCTCTTCATGTTTTTTTTTATTTGCATTTCTCAGATAGTAGGGTAAGACCCTTATCAGATAATGCTGCCAACACATTGCCTAAATTGCAATCGTGTTCCTCTGCGCTCTTGCCGAAAACAAGAATATTGTCTTGGAAAGCTAATGAAAATCTCTGTCTTCCAACGTTTCTTTCACCAGTCTCTGGAACACAGATGCTACACTAGCTAGACCAAACGGCATTCGACAAAATCTAAAAAGACCCTCTGGTGTAATAAAAGCTGAGATATTCATTTAGTTTGACTTGATGGTATGCACAAGCCAAATTTTAAGTTGAAAACACTTTTTCACCTGCTAGCGTGGTGACCATCTCCATCTCGCACAGATTGGGAAGAGGATGAGCATCCACCCAGATAGCACTAAGACTGCGCAAATCAATACATAATCTCGGTTCGCCAGAGGGTTTCACAGAAATGACCACCGAAGAAACCCATGGGGATGACTCCACGGGTTCAATAATGAGTTTTTTGCACGTCCTGTAACATGTCCTTGAGTTTTATTCTGTAAGTAAGGGATACATTCCTAAATTTGTGTCGAGTTGGAACAGCACTTTCCCGAGTGATCCCGAGCTACTAACATTATTAGTGTTGTAAGTGACCACGTAAGTTACGACTACTTTAGTGGCCACCCCATGCAAGATTAAATGATCACCTCAGTGCATAATGCAGAGTTGCCAGCACAAATGTAATTCGTTTTTTTTCAATTTGGAATTCCTCTATGTGCATAATACTAGGCAGTAATAGTGCCCCAGTCACAAGGGTAATATTAGTAATATTGCATGATTTATCATTCAAATATAAGCTTTAAATATATTTTGGAAATCCATTTTACCTCAACGTCAGCTTATGAGTTTTGAAAACACACATTTTCATCGCAAAGACACCCCTTTCAATTTTGGGATACATATGTTATTTCAGCCCAACAAAAGTATCTAATTTAGTATGCTGTGCTGCACACAGGAGAGCTACTTCCAGGTAGCTGTAGAGCTACCTGGAAGTAGCTCTCCAGGTAGTTCACTAGCTACCTCCCTACCTGGAAGTAGCTCTCCAGGTACATCACTAGCTACCTCACTAGAGATACCTCACTAGCTTCTCGTTGGAGAAGCCTGTCCTAGTGTAAAATCATCTGATTGCGCACATTATTTCTCTCCTCCGATGGCTTAACTAGAGTTTCCAGTGATGTACACCGGAGAATCAGCCCTAGGATCCTATTTAATACAAAACTATTCTTGATGCGGCCAACCCCATAAGAATTGTCCATTTCTTGCCACATACACCTTACCATAAGTGTGTCTTCCAGAAAAAATAAGATCTGCCCCAAAATAACCGAATAAATCAATTTTATGACCTGTGTAATCGCCAGGCGCTACATCAGGTGGTAATAAAAATGTGTTAGGCCATCTCTCTTTTCCTGAAGTCTGTGAAATGAATGTGTACCACGCACAAGAATCCACTGAAACAGTAAGACTTTCTTTATCTAGGACTATGCTACATGACGGAAACTTCCTCTAATTCTTCCCATCACTTTCACTTAGTACTATATTAGGATCCTGATCATAACTATCATAATCACACTCTGTCATCATAGTCTTGTACAAGGTTAACTTTTCTGGGAAACGATTTGCAAACTTTGTTGAAATGTCCCTTCTTATTGCATTTAGAACAAATCTTAGGGAACAATTTTGAGTTACCTAAATGTGACCCACTGCCAAATCTACAACATAAGGCTACTCCTCCCTTCTCATCAGTTATTTGCCACACAGGTTTTGTGTCATTCCTTTGCCCTACTTTTTTTTTATTTTGTCCCCATTAGCCTTTGATACTACATGGACATCAGTATCTGAATTGCCTCTTATGTCTTGCACAAATTTATTGAGTGCACAATAGCTTTAGCAATTTTAATAGCGGCATTAAGAGACATGTCCGTATTAGTACACAGTCTCTCCTGTATTTTCTTGTTAATAGTTCTCATCAAAATACGATCCCTTAGGACTTGTTCATAAGTGATATGTTCAAAGTCACATGTTCCAGCAAAAGATCTAAGCACTGATGCATATTCTTCTATGCATTCATCAGCACGTTGTTTTCTAGAATAAAGCTTGAATCTTTCCATTACTATATTACTTTTCTTACCATATAATATACATAACTGTTTAAAAGCATACCGATATACGTCAATATTGCCTGGAGTAGTTAACAGTGGCAAATTCTTAAATTCTTTCAATCCTATGCCCCTCAACAAAGTTTCAAAAGTGCTAGTTTCCTTTCTGGACCGCAAACATCTTCCTCCAACGTACAATAAAAACACTGTGTCCCCTGTCTCCCAATCAATTGATGGTTGCTCTGGTGCTGTGAGGAATGAGGGAGGTGGAACAATTCTAGACATTGCTTTAAATAAAAATAAACCACAAATGACCCACGAAATATAGTAATATTTTTAAAATAATAAAAGTGGTCACCATCGTCATTCGTTACACGGAGGTGTACATATCACCTTGTTGAAATGCACTGAAGTAGTCCAAGATTGTCTGATTCAAAGCCCAAGCAATATATCCAGGTTCCACTGAGAATACATGCGCTGATTTACTAAGATGAGATGTGCCACACACCATGTAAATTGCACAAAAGTGTGCCGTCGACCTCAGAAAACTGCAAATGCAATGTATATATAGAAACGTTTGCTCCTCAATGCTTGCAGTGAAAACAGCCAATAGAAACGCAGTTTAGTAGTGCCAATCAGGAGGAAACAAGCGGATGAATATAAACCAATACCCACTCGATATAGATCGATTCAGCCAATGAACACGACACATCCACATTCACCAATAAGGTGCGTCAGCCGATGTGGTGAATAGAAATGTTGCTACGCCGTTGTCGAAGAAACACAGGAATGCAGCAACTAATCAATTCCAAGAAGTATATTCACATTAATCCATGCCCGCTCATCACAAGAGTAGGAAAAACTGCTGAGGGTTACAGAAAGGATAACCAGATGACAGGAGAAGTATCCAGTAAGCTCCTTTTATTTTCATGTACCAGTCATAAGTCCAGAGTCCAAACGGATGAACACAACGGTCCCCCACAATCTTAAAGAACCCCACAACCTTCCAACCCACGCTCCCATCTTTTGAATACACACAGTGGAGCAATAGAGCGAGTGTGCATCCTTCTAGATTAGCGCTCCATAGTTACCACATAAATGCATTATACAAACTAGACACGAGTGCAACACTCAAGTCGTGCTCGTGCTGTGTGCATTTTACAACTAGAACACGAGCGCAACAATAACCCAGGTCACACTCGTGCTAACACACTGCATATATATGTAACAGCAACCAAATCAATTTGGCCACATATTTGCAAAGGGCCTGCCCCTCGCACGCAATGAACACATTTCTAGAAGTCAAAACCAATAAGTATGGCATTGGGAGGCCAATTGATACTAAAAGCATTATTTATGAGAATTCGGCCACCATTTGGTTCTCCATTAACACAGGTTTTCATCCTGCTGTAGTGACTGGGTAATAATATTTATTTATTTAGGAGTTTTATATAGCGCTGGCCTGACCCGAGGGTATCTAAGCACTTTACAACAGTTTTTGTGCACAAATCATACAATAGAGCAGTATTATACATATTGGTTCGGAAGTCCAAGTGTGCTGAGCAGCATTGAGGTAGTACGTGAGTCCTGAGATAACCTCATTGAGTGCACGTTGTCTTGGGTTGAACCTCTTGGTGGGGGGGGACATGTAGGGGTCAAATAGCAAGGAGGAGGTAGGTCTTAGTGATACAATGTCTGGGAGCAACGGCGAGCAGGAATTTGCGTTTAGGCGGCGGCTATCCATTCGGGAGGGAGCGGTTGAGGAAGAGGACTTAGGTGTTTTTTTAATTTTGTGAAGGGCGAGATAGTCCTCATACCGACTGGGATGGAGTTCCAGATTTTGGGCGCCTTTCCGGCGAAGGACCGCGCGGCAGTTTTCTGTTTGCGTGTTTTCATAGGGATGAGTAGTAAGGTGCTTGAGCTCCTGAGGTTCCTTGTCTGACCAGCCCTCTTGAGTTTAGCAGCCAGATACTCAGGTTTTCCTGTGTGCAGGGCTTTGTGCGTGAGGCAGGCAGTACTGAAGCTGGCACGCAATTCGACTGGGAGTCATTTTAGTTCTCAGAGTGCTGGTGAAATGTGATCGTATTTTCTAATTCCAGTGACCATTCTGGCTGCTGCGTGGAGTAGTTTTGAGGGGAGCTAGGTGGGATTTTGTTGTACCAGTGAGGGTGGCATTCCCATAGTCGAGTCTGGATAGCACCAGTGATTGGGTGGCTTGTTTGAGGTCTTTGGTTGGGATGAATGGTTTTATTTTGTTGAGTAGCTTCAGATTGACGAAAGCACTCTTTGCTGAGTTCTTGATGTGTTTGGCCATGTCGTGTTTTGAGTCTAGGGTGATTCCTAAATATTTTACGGAGTTGGTCAGAGTGAGATTGCCGTTGAGAGCATCCAAAGCTTTTAGCCATTCTGAAATTTGAGGGTTCTCTTCTTTGTTGGAGATGAGGAGGATCTCAGTTTTGTCTTGGTTGAGTTTTAAGTGATTAAGAGACAGCCAATGTTGGATTTCTTTTAGAGTGTCATTTAGTCTGTGAATGTCATCTATGGAGGAGGTTTCTAGGTAGATCTGGGTGTCATCTGCATATAGGTGGAAAGGGATGTTGGCATTTTTAACATCTGCTATTTACAAGTGCGGTGTTTAATGCTGCATGAAAAAACACAAACTACTACTATCATTACATTAAATATTTTCAAAACCCACATCTCTACTGGGTTACCCCAAACAAAACTATTTGATTTCCCTAATCCTCAGTGATGGAATTCTATGAATGTGTTAGTGTGGCATTTTTTTTTTTTTTTTTAAAGAGCTGACTTTTAAAGGCGGTTTGGAAAAAAGTTATTTCTCTGATCTATAAATCATGCAATTTACAACTGTTCTGCTGTGAAGTATTTTCTCTTGCGAGATGGACATACTGTATTTGGCATGGCAAAGGCCTTGCAGTTTAAATCAATTACTTCTAATTGAAAGTTTCCAACTGTTTATCTTCTGTATTGCTGCAAAGGGTGCTTATTACAACAAGTTGTTTGGTGAATTTAGTTTCTTGATTGTTTGAACCTCGCTTGCATTTCTTAATGCTTTGTTATCTTGATGTTATGGTATCTCACCAGTAAAGGCGGTGATGATGGTATTGTTACAGTGCATGACATGAGTGCATGTTTTATTTGGATAGATCTTTACTTCCTTACTTATTTCTCTAGCCTATTCCATACCTTATACTCTGGTTTGTATGTTTTATTCTAAAATTTACAATAATTTTTACATATATATATATATATGCTAGGGTAAGATTCACAAGTGGTTTTATTCTCAATATATATATATATATATATATATATATATATATATATATATATATATATATAAGTGAGAATAAAACCACTTGTGAACTTACCCTAGCTGTGTCAAACCCTTTCAGAGTGTGAGGGGGTACTGGTTTCTATGTTTCAATGGTACGCTGGCACTGTTCACTGACACCCCCTCCCGTTCTGGTGCACCGCGTCTGACGGCAAATTTGGTGGAGTACGGAGATACAACACGGAGCCCCCCCCTAGCCGTCAAATACCACTGTGTGAACATTTTTCTGCCAAGGGGAGGGAGGCAGAGGGATTTCCTAGTGGACTCACTGTGCGGATTGTCATCAACTGTACCTGGCTGCCGTGCTCAATGTGCTGCCCGCCGGCCAACCTTCGTTGGGATACCACTGTGTGTCGGAGACGCCGATTACTGAATGGGCCCTCCCGTCGGTAACGGCAAACTGCACAGTAGCGGGTTGAAGCAGTGCACTAGATGGAAGTGCAAATTGGACAATGTACCCTTAAGATGAAGGTGGGGGCCGAGTCTTCACTTCAGAGGGAGTGACGGCAGGAATATTCAAATGGACCCCAAGTGAAACCGTTCCATCTTGAAACCGGCACTGAGGAAAGCTGACTTGCTGAAACGCGTCTGCCTGATGTTTCACGTCTTTTAAAGGACTTTGCTCTTTTATCCTGGTGAGAATAAAACCACTTGTGAATTTACCCTCGCTGTGTCAGACCCTTTCGGAGTGTGAGGGGGTACTGATATATATATATATACCTAAACAAAGTCCAATAAAGCGATCACTCAGTGTATTGCAATTCACCAGAAGTTGGTTTTAATCCAGGTAACGGATTTCGCTTGCACAGCAAGCAAGCTTGCTGTGCAAGCGAAACGACTTGTTTAGGAATACTATGTCCGGCGCGCTCCGCCGGCTGCAAGCGATCCACTGCGCAGGGCGAGGGAAGACGAAAGGAGCAGAAACTAAGGATATATATATATATATATATATATATATATATATATATGCAGAATTAACATTGGTTAGGACCATAATTCACACAGATAAAAGCCAATATGAGTGTAGATTCAAATTCTAAGTTTAAATTATTTTGTATCAGAATCAATCCGGCAATAAATACACTTTGAGCACATAAAAACAGAACAGGTGTACAATACCTGAAGAAATAATTCATTGTTTAGACAGACTAACACCGCAAAAAATCCATAGATTACAAAGTAATGATTTTCCACAAGCGCAAAAGTTAATATCCATCAACTGTCCCACAGCAGAGCCGTTTCTTTCGTCTTTTTTTTAATTCCTTAGTGATTTATTCTGTTGACTATTTCCACAAAGAAAAAGAGGTGCCACTCTTTCCAAACTAGAATGTCCATTTTATCAACTTTCTGATGCTAGCTGCTAAGAATGTTTAACAATGAGACTCAAGAGAACACTGTGAAGAGCAAAATTCCAGGTATTAACCATCACAATGCCAAATGCATTCATTTTATGATAGCATAGCTAGCTGCAGAGGGCTACACCTGCTGTTAAAGGTAATCTAACCAAGTTATAGGACTGAGCAGTAGGCAAAGAAGACTTGTAGTGAGGGATAGGGCCTTAAAGTACAAGTTGATCATCATCATTATTTAACTTTATTTCAACAAGTTACTTCCCTTCGGTAATGTGCTTTCTGGTAAATACTCCAACTGCAGATTTCTCACCTTCTGAATATTCCTAGGCACCAGACTGGATCTGGAAAATGCAAACCATTGCTCCTGCGTGCCAGCAGGTGGTGCTGTGTGACTGCATCAACACCATTCCGCTCCAGGAGTGACGAACTAAGCCACATATAAGCGCCACTCATGTCCGTTTCTTTCATGAACTCTTCCGTGCCCTCGGATGCGGAGCCTATCAGCACAAACCAGGGTGCAGATTCTTAGATTGGGATATTTTAAGATCAAAGAGTACATACCACCGAATAAAGAGGTGGAAGGGAGCTGAAAAATCTACAGTTAAGGCAGAGTATCTACCAGAAAGTCTGTTACCTAACGTAAATAACTTGTTTTTCTAATGGGTACTTCTAACCTCAGACTCCTCAGCTTGTGAATAGATCTCAAAGCAGTATCTGCCAAGGTGATGGGTCTGTGGAATAGCTCAAACTAAAAAGTCATGCAGGACCGAGTAGGCAAAATGGCCATCTCGACAAACCAGACTGTTGAGGCAGTAGTGCTTTGTGAACATGTGTACTGATGCCCAAGTATCTGCCTGACAAATATCCAAGACAGGCATGTCGTATGTCTACACAGTCATAACAGCTTTTGTGCTGGTGGAATGAGCATATCGGCCTTTCGGAGGCTGCTTCTTAGCTAATGTTTAGCAGATCCTAATACAGAGGACTATCCACCAAAAGATGGTTTCTTTCTGTATGTCTTGACATTTGCCCCCAAAAAAACCCAAAAGACCTGATCGTCCACCTGATGTTCCTTGGTACGATCAATTTAAATTCTATGCGCACTCTTGGGATCCAGACAATGGAGTCTTTTTTCCTCATTTGAGGGATGAGGCAGAGCAAGGAAGATTGGCAGAGTAAAGGTTTGTCCGACACGAAAAGGCGTTGCTGCCTGACATTCACTCACCCGGTGTGCAGACTTTATTACCACCAGGAAGAGTTTTTTGGGTGAGCAGACGCAATGAACAACTGCATTGGTTCGACAGGGGTACAATCAGACAGGTGAGAACTAAATTCTTGTCCCACTGTGGCACTACAAACGGCGCTGGCGGAAACATATGCTGCAAACCTTTAATAAAAGACATCACAATCGGTGATTTGAGCCGGCAAACCTAAAAAGGCTGAAAGAGCAGACAATGTGCCTCGAACAAGGCCTTGCTGGGCCAAAAACAAAGCATCCCATTCAACAATATCAACTGCAAAGTGTCTGGCTGCCAGGTAAAAGACCACGCCACAAACTTGTCTTTCAAGGAAGAGAATATAGCCACCAGGATGACATCAGCGTTCTCGGGTAGATAACTCAAGTAACATGGCTCAATCTCCATGAATGGAGGGGCAGATTGCACAGGCTTGGGAGTAAGACCCTGCCCCGCTTCTGCGACAGGAGATCCTCGCTCAGAGGAAGCCTGAACAGAAGGCAGATGCTCAGGCCCAGAAGTACTGGATAAAACACTCTCCTGGCCCAATTTGGTAACACTAGGATGACACGGACCTGGTCATTCTTGATCCTCTTCAGAACTTATGGCATGAGACATATTGGCAGGAAGGCACACAGGAGTCCCAAGCTCTATTCTATGGAGAATGCGTCTCCAAGAGAGAGCTTTTTGGGGAACTCAAGAGTGCAAAAGTGCTGATATTGCGCGTTTTTGGCAGTGGAAAACAGATCTAGCCAAGGTTCTTACTACTTTTGGAAAATGGTTCATGCCACCTCTGAATGCAATTGCCATTCATGATCTGCTCAACACTGCTGACTGAGTTCATCCACCGTAGCATTCAAATATTCCGCCAGGTGGTTCACCACCAGGGAAATCCCCTGATGAGCCATTCAGATTCAGAAATGTAGAGTCTCTTGGCGCAGGACTCTGGACCCCACCCACCCTGCCTGATACAGTATCAAATGACATTGAAAATGTGTGTGAGAACCTGCACCAGCATCCTTTTAATGGTGGCCAGATAAGGAAATTACCCGTAACCCGACAAGTGGATGTAGAGGCAGGTTTCTATTGGAAACCACAGTCTTCTGTTCTCAACCTCTCCCAGATTACCTCCCTAACCCAGTAGTGACTTATCAGTCTCAGAGCCATCCTCACTGAGACCCAGGACAGAGGTTAAAACATCGGGATTATAGCTCGAATGTCCTGGTATAATTCTGGATGAAAGGCTTGAAAGTGCACCATATCCAGACGGCTCCGATGTAGGGGAGCCTTGGTGCAGAAGTCAGGTGCAGGTTGACTAAGAACTCCAAGGATGTCAAGAGGTTTGCAGTCATCTGGAGGTGGTCCTCAACTGACTGTGGTGAGCCCACCTTCAATCACCAATTGTCATGGTAGGGAAAGAATGGCACTCCTGACCTCCACAGATGAGCAACAACCACCGCCATCACCCGAGGAACACTTGTGAGCCCGAAAGGGAGCATGGTTAAGAAGCTACTCGTGTCCGAACTTGAACCACAGGTAATGTCTATGAGCCTGCAGGACGAGGATGGGAAAATAAGCACCCTGTAGGTCCACTGGCACTATCTGGTCTCCGGGATCCAGGGCAGATGGAACCTGGGCCAGATGAGCCTTTTGAATTTTAATTTGTACAGGAAAGTGTTGAGGGCGAAGATTGAGAAAAGGGCAGAGGCCTCCATCCATCTTAAGTACAAGGAAGTAGTGGAAATAACATCCAGTCCCCAATTTCAAGATGGGTACCCCCTCTATGGCGCATTTGGCCAAAAGAGCCTACACTTCCTGGCTTAAGACAGACAGGTGATCCTCCGACAGGTGTTCCGCCGTAGGTGGCAGATGTAATGGGTCGAAAATGAATGGTAGGGCATAGTCCTGTCGGACAACCTGCAGGACCCATTTGTCGGATGTGATATTTTGCCACCCCTGCAGGAAGTGGCTGATCCTGCCTCCCACTGGATGTCTGCATGCTGCTAAGTGTGCACTCATGTGGCTTTCAAGTCATTGCTGGAGGGTGCAGAATATTTGGAGGAAAGCTGTCCCTGATGGTCGGGCCTTTGACTGTCAGACCCAAAGCAAAGACCTTGAAAGGAATGGAAAGCCTGCTGTGCGGACGGTTGGGGCTTGTTATGTTAAGTTATGTTATGTTATGGTGCTGGCCCCTGGCAAATCCCGTAAAAGGACAACATTCCTGGGAGTACTGCCAGACTGGAGCTAAAAGGCACAGTAAACATGCAGTGGCTCAGCTTTCCTTAAAATGTTCCAGGGCTGATTCCGCCTTTTGCCAAAGAGGCAGGAGCCTATGAACGGCATGTCCATTAAGGATGAATGGACAAACGCAGTGAAGCCTGTGGGCCTCATCCATGTGTGTGACTGGAGCATCACGTTAGTTCTCATAGCCCTGCCCAGAGAGTCTGCTGAATCAAGACATGAGCGGATGACAAATATGGCCACATCCAATCACTTCAATGGTTTTGGCTAGTGAAGGCCATAAGTCATCTAGGACCACATGTTAAACCAAATATGTCTGAAATCGAGTGGGTATGAAGACCCAATAGGCGGATGACAATAACGGACCTCAGGGCTAAGCTGGTTGAGTAGAACATGCACTTGCCAGATGTGACCACTCGTTTCGACTCCCTGTCAAGGGTATTTGTTGGAAAGGTGTTAGGGCGTACTTCACTGATCGATGCCCATACTACCAAGCTCACCAGAGCTGGATGCTGGGTCAAAGAGTCTGGGTCACCTGGAGCAGGTCAATGGCGATGCATGACTTGTTGTTTGATTTGGGGGAGGGGGCTCCACAGCATGGCTTAGCCCTTGTGCCCAACAGTGTGTCAGTAAGGGCTTGATTAAAGACGAAAACAGGTTTGGTCGATGCCTGGCCAAGCTGTAGGACCTCTGTAAGAACGTTTGTTTTAACCTCCATAGTCGAGATGTGAATGTCAAGGACCCGAGCAGCCCTTCTAATTACTGTTGCATAAGAAGTGCTCTGCTCTGTCTCTGTTGCTGGGGGAACCAACCAAGAGTCGGATGAGATGTCCAGTCCACTGGTGTCCTGTAGTTCTATATACCCATCGTCTGCATCATAAGGAGGGGCAAGTTCTTCCTCGTCCCCTCCACTGTCATCTCCATATGGCTGCCTCTGATCAGAGTCCAAACCAAAAAGCTGTTGTAATTCATGTACGTGGCTGTATCTTAGTTCGATGGGTTCAGTATAAGCTGTGGCACGTCAAGAACTGGATATGGCCTCAGTTGAGGTCGAACCAAAGCCAGCTCGAAGGCAGACAAAAAGATGGGTTGGGGTCCTTCCCTGGTGCCAGTGGCAGCAGCGCTGGCATTAATGGAGGGTCTGTTGCAGGTTTTGACTCCAAGACAGACTCTCGAACAAAAAAAAGGGGAGGGTTTTAGAGGTTCAGATTTCGCCGAAGGCAAAACCGCCAGTAGTAATCTGACTGGAGAGCCCTGTGGATCCTTGGGGCCAATAGGCACACTAGAGGTAACAGGAAGCATGCCCAAGTTGTGCAGCAAAGCCTCACAAAAGCTTCGACTTCCCTGATGGACCTGGAAACTCAGGGTGCATCGGAAGAAAGAAGAAATCAGTTCCTCTGTGGAATGGGAGACAAAAAGACAGGGTGACACCCTCACATCTTCTCTGAAAAGGGGAGGGAAGGGGCCAAGTCCCTTCGACTAACTGGAAGACTGCGAGCACAAGGAAGATCGGCCATGGAAATCAATCAATCAGGGTTTTTATAGTGCTGCTAATCACCCAGTAGGGTATACAGGTGATTGCAGATCCCAGAAGGCTCATTCGAACAGCCAGGTCTTGAGGGCTCTTCGGAATACCGGAAGTGAGGCGATGGTCCGGAGCTCCATGGGGAGGCTGTTCCAGGCCTTTGCTGCGATGCAGGAGAAGGAGCGTCCTCCACTTCAGTGGATGCGAGGCGTGTGGACAAGTGATAAGGAGGTGGAGCGTAATATTCTCTGTAGAATTTCAGGCGGTGGGTAATGTCCTTGGTTGAGCAGAGCCTTGTGTGGGTGGGTAAGCAGCTTGAATTGGCATCTCTTCTGGATGGGGAGCCAGTGGAGTTGCCTAACTTGAGGTGTGATGTGGGTCATAGTGGGAGATCAAGGATGAGTCTGGAGTAAAACGACTTCGGGAGCTGGTCTGCGCTCTTAATTTCAACTTGGAGCGGGACTTGCACAAAGCCTTCCTGTGCTTCGCCACATAGAGCTTCGACTTACCATCTTGTATGGCTTTTGGATTCTTCTTGGTGCAGTAGTTGCAGGCCTTGGAGTCATGTGACGAACCCAAGCACTAAAGGCACCCCTCTGGGGGGATCTATCACAGACATCGGTTTGCAACAAGGCTTAATCTCTGCAGTCTTAGTGGGTGACATCCCTAGCACACTTGAAAAATTTGAAGGGAACAATTCTCTTCACAAATGAAGAAAAAGAAGGAGCAGTGCTCCGGATCTGCGTCTCAAATCATGGAAAGAACGGACAGTGCAAATGGGTGGTGCTTACATACGGCTCTAATTGTCACTTCGGAGTGGAATACCATTAATGCAGAGTCGCACTACATCCCTGCCAAAGAGCAGGAGCACGGCTTTGAATTTTTCCAGATTCAATCTGGTGCCTGGGGATATTCGCAAGGTGTGGAATCTGTGATTAGAAGCATCCATCAGAACTACTGATATAACACGAGGCAGAAGGGGTGTTATGCAGTAAGAAGTTTAATCCACCAGGAACAGAATGGTGAAAATGTCTTACAAGGTCTATAACATCCATTATTGGCCATCTGCCTCTCTACTGTCTTCAAAACAGATCCCAACAGTCAATGTTCAAAATTCTATTATGATCACTGTAGATACACCTTGAGGTTTGCAGCACGTAAATCCACAGAGAAACCAATAGGATATAGGTTGCACAGTCATTCAAGATTATTTTGCATATTATATAACTGGCAATAACTGTGCTATACAATCGTGTTCCAGTCACTTGTGACTGCTATGTGTGCAATGTGCTTCTCACAGAATACTGTACATGAAGCATATACTGTACTGTATTGTAGCTCTCCAGTAGGAGGGAAGTATGCCTTCAAGTAGCAGATGCTAGGTTCTGTAACAGTAATAAGTGGGAAATCACTTACTTGGATCAGCTCAGCCTCAGTGACCTGGCTGGGCCACTTCACAGAAAAATCGCAATCACTAGTGTTATCGCCACAGACAGGATCCACAGACTGCATGTCAGAGGAGGCGCTCTCTTTAGGCTGCAAGGTTGAAGTGGGCAGTGATAAAGGAAGGGCAGGAGAGGAAGCAAGCAGTGGGGAGGAGATAAAACAAAGAGCACCATGAGAGGACGTGGCCAAACATGCATGTACGCAGATCTGTGGCCAACAATACACATTCATATTTGCCAGGTTATTGGCACACAGTGGAATTAGTCGAATCATGGCACTATCCTGGAACAGTAAAAGAACTTTGAAACACAATGTCAGCTTCAACCAAATCTCTTAGTGATGAAAACTTGACAAACAGAAAACCAACATGAGGAGCCGAGGAGCACCAGCAACTCCCTGCTGAACAAACATTTTTTTTTTTTTATTCTAGCGAATGGAGATGCAAAAGGAGACCAAGATATCCTAGCAGATCAAATTAAATGAAACCAGACACGAGAAGAAAAGCATAAATAGCAACAATAAGGAGATAAAATTGGTGCCCATCATATGTACTCTGGCAGCTAGGGCTGGAAGAGTGAGATACAACAGACTATTGTTCCTGAAATCCAAAGAATTCTGTAACAAACATTAGCACCTGTAGTGCAACTTTGGTTACTGGTCAGTCAATCAGAATGCTCCAGTTGTTGATTATGTTTAACGTTAAAGGCCCTCAAAGGGAACATTCTGCTGGAACCCAGCTGCCAACATCCTCCCTCTGTGCTAGGGGAAAACAGGGCGTGTTGTGGGAGCATTAACATCCTCTCTCCTGAATGTCTGAGTGAGGAAAATAGCTCCACACTCCCACAGTGCTCCTTTAGCTGCTGCAAGTTCACACAAGACTGTCTGGGTTTCACCCCTTGATTTTAGTCAGTCAAAGAAAGCTCAATCAGCCAAAGAAAAGTAAAAAAAAGTAAAGTAAAACAAACTTTTTCTACTTTTTGTTGACTAACTGGGCTTCCCTTCACCAAAAGCAAGGGTGTTAGACCTGGCATCCTTGGCGTTGTTTCCTTTGACTTTTTGCCTCTACCACCTGCATTTTTGACTGTATGCTGGACTTCGTTTTGCTGATTAAGGTGCTCTGGGCACATTGCCACTGCTGATCCCAGTGCAAATGCTCCTTGTGTAAATTGTAATTCTGATTGGTTCACCATGATTGGCATATTTGATTTACTAGTAAGTCCCTAGTAAAGTGCACTATGGGTGCCCAGGGCCTGTAAATAAAATGCTGCTAGTGTGCCTGCAGCACTGATTGTGCCACCTGCACAAGTAGCCTTTCAAATGTGTCTCAGACCTGCCACTGCAGCGTCTGCGCACGCAGTTTTTAACTGCCATTTCGACCTAGCTAGTGCACCCACTTGCCAGGCCTAAACCTTCCCTTTTCTTACATGTAAGGTACCCCTAAGAGAGGCGCATGGTAACCCCATGGGCAGGGTTCAGTGTATGTGAAAGGTAGGACATGTACTGGTGTGTTTTACATGTCCTGATAGTAAAATTCTGTGTATTTAGTTTTTCACTACTGCAAAGACTAGCTCTCCCATAGGCTATCATTGGAGCTGCCTTGTAACATTTTACAAGTGTAACTTTCAATTGGGAAGAGCTAGAGATTTGGAGTTTGGGCTCTCTGGACACAGAATTTAATAACACAGATTTTAGTAAAGGCAGTTTTTAAATTGTGTGTCTGAAAATGCCACTTTTAGAAAGCGGACATTTTCTTGTTTAATGGTCCTGTGTGCTTCTGCCCGCTTATGGGTTCACCGTCTGGTTTTAGACTGACAGGGGCTGTTTGTGCATTCACTGCAGACACGCACACAAAGGGAGCGGAGATGTGCCCTGCATATGCTGATGAGCCATCCTGGGATAGAGTGGTGGGAGGAGTTGTCACTGGCACCTGAATAGGCTGTGGCTGCCCTGCACAATGTGGTCTCCACCCCCGTAGTGTGGCTGGACCAGAGAGGACAGAACTGGTTTTACTGAGCAAGGGAGACTTTCGGAAAAAGAATTCAAAGGGAAAAAGGGAAATAAGTATTAAACCTAAAATCCCATAATTTTAGATTACCTCTGGATTAAGAGGACCCTGTCAAGAAGAAGAGCCAAAGAGCTGCCAGGAGGAGTACTTCCTCTTTACTGTGTGTTGCTTTGTTGGGTTGGCTTGCAGTTGCTGCTTCTGTCTGTGGGCAGTGGAAATGACTGGACTTTTGCTGTGGTATCCTGCTTAAGAAGAATCTCTAAGGGGTTGATGTACAGCTTGCCTCCTGTCAGGAAGTCTCAGGAACTCAAAGACTTCAAGTTCACCTGCAGCTTCCTCGAACTCCACTGCTGGAAGTTCTGACCTGCCTTGCAGTGCCAAATCCAGTTCTGGGCCTTTGGAGGTTTTTTTTGCTGCAAAGAACTATCAATAACTGAAGAAACCTACAAAATCAACGTTTCGACCTTCTTGCGGCTGAATTTTCCAATGCAGCACCGCAGTGTGGGAGAAATTCCCGACGCACAGCCCCGGGGCGGACAAAGAAACCCACGCAGCGCCTGTCAGCGGCCCAAAGAACTGCTGCATGCAGAGTCCAACACACCAGTCTCGGAAGTCTGAAACCCCTGCACCGACTCAGATGCAGTTCCTGCTGTGCGGCTACAAGAAACAACGCATCGTGTGACCGCGGATTAAGAAATCGGCGCAGCGCCTATTTGTCGATGCTGCATCGACCGGATATCCACGCATCGCGCCTGTGCGGCACTCCACCCCAACGCAGCTCCCGCAGACCAGAACCGTCTTGGAATCGACACCTCATCTCCCCCTATAGTCCAGATTCAACGCATCACTTCTCCTGCGTACAGCAGAACTGTTGCATGGCCTCTCCAAGGACTCAGGAACTGACGCATCTTTGTGTTTTCCGATGCTTCCCTCTCCAGCGGCTGTTTTGCCTTGTGGATTTTGATGCACTTTGTGTATAAATCACGCATCCATAGATTTCTATGGACAGAATTGCTTGAAACCTTTTAAAAGTTCATATTTTGAGTTGTGTATGTTGTATTTTTGTCGTTTGGTCTTGTTTGGTTTAGATAAAGATACTTTATTTTTCTAAACTGCTGTGTTGTCCTTTTGTAGTGTTGTCACTGTCTGTGTTATGTGCAAATGCTTTACACATTGCCTCTGTGCTAGGCCTGACTGCTCGTGCCAAGGTACCAAGGGGGTGAGAAGGGGTTATCTTGGGTGTGTAATCCCCTTATCCTGACAAGAAGTAAGGGTCTTTACTTGGACAGGGTGTATGCCACTGCCAACTGCAGACCCCCATTTCGAACAAAAGGGACGAGCCGAGACAGTGGTATATAAGCCAGCAGTTGCTACAGAAAAGGCTGAGGATATGCTGTGGGAGAATGGAGACTTTTCACTCAAACATTCAGGTGAGAAACTGCTCATTACCCCGCAGTGCTCCTATTTTTGGTGAGGGAGAGTGAGGTAGTGCTAATACTCTTCTTCCTTTGCCTGCATAGCAAAAACAGTGGGTAATTACCCACACCTTTTATTGTGCCCCTGCATGCTTCTCAGGTTTATAACTACGGGAAGGGTAATTAACAGCCGTTATTGCACGAAGGTAAAGGAAGTAACATTTAAATGAAACAGATTGTAGCAAACAAAGTCGATAATTAATCACAAACTTGCTATAGGCTATTTATGTAGCAGGCATCAAATGTGTGATGTAAAAAGAGATTCAGCCATTGGTGACTGCTCTTTGTCCAACATTTTCAGGGTGGGATAAATGCATACCTACTGTAGGTCTCCCTTCTAAAAGCAATGGTGCCTCATACCTGCATTAACGGTAAGATTTTAAGGCAAGTTTGAAATCACTTACTTGAGCAGCCACAGGAACCTGGCTGGGCCACTCCACAGTAAATGTGCAATCACTAGTACTATTTCCACCGAAAGGATCCACAGACTGCATGTTGAAAGAGTCACTCGTGTCAGGCTGTGGTGGTGGAATTGGAAGCAACATGGGAGGATGGGAAAGGGAGAAGAAAAAGGTGTGTAGGAAAGATGAGAGACAGAAGCAAGGAGAGAGAATGTAGTCAAACACGCATGTACAGACCTGCTCTCATGAAAATACATTCAGATTTCTCAGGTTTTGGCACGTAGAAGAAAGGCATTTCCTGAAACAACCTTGAGCTGGAAATACGTAATGTTAGGTAGGGTCTATCTGGGGCAGTGTTCCTCAAATAATTGGCCACGATCAGCAGCGGCAGTAATGGGAAGAGGAGCAGAAAAAGGTGGTACCAGAAACATTCTGGGACAACAGCATTCTGAGATACCGTGCATGGTAATTACATCCTTAGGACGGTTTACGGTCGTGTGATTTACTGATTTAAGAAAATTGGAAGATAGCATAGGACTACAGGGGAAACACAGCTATTGCGGCCCACAACAGAAAATTCACCAACCATGAGAAAGGATACTAGTAACATTCTGAATATATAAAATAGTACAAATTATACAATTCTCCTCTCTGTCACAAGGGATATAGCATGAATGGTGTAAGGGCCACTATCTATACAATACAATGTGCTTTTCCTGTTACACCCATTTATTACGGGATACAAGCAGACTAATGTGTACAGTATTGAGTCATACAACTGCTCAAAGGTACTGCCATATTCCATACCAAGCCATATATTGGAGGAAAAGTCTTTTTCCAGGCATTTTTGAATACTCTGTATGCAATGTATACTAGGTGGCATGACTGTACTCAAGTTCTTGCATTGCACATTTCCCCACTCATGAATTCATGCCTCAAACGTGTATGAATCCATTGCTGTTGAGTGTGAAATCACTTACTTGAGGATCCTCAGTGACCTGGCTGGGCCACGAAGCACTAAATGCGCAGTCACTGGTGCCATCACCACCAAAAGGGTCCACAGACTGCATGTCCGAAGAGGAACTTTTTTCAGGCTGGACAAGGGATTTGAGGGGAGGAGAAGGTGAGGATGGGGGAAGATAAAAAGAAACAAGAGTTCCATAAGAGGATGTGGCCGATCCTACAGTTGTGTAGGTCCTTGGTTTAGAGAATGGAATCAGACTACCCAGGTTCTATACATATGGGAGGATGTAGCCGTCTTAAATTAGGAAACTGCATTCAAACCCACGGACAACTCTGTTCAGGGCATTACTGATGACCATTAGAGTACGATAAGAAATTCAGCAGAAGAAACAGTGGGAATGAACCAGCCCGAGACAATAGGATCTGGTGTTCCTTATTTTCAATACATCTGCAGGTACTCTTGGGCGCACTCTTCCACAAAGGTGTACAAAAACAGATAGAGACAAAGCCAAAATCAGAGGATGGTAAAGGGGGAATAAACAAATGTACTTGTGCGCAACATGAAAAGGCACATGCACACTATGAGGAAAGCAATGGCCAAAAGCCCTTCATCACTCGCAGAAGCACTTGGCACTTTATCTGGGGACTACGGCCCCCACCTGACATCCCGGCAGGCGCCGCCCACGACCTCCGTTTGCGCCAGGAGGTGCTCAAAGGCTTCTTGGGGCTCCCGTGGCGCGGGCGTGCCAGTCAGCGCCAGGAAGAGGCGGGGCCACCCCCCTTGGCAGTTGCCGCAAGTCGTCTTGATCTAACTAACTCTCCCTCCACAGCATCTGGTACTGGGAGTTCGGACTGCCCCCTGCTAGGAAAGGTGATGAAAACTCGGCCTTGGCCCCCTTCTTTTTTGACTGTTATTGTGTGTTTCCACATCTTCCAGTGACAGTTTAAACTTAGCGAATACTTGGGCCAAAAAATACTCGTGTGGGGGTCTTGAGTGGGTGGTTGTGTGTTCTTCCAAATAGTTCCTTTTGGTGCCCCAGGGTTGAATATAGAATACTGAGGGCACACTGGGAGATGGGTAAAAGAAAAGGCCAGGATAGGGCTCAGGGCATGGATCACCCCAAAAAAAGGTCAACTGGTGCGGTCTGTCATGAGGCAATGGATAGGATAGAGTCAATTTTGAGTGAATGTCATGAAATAGTACACTCTGGCCCACCCAGTCCCTCCTCCCTGCCAGGTAGTCCCATCAATCTTGGCAATAACCCTGGAGCCACGCTGCCAGTCTCCCCCGAACTGCCTCCAGCAAAGAAACCTGCAAAGCTAATCCCACAGATGTTTAAAAAACACACTAAAGGACGGAGTAAGGGTCTGGTTAATGGGCCCCCTGACTTGGAGCCCGGTCCCGTACCCTGTAATGAGTTAAGGGACTCTTCTGTTGCAGCATTGGTCACACAAATTGAGTGTCATAACAGATTTGATGTTCTTGCAAATGAGGAAGCTGGGGATGGGATCCTGAGGAAATTTGTAAAATTCCTGCAAGTGAGATGCAGGCATTGAAAATACTAATAGAGTCATTGAGAGATGAGGTTGTCGCACTTCGAGTGGAGGCTGCTAGTCTAACAGAGAGGGTAAATTGTGGGAAGGTGGCCCCACTAGAGACCCCGACAGCCCTCCCGTCTACAGTCACAAAGGGAGTTGAAGATGGGTACTCGGGACTCAGTAGCCTGGGTAACGTCAGACCTTCACACAATGCTGTCACAACCATGCTCACGCACCCACCCCCCCACCATACTAGAGATCACTGTACCAGTGATACATTTAATTTAACGCAAGAAAATTTGTGAGGCGTTGGCTTTGGCCAAGGTAGGGGTGGGCGTAGGATCATATATAGAGGCGAGGTCACACTGGATGAAGGGCGCACCTCTAATTTAGACCACGGGGGGGTAATGAGAAAGGGGGTTGTGAGGGATGGTGTTTACACTAGATCCAGTGAACTAGGTAATCAATCTGTGGTCTACCTCACAGAGGTTCCCAAGCTCCCCGCGGTCAGACACGAAGACCAGGACTCACTTAAAAACAAGATCATTCATTGGATCAGGTCCACCCGACACTGCTACTCAATTATTAGAGATGATATTATGTCTGTAGAAAGACTGTCCCTTCAAGGGTCACCATGGGATACAATCGAAGTCAGTTTCTTTGATGAGAATATGGTTACTGGGTTATTGTCGATTGATTCCCGCACGATTCCCCTTGTGAATTCCCTCATTTCTATTAGATATAGACCCCCAGCTAGACCAGATTTAGTGTCCCCCAGACCAGTCTTGGCAGGACTTTTTACATGCAATTTGGGTGAAAGGAGAGGGCAAAGATGACTCCAGCACGAGGACCGGATGACTACAGTCAATAACAGAGCCCTTAGGGCCATTATCAAACTTGCCCTTATTCGACGTCCCACCCCCCCCAGGCATGGCATCCACTCTTGAGGCAGTTGATACATGCAGGGGCATGGCTGCCATCTCTCCTGGGATTACGGAAGGGGGGAATCTATTGATCACTCTAAGGTTTCTCGTCTGGAATGTGGCAGGGATCTCCAAGCGATTAGCTGACCCAGAATGGTGCTCCTTCATGGACTCCCATAATGTGATCTTATTTCAGGAAACCTGGAGTTTGTATACTCCACACAGAAGTGGTTTCTCTGCCTATGGCATTGATGTCACTAGGAAGGAGCTGGGTAGACCCTCAGGAGGTCTAGCAGTCTGGGTTAAAACTGCACTGGGGTCCAAAGTCAAGCTCCTCCCTGTCGAATCCCAATTTATACTTGCTCTTGGGCTGACTTTTTACAGTGGCTGGAAAATCAGGATTTTTAATGTATATAACAGTGTGGTGCGGGGCTCGGAGAAAACCAACACGATCTGCATCGTAGACCATGCCTTGTCCCAATTCTCAGATAATGTTCCTGTACTAGTGGCGGGAGATTTTAATTGCACCTTTGAACCCCATACCCTCACTCCGTCGGACTTGACTGAGGAGTGGGACCGAGAGTGGCAATTCCACAGCTAGATCTCCCTACAGTCAAGTGGTCAAAGAGAGGAGGCCAGGTGCTGGCCCTCACCTTGCAGCATGACCGGAGAGCCACAAACGGGAGAACTAATTCTGACCTAAAAGGAGATTTTACTTTCAACAGACCTGGCTACGAAAGCAGAATTGACTACTGTCTGGTCGCCCTCAAACTTTGGCCCCTAGTTGATGAAATGGTAGTGGTCAAAAGAACTGATAGCGACCATAATGCCCTTGCCCTTACTTTTATCAAGCAGGGCACCCTGTAACCTGACATTAGGGGTAGTCCTGACCTGGGTGTCCTTTCTATTGCGAATAATCTGAGATCCATCACATGGGTTTGGGTGGAGGAACATCCGGGGGCCCTCGATGCTCTCAAGGGCAAAGTTCATCTGGAACTAGAGGAGCTAGCCAAATATTCCACTAACGATGTTGTGAAGATCTTGAGATCCCGCCACGAGTTACTATACAAGGAAATTAGGGACATTCTAAGTCAACCACGCAAAGTTTAAAAAAAAAAAGTAGGAAACAGCACCCATCTGAGTTCGGATTCCCAGGCTGCCTGGTATAACCAGGACCGCAGGATTGCGAAGGGGGCGCTTGTACGGGCAGTAAAACTGAAAGCATGCCCTGAGGTGGCGGTATGTAGAGCCAAGTATAGGCAGGCAATGGAGACAGCTAAGAAGAAGTGGGAGGGTTCCTTGTGGTCCTCCCTACAGAGGGCGTTGACATCCAAAGATTCCAAGACCTTCTGGAGCAAGGCAGCGTACTGGCTTAAGGGGAACAAGACAGCCCTGGAATTCACAGTCCAGCCCGAAGACTGGGTAGCCCACTATGGTTCCCTTTATGAATCCGGCAACATGGTAACAGAGTAAGTTAGTGAGTGGTGGAGGGAGGCACCTGGTGGAGAGGGTGATGCTCTGTTTTTTTTCCATAGAGGAAACGCAAGCAGCAATTCGCTCGTGTGTCCCAGCCCGTGCCCACCGCCCTGATAGAATTCCTAATGATTTATACAGAGAGGACACAACTCTCTGGGGTTCTTATATAATTTTGCTTACCAACTCAATTCTGTCTGGTGCTGCCATTCCCCCTTCGTGGAATATAGCAGAAATAGTCTCCATTTACAAAAAGGGGGATAGAGCCAAGCTATAGGCCCATAACTCTCATTGACTCTCTTCAGAAAACTTTTTGCAAACAAATTTTAGATAGGGTTCAGGAGTGGATCCTAGAGTCCCGAGTTTTGAGTGATTATCAAGCGGACTTCCGCACCAAAACTAGTACTCTGGATCAGGCTTTTCATCTCCTCTGTATTTATTGGAAGGAAGTAGCTGTTAAGGGAGGGACGCTTTACGTAGCCTTTGTCGACTTACGGTCCGCGTTCGACCTTGTCCCCCGAGCAAGCCTTTGGAGAGTCTTAAAAGAGATGGGCCTACCGAGAAATCTTTTAGATGTTTTAATTAGATTACACTCATCGAACACAGCACAAGTGAGGTGGGGGGAGAACAATCAAGTTATGGAAACTTTCCCAGTCCAACGTGGAGTGAGACAGGGATGTGTGTTAGCTCCCACATTATTCACTCTTTTTATTAACGGGGTGGTTGACTTTTTAGATCGAGATGGCTATGATGCCCCTGAAATCAACGCAAGAAGAGCTCCTGCTCTTCTTTTCGCCGACAACACCCTCCTAATTTCTAAATCCTGGCAGGGTCTCCAACAACTCTTGAATGATTTTACAAAGTTCTGTGATGAGCGGGTCCTGGTGCTAAATGAGGCGAAAACTAAATACATGATTTTCACGAGAGGAACGGCCAAACCTTCTAAAAGACCTGTGTTTGTTGGTAGTAGTAAGTTGGAGCAAGTTGATGTCTTTGATTATTTAGGTATTCGCTTGACCCCGACAACACATTGGGCCGCCCATATCGAGAAAGTGAAATTACTCCAACAGACCGCTCACATTAGTAAAATACACAGGAAAAAGTTGTACAGGCAAGTAGCACCAGCTCTGGAAATCTACAACATCAAGGTTTTAGGGGGGGGTCCTTTATGGAGCAGAACTTTGAGGCACGGGCAACACAAACGGTATGTCTAGCATCGAAAACCGCTTTCTTAGGTCCTTGGTAGACCTCCCTTCTAGGTACCCCTTTGACCCTCCCTCCTTTTGGACCTTGTCCATAGACAACTGGCCCACAAGCTGAATTACAAATTACTTATGTTTTGGCACAGGCTGTGGTCCGTGGAAGAGCTCACATCTTATCGTGAGGCTCTGTGGGGCCTTTTGAAACTCCCCCAGGTGACCTCGATCCCCTGGTTCAGCTCTCTTAGGGATCTATTGGGGAGGCTTGGTATGGAGGCATGTTGGTCAAATCAGGAAAGTCTGGCACTCACGAGGGTTAAGCTTAAAGCGATGTTCTGGGAAGCTACATCAGAAAAGGACTCGGCAAAATCTGAGGGTTGTCTGACTCATGAATTCCTTAATTTTAAATGAGTCTCTCGCTTCGAGGACACTATTGATGAAATTGTTCCCCCTCTGGCACGTAAACTATTTATCCAGTTCCGTTACAAGACCCTACCCACAAAATTGTTTTGTATTAAGCGGCGCTGCAATACTCTTAAAGATGACCTTTGCCCCTCGTGCAAATCCAGCCCAGAATCCATTGTGCTCTTACTTTTTTTCTGCCCATACTATACATGCTTGAGGAAAAAACGGATAATTCCGATATGCAGATTGGTTGGCCCTGGCCATTACCTTGAGGTGCTGAGAATTTTGTGCACTGACACACGCAAGGTATTGGTCTATGGCCTTTCCAGATACTGGTATGCACTGTGGATGAAGCGCTCCAAATGTATTGTATGACGCACCGTATTTTTTATCTGTTTTTACTTTTCCTGCTTTTAAACCATTTTATGGCATTTATGTCTTTTAAATCATTATGAAAATGTTTTATTATTCTGTATTTTACCCTTCTTGTGCTGTGTGCTTTTAAGGTCTTTGTGATCGAAATAAAGTTATATATGATGATATAAAATAGCACAAATTAAACAATTCTCCTCTCTGTCACAAGGGATATAGCACGAATGGTGTAAGGGCCACTATCTATACAATACAATGTGCTTTTCCTGTTACACCCATTTATTACGGGATACAAGCAGACTAATGTGTACAGTATTGAGTCATACAACTGCTCAAAGGTACTGCCATATTCCATACCAAGCCATATATTGGAGGAAAAGTCTTTTCCAGGCATTTTTGAATACTCTGTATGCAATGTATACTAGGTGGCATGACTGTACTCAAGTTCTTGCATTGCACATTTCCCCACTCATGAATTCATGCCTCAAACGTGTATGAATCCATTGCTGTTGAGTGTGAAATCACTTACTTGAGGATCCTCAGTGACCTGGCTGGGCCACGACGCACTAAATGCGCAGTCACTGGTGCCATCACCACCAAAAGGGTCCACATACTGCATGTCCGAAGAGGCACTTTTTTCAGGCTGGACAAGGGATTTGAGGGGAGGAGAAGGTGAGGATGGGGGAAGATAAAAAGAAACAAGAGTTCCATAAGAGGATGTGGCCGATCCTACAGTTGTGTAGGTCCTTGGTTTAGAGAATGGAATCAGACTACCCAGGTTCTATACATATGGGAGGATGTAGCCGTCTTAAATTAGGAAACTGCATTCAAACCCACGGACAACTCTGTTCAGGGCATTACTGATGACCATTAGAGTACGATAAGAAATTCAGCAGAAGAAACAGTGGGAATGAACCAGCCCGAGACAATAGGATCTGGTGTTCCTTATTTTCAATACATCTGCAGGTACTCTTGGGCGCACTCTTCCACAAAGGTGTACAAAAACAGATAGAGACAAAGCCAAAATCAGAGGATGGTAAGGGGGAATAAACAAATGTACTTGTGCGCAACATGAAAAGGCACATGCACATTATGAGGAAAGCAATGGCCAAAACACAAACAAGAAAACTGGTGCAAATAATAAGACATCACACTCGGCAAATAACAGAAGTTCGAAATGCAAAAATGCCAGCATCATCAAAGTACCACATTGATACAAGGTCGTGTTTGTAGCCTCGTGGAATACACCAGAAGTTGCTCTATGCAAAAAAAATCCAGAAGGTTTTGGGTGGCAAGATTATGACATCCATCCCTGGACAACACAGGATGTAAAATTCCTGGTAACAGAAGGTATGTTATGCAGGGTTTCAAATTGTGCAACTACACTTAAATGGTAGGAAAAAATTCACGCTGAACGTCCCCTCGATTTGAACAGCCACCCCCTATTAATCCTCAAGAGATATTAAGAAAAATTAATATGAAGGGACCTGTAAACTCCATTTCGGTTCAAATAGCTTCTGTTGTGGGTAGGTAGAGTAGCAAGTGTTGAGTAGGCTACGTTGCTGTGTGAAGCAGGACTGATAAAGTCTCCCCAACCATGTGCCCAAGTATGGTATTTCGAGAACAAAACCAGATCCCCCCCCCAACCAGGGCCCAGAGCATTAGAATGGCAAATTTACTGATGTGGAATAAGGCACAAGACGTAGGGGTGAGATAGGTACGATCTTCCTTCCACATAAGCAAGAAAAAGATTTGGCTACTAAACATTCATCAATGCATTTTTAAATAAGGTGCTTTCTTGTTCCCTGGTAACAGTGTACTCTGTAGTAAATGTAGACGGATGAACAAGAATGCTACATGTGTGCTTTCTATACAACATAATCACTTCAATGCCTCATTAGGGCTAGCAATAGCTATATAAATGCAATTACAATACAATCTATTTTCAGGTTGTTGATTTTATGGAAATTGTTGCAGTAAAATAAATCATAGCCTTAAGACTGGAGTAGAAGGGGCCCAATTAACATGTTTTTTTCTGCAGAAAGGGAATACTTTCCTAATTGCCTCCGACTTTCCACAAGTAGGTCACAGCTACTGATGGAAAACCATCTTTTTGACGCAGGTTCTAAGTGAAGAGTCAACAGAGAAGGGTGAATGGAATGGGTTGGCTTCAGTCTGACAGCTGACAACTAGAGCATGCCAGCTGCATTTGAAACGCAGAAAAGAGATAGCATAGGAAGCCTACAAAAGGTATTAGTCCATAAGTTAGGAACGGATGACTTGTGCTGTCAAGGGAGGCAGCAACACTTTCAGAATACAGAAGCAGATTAATCACAGAAGTCCAAGAAATATAAATAAAAACAGCCGAAGGAGCAGATACCGCTGAACTTAAGGGTTCATATTTCCCCACCTCAGATGAGAAAATAGAAGACAGTGCAACAAGTAACACGTAGTATGCAGAGAAAGAAAGATGGTAAACAAAAAGTAAAGAAAAGCAAGTAGAAGATTACATTTAGCAAAACAAAGCAAATCAATGAAAGGATTACATTTAGCAAACAAGTAGAGAAAAACAAAGGGAGGGTTCAATGTAGAAGTGGTTAAAACTTCACCAGAAGACAAGATGAGACATGAGGTACAAAGAGAAAGAAAAACTTAAATAACTGAAAAAAGACGAAATAAGAAACAATTTGATAGACATTGGAAGTGCTGAGAGGCACAGAGCAGATTACTAAACCTGAAGATTATTAATTTAGTTCCAAAGAATTCTTGCGCCCAACTAAACAAGTTATATCAGAAAAATCAGACTCAAAATTTAATACAGCAGAGATGTTGCTTTCTACGCCTGACGATCGCAAGCAATTGTTTAAAGATCAACAAGCATAGTCATAATTTCTGATCCAAAAGAAGCCCTTCAATGTCCAATCAATTTAAGGAACTATTACTATCTTGTTCTTGCGGTATAATTAAGTGCTTAAATAGAGACCGTTTTTTCTGCTCACTTATTATTTCATAGAGGATTACAAATTAATTCAGTTGAATTAAAGTAATCAAAGAAATAAATCTGATAACATTATCGTGCAGATAAAAACATTAAAGAATATTGCATTTGTCTAGCTAGTATGGTCTCCGTTGAGAAAGTGAAAGAAAAGTCCTGGCTTGGTTAAGTTCCAAGTTCAAATTCCAAGTCCGGAATCCCTTTTTACCAGTGCCCTGTCCCATAATTATCATAAGGGTAAGAGGGACTATGCAGAAAGCAGGTACTGACATTTCAAAATGTGACGCTTACTCGGCTAGGGGATCTTCGACGTACAAAGCCTTTGCCTGAGGGGCCCGATTGGAACATTTGCTCAATGCAGCAGACTGGTCATCTGAGCCCATCTTCACACATTTATATTTGAAACCAGTGGTGGATGTGGCCTCTTTGGATGTGAGAAAGCTTTGAACTAGCTTAATCCTTGCCTCCAGTCTGGACATAGAATAAAAACAATCCTAGCTATCATGAAGGAAACGTTTTCCAAAATAAAGTTTTAAAAAATGGTCTGAGCAATCTCTTTACTTAATTATGTGGAATAGATATGGGTGAATGCAAAGGAAATTCATTGCAGAGGTTCTGAAATTCTACCAATAGGAAGCAAATGTGTGCTATTTTACTAACAGCAGCAGAAATGAAGAAAAGGATCTGCATTGTGGAGGTACAAAGAATTCCAGTAGAAGGCGGAGAGAGAGACTTGGGAGTGGTCAAGAGAAAGAGAAGGCAGATGAGGGTGCTGACCAGAGGCAATAACACCAATCCCTTTGTTAGGAAGTTCAGAGAAAGGTGGAAAGAAAAGCAAACCTAAGAGCAAGCAGCACAACAGAACAGGTACTGAATTCATGTTTTCATTCAAAATTCACAAGAGTACACAATGACATATGGACAAGAAAGCATATATAAGCTGTGGAAAAATGAATAGAAAAAATGCTGAACGCTAGTTAGGTACACAGCTCTACAGCAGTATGTAAATTATGAGGCTGCAAAGCTAATGCAACCACATTTGATACATTTAAGACATGCAATGTGGTGAAAAAAAAGTTAGACAACTAATAATTGGATTTCAATCATGTAAAAAATTCCCTGTTAATGTCATTTGCTAAACTAGCTAGAGAATAGGACCAACAATATACTTTCCTTATTCAAATGTATAAAAGAAAATCCGTCTGGCTACGTCCAACTGAGCCGTCAGTATTACCATGTGCATAATATTCTAATTTCTGTTCCTAAAAATTTGCAGATTTACACAGAATATTACCTCCTGCTCCCTTACTAGTCATCCTTAATAACTTAAACCCGCAGCACAATTGAACTGTATTTTCCTTTATCATCTGCTGATATAATTTGAATTCTTAATCATAGGAAACCAACACTCAATACAACTGATGTTCCGCTAGCAAACTAGGGATGTCCCACTTTTCATAAACCGTGCTTCCTGTGCTTAAAATGATCAAGGAATTACTTAATTTGGGAGTATTCACTCAGGAATTAAAAGCTGGACAGAGTACTTCATTAAAAGGTATAGTTTTGATCGGACGATTTATCCCACCCAGATTTTGGAGTGAAAACTGAAGATTAAACACTGGCAGAACATGATTCTCTGAAGCCACAATTTTCCCACAGTAATGCGGCTTGAACAGCAAACTTGTTGGGAGGGGGGTCGGGGGGTGGGGGAGGAGTGGGGGTTCTCTATGGCATCTGGTTTGTTCATTATTTGTCATCATTGAGGTGTTCAGCCCCTCCTAAAATCGTTCTGCTTTGTCAACTTTCCATCACTGGGCTAGAGGAGGGATGCAAAACACTGTTGGATAAGTAAAAAGATTTGAACAGTTTGAAGAGGAATTTAGTTTGCTGGAATCTGAACGCTTCATATATACATATACAACTAAGACACAGTCTCCAGCACCTCCAAATTAAACAAGAGGCCTGGGGCATGTCGAGATCAGGCACCCGTTGAGAATTTTTTGTGGACTTGTGATGTTGAGAGGCACGCCACGTCAGACATATATGATCTAGTCAAGAGCACAATGCGGGGCGGGGGAGAGGTTCCCGTTCAAGCAGACATGGGAGAAAGAATTACAGATAAATCTAGATGATAACGAATGGAAAGTCATTCTCATTCACATGAACACCTTTGCCACTCATGTGGGGGTGCAGGAAACATTGAAAAATCAAGGCAATCCTGACTGTTGCCAAATCACACTTCGGCCTTCTCAGACTGTGTGATGATTTGTCTAACATCTTTTGCAATAAAATCCTAGTACAAGACTTGAGAACATATTCTGACGGGGAACTCCCAATACAAACGGTATGCTTTTATCAAGAACTCCACTGATAATTCATTTTCTTATTATAAATCGCTGGAGTGCCCCTTCAACCCCACCCTAAAAAATGTGTAGAACAAAAAAAAAAGTCTGGATCACCGCAAGACCTCTGCAAAACACGTGAAACATCTCTCTCTCATGCAATCATCACTGCTCCTAGGACCCCGTTTAACCTCTCCTTGCAAGAAACTTTTACAATACTTGGAAAAATGCAACTGTACTTCCTTTCCTAACAAAACAAATGCAGCTCCTACATTGCTTTCCAACTTCAGACCTATTTCTCTCCTTCTTGGGCCCTTCTTAGATTCTGAAATCTCATATTGATGCACGCCAGACTAAAATTCTTGAAGACTTGTCTTGAAGACATCCATCAACTAAAATTTAGATCAAGTTACAGTACAGAATCAGTTTTAATCTCAGTTTCTAAATTAAATCCACCTAAGCCTGGACTCTAGGAATTCAGTCACTTCGATCTTTCTCAACCTGTTGGGTGCCTTTGAGATGGTCTCCCACAACATCCTCCCTCACTACGTTGGAGGGTGCTGGAGTTCTGTGCACTTGACTGGTTCCATTCTTTTCTCAACAACAGAGAGAAGGCAATCTTTCCTCCTCTTTTAAACTCTGACTTTAAACCTTTACCTTCAGGGGTCCCACAAGGCTCACAATATTTCTTTTAGGAACATTTAAAAGTACATATTTTCTGAGACTGAGGCCTCACAGTGGAATGAGGCGATTCTATCTCTACACCCTTCTTCATCCCCAAACATCACCAGAACACCCTAATGGATTAGTGACCCACTTTAGAAAAGTTTCATTCATTCACTTTCTGAAAGAACTACAGGTGAAAGGTAACAAGATACGGTTACTATATATTTCGTTACTGCACAATTGCCATCATGCCGGTTGTGGGAGTAGGATTAAACGGCACGGAGATGTGAATCGATCCTCCAAATCCACCTCAGAATCCAGGCTCAATTTCAGGAGTTTAACTCTTTTAACAAGTGGGGAATACAAGACCAGGATTTGCAAATCCCACTGCCAAAAATGCACAGGAAAAGTGCATTTGTGTAAATGGCAATCTTGAATTGCACTTCGCATATAATCAAGAAAAGATTAGGGTTAAACCAGTGTTTAGGGGGTATCTATAATGATCCACAAATCTAGGCTTCTATTCACACATCCATGATTCTTGTTTGTAGGAACATTTGGGCGACTTTCTAACAAATGACCAATTTGGAGCTCAAATTAAATGGCAGAAATATCTCAAAACTCACAATTAGCCACACTACACAAATCTTTTAACAGTAAATGCTTCATAACTGGAGTAAGATGCACGTGTATATTTTTGAAATATGCATTCAATGCACAAAACTGACTACTTTTTATATCAGTCTTCCAGGACTCTCCTGCTCTTCCCCAGTCTTCATCAAATGTTAAAAGAGGCACCAAAATGTGAAAACTAATTCATGGGGAAAAGTAGGTGTTATTCCATCAAGAGCTGCAAGGTTATAAAGTCATCAGACCTTAGCTTGGAGTTAGGGTCTTCAATGTAACCAACATTTTTACGACTGATAAGCTTTCAGTGGTCAATCAAGCTCTGCTCATTCTCGTATCAGTGCGCTCCACCCACCGCCTTAAGGGGAATTCTAGAGTTTTCATTGCTCTTTTGTCAGGCTGCAGACAAGGGATGTAAATACTGCAAATTCTGGCAGCGATACACAGCAAAGGACCTAAATTGACCAATTGTATTAAACCACTAACATGACAAAAAACAGCCACTGCGATTTTCAATCAACATGGTAATTATTTAAATCTGCTGCCTAGAGGGGTTGCGTCGTTTAAACGCTTAGAGGCATGATAAACTTGTCCCCGGCTGTATGGATCACAGGTCTATGGAAATTAATTAGCAGCAGGGCAGGCATGGCAACTCTGCCTACAGTTCTGAGAAAAATCTTCAGCCAAATTCTTAAAGATCATGTGATTGGGAAAACCAGACATCCTCACTTGTACCACCTTTCTAAAGCCCCTTCTATGGAGTTTAGCCACTTCCTACTTCTGTTACAAGTACCATGATAAAAATGAAAGCTCTTTTCTCTTTCTATTCCTTTAGGACAGATTATAATTTTCATTTTGTTACACGAAACAATAGACTGTACTATACAGAACATGTACTGTACTGAACAATTACTGAACATTTATCTTTTCAAGGGAAGGCAAATGAAATCAAGCAAAGTATACATAAGCAAAAAAAATAAGGCAAGGTTTGAGAGAAGAACGCATAAGGCACAACAATAAGTAAAGGACCGCACAGTACAGAGCCACAGCAGGGATAGCGCATAAGATGAGACTGGCAATGAAGAGGAAGCAGCGCAAACTGTATCAGGAGATGGAATGCATACAGCGGCAGGAAGAAGAGATAAACATTGCTCGTAGGTCTGCAGTATGAGATGCAAGGAAATGCATATACATGTCTCACTCGATTCATAAAATTCTGGAAAATGAAAATGTGTTATAAAGAAGTACGATGGCAGAAGAACATTCCAGGTTGGAGAGACAGATCAGAGTCTACACATGCCAGACTTGAAAAGCAGCTATAGTTTACTGATATGGAACAGCTGAGGATCTTACCTCCCATAAATCCCACGGCAAGGACTTAGCATGTGAAAGCACAAGGGTGAGAAAAGAAAAACAGATTTCAATTTGGTTCATAAGCGCATCCCAAACAATGCAGATTTTAAACCCTTTTCCTGACTTGACTTTATTAAGGTCATTTAACAAGGGACGTAGAACTTCACAGCAGGATAGAGCTCTGAAGGACCAAGGGCTGAAGTACAGTCAGTCAAGCACCAACCAAGTCTGTCACTTGACAGATTGCCTCAGCTATCATGGTTCCCAGAGGTACCCACCTGTTGGAAAATTCTCCAGATTTCGGCAAATCTAGCTGCCGAGGATGCTCAACAACTACATTGGAAGAAGATATCCAGTCATCTAATTCTGACAAGCTTATGCAAAGTAGCATCTGGAGACCGTTGAATGCACTGAGCTAGAACGCTAGTTTTGTCTCCCAATGTATATTGTTTAAAATAGCACGACAGCATAACGAACAAAAAATGTTGCAGACCACTCTACATTTTGTGCAGCTCAAGGCCATGCTAAAATATGGCATTTAGTGAACACCCACTTTAAAAACACTTGGCATTTTGAGGAAACCAGATGCATGACGGATTTTCTTTGTCCGCGTGGACAAAAATGTTAAAAAGGCAATACATTTGAGTAGCTCTGCTCTGAGCATCCCTCAAAACTAAAGCAAAACAAACCCCCAACCTCAGGAAAAATATAACAACCCTTCTATTTTAACACAACCATCCCCCCTCGAAGGAGGGGGGACCACATAACAGCACCCTTTTAGTTTACCAGCAGAAATCACAATTTGTCATAATCACCCGTGTCACTCATGCAAGCGTATGGAGGTTAAGAGGTGAAAAGAAGGGCGGGCTGGGAGCAGGTTCAGATAGTTCTGTCAGTTTCACTACACACTCGCCTTCCCACCACCTCTGTACTCATGCCGGTTTCTCTGCTTTTGCAGCTGCTCTGCAGCCAACAATCAATCCCGTTTTAACAGTAACTTTGTAGCATCCTGTACTTAAGTCATTCTTGGGGGTCGTCTGTGGTGGATTATTGAAACTAGAATAGTGTAAACAAGTACAGAGGGATCCACAATCCAACACTAAGCCTAACGCCAATGTCCATTACCTTTTACAGAGCGCTTAACAATAATAAAAGAAAAAATTAAAACAGGTTCCGCCTCCCCCATTTCTAATCTATAGGAGTCGCTCTTATTTTGTCTTGTCTTGCCCTTTCCCAAGCATAAACACCCATTAAGGCAACGATAATTAGAAATCACACGAGTTTCTTATTACTTTAGATAAGGGGTGTCCAGTGTAACACAGAAAGGTCAAAGTTTTGACCTATTTTCACTCTAACCACTGACGTAGTAAATTATTCTCAGACTCATACTACATGTAAAATTATTCTATGCGAAGATCACCCTGGACCTACTTTGGGCAATTTGACGCTAGCTGGAAAAAGCACCCAAATCTATGAAGGATGCTTCAGAGTGAGCCTCGCCCATCCTCGTTCCATTACCCCAATCTCTTATCCTACAACAGCTTTATGAGAAGCAACAGTTGTACTGTGCTGTTATTTGTTCAGAACGTTCCTACACCTTGCAAGGTTCAAAGCACTTTCCGGGTAGTAAGCGGCAACTCCATTTGTATCGCTTGGAATAATAGTCTGCAGATTAAGGGAAAGCTCCTAAGCAGGGCTGACCTTAGGCTTAAGCAGACTTCGTCTTTCCACGCCGGCAGTGACAGAGGAGGGAGACTTGAATCTCCCCGGGTGCCATATCACAAGAACTGGACCATGCAACAGGCCGTCAAGTTCATTAAAGAATGCTTGATCCCAGTACACAGCTTTCGAAAACAACATTCAGCCTTATACTAGGCAACCTCTATGCTTCTGATGGGTCAGCAGGCATTACCAAAGCTGCAACGTTGAAATAAACTGGAATGTTTGCCCCAACCCATCAAAAACCAGCTGGTCACCGATCCATGAAACCGAGCCATAAACATGATAAACAAACCTGAGAGACCGACGCAGAAGCCTTCACTGGGGTGCTGGCATCTGGTTTGAGTGGGTCAAAATCCAGATCCAGCAAGCTGGCTTCCTCCTGGAGGGATCCAGGGGCCTCAAACTTGGCAGCAGCGAAAGGGAAAAAAGAGTGGGAGCATTAGCTAGGTAGGACACACTGGGCTAGCTGTATCTGGGTGCAGGGATGTGGGAGAAAGACATTGCAATGGTAAGGCAAACCTAAGCATCCATCTTTGTATAAATGTTCTGTCTGGCATACAATGTGATCAGTGGTACCTCGGCCTAATCCACACAATCAGCTGGCTGATTTTAGTCCTCAGCCATCTGCTCATGGGCACACTGGTGAGCCAGGAAATCAGGGAGCCTTCCCTACAGCTCGTAGAGTCTGAAAGTCAGGTATGGCAACGTCGGTCCCTTCTCGGTTCGCTAGGCTCACACCTTTGCAATATGTAACATAAAAAATATCGCCTTCTCCCCCTTCATGAAATGGATTATACCTCACAAAAATTCCTTAGAAGTGGATAAACAACAAAAAACAGACAGAAAACAAAATGATTTGCTGCCTACATGAATTTGGAGAAAAACGGGAGACTTCTGCCCATTAGTTTAATTCTATTTTAGGGCGATAGAGGGCTGATGATAGGACAATAACAACTGTGATAGGCGAGCTGAGAAACTGGCCCACCCCTACTCTATTGCTATGCTTCAAGGTGCCTCAAGTTTCGTCATTATAAATGTAATAATTGGTATGGATGATATCGACAGCCCTCCTTTTCGGAAAAACACCAAAACAGTCGTACAAAGACATTGGTACACATTATTTCAAGACTATAAGGAAAAGCCAAAAATATATGGATAAAAAACTCAAAATAAATGCATATACATGCCAAACAATAAAGGTAGCACTTTTCAGGCGCTAGCGCGTAATTAAAGAATCCTATGTAAAACAAATTATTCTAGAGTTTAATTTCTCCTCCAAAATGTCCGCTGTGTTTATTCAAGAATTTTGTGACGAGGGTCCCTGCAATTCAATACATTTAGTAACGAACTAGAGAAAACTATACATTTGCGAGATACGATGTTCAAACGTATATTCCATAAAAATGCACATTTACCAATCAGCCTCCTTTAATGGTTATCCGTCAAAAAGCCACTAGAGGGCAGCATTGGAGTATACATGGAATACTCATTGGCATATCCTCTGGGGAATTTTCTACGGGATGTGACCACGTAAAGTGGAATATCGGGACTCGTCACTCTCCTCTCGACACCTCTACTAACCTAGGTGAAAAAGTATGGCCTCACAACCCACTTCATATTAAATAGTATTTTCTTGATATGGTTTACCAGTGACTGCATGGCCATTGTACACCAGGCCTGACAACTATAACATCATTTCTACTGGGAGGCGTATGACGAGTGCCGTGTAAGTTGGCAGGTTTTAAACCTTGAAGAACTAACCAAACCATTTACTCCTTTACATTATTCTCCTGCGCCCCTTTACTGTTTATTGGGCTATGCTCGTTCATTTACACAGAGCGGGTGCTTCAAGCAGGGGAGCTAAGCCCGAAGGGTTCCACTATCAGACAAGTATCGAGGAAAGGACCAGTAAATGTTATTTTGCTTGAAACGCTAAACATCCTTGAACTGTTTCTACTTGCAGTTATGGAAGATGTTCATTTTCGTTCACAGATATCACTCATTCTTTTGATTTTAAGTTGCCTCTTAATTGTTATACAGACAGTGTAATGTCTTTTTCTCTTTAGGTGCGCCTCTTCAGTTATTTGTTTGCTAATGTATGTAGACTTTTTAAATAGCACCACACCTCTCCTTCCAGTTACGTCAGACCTCAATAAACAGTTGTAAGAGTCCAGTCGGTGAAGGAGGGTCCTGATTGGACAGTCTTCACTCACTGCTCGCGCAGACTTGTGGTTCATGTGAAAGCATGCGGCAGCAGTTAATGCCTTTTAGGTCTTCCTCGAGTGGCTGTTGCCTGGTTCGGCACTGTGCCTTGGGTTCAGTGAGTTCCATAATCTCAAGCCCTGGGGCTGCAGAGATCTGCCTCCAAGTGTATTCCGTCTGAGGCTCACTGACTGATGTATCAAGTGTATCGTTGCTGGCACATAGTGGACATTCGTCCCCAGAGATATCCTGGACCTTTCCTCAGTAAGCCTTGTGTACGGTACAAAGAAATTGAAACTATTTCTTGAATCAACTGAGATCCAGTGGAATGATCACAAGGCTCACTTTGTGTTCCTTCAACTGGAGAGACGCTCGAGTCAAGATTCTGAAGCCCTGGATACCACCCGATGCGTTTCTTTGGTAGCCCGGCGTAAACGAGGTTATAATGATCTAGTCAAACCATCACCAGGACTCCAGCCGATTCCAGAGCAGCAGCAGGATTCTCCTGAGCACGGAGAACGGAAAGTTTAAGCCTGTGACGATGAACCAAGGCCGCTTCCTAACTTTGTGTGGGGAAAAGAAATGCAGCTACAGTGGCTACTCAAATGGCAGTAAGGCGCGCCCTGGTCCTCACGCCAAGATTTCGATTTTGATTCCAATCAGGCAAAGTCATTTCTGTCATCCAGGAACACAAACATTTCGGCCTATTTTCAAACTGTAAGGTGCTTTGAGTATCATCAGTATACATCTGGAGGGCCACTTGGTACCGGGCCAACAGGGTAACAGATGCTGAAGAGCAAAGCATGAAAGTGAGTGAGGATTGCTGACGTAGTTCACATAATACCTTCAGAGGCACCGACCCCACTCACAAAAGTCTGACTGCTGTTGGAAAGGAAATAATGGATTCTTTCCACACAGCCTCCGACTCCAGCCGATTGCTGGAGTCTGCCCAGCAGTATTTATTGGTCCACTGTGGAATAGGCTGCTCAGAGTTCAAGGAATCTGAAGTTTATGCTCTTGTGTCAGTCCAAGAACAGCTGCAGCTCTTTTCTAGCTTCAGTCAGGCCAGGTTTTGTGCCTGCTGCAGGCTTGAACCCATACTACTGATAATGAAGAACAAGATTGATTTCAATGTACTCGAGAAACTGTCATGTAACCTCAGTTTGCATCACCTAGCTCGGTGATGATACACTGGAGATCGATAGTTTGTAGGTCTCAAGAGTTTCAGGTTTGCGGCTTGTGTGTTTAACATGATCGTTGCTTGTTGTATGAGATCTGGTACTACTATGTGATACAAAGCAGAAGTTCAAACATGACTGAGCATCAAGAGAAGGGAGGCCGTTCTTCATGTATGCCACACTACAGGGATCTGCAGGCGGCTGGGGCTGGTCACTTGTGTGAACCTTGATACTTCCTCTTGGGTCACGGGGGTAAGACTGAATCAGAGGCCACAAGAGGATAAGATGACCGTTCACGGTTACTGGAATAAAGGATTCTAGATTTCAAAAAATCAAAGGAGATCTTAACAGTTTGGAAAGAGTCACAAATGAAGTGTTTTCAAGGCATCTGGCCTTGACATTTACTGGAAATGTCCAAAACCTTCCTTGTTTGATTTGGGCTTTGTTGATGCATTTGGCAAGGTAGGCCTTTCAGGTTCCCTTAAAGGCTTTATGATAATAGCCCTCTTGTGCTTCTTGTGATCTTATCGGGCCGTTATTTCCATCATTGGCTTTCAAGATTTCCGCACGTGCACTTTAGCTCACCTACATACTTATACAACTATTTCTTTGTGGATTTGATGTCAGCCTGTTATTTTCTGGTCCTCAGATGGGCAGTTCTCCCCAGAGTGTATGAACATTTTTGTCACAGATTTTACAGTAACGAGTGGACATCAGAAACATTCATGAAAAATTACTTTACAGGGGTGTAGAATGCTTCAATATTCAAAGTATGTAGTTGTGATTTGTTGCGCAGCCTGGCTGCAGGAAGGGTGTGGTGAATAAATGGTCTAACCACAACTGCTGGCGCACTGACATGTCATTCTAGGAACACTAGAGGAGGCAAAACTTAACAAACTAATTGAACCGGGAATTTTGAACCCAAGGTGGTCTGCTGGGACAGCTTGTTCTACTCCTATGATCACTTTTTATGTACATTTGTCATCAAGAAGTCAGTCCAACTGATGTGAACCTTGCCTGCAGACGTCGCTTGCTAAACAGCCACAGGCACCCACCACATTGGGGATAGCCTGTAACGGTTATAACAAAGTGAACAATAAATAATGAGTGTTTGAATTTGGCAAACTTACCAAATGTTGAATTATTACTTGTAAGGGACATTTCCATATCGTCTTTGAATGAAGAACTGAAGATATGCTGTCATCATCCAACAAGCTCTCCATGTACCATTGCCGCTGCTAATATTTCCATCCACCGCTTGGGGGGGCGGGACACCTTTTCCCTGAGCACAATAGTTAGGAATTCCTGGAAAATGGGAATCTGCCGAGATATAAATTCTTTGGGAATATACTGTGAAAGACAAACTCAACTATGTATATGGGCCAAGGTCACAGAATGCCTTTGTTCTCTAGCAAAAATTTGATTAGGCGAAGTGACACAAACCTTCTCCCAGGGATCAAAGAGTGCCGTGATTGACACTAACCCTCCTGCCATACATTCAAGGGCTACTCTTGCACACTGGGGCAATTGTATTGGGCCAGTATTTACGCGTACACAGAGCAATTTGTCATTCCAATTTTATCATCATTCCCCATTAGGGTAGAGCTCACTCTCCCAGGTTCCAAGACCATGTGCTCCCTTCACATGAAACTCTTGGGTGAAGCCCTGGGGCGCTTAAAATATACTTTTGGGGCAAATGGGAAGTCGCTGACTGCACTTTAAGTAAGAACTTCTACATGGAGATCTGGAGCAGCGCTATTTTTGGAGGCCCTAGGTAATTTATTTTATAAGGGAATGGCTCTCCTGGCCATAGGTCTAAGGTCGCTACTTACGGGTGTGCCTAGGGACACCTTCAACTCATTCTCAAATGTTTGTGAAGATGAATGCTCTGATGAAATCTCATGAACTCATCCGCTATCAAAGTCAGCCATAAAAATGGCAAAAGTGATCCCAGAAAGGTGATGATCTTCACCTCTCAGGCAAAACGGGATTAGCTTTAGTTGCTGCAGCACATTTGAGTAAATAAGAGGAATTTAAAGAAGAGAAGCACAAGTTACTACTAGTGTAACGATATATCTGTAAGAGACATTAGTTAGTGATAGATTCCTTACCTTGGAATATCCCCAGGCGTCAGACTGGATCCGGAAAGTTTTTCGTTAGCAGTACCCCTGCGCGACAGTAGGTGGCGTCGTGCGGCTCCGCGTCCGTCGCTGGCATCGTAAGCGCCGAGATGACGTCACGGAGACTACTTAGGCGCCACCCATGTGCGCTGACGTCAGTTCTGTACACGACTTTCCACGCCAGGAACGCAGAGCCATGCAAGAAACTGACCATTGGTGCCATGAAACTAGGGCCCTGAAAGGGATGACCTTAACCCTAGAATCAGTTCGCAGAACGGGAGGATGGGTGGGCGGTAAGGAATCTATCACTAACTAATGTCTCTTACAGATATATCGTTACACAAATAGTAACTTGTGCATCTGAAAGAGACACGTTAGTGATAGATTCCTTACCTTAGAATAGATACCCCAGCAATACCAACCCCGGTGGTGGGTCTGCGAATAGATTACACCAGAAAGTCACGGAGAATAGAACGGCCAAAGAAGCCGTCTCTCCGGACTTGACTGTCAAGGCAGTAATGCTTGGTAAACGTGTGCAGCGAGGCCCACGTGGCTGCCTGACAAATATCCTGCAAGGGAACGCCGCGTCCCAAGGCAGTAGTGGCTGTTGTGGCCCTGGTAGAATGGGCACGCAGTCCCACAGGAGGCTCCTTTTTAGCCAACGAGTAACACGCTTTGATGCACAAAACGACCCACCGAGATATGGTGCGTTTGTGCACGGCCCAACCTTTTTTGGCACCCAGGTAGCCAATAAAGAGCTGGTCATCCACCCGGAACTGTTGTGTGCGCTTTAGATAGAACGAGAGCGCACGTTTTGGGTCCAGACGATGGAGCCTCTCTTCCTCTTTTGAAGGATGCGGAGGCGGAAAGAAAGTGGGCAAAATGATGGTCTGCCCGATGTGGAAGGGCGTGACAACCTTTGGCAAGAAAGAAGGACGGGTCCTTAAAACCACCTTGTCCGGATGAACAGAAAGGAAAGGAGGTTTAGAAGAAAGAGCCTGGAGCTCCCTCACTCTTCTGGCAGAGGTGATGGCTACCAGGAAAGCCGTCTTTAGAGTAAGAAGACGTTAAGGACAGTTATGAAGGGGCTCGAAGGGAGCGCACATCAGATAGGTCAAGACAAGATTTAAGTCCCATTGAGGCATTATGAAAGGCACGGGAGGAAACGTGTGTGTAATGCCTTTCAGGAAACGGTTAACAACCGGGGACTTAAAGAGAGAAGGCTGATCTGGAAGCCGGAGAAAGGCGGAGATGGCCGAAAGATAACCTTTGACAGTGCCCAGAGCAGAGCCCTGCTGGGCCAAGGATAGTAGGAACAGAAGGACCTCAGAAAGAGGGGCAGAAAGGGGATCCACAGACTTCGCTGTGCACCATGCCACAAACCTGTTCCACCTGCAGGCGTATACCGTCTTAGTGGAGGGACGCCTGGCTGCCAAAATGACATCGCAGACTTTGGGAGGAAGATCGAAAGCTGTCAACTGTCGCCACTCAATCTCCACGCATGGAGGTGGAGGCTGGACAGGTGCGGGTGGAGGACCATCCCCTGCTGCTGCGAGAGAAGATCCTCCCGAAGAGGCAGTCGGATCGGGGGATCGATCGCCATGCTGAGTAGCTCGGGATACCAGTATCTTCGTGCCCAATCCGGAGCCACAAGGATGATTTGGGCCCGGTCGCACCGAATCTTCTTCAGCACTCTGGGCAGAAGTGGTATAGGCGGAAAGGCGTACAACAGACCACAGCTCCACTCGCGACGAAAAGCATCGCCGAGCGAGCGCCGCCTTGGAAATTCCAACGCGCAGAACTGATGACATTGCGCGTTCTCTTCGGTGGCGAATAGATCTAACCAAGGCTCTCCCACTGCAAAAAGAGATCTTGCGCCACGTCCAAGTTCAGACGCCATTCGTGATCCATCAATCACCGGCGGCTGAGTTTGTCGGCCCTGGCGTTCAGAGAACCTGCCAGGTGTTGAACCACCAAGGTAATGCCTTGATGTTCCAGCCATGTCCAGAGGCGCTGAGCCTCCTGGCATAGGGTCCACGACCCCACCCCACCCCACCCGGTTTGTTGCAATACCACATGGCGGTGGTGTTGTCCGTGAACACCTGCACTACACTTCCCCGGACAGAGGGAAGGAATTCCTTCAATGCAAGCCGGATCGCCCGAAGCTCCAAAAGATTGATATGGAGCCGGGACTCCGCCGGAGACCAGAGGCCTCTGATCTCCGCATCTCCCAAGTGGCCACCCCATCCCAGGAGGGACGCATTTGTCACCACTGTGTGCTCTGGTTGGGGAAGGGAGAGGGATCTGCCATTGACCCAATCGTGATCCGTGAGCCACCACTGCAATTGTCGTGCAGTGCCCTCCGAGATCTGGACATGATCGGACAGGTTGCCCTGATGCTGTGCCCACTGGAACTTCAAGTCCCACTGCAGAGCCCGCATATGCCACCTGGCATGTTGCACTAGCAGAATGCAGGAGGCCATCAGGCCCAGGAGCCGGAGGGTCATCCTGACTGAAACCCGGGATAGAGGCTGAAAGATCGGAATCATAGCCTGAATATCCCGGACTCACTGCTCAGGAGGATAAACCCGAAACTGCGTCGAATCCAGAACCGCTCCGATGAAGGGGAGCTTCTGAGAAGGACTCGGGTGCGACTTCGGCACGTTGATGGAGAACCCCAGCAAATGCAGGAGGTCGGCCGTAGTCTGAAGATGGGTGATGACTGCCTGGGGTGAGCCCGCCTTCAACAACCAGTCGTCGAGGTAGGGGAAGACTGACACCCCTAACCTGCGCAGATGAGCTGCGACCACCGCCATCACTTTCGTGAACACCCGAGGGGCGCTGGTAAGGCCGAAGGGGAGCACGCCAAACTGAAAATGCTCCTGGCCTACCGTGAACCGCAGGTAACGCCGGTGGGCCGGCAGGACGGGAATGTGAAAATATGCGTCCTGCAAGTCCAACGCTACCATCCATTCTCCAGGGTCGAGGGCAGCCAAGACCTGAGCCAGAGTCAACATCTTGAACTTCTCCTTCCGGAGGAAGCGATTGACGTTCCGGAGGTCCAAGATGGGGCGCAGGCCCCCTTTCTCCTTCTTGGGGGCCAGAAAGTAGTGGGAATAACAACCATGTCCTACTTCTGGCCCAGGAACGCGCTCGATGGCCCCCTTGGCCAAGAGGGCCGTGACTTCCTGTCGGAGAAGCTGTCCCGCACGCTGGCCCCCTCTGCCGCCACGGCGGCCACCACGCCCGTGGCCGCGCTGAGGTTGGTTCTGCGCAGGCCTCTGGCTGAACGAACGTGTAAGGGTGCCCCTTCCGTGGACACGAAAGGAACGAAAGGTAGACGTGGCCGGGCGTGTGGTGGAGAGACCCAAGGACTTGGCTGTAGCCAGAGAGTCCTTAAAACGCTCTAGCGCACTGTCTGCCTTATCGCCAAACAGGCGAGTGCCATCAAAGGGCATGTCCATGAGTGAGCTCTGGACATCTGGCGAGAATCCGGTAGACCGCAACCAGGCGTGGCGACGAAGCGCCACAGTCGTAGAAATTGCTCTACCTAGCTAGTCCGCGGAGTCCAAACCACACCGAATGGCGAACTTAGCCGTATCTTTCCCCTCGGCAACAGCTTGGGACAGCACAGCTTGGATCTCCTCAGGACACCGAGGCAACACCTGTGCAACTGTATCCCACACTGCGTGGAATAGCGGCCCAATAGGCAAGCGGTGTTCACCGACCGCAGCCCCAAGCTGGCCGAAGAGAACAACCGCTTGCCGAACTGCTCCAGCTTCTTGGAGTCCTTATCCGGCGGAGCCGTGGGGAAGGCATTCTGGGACGTTGAAGCTTGGATGACCAGGCTCTCAGGCGTAGGATGAGTGGTCAGAAAGGAAGGGTCACCGGGCGATGACGCCTGGCGACGTTCTTATCCACAGGGGCCCCTGTGGCTGGCCGCGACCAAGTGCCCAGCAAGACGTCAGTGAGGGCGTCATTAAATGGCAGCAGGGGCTCCGACAAAGTGGACGCCGTCTGGAGCACCTCAGGGAGGAGGTTAGTTTTGAGGGCCACCGTAGGTAGATCAAAGTTGAGAACTTCAGCTGCCCGACGGAGCACCATCGTGTTGGAGGTGCCCTCCTCCATGGTAGGTGGGGGAGAGGCAAACCCCGGGTCAGAGGAGACGTCGAGGTCGCCTGCATCCTCCAAATCGTCCGCCCAGTCCTGCTCAGAGTCACACTGACGTGCAAGAGGGTCCTCGGACCCCTCCCAGTCGTCCTCCACCTCCGCCGCATGTGGCACAGACCACGGCGGCAGGGCAGGAGCCGGAGAAGGAACAAACAGCGTTGGGAACGGCGTCGGGAACGGCACCGAGAACGGCACCGGCCGGGGCCAGACCGGCGCCGTGTCCCAATGCGGATGCCAGGTAGGAGCAAAATGGTCCTGGAACCTGGGCAAGGGCGGGACAAATGGCACCCACTGCGGCGCAGAGGGTGGCGCTGGGGCCGGAGCCGGCAGCGATGGACCTTGTGGCGCCGTGGCCGGAGCCGACGGCGCAGGATCCTGTGGCGCCGAAGCTGGATCCGCCGGCGGTGCTGACGGTCCAACAGGATCCTGACACAGGACCGCGGGGCCCGAGGGAGCCCGAGGCCTAAAAAGGTGGTCCACGGTAGCAAGAAACTCTTGCACCTGTGCGGGAGTCACCGACGGACCCGGGTAAGGCGGGTAGGCCACGGGACACTCGAGCTCCGAAGGAGCCGCAGGGGCACAGCCCCTGTCCCCCTCGTCCGCATCCGAGGACCGACGGGGGGACGTCGGAGAGCGAACATGCTTCTTCGACTTCTTTTTGTGTCGTCTCTTATCCGAATCCGAGGGTGAAGACTTGGAGCCCGAGGAGCGATGATAGTGGCCCCGCGAGCATTCCCTGAAACGGCCCCTGGACCGGGAACGGCGCTGGGACGAGTGCCGGACCTCCAGCAGCTTCCGGTGCCGCTCCCTCAAGGCCTTCGGGGCCATGGCCCGACAGTCCAGACAGGACCGGGAGTCGTGGTTGGTCTTGAGGCAGTAGAGGCAGACATCGTGGGGGTCCGCCACCAACATATTGCGACGGGAGGCCCCACAAGAATTAAATCCAGGCATCCCTACATGCACCAAGGAAACCAAAGCTTACAGGAGACAAAAGTCTCAAAAAGGTAGTCAAAAAGTGACTAAGGTACGTGCTCTAACCGGATCTGCGCTTACTGGTGCGGAAAAAGTATGAACTGACGTCAGCGCGCATGGGTGGCGCCTAAGTAGTCTCCGTGACGTCATCTCGGCGCTTACGACGCCAGCGACGGACGCGGAGCTGCACGACGCCACCTACTGTCGCGCAGGGGTACTGCTAACGAAAAACTTTCCGGATCCAGTCGGACGCCTGGGGATACTCTAAGGTAAGGAATCTATCACTAACGTGTCTCTTTCAGATCCAAAGTTTAGTACAAAGCTTCAACAGCACAGGAACACTGGCAGCACCTAAGCACCTGCAGAGTGGCAACAAACATAAGGGGGCAATTTCTTGGGGTAACATATCAAACCAAGATGCTCTTACCAAATGTAGTTGATTACCCAAATACACATTAGTAAACGATCCAAAGGTGGCCATCTTGGAGTGGGCACTGTTACACATGCATGTCATGATAGCCCAGTGTTCCACACTCCCAGCCAAAATGATTCTGCAGATGGCAGCGCAACAGCATTTGCTACTGTTCCTGCACACAGAACTGGCCAGAAACCATTCTAGTGTCTTTGTTGGATTTGCATGGCAAACTCTACAAAAACCTGAAGGACCCATGTACAACTATAATTTGCTCTTAGAAATGCAAAGCATAGTTCCAGGAACACATGATCTTTCATGACCTAGGAAACTGTAAAAGATTTGGTGATAAAAAAAACATAAGAAGGCATAGTCCCAGCGAGAAATTAGAATGGCTGCTTTTCTAGGATTCATCGATGCACAGAGAGAGTTTTTGATTGAAGATGCACAAAGAGGTATTCTCTTGTCCGTAGACTATGGAGTGATGAGGATTAAAAGCAAGTGTAGAGGGTCCGACAGACGTGTCAATACTGGGTAGAATCTAGCCAGTGGTTTGGAGTGAGTTTACTGACGGGAATAACATTTTGAGGAGTAGTCTATGCACAGAAAGGTAAATGGGTAATTTGTAGAGAAGAGCTGAACTGGCAGTCCTTCATGACTTGAAGGACTCTGAGCCTAAACCAAACCACAGAGGAGTCAACTGTTTGGACGCTGTGCTTACACCAGGAGTTTGATTCGTGTGAGTAATGCTTTGCTGGGTCTTTGGTAATCATCCTTTTAACTCTTACAGGGGTTTGTTTTGTTAGTATGGTGGGCTACTCAGATCTTCGAAGTAGTTGTGGTTGATGTAGCGGAAAACAAAGTTTATTTGTAGGGGTGCATTATAATCACACGTGTAGAGTGTACTGTTAGAATTTTGATATGTAATAACATGAAACGTGATGTGTTCAGGCCATTGAATTGTAACTTGGAGAATTGACGTAGAAAGTGAATGTAACTAGTAGAAAACATCAACGTGAAGAGTTTGTGTTGAGTAACTGACCATCATTCATTTATTAAATGTGTTTATTAATCATGTCATTTTAATGTAGGCAAATGCATGAATCAAATGTGCCTTATTTTCCTATGCAGTTCCATATAGCTCACCCGTTTTTTCCTTATGTTAGCCAAATCTTGTAGGCCTGAAATGCAGTTCCCTGGAAGTCCTCGCTTTAGAACGAACAGTTTGAATTTCATGTGTGTTGTGGAAATTGTTCTCTCACGTTTTGTGTTGCAGGTGAAAGAAGCGCTCGTTAGCTAGAATAATGTCTTTGTTTTATTAGTCAGGCAAGGAGAGAAAAAGTTACATTGTACGGTCTGAATGGATAACCGAAGGCCGCTGTCCTTCGCACAGGAAAAGGCTTGGGAACCATGGACAAATGTGGTGAGAAGAACACCATTGTCCCATGAAAAACTACCTTTAAGACGGTACCTAGAGACAAATGACCTTGGAAAAGTTCTCTCCAATATTGTGTCGTTAGGAGTAGGGAAAGGCCCACTTCTCAGTCTGCCTTCGGAGAGAGCACCTTAGAACAGGTCTGTCTCAATAGCTTTATGCTATCTGACCCATCAATGGTGGAGAGACTTCTTAGGAAGACGACTCCACATGCTGACACCTTTTACTCCTTTTCCTGAAGATGCTTAAGTAGGATGTCATCTTAGTGCTAGGGTACGGATAGATTAATGCTTTATATTCATCACCTTCGATGAAGGGCAATTTGGACTCCTGCTTTCTGATCCTCTGTATCCTGCTTATTGAATGGTTTTGTTTATGCTGCACCGTTTAAACTGGATGCGCAGGTTTGACTTTAGCCTGATTCCAATGTACTTCTACACTCTCGTCTTGAGGTGTCTTTATGTCCAGTTATTTTTGGCTTTGTAATAAATTAACTAACCTTACGCAGTTGTCTGTGATTACTATGCGTCCAGAGACATTCCTGTTGAATTGATTGGCAGTATTAACGACTTTTTCCCCTCAACACTTTCATGCTGCTAAAAAGAACCATCACATTGTGATTCTAGAATAGGTCCAGAACTTAGGGGTCCGGCCCTTTCTTGGTCAACAATGAAAATGGGTCTAAAGTACAATGTTGATTGAGGTGTGCTCTAATTTGGTTGTATATATGAGGCCTATTAGCACTTGCAAGCGGTCTACAGATCTGTTGTTCTGTAAAAATAAGGAATTGTAATAAAGCACACTCCCCTTTCTCACACTGCTTTAAACATTTCCAAGTAAACTAGCCAATAACTGCAGGAGCGTGGGACTCTGCCTGTTTTGTTTGCACATTTCAATTAGCATTTATTATGAGTTTTTAATGATGTGCTGAATATGCCGATTTGTTGGCATTGCTCTGGTACACCTATTTCCACACATCTGAAAAATTCTCTGATGCCATACGTGGCAGTTGGTTAAGGGGCTCCAAAAACACCCAAAATGGCTTACATCGGTCTAGAAGTTACGTAAACTATCACCATAAATAATCTCCAGGGACAATCTAATGTAGTCCTTTAAAGGGACCACACAGTAAAAAGAAAAACAGTTCTCCTTACTCAGTCCTGCATCACTAACAATCCCCAGCAATAAACATTCTAGAATGTCACTTTATTTGACGAAGTCTGCTGGGGTTTTGAGACCTATTGTGACATCATTCCCCGGATGGACCCTTTAAAACTAGTCTTAGTCAACGTGCTGATCGATGCATCGCCATTGGCTCGGCTGTTATTCTGATGTAAGGAAGTAATGCTGTATTTTGATGTAACCAGAAGCTCTGTGGTTTTGCAATACATAGGAAAATTATATATTTCATTAAGCCATGCTCGTAACAGTTGCAATAACCAAACTGTGTTGAAATGGTGATGGCTATACAAATGCTTGTGGCATTCCACCGTATCCTTCAAGTGCACGCAGATGGAGCATGCAAGCACACTATTGGTGGCTGCAGAAATATAGTCCGAGCAGAAGTCAATGTCAAAGGTTAGACTGAGGGGGGGGGGGGGATGACAGAGAGGTGCAAGCAGAAAGCAGACAGAGACAGTAAGCACAGACAGGGAGATGACGCAGCTCGGTGGTCTGTGGCTTCTTTCATAACATCACATTCAGGACCACTATTTGCTAATAAGCCAACCTGGCGGAGGCCCCTTGGAATAATGCAACTTGGGAATTTGGGGTCATGGTCATCCTGGTCAACATCATGGTCTAGAAATCTTCGCCCGCTCACACAATCACATGCAAGCGCATGTTTTTGATATCATCGGTCAAGGCTGAGAAATTTCAAGTAAAAAATTAGCAGAATCACCTGGACAAAACTCTTCAGATACCGCTGACTGATTTACAGCCCTACTGGTCGTCCAGAGAGATAGGAATGCCAAGAAATATAATTTACAATATGACAGAATGCATCTGCTCTAGAGAGAAGATTCCAGAAGCATAGTTTACGTCTGCAGGTGGTGGGCAAGACAATGGCAGGCCAGCCAGTCATTTCCTTCAGCCACATTAAGACTCTGGGGTTGTTCTTGAACATCTACTTTCGCCCCTGTGAAAAGAAGCCAGAGACCTTGGGCTGCGTCAGAGGAGTCAAAGTGAAGGGTGTCACAAAGAAGCCCTGCAGAGGTGTCACATGAGGGCCCGATCACCATGAAAATAAAAAACTGAGCAATCGCTTGCATGTGTTCTTGCCAGTTCAACTCTACATGGCTTTGGGGGAATTGCTTCTTCCACTTGAGTTGGGAAGGACACCTCCAGGTATGGCCAATCCCTGGCATTCACCCAATCAGCCTTTCCTAGTCTACAGCTCTGTTAAAAAACATCTGCTTTTCCAGCCCCCGAGGTTGCGTGCTACTGCGCTATATCTCACCCTGGTCCTGGATTTTAATCGGGGTTCCGGAGATGAATAACTGTAGGTATTTCAAATGTTTGCAAGGGGAAACACACACATCTCTATAACTACACCTCCAGAAGTAACTCATCAGCTTGTTCACTGGTGCGGTTTAAGCTTTTTTGGGGGCAATAAAAAAAATTGAATTTTAGGCATACAATATTCAAAACCTCAAGCCTCAAACCTGATATACATCATTCCTCCAGTGCTCTTAGCACAACTCTGAGCGGTTAGGCATTACGCCAGCCTTCCATCTAAGCAGCCCACTGTGTGGCGGCTCTGTGGAGTGACACCTCTGCACGGGAGTAGAGCAACGCGGTGCAGCGAATGGTGGTGGAGAACTGATGTCAGAATGACAGAAGGAGCAGCTAACCTGAGATGGGGTTGTCACACTTATCTCGGGCACAAAATTGTCATCAAACAGCCTGAGGATGTTCTCCTGCTGGAAGTCCTTGCACGGGGTGAGTTTGGGAGGCGGCGGGACTGGCGGACCTTTTCTCAGCTACATGCAAGCAAAACGGGACCAAAGCCATACCCACACCAGGAGAGAAACGGAGACAAAACCAGTCAGCAACACCAGGGAACAGAGGGTCAGGTACAAATCGTCAAACAAGGGTTCACAGTTCATACATGGCAGCCGGGTGCATGGTCTCTGTGCAGAGGAATTAAACACAATTAATTGGTTATGAACACATAAAACACACATTTCAGCATTTTTGGAGGTAGGTTGGGAGATTGGGGGCAACAAAACATCTGACTACTTAATTAACAGTACAAATTTCACAGAGCACCATAGCGCCGAACTCCTCGCTGGTACTGTAGTTACTGAAATCCAGCACTGTATTTCATGCCTCAGCATCACCAAACTGCCTGGAAGCTAAGAGAGGTCAGGGACCCAAGAGCAACTCTTCAGCTTGCATCACAATGCACCTCCATGTTCCCCGCTCTCCCACAGTATGCAAGATGGGCACCACCGTCACTCCTGTTTGCTGACATACGAAATATGAATCCTCTGGCGCACTTCAGTTGCTGCTATACAACATCTGGGCATGAAATGTCGCTTATAAACTAGTGTCTGCTTATACCTTATTCCTTATTCCTTATTTTGAGGCTGGTGCAGGTAGCAAGTTCTGTATTACCTGAGAGATCTAGGCATGGAACATGAAGGCATCTCAACTGGTTAACCATTCCAAAAAGACTGTGCAAAAGGTATATTCTGAAAGCTCGCCTGTTCTTGGCTAATAGTAGTTATTGTGGTAAAGTATCTAGATGACATCTGCATATTATTATAAGCTGCTGTTACAGTGCGGTAATTACAGGGCTTTAGATCAATGAGCCCTAGTGGGGCGCTAAATGGAGTCTCTTCCATGACATGACTAGCAGTCTCTGGGGTTCAGACTGCTCAGGCTGCTTATGTCTCCAAGTGTGCAGAAGAGCTACCAGACAGACATCCACGGTGGGTGAGTAGATGATGGGAGGTGCAGGCTGGTCCTCGCCTCTGTAGTCGCATACTCACTTCTGCCTCTGTCATTCCTCTTTCTAACTCCCACAGGAGGACAACCTCTCTTGAGCACCGAACCCCCACGGTTGCAATGCGGAAGTATACAGCACGTTAATGACCCATGGCCCCTAAAATAAATGTTCATAGCCAGCACAGCTCGCGGCTTCACGATCCAGCCACTGCACTCGTCTTGAGAGGCAAGAGAGGGCATAAAGCAGATGACAGATGCAACACGTGCAGGGCACGGAACCATTTAGTGAAAGGAGAGGGAGGCATCCGTCCCATCTGTTGCCACAGCAGGCTACATCTGTATGTACTGGGCCACCGGCACAGACGCTGGTGGTACCTGGCTGTTTGAGATGAGTGCAAACAAGTAAGGCAACGTATCTCAATACCGTTCAGCTTGATCAATCCATTTTAGTATCTTGGTCTCATACACAAAAAAAACATTACTGTATCTGTGATGTTTTAACAGCTTGGGAACGATTTTACTTTCCACTGCGTTGCACAAGAACACCCAAAAAAGAACTAGATGAATACCTGGCTTCACAGTTCTTTAAAAAAAATCCCATTTGGAAGATGTAGCAAATACATGGGCATTTATACACACAATAAAAACAGTAAACATAGAAATAAAAAGTAATCCCACAAATGTCAGACGTCAGCTACTAAAAATATTTACGAGAGTCATATGCCATTTACTTCTTAATGTTTGCAATACCAAATTCGCATTGATATAGTGCATTGGATATAAAAATTTTTAAACACACCAAAAAAAAAAAAAAAAAAACTCGATTAAAAAAAAGGTACACTTTAATGCATTTTCTGCCTAAGCATTAATGGGCCATGGCGAGACACATACTGTATACATTAGATATAAAAACGTCGGACTTAAACTAGAGTATTATTGTCAAAACGTAGAATGTTGTGCCTTTCCCAGCACCATTTCTGAAACTTACTGCTACCTTTGAAAACAATTTAGCATTTTATTTTCCTTTTTAGGTCGAGCACAACGGCAGCGCGCATGCAATCCTCGCTCTGCGAGGCATGCTGTAATAGAGTAAGCAGTGGAAGCCCCGCCCACTCTCCACTCATATTTTTAATTGGCTGGTGTTATTGTCCTTCGTAAAAGCTGAATTCAGATTCTTTATGAGGCTTGTTAGTCCCTCCTGGGTACCGCCTTGTCTCCATTTCTTACCTCCCATAACGACTGGACCTTTTACTTTGCTCCTTACATGGTCTCTGTTATTTAGTGGGTGAGCACTATTTTCTTTAATGGTCTTTCCTTATTCCAGCGCAGTCGCCTTCACTTTAGTGGCCGCGCTGCTTTATTTAATTAATTTGCAGCGCGGTCCGCATCAGTTCAGTGTAGCACAGGCAAACAAGCATTTGCAATGCAACTGGTCTCGCATTTACGCAAGTTTGAGCTACTGGCATTGTAAATGACAATGCCTTTTATTTATGTTTTCGTTTTTGAAACAAATAAAACGCATTGTCATTTACAATGCCAATAGCTTAGACTCGCGTAAATGCAAGACCTATTGCATTGCAAATGTTTGTTTAGGTTAGACCTGTTATGGTGCTTGCACCATCCACGGCGCACATATTAAATGCTATACTTACTATAAGCAGCGGTCAGTCAGCCTGCCTCAGGCGTTGGCTTCTTTGGCTCAGGAACATCCAGCTATAGGCTTGAAATAGCGCCAATATCATTTTGTATCAGGCCACAAAACACTTCACTGTGAATATCAGACGACATTGTGCTGCCTTACAATCATGAAGAGAACAAAGCACGCGGAAGTGTGAACCAAAGCATGGACATAACCCTGAGAGAGGCTGCCATGGCTTTCCAAGCCTCAGCTGCTGGTTGGATCAGAGCGACTCGTTTGCTTGTTGAAGATCGGAATTTCAGATCAAGCCTATATCTTTTTTTTTTAACACAAATTTTATTAAGTTTTTAAATTCGCCTGCGGCGGAGCATACATTACATCATGTATACATGTGATCGACTATCATTCGCATCTGAAGTTTGCCAAGTTATATGATAACAGTAAGAGTTACAAAAAAAAAAACTATCTTCCATAGCATCTATGTGTACATATTGATCGCATATACAAAAACAGTGGAAAAGACTGCGGCATATGTCATACCTAGCTGAATATCATGCAGTCTACAATCATATATGTAATATTCACCCACAGATATACAAGTAATAAATCTGAATTGAATGCAACAAAAGACAACAATAAAGAACTGAGCTACTACTAACTGATTGTCCGTTTCATACATCTGGCGGGGCAAGCCTATATCTTATTCACATGCCATCAAGGCAAGCACTGTGGCACAAAGGGACAGCACGCTTCATAACGAAGCAGAAGATGGTGGTGGGGTTAAACAATTCGAGCAAGACAGAGAAGCAGAAAGAAGGCATAAGAAAAGGAAACATAAGAAAAAAGATGAAGAGAAAAGAAGAGCGTAAGGAAGAGAACAATCAAGGCAAGATAACAATAAAAGGAATGCAAGGCAGGGAAAGAGCAGGCAACCACATTTGAAAATTCTGTGCGGTATTCTCCGCTATTACGGTAGGAACAGTTGATGTCACCGAATGAAGTACCTGGGGCAAGGAGGCAGAATGCTTCTAAATTACCTGCGATGGTGACTTGGTTAGTGTGACTGCGGGCACTTCTCCAAGGGTGGCAGGAGCTGCGGGGGCAGATGGGGTGACGGCAGCTGCAAGGTCCTCCTCAGGCTTGTGGTTGGCAGCCTTGGCCTCTGGGCTGGTGAGCGGAGAGCCGTCTGAAGGAAGCGAAGGGGGTTTGCCTACTTTTACAGAGCCCGTCTCACTACACAAACAAAAAATATTTCAAAGACTTAGAGTCTCGAAAGAGAGCAAAAGCACAGCAGCGGATCAGACTGGGCAACATTCCTTATGTCTTTCTGCAAACGCAAAAATTCTAGGCCCCAGATATGGAAGAAATTGTACTTGCTATCCACTGGGTTCATTTCAATGTAGATTACTGCGAGGTGAACAGAAAGACGTATATTCAGAGAGAATCTACTAAAAATAATACTTCTGATGTTTCAAAGATGAGAATAAGTACCCCTTTTTCTATATAGAACTTGAGTTTTGGTCTGGACTCTTGATTATGCTCCGATCAAACCAGAACTTTAAAGGTCCGTACCAGGGCCGGTCCTAGGATATGTGGGGCCCCGGGCAGAATAGGAACATGTGGGGCCCCTAAGCAGATACGACGCGGGATCGGATCGGGCCGGCTAAGAAAGTTATTTTTTTTTTCCTTTAAATTAAAATTACCCCCCGCCCCCACAGTTAACAGCTAACAACCATTGACAAAACGCAGCCGCGGCCGACTCATGCCTGCCGCGACTGGGTTTTGTCAATGGTTGTTAGCAGTTTAAGCTAAATAAGTAACTACAATAAATGATTTTACTTTCACCTTGTTGTTTTGACCAATAAGTAGCTCCTTCACACACACTTGCATAGAATCACAACTGCAATGCAGGACCAGTGCTCTTTGTGCTCTGCAGAGAGGCCATATTTTGAATGGTCATGTAATCTGAACACCTTTTTGACCCACAGACAGGCCCAGTGTGAAAGTTGTACTGCCTGCAGCCTCAACTCCAAAGTGCTCAACTGTAGCCCTGGAGGCGACTCAGTACAAAGGGTGCATCATCCAAGAGTAATATGCTGTGAAATAAAATACACAAACACACATGCTGGAAATAGCTAGCACTCTTGGGGAATGCAAGATTCAGTAAAGCATGAGAAATATAAACAGGAAGAAAATTACTGCCATGGATTACCCCAACAGCAGGACCACTGGAATTATGTCGCAGGGTGAGTAAATTATGTGGCAAGAAAAGGCAAATTATGCGGCATAACCCGGCACATTTTGAAATAGTATTACTTCATTTTTTTTTGCCATTTTTAAACTTGGTAACACTGTTTGGGCACTGGTTGCACCCCATTAGTAACAATTTAACACCCAAATTTAGTAGTGGGAAACAAAGTTGACTATTCCAGCTTTTCAAAGGGCCTTCCCACATGCGGCAAGACGTGTCGCTGCATTTTTAGTAACTTTTGAACTGTTTGAGATAGAAAGCAATTTTGTTGTTAAAATCTGTAGATTATGCAGCAGCTGATGGATTATGTGGCAAATGCGGCAAATGCATAATTATGCAGAAATCGCCGCCACCGCACAATCGCATAATTCCAGTGGCCCAGCCTAACATGCAGCATAAGACTGGGACAGAAAATAGGCCTCTGTACCAAAATAAAAGGGGCCCCCATTAGGGAGTTAGTTAGCTAGAAAAGTGTCCCATGTTTGCAAACTAGCGCAGTTTTCAACTTGTAAACACATGCTGTATAAGTTTTTTGTAAGGTAGGGAAGGACTGCACTGATTTGAGTTTGCTGCAGGCAATGTTTGCTTTATTATCATAAAAAATCAACAGTAAAAACCGGCTCACTTGACCATAAAGCAAGTCAACAACTAGCCAAAACAAGCATTGGCATAGCCAATAGGTCTCGCTTTTGGGACCTTATAAGTATTTAGTTAATCAGCACAATATCCTTGGTGCAACAACATTAACTGTTGCATGGTTAAACACTTATAAGGTCCCAAAGGCGAGACCTATTGGCTATGCCAATGCTTGTTGTTGTAAGTTGTAGCTTGCTGAGTAGTTGTACAATATAAGTTACAGAAAGTCTGTTAAAGTGTTATGACTTGTTTATGTGCAAAAAGGCAATATATTGTGCTGTTACTAGTAGTATAGTGAGGGTAACTAATAGCAACATTTTGAAAAATTAAATGAGGGAAATAATAGAATTCATTGATGTAATAGCAATATTATGTGTTTAGAGGAGTTCTGATATGTTTTGGGCCCAGTGCCACTGCACCTGCTGCACCATTCAAATCATACCCCTAGAGCCTGCAAGATCACTCCATTTGTGAGTCCCTGTTTAGTAGTAAAATATAGAAATAAGGGGGAAAAGGATGGAATGGCAACTGAAACAAGAAAAGTGCCAGAAAAGATTGAAAACAAAGCCAAAGAAGGAAGGAAATGGGAGATGTGACTGAATGAAAGATGAAGAAAGCTGGAGAAAGGACAGAATGAAAAAGAAATAAGGAAAGAGAAATTAACGAGAAAAGACCAAAATGCGTGAAGGGTGGGAATGAGGCAGGAGAAACAAAAGCAGTGGCAAGAATGAAAGGTTTGAAAGTGGAGCAGCGAGGAGGAAAGTTAGGGCCTTGGAGCAGATGGGTGCTCCTCTCTAGGTCTGCTTGGCAAATATAAAGTAAATGTTTCCTTCTGCCTAGGATGGCGGGGGCAAGGGCACCTTTTGGTTTCATGAAAAGGAAGAAGTTGTTGTAGGGCAGGCAGGAATTGGAATAGCCATGGTGGGCTGCACACAGGGCGACAGGACATAAGGCATCCCCAAGAGCCATGCAGAAGTGAATGAAACACTGAGTAAGTACCGGGACGAATGTGCTAGCCTGCATGAGTGAATAAATGCAGGGATTAATGAGTGTGCAGGCGTTAATGAGTGCAGCAGGGAAAGCATGAGTGTACAGGGTGAATGATTGTGGCAGGAAATGAAAGGTGTATGGTGTGTAAAGAATGCGTACAGCAATTAATAGGTGAGGTGGAGTGAATGTGTGACCGTGTGGGGGTGAATGAGCAGAAGGGAACGAGCTAGTACAGGAATAAATAGGTGGGAGTATGGAAGTGAATGAGGGCAGCATAAAGTGAGCATCTCAGTCAGCTAGTGCAACAGTGAGAGAATCTGTAAGTGCATGCAGCAGTGAATGAGCACATACATGAAGAAGTGAGCAGAAGTAAATAAGTACCAGAATGAATGATAAGTGACTGTACAAGAGTGAATGTGCGTACCAGAGAGCTAGTGTCACTGTGAGCGAGTGGATGATGGAAGCACTGAATAACAGCAGTGATGGAAAGAGTACGTCAGTGAGAGAAAATGCGAAGTGAATATACGGTGGATGAATACATATATATCATGTAAAGCTGTTGTGCTAAGAACTGCCAGGAGGCCGTTTGTGAATTCCTGTCAAGTAAGATGGTTTTGTTCATAAACTTGTGTTCAGGACCAAATCTACCTTTGTAAATCCGGCCCATTGTCTCTTGCAAAGAAAGGAGACTTTGCTTGTCTCCCACTTAAGGTAACCGGAGATCACTTTCCCACAGCCCATGCGCAGAAATACTCCTGCAGCTTCTACTGACTACGTTTTGGCTGTGTAACGTGTATGGGGAATCAGCCAACTTCTAACACTGAACAACAAAGGAAGATATAGAGCAAGGGGGATTGCTAGTGGCAGGATCGGCCTCATATGACTTCAGAAGTCAAAGCCAGCAGCCAGGCACCCAGCCAACAGTAGGCCTGACAAGAAGCAGCAGCAGGGAAACAGCCTCTTGAGGCCCTAGTACGAGGGAGACAAATGCACACAGGAGTCTAAGAGTAATTCAGTGTGGTGTGTATGTCATTAAAAAAAATAATCTTAGGAGTTCTGCTGAGTTATTATAGCGAATGGGGTCTGCATAAAAGCAAATATTTCTACAAAGGCATTAATGAAGGTTCTAGACCGCATTTATTTACACGGTACGAGTTACTCACAGCCGACCGAATTATCTACCCATCGGGGGCGCATAGGAAAGACAATTATCTCATGGCCAACACCTCCAGCAGGGTTATTTCTGCTATTAAAAAAAACCTGTTCGCCGGGAGCCACTGCGGTTTAAGAAAAATAAGTTTCTGAGCAGCTAGGGGGAAAAAACGTAATTAAAAAAACGTGTTTGGCTTACTGTACTTGTCAGTTATGTAACGCCAGTAAACAGCTTGTCGGAACGTGCGCCTCGTAATCCCAGTAGTCGCGGCTCCTCAGGCTGTTCACCTCGGCGTAGACCCGGGCCCTGCTCCCGGCGGCGGGGTTGGGCATGGCGGGGGCTGCTCCCCGCGGTGGCAAGAGGCAGCAGGAGCGCAGGGGAAGGCGGCCCAGTAGCGGCACGGGGAGCAGCAAGAGGCAGCGAAGGGCCGGGCAGGGAGGGAGAGGGGCGCCGGGGCCTTCAGGCGGTGCTGCGGAGGGAGGGACCCGGAACACAGGCTGCGAGTGGTCGGCGGCCAACCTGGCGGACGGGAGGAACGAGGTGACCAGCGAGACAGGGAAAAGAAAGAGCGCCTTCCAGACAGAAGATGTGGAAACAGCACTGTAACTGTGGCGTAGCGTAGTAAATGCCGGGAAAACAGAAACTCAGTCAGGAGAACGTCTTCAATGCAGAGGGGAAGGGATGGTTGATACACGAGAACGTGGTTAGAAGGCTGCTGACCCGTGCTGGATCAGAGAGGAGCTGGGGCAAGCGCGGCAGCGTGCTCAGCTGACCACACGCTCGTGCATCGTGCCTGAAACGTGCGGGTAACCGCACGGAAAAGGCCATTGTGCACGAGCGTGTGGTCAGCTTTCTGAAGCCCCTTACATAAAGTCTCGAAGAGCAGCGCTTGCGCGCTACTCGAGGCTCGACCTAAACACGGCCTACATATTGACCTGAGAGCAGGGCTTTAAGTGGGTTGAAAAAACCTGTCATTGCCTCCAGATAAATATTACAACAAGTAAAATTACACCTAGAACAAGCCAGTACTATTGGCTTTGTCAGTGGTTATTAGTTGCATAAGATGAATAAGCAGCATCTACAGCTTCCTTGTATATAATATTGAAATGCTCCAGTTCTGACATGATGAGACTGTGAAAGAACTATAACCAGTCTCACTGAAGTTGCATTAAAGGTAGCAAAGGGTGGCACTGATGCAGAGTTAAGATTTGTTTTTCCCTCTGAGGGTGAGGGCAAAAATGGAGAGCGGGCCCGTCTCATCACCCGTTTTTCAGAACTTTCATTCATTGTGCAGACACTGGATCAATGTTTTTGCAGGCAAAGTTAAGGACATGAATATAGGGCCCCTTTTCAAGGTCCATTTTAATTTACTACCGGGTCTAAGACTTGAGTGACTCAGCAGACTTTAAACCCTGCTCCATCCACTTTTGCATGCGGATTCTGCTCCTCTGTGTGCACCTCGTCTCAATGCCGCGCACACACCTATCTGCTCCCCCACACTGTATTCCATTTGACTTGCCCCTTTTATTCCCCTCTCTGCTCCATTTCCACTTGTCCTCGGTGAGCAGTTTCCATTGTGATGCGCCGCCATCGCCACTATCTTTTGCTCTGCGCCCTGCAGGATATTCGGTCTTTTATTCATACAGGGGCAGGGCCACTTCACAGACAAGGGCACTCAAATTACCTGTCTGATTGCTGTCATCAACATGCAGATGCAGCCATTAGGCCCACAGAGACGGCCAGCAGGGGAGATATAAAAAAGAAAACATATAAGCTTTCAGGGGGCCCCCTGGGCCTAGAACTTCTGATGTCTTTAAAGGTGCGAGGCCCCATGGCTGCGTGCAGGCGCGGGGGCCCTGGGCAGCTGCCCACGCTGCCCATGCCTAGCGCCGGCCCTGGTCCGTACCATGCAAGGCATTGGTCGCGCATCTTTTCTATAAAGCTTCTGCACAAACTGTGACGTCAAAAGTCCACAAGCGGTGCCATTATGTTGAGTATCTTCAGCCCTCACATAATCTTAGCCTGGTCCCCCTTAATCGGATTGTATTTTTTTAGATCATATTTTTCAGTGAATTAAAGATTTGCACTTTTAAACGTCGTCTCGGCGTCGGCACAACATCCTGCGATTCTGGGCAGATCACTTAATCTCCCCGTGCCCATAGACAGCGCCTGGATAGTGATACCCTCAATAGTGATAAGTCGCGCTACATAATTCTACAAACAAACAAATACTGGTATTGGCTGCAAATCGGCGTCTGTAGCAGTTTACACCATACTTGCATAAAAGGGGAAGGCGACTGAGGGGAAAAGAACATTATCCCTAAAGCAAATTAAAAATTGCCGCTTTCCAGATTGGCAACAGTAAGGAGCATAAGTGCACAGTGGGTGGACAAGATGGGAATGAAAAAGGGACAGAAGGAGGAGTGGGGTAAAGAAAGATTGACCTTAAATCCCCTATTTCGGTTAGGACTGCAATTACATTCTAGCAAAGAAAGGATGTGTTTGTAAGAGTTCACCATGTCTAAATAATTCTACTCAAAATGTAATTGATTTCTTTCAGGTAAGAGGAGTACCAGCGAAATGCATTTCCAAGCAGGGAGCACAGCATCCCGAAAACAGATTCTTTTACACTCTTGCAACCAGTGCTGCTCGGCTGATTCCTCTGGATCTGGTGGGACCTGCAGCAGCAGCAGCACACCACAAGGGACAGCTAGGCTGCAATCAGATCTGAAGCCAAAACCCGTCATTTTATGCATCAGGGCTATATTTGTTTTATGGTTTGACTGCAGCAGGAGAACTCCTCGCCCCCTCCCCATTGCCCATCGGACAATGGAATAACACCAGTCCCGAGTTCCCATCAGTAAAGAAGGCCAGTACTTCAAGGAGGAGTCTCACAGGGCCTCCAACTTGAACTGGACTGGAGATGGGAGTAATGGTAGAAAGGTGTGGAACCTAGGGATGGACACCAAAATGGACCAAAAATGGAATGAAGGGCAGCACCACAGGAAAGTAAACCAACACTTGGGAGAGCCACTTCAATACAACTTCAGCCCTGGTAAGACCTTGGTGGAGACACTGACTTCAACCCACCACCACTCTGACAGAATCACCAGTGATCTATCTCCAAATCTGGGAAGGGGGCTTATCCATGGCTGGTCAATGCTTGATAGGCACATTGCGGTTGTACTACCACCAGGCAGATATCTTCAAAATGTTGGCCCACCAACCAACAGTCTGCTGAATCACGAGGGTTTCCTTGCATGCTGCTGTCATTGCCCACTGGGTGCAGAAGCCAGATGGAGGATTGTCACCCTGCCATCGACTAAGGGAGTCAGTGGAAGTCCTCTTGTTCCCTACTTCTAGCGCCTGTCGGGTATTTATGAGAACCAATTGACATTGAAGGCTGCAAGAGGGAGGCTCACCCTCCATCATCCCTCGAGGACACCAAGTTTATAAATGGACCAGGCATGGGCTCTGCTACGTGTAGGGTCCAAAAGGGGGGTGGAGCAAGGTTACCTCCACTAGGGTGTCAAGATCCTTGCCTATAAATCAGGCAGATAGTAGGTGAACGTTTTGCTGATGGAAGGAAATCGCCCTCCATGGGGAACGCAGGATTTATCTATAAACATGCTTGAGGAAAGCCCGCCTGTGCCGACAGCTGTTGAACAGAACTTATGTATGAATGCAAATCAATGTACTTTTAAATTTGTGTGAAAGCCTTGACAAAAGAATGAACAGTAGCCAACAGCTAAAGAGGGATGTTGCATGTTCAGATGCCAATAGCTTGGCTTTTGACACCAAACTTCATAACTGCTGTTCTTTTTTATCACAAGCAGGTGGAAAGCCATCGATTAGTGGGATGCAAGTCGGGTCTCATCACATTGTGCCAAACGCTGATTTATGAGCCAGGTGTGCTCCACTAGAAGGCAAGGGAGATGCTGGAGGGTCTAGGTGACCACAGACACATCCATTCTGCTGGGCATGGTGTCTGTTCTGTGGGGGTGCTCTTCAGGTGAATGCAGGGGACAGCACCTTCCGAACCATGCACTGAATGTGCCACATAAACACACACTGAATTTTGATTGCTGCAACATGTTTATCAGCTGGCTTATTATATTTTTTAGTTGGTGGGTGTTATACATAACATTTATATTATATGTGTAGATTATGTATGGTGTCAAATAATTTACATAAACTATAATAATACTTTGTGATATTGAATGTACTGGTGTAGTAGGTACACATAGTGGTCTCTCTAGGTATTATTGCTTGCATTGCATACTGTAGGGCAAGGGAGGTGGTGTCAAATTGTAATCATGGGTACTGAGTTGTGCTTCAATGTCGCACTTCTTCCTTGTCGGTGGTAAAGGAGTCTCAGCAAGCATTGGGCTTGCTTTTTGAACCGAGGGGACTATCTGCCACATCTTTAGAAAGACAGTTTTCTTTAAAGCAGAAGTTAAAACAGTTTCTTTACACAGGTTTACATCCACAGATTGCATGCTGTCGCAAAAAGCCTACCTGCTATATTCCTTAAAATCCTGCATGATCTTGAGTCACTATTTCCGTCTTTTATTTTTAATGCACCTCTGCTTACCTTATATGACTCTTCTATATATAAACTACTCTTAAATCTCAAACCTGTCTTCAAGCTATTTTAAAAACATTTGCTTCTCACATATCCCCCTCTATTGATCACACCTAACTCACTAACGTACCACAAAGAAAATAATGCATGGAATGGTTTTCTTTAGCATGAAGTACTAACATCAAAAAAAAAAAATGGACTGATGACTAACTTTGGGCTCCCTGGTAGCGTGCTCCTCACCATAAAGCACTTTAACGCCTCACCAGGGCTAGTAAGCGCTATATAAATGCAATTTTAATTCAATTGAATGGGTAATGTGATATCTCTATCTTCCTTTGCAGTGTCAGACACTGCATGAATTCAGCAGTCAGAAAAGGCTTTTTAGAGATAGGAAGAGAAAAAACTTGGCAAAGTGCATGTCATGATGCATATAATGTGGGGTGTTATCACGCAAGGGCATAGGTTTGTATTTAGCAATAGCATGTTGTTCATTTCAGTGTAAGGGTCATCACTTTTTTCTTCAGTTTTTCTGCCACCTTTGATGCGAGACAGTAATACACACGGATTGGCTGGAAGGAACACCCCCCCCCCCCCCCACCCCTCCTCCCCCATGCTCCCTGATTGGCTAATGAATCTAACAGTGCCTGAAGTTAAAGAATGACAAAAGATGGGAGATCAAAAGAGAGGAGTAAAAGAGAGGATAGCAAATTATTAAAACAAATACAAAGTGTGGGACTGGAGTGAGATGGGTTGGGATGAAAGGGGAGAGTGGATGTTATTCCGTCAGTCAAAACATATGTTTATTTAGACTTTAGTCTTTAAATAGAAGTTCTTAAAAGCACAAGTAACAAATGAAATCCAAAATGAGCGACACTCAATACGAAACACAGTGGAAAACACAATTCATCCAATCACATAAAAAGCTACATCTACTAAAACTACGCAGGGGATTAATATTGTTCCTCACAATACTTTAAAAATATATCCATTTGACCGTGAATATGTATCCACAGACAATAAAAATCGCCCCATAGTGCACGTCACATCAAAGAATCTCATTTCTATCTATAATTTATTGCTTGTCCCCTATCCTTAATATCGTATTTTATAAAAACAGGTTTTAATAATGACTTCCTTTGGGCTAAATCCACAGACAATCCACAAGAGTGTGAATTAGATCACCTTTCATGTTGAGGCCACATTTACAAATTTTATCTTCATTTAGCAAAATTCCATGCTCTTCGAACATCAAAACTTGGGTTCACCCACATTTAAATCTCAGGAGACTTCAACGCATCTTTACATTAGGAAGTTTCTCCAGATAGGAAAAGGCCTCGTCTCCCATCCATGAATTTATCAAGTGGGAGACAGATTGTTTCTTCTTTAAATATATGAGATCCTCCTCCCTGGAGACCTGTTTTGTTATTCTTCTCCGCTCCGCCTTACTGACCCCATCTGGTCAATACCATCTGCTATTTATAATTTTAATTCCCTACAGCAATTTAGGAATCTCCCTCTAGCTCCACGGGCCCAGGTTAGATCATTTTGCAATATCTCCCTTTTACATAGCAGAGAAATTCTGGAAATTTACTCGCAGTCTATTTATACCCAGAATTTTATTATCTCTGCATGTGCTAAGTGATTCCACCGCGTCAGGCCTGTTTCTACTCTAACTGCCTTCACCATTGAAGAAGATGGGAGATAGAATAGTCTTCCTAGGCACCTTCCTTCTTCGAGGACCCATCTTTTCTTGCCTCCTATGCCAACCACCTGGGCACCATACTGAAACTACGGCCTTATACCCAGATATGCTGCCAGCACTGGCCGCAAGGAGGGACCCCTATTACGGCTGTCAAATTTCTTCAGTCCCCCCACTGTAGAAAAGTGCTTTGGCTTGTATCTAGGTTAGATGACCCTTCCAGCAGAGATCATGGGAGGACCACATCCCTAAGTATTTATATTTATTAACTCTCTCGATTTTGACTTTGTTTATTGCCCAACCCAAACTTTTCCTCCTCTTTCCTATTGGGAGCACTTTGGTCTTTTCTGTGCTTATTTTTTTCGTCTTGCAGTAACTTGAGAATACTTCTAGTTTTCTCTGAAGGCCAATTCCTGTCAAATCGAAAAAACTAAATTGTCCACTTATAAAAGATAGCTAACTGGCATTCCATTCATTTGTGGGCTAAAACTCTTCGATTGGCTGGATACTTTAGGGTGATCGGCCAAAAAAAGGGAAAATAGTGTCAGTGCCAAAACACACTCTTGCCTAAGGCCAGTTCTTATATTGATCCTTTTAGAGAGGGATTCCTCACTGTCTAATTCTACTTGGGCCCAATTATCCCTATGGAGTTCCTGTAAGATTAAAAGCAAATCGTTGGGAATTCCATATTTCTTAAACGCCTCCCATTGCAAGACCCAGCCAACAGAATCAAATGCAGAACTAAAATCTACAAAACAACAATACAGTACTCCACACTGTTCTATAGATATCTTAGCAGTGGCCCATAAACTAAAACAGTGGTCGATCGTTGAATGACCCTCCTTAAAACCTCCTTGCTCTTGTGGGGTAATTGAATTTACTTCTGCCCACTCCTTCATAATCCCAAAAAGGATTTTTGATAAAAACCTTGACACTTATGTCTAACAGGTTTATTTGCCAGTAGTTTCCTGGGAGAAAGTACGCACCTTTTTTATATATAGATTTGATTGTTGCTCCCTTCAAACTATCCTGAAATCTTCCTATCAAAGGGATTTCCTGAAAAAGGAGATAAAACAAGGCGGTCCACCAGGCAGTATTTGTTTTTATTATTACTGCCGGTAGATTATCAGGTCCCGCAGCCCTTGTAAGTTTTAACATTTTAATTGTTTTCTTAATTGTTAAAACAGAAAACCTCTCCTTTGTTGTTCATCGTTGTTGTAGGCCTCCTCAAGGAATTCTACCCAAGCATCCTCACCCACCGAGCCGGACTATTTTCCTTGGGGATTTCCTATCCCACTCTGTACCAACCTCCTTTTCCTTATATTTGTTGACTCTATTGTCTCAATCATTGCTTCTCAACATTTTGCTTTAAATTCTAGCTTCTTCCTAGCTACCAGATTTTTTAATTTTCTTTAAGCTAAAAAGGAATAGCATGCCAATTTTATTTCTAGGCAACCTTGTGTGTCTTTCAAGCTTCCTTATATTCTGAAAGTCTACATTCTTTGTCAAACCAGATTCCTGACCTGCTTCACTGACTTAGTTTTGTTTTGAGTATTATTGAAAGCAGTCAATTCATTTTTTAAGCATGCAACAACCTTTTTTATTACCCTATACCAAGGTAGAAGGTCACAGGGTACCTTTCCAAATATAAATTCCCCACATTTGTATTGAAGGGCCTTCAATAAGCTTAGGTGCTTCTCAGAGATTCTTGTTCTTAGGCGTTTAGAATATCCAACGTTTATAGGGAAATCCTTCATCTGCCTTGGTACAATATCCAAGTTGAGGGTTGTACCTAAGGGGTAATGATCACTCCCCTCCAGTTGTAGAACCTCAAATTTTCTGATTAATTCGAAAGCCCATGCTTGCACAAACACAATCTATCGGGCAATCCTGATTGCCATACTGGAAAGGTTTCCTTGCAGGGGTGTTTGCAGACACGCGACCATTTAGGCACAAAAGGCCATTTGATGTAAGGAAATCTAACAGGGCTACATCCCTTCCTGAAGCCTCGTTTGATGACAGACATGTTGCACATTAAAAGCGGCTAAACAATCCTCATACCTTTTATCCACTATCTCGTAAAGCAATTTATGATTAAAATCATCTCCCATCAAGATAATCAAGGGTTGAGGGTAGAGCACACCTATATTAACGACATCTTCTTTAAACAATTCATATGTCCATTATAGCTGGGAAAACTTCCTGTATGCATATAAATGTTCAAGATGATAATACATTCCTTACCCTTACTTGCATTTACCAATTTTATACCACAGGCAGGAATCCATTTGCAGCGTGTCTGAACTTCCCATACCCTGGAGGCAATTTTAGTGGACGCCAACATTAACAGCCCCCCGGAAGGCCGTCCTGAAGCATCACCTACTGCCTTCAGGTGAATTCCCAAAAACCCATCTATCTGCGGGGGTCTCTGCACAGCCATGTCTCCTGGAAGCACAGAGTGGAGTATTGTTCTGTTATTTCTCTAAACACATGCAACTTCATTACGTTATTTAAACCATGGGAGTTCCAGGAGAACAAGCAGATGCTGTGCAGGGATACCCATCCCTAGTCCACATTGCTTAGATTGGCCCATTCTCCCACATCCTCATCCCAGTCCGGACAATCACACCTGGATCAAAAGGAATGCCCCTATATCTTTCCCCTTGGGACAATATAACTTGAAATCTACCTTCTATACTTTCCATTATGTATCTATGCCTGGCGCGAGCCTCATGCAGACCCCATCTAACTTGGTTTGCCTTGAGACCTCCATAGCATTTCAGATAACCCTGACCTAGAGGTACAAGCTGTTCTAGATCCATTTCCCATATTTTCACCCCCTGGGATTTTAGCTCAATTTCCACCTTAAGAAGGGTATCTCTAAACAACCCTGAATATAGCAGGATCTTTGTTACATCCTTGCCATCTCTATTTTCCAGGAAGCCCACCTGTTTCAAGTCGGTTGTAGAAACTGAGTGAAGGCTGGGGCAAGAGGAAAATAATTTGACAAGCTGAGACCTATTTAAAGGGTTTAGCTTCTTTAATCTTTTCCTCCGCCTGTTTTCTGGGGCTGGCTCTAGGTATACCCATAAAGATATTGCCTCCTTCCCCGGTCCTCTCTGGGTCCATGAGAGGAATGGGCACCTACATTTAAAATGTTAGTAGAACTTTTTTCCCCCTCCGAGTTGAATTTAACATTGGGAGTGCGCACCTTTGGATCTTCTCTTCCCCCTCTAGGTTTCTCCTTTCTTTTTACCCTCCTTATTGGATCCCGCATTTTAACCCCATTGGCGCTCTTCATTCGCCTTTTGCCCCTCCTTGCACTACCGGCAGAACCAGCTAACTGAGCTCGGGGGAAGATACTTTTTCCTTTGCTTATGGGTATTTTTACTAGGATTAACTGGGTGAGGGGTAGATACATTACCTTTTGCCCGAGTACTACCTGTACCCCCTCCTTTTCTCACCTCTGTGCTTCTCACTATGGGTTGAGACGGTCGTCTATCACACAGGATTTTCGTTTTCCTACCCCTGGATATTGACCCTTGCTCCCCTTTTTTTATTCATTTAATCAGTCTTAGGCGTCCCAGGGCAGAGGAATAGCCACCATAGTAGCCTCCTCTTTTCTTTATTAGCATCGGATATTTAGATATATATACCGAAGTTAGCCCCTCTAAGGTTGGGGCCACAACCAAAGGCTCGACAGGCTCTCCATCCACAGGCCCATCATCTGTGCCCCCGCACTGACCTGATGGTGAGTCTCTATCCCACCACCCGTGACAGGTCTCACTAACTTAGGCATACAACCATTTATCTGTTTCAATTCTGAGGCAATAGTATGCAGATAAACCTTATGCGATTTCAACGTATCAGTATTCAGAACCACTGCCTCGAAAATTCTCTATAAGGTTTTTTCCATTAAGACCATAACATTCAACATCAATGAAGAGGAGCATGTGCCAACATCAAAGTCAGATGGTAACGTGGGAGGAAGGTCCTGGTTCACCATATTTATTGGGCTTAACCAGGCCCCCCAAGGCTTGCAGCTGAGGCTAAAGACCATGACATTAAGTGCCTTAGATAGCGTTCCATTGGTGGCTGTTTCAAAGTCCGGTATTTCTTGATTCCAATCTGACCCAAGGTTTTCTCCTTGGGAGCTTACTTCCCAGTTCCACTCAATAACAAGCATAGGTGACGATGACAGCCTTGGCTCCAACTGGGCTACCCTTGTTCAAGCAGGGATTGTGACTGATGTAGCTCTACTGTGTTCATATCGGACTGTGGAGGGGAAGAAATCAATGGAACTGGAGATATGAGCGATAGATTTTCTTTTCCCATTTTGGATGAAATGGCCCTCAAGTGCTTCCTCACAAACTCTTTAATTGATTTCACCAGGGGAGATGCCCTTGTGGACCTGGTTTCATCTGCCTCTGGTGTCCTCCCTAACCCTGAACATCCATCTATTGCACTTGATTGGTCAAGGCTGCCCTTTATTATTATTCAGCATACAGGGAATACAAGTGAAAAGCTTTAATTTCTTGCCCAGACCGCTGCCACCACCACCACAGAACCGCCACAATGTCAGTATCCAGACATAATCCAATCTTGCTCTACATATGAAGCAGCTTACCTCACCAGCTCCGTAAGAATAAGCGGCACCCTGTTATCTCTTTGCCTTCAATGTTGGGCATATGGATTAATAGGGGGCTATGACTACAGGGCAACCAACGAGGGCAGCTGGACGCCAGGAATGCCCGGGACATGCCGGCCGCTCAGCTGCACGTTGCGCTCTGCCATGCTTCCCCGAGGCAGGCCGGCGCGGTTACAGCCGTTCAGCCCCAGAACTCACCCAGCTGAAACATCTGCCGTATGCATGCGCTGTGCTCGGCGCAGCGACCAACAGCACTCGCTGTACCTCCTCCTACTCCACTACAATCAGTGTGGGGGTGGGGGGGGCTGGAGGGTCTGTCAAGCACCGCCAATTACCGCCGCCGACTCCCGCAATCTATGCCTCCAATTTCCAGCCCGCAATCAATCCTTCCTGTCCCTGGCTCAGCGGCGTGGTTCTGTAGCGTTTGTGTGCATGTTTGTGTAGCAGGCGTTCTGTGGCAGGCACATGCATGGTCTGAGACACAACTGAAATGGATGTTATTAAGAAGGACAATGGCAGGAAGGAAAGGAGAGATGGGGAAAAGAACAAAGTTGGCAGATGAAGTTACAAACTGCCTATCAAGGGAGATACTGACAGGCAAGTACGTGGCACCCCTTGCAGATGGATGGAGGAAAACAGACTGGTAGTTTTGCACAATCTGGCATAGCCAAATTCCCTCCCCAACCAAAAAAAAAAAAAAAGAATAAAGAAAAAACGTCAAACAGTATCAATGTGAATGCAGAAAAATACAGCTTGCCGAACAATTTTCTATACAAGTACACGTGTCAGATTGAAATTGTCAAACTGATCTCTTATGCCTTCTCAAAACTGTGAATGAAAGCACTGGAGAAGAGTCTATAAAATCAGCCTTCCACTGCAAATCTTGATCTAACCTTCCATCTGTGACACTGCACGGCGGTGTGAGCTGGGAATTTTCATCTTGTTAAAGCATTTTACCCCACAGGGTTAGAGGATTCCTTGTTCCCGCAGTTTAAACGGAATAAATGATGCAGGCTTGATCTCAAACCTGTAGGCATCCACAAGGTAGGGAGGTTAAATGCACATGACCACCGAGGCAAAAACCCTACAGATGAGTTTAGATTTAAATTTTGCCGAGGCATCTCACTCCTCAGAAAAATGTAAATCCAAATCTAAACTCAATTTATGCTTCACAATTAAACTTGAATAAAGAAATCCTTGAGCTCTACGGGAACATGGGTGAACAAACAAATAGAACTAGGGGAGGAGAAACATCAATAACTCCCACTACCCTAGAGATAAGGTCTGATGGCAACCAGGAAAGGCTGGAGAAACCACAGGAAATCAGTTGGAACGAGGAGAGTGACCCTAAACGAATATCAAGAAATAACGCTTACGACGCTCATGAGTCAAAATCTGACTTAAAACCTGAAAGAAGAACCCCCCTTCCATCAAACCTTAAGCACTGAAGCAACTACTAGTCCAAAAACAACAACTATGGAAGTTCAGCACTTATCTAGAAAAAATTAAAGAAATTAAATAAATCGAACAAAAGCAAACGTAACAAGGAAGGGCCTCTAACGCACTGGCTTCAGACTGAAAAAAAAGGAAAGCAATGTGGATGTTAATCCACCTCAAAAATTACATCCAAATGATAGGGCTCCAGGAACACCTCAAGCTGGCAGAATCCAAAGTGAAACTACAAGCTCATGTGATCCCGAATGAAACATAGGACACCTGGCTGCAATGCAAGTCATGAAAGAACTAGAGCCTTGGCAATTAATGGATGACAGCGTACAATGCTCACCAGTCAAAGGCATATGCCATAAACAAAATAAACTCTCAGAAATCAATATTGATGACCACCATCAAATCGGATTCCGCGAGGGGGTGATTTCCAAATCAGAAAGGATCGCCGACAAGTCAACAGGAAATCCAACAATCCTCTGGCCGTCAGGGATTGAAGCGGACAATCTAAATAAAAATTGAATTCATCAAGGAAAATCTAAATCGAGCAAAATAAATAGACTCAACCTTAAACTAAAAATAATCCCTAAGGAGCCTTCATCTCAAGAAAACCAAAGAGTTTTGTCAATTACAAACACAAATAACAGGGAAATGAAATCTACCCAAACGAGCACCGACGACCTTACCACTGCCTCACCACAAGACAAGGAGCGATTTACATCTACAGGCTGTGAGATCTAGTCAATCCAGGGAAGAATCGGACATTTGGAGGAGTAAAACCCCAAATGATATGGAGCAGTTGGACGCTTTGGAAGCAAGCCCCCTACAAATACCTCTTACCTTGGATCAACACGAAAATCTAGAAAATCTAAAGATAATGCTATATCCCGAATATATCTTGCAGGGGAAGTGTGACACCCTCAACAGAGGGAACATCTTGAAGCTTTGCTCAAATATCCCGGGTTTAGAAAATATAAAAACTACAGACATCGACAGCGTTGCTTTTCTCGCTCCTGAGCCCGGTGAAACAAATGAGACAACAGAGGTTACTTTCTCTAAACTGGCCATGGTAAATGCCCTAAGGGAAAATAAAAATCGATTGGATGACTGGGGGATTCAGATCAGAAACCCGGCACCAATAAAATATCCAGCGATCCTGAAAACAGGAGGAGCTGGTACAGTACTGCAGGCAAAACAAAAACGAAAATACAAAGAAAGAGAGGACAGTAAGGACACAATAAAACCCCCAACAGGCTCCATCTTTCATGGCATTAAAGATGGCCAGAGAACAAAATTGTGGAGCGAAAGGTTAATAATCACAATGGATTCAGAAGGGGGCAAACGCCTATGCCTGACTAAGGGGAAGAACAACAAAGATTGGGCCTGGCTACCACGGGCCTTAAACCCCTGTCCTTAACACCGCTGCGCTCCTTCCTAACAAGCACAATTTTGCTTCCAAGTTAAAAGTCTGTTCTTGGAATATTAGGGGTCCAATGGCTAACGTAGATAAAAGGGACAAAATACAACACCTCCAGAGTTATATCATAGCTGTACAAGAAACTTGGGCCTTGCGCTCAACACCATGGCTGGACTACAGGGTCTAAGAATCACATGCCACAGCTTCTCAGGTGGGTGGCCATGCCTCGGGAGGGGTGGCAATTTACATAAAAAAACAACCTGGCAGCTGAGGTGTCACTCCTAAGTGAGGGAAGCGGAGATTATATTTTTGTCAAGGCAAAGTGGCTAAAACCAGACATGTCAACCCAGGCTAGACAATCCATGACCCTAGGTTGCATTTATCTACATCCATCTAAGACTAAACGAGAAGCAACCCTAAGTAGAATGTTACCAACAGTAAGTGACCTCCATTCCCTGTGTCCAGAAGATCTATGGATAATAATGGGTGACTTTAATGCCAACCTAATGAATTCAGACCTAAACTCCCCTCTGGTAGCCCTGGATGACTCCACCTGGTCCATTCCAGATATAAGCTGTCAGTACCAACGAAAAGACAACCATGGTCTTAAATTGTCAGCTTCCTTTAACCATCTGGGCCTCCGAATCCTGAACGGTAGATCACCCGCTGATTCGCCACCAGCTTTACCCATTCCTCAAATTTTAGATTGGCCACACTGGACTACATCTGGATCTTAATTGCCCATTTTCACGCAACTTAAGGCTTTGCGGTAATACCAACTGTGGCAAGCGATCACGCAATCATCGCCTGTGATATTATATCCCCGCAATCCCACCGGCCAAGAATCAAACTGATCGGTGAGGAGGAAAAACTGGAACCAATAAAATAAGGTGGGCAATAGAACATCAAGAAAAAATTAATTCAGAAGTGGAATCTCTCTTGAATAAAGTAACTCAGGTTAATGGCGAATTGTCCACAAAATCATGGGAACTCCTCTTGGAAGAAACCAGAGAAAAAAAAACTACTGTGACGAAGCAAAGACCCAACCAATTTCCACCAAAAAATGATCGCCTCACAAAACACAAACAACTAATAGTGACAATAAAACGCAAATTAAATATCATGTGCAAAACCACCAAGAATATCCCTGAACATAGATCTTTAAAGGCAAAGCTTACAGCTGTCCGCCGGGAATATAGGAAAGCAAGATTCTCCTACACAATTGGGTAAAGCACATGAAATAATAAAATCACGAGACCAAAAGAGATTTTGGAATTGGATGAATAATTGCTTCAGATCCAGCCAGCGACCTATAATTACAAATATCTCGCCTACAACATGGGAAAACCACACACAAGAGCTCTATGTGGAGACATCCAGTAATGACGACGCAATCCCTATCGTGAGGTACACTAACAACGTACACAGGATCACGGAGTCACAAAATCTCTCCCATGACCGAACAGAAATAACACCCGACGAAGTTATCACCTCATAAAAAAAATGCGTTCTGGAGGGGCGCCTGGCCCGAATGGTATCCCACCCATGGTGTACAGAGGGACGGGCACGGAAATGGGCAACAATTATGGCGCCTTTATTCTGGGAGTATAGGCTGGGAAGAAGCCTCCCTGAGTCATGGAGGGGATCCCTTCTTGTCCCAATACACAAAAAAGGCTCAAGATCCATCCCTGAAAATTATCGACTGATCGAGCTCCTAGATGTAGACGAGAAGTGCTACGCTAGTGTATTGTTACAAGAACTGACGGCTTGGGCAGAAGCACGCAAATTGATCCCTCACACGCAAACAGGGTTCCAAAAGGATCGCAAATCGAAGACAACTTGATCTGCATGTCCCACCTGATTGAGACAAGACTTGCAAAAAAAAGGTAGAACTTTGTATCTTGCATACTTTGATTTCCAAACTGCCTTCGACAGTATGCCCCGCCCGAGATTGAGGATGAAATTAAAGAACTGGGGCATTGACAATACTCTCTTAAAAGCATTGGTTGCTATATATATATTTGGAAACTTGGGTCAAGCTTAGAGTTACTACAACCTGGTCTACCACCAAAAAAATACAAGCCAATAAATGATTGAAGCAAGTATGCTTACTGGCCCCAATCTGTACCTGGCTGACTTACCTGATTGTTTGGCTGAAGCTCAAGCTTTCCCTCCCAAATTAGCTGGAACCAAAATCCAATCGCTCCAATATGCGGGAGGCACAATTTTGCTAGATCAAACTCCGATCTGATTAAAGCGGTTGCTAACTGCATTGTCTTTATATTGCACAGAAAACAATGTAAAAATAAATGCGGCAAAAACAAAGGCAATGATAATTTCCTGACAAATAAAAAGGAAAGGTGTATGGCACATTGAAGGTAAACCTATCGAGATAGTCACCGCTTACAAATATCTAGGAGTGTGGATCGATCACAAAGGACGGCCGCCTGTTCACATCTCTGCAATGCAAGGAATGGCTCAATCTTTAGAGGGTGCCCTTTGTAGAGCAAGGAAAGCCATAAGCTCACCAGATCTTACCCCCTTAATCCGAGTAATGGGGGCAAAATTTCTACCGTCAGTAGCCCATGGCGCAATAGCCTTCAAAGCTAAATTGACAACATGGTTGGATAGAGCTCAGTCAGCCTGTTTCTGTAGCGTTTTCTTTTTACCGATTGCTACCTCACATGCGCAAATATGTAGGGAATTCAACCTTTCATCTCAAAAGTGGATCCTAAAAGCTAGATTCATAGCCTATTGTCTAAAAGCCAAACAAGCGTGAGAACACGCTAAAAAAAAAACATCTGGACAATGATAAACAGCTGAGGGTCTACATGGTGTGAATTTCTTGCTTACTGTGTTGAGGTATCGGAAGCTCAGGAAATATGGTCCGCCCCTATACCCCCATCGGCGGCTGCAAGACTCTTAACAAAACAAGCGAAGATGATGTCGGCCGATACTGACGCACAAACCCTGAAAAACTTAAGTCATGGAAGCTGGGCATCAAAACTTTACAACAGTGGGGCCTTGCCACATTACCGGTCCTCCCCCTTAAAACCAATAATGAAGCGCCAACTAATGAAATTACGGTTTGGCTTGACTCCAAGGTTGGCCTACAATTATGGACGAGGGTATAAAGAGAATGTATCCACTCAGTGCCGAGCATGTGGGGGAGTAGAGGAATCTTTAAGCCACATACTGTGCAGCTGTGAGAAACTACGCACTTTGAGAATATACTGGCTTCGCCCCATTTGGTGTATTTTAAATATAATGACATGTCAAGCTGCCCTGGTCAAGTGCATGAAAGGTGAATCAGTGCAGCTGGCGGCACGCTTCATGAAATACCTCTCTGCAGTAAAAGCAGTTCTGGATTCGGATAATCATATAGAGCATTAATCCATAATGCCGTGCCAACTGTTTTAAATCCCCATGTTTATAGTTGCCCAAATGGTTTCTAAACATTTTAAATCCCAGAATAACAGGGTGATAAATCCTCATATACCCTTTTATAATATTGGAACTTATGCACTTTATATTGTTTTTATATGGCTTGATTGCAATGATTTTAATTAATTGTGCAATAAAAATATCTATCTAGCTAGAAGAGGTTTAAAACCAGACCTGGCTTGAGGGTGAAGCTTAATCAGTACCTGCATCTGCTCTATAGAAAAAATGGACAGGACTTTCGGGGGGGGGGGTGCGTGTGCGTGTGTACTCTTTAATTCCATATTTAATTTAGATGACACTGGAGATGTAATGGGAGTTGAACAAGCACTAGGTATCGGTCCTCATATTTTTTTTGTCATGACATTGTTGTTCCTGCAACCATTATGGTCTCCCTAGGAACACACTTCTTTCTTTTGCAAGTTTCAGCCTATAGAACTTAAACTTGATGTCGTCTGTATGTTTCTTAGTGGGTGGATAGGGTTTGCTAAGTAGTAACGGGTTTGCCGGTTTAACCTTTCCAGATATCATCTGAGCATTAATTTGCTCAGCCTTTGTGCAACAATATGCATGTCCTTTTCAATGCTCATCATTGCCCAAGTACAACTTTGGTCATTCTGCACATGGTCACATTGTAGTAAAATCAAAGCCATTGACTTTTTTGCTGGTCTGGGGGTATCCCCTGAATAATTCTCAACTGAATCCCATTACAGCTTGCAGGAAAGCAGGTGTCTCTGGCTCAAACTTCACATGTGATCTAGGGCACTTTGTCAGGAACAGCAGGGAAAACCGCGGTAATGGGGGTGTGATGGGAAATGTGTCAGGGTGGGGGAGGTGGCTGCTTGACAGTTGGGACCTGAATCCTGCTCTGTTCCACATGCCTCCTTTGCACACACAGTGTCTATTGCACGGGTAGGTTTTATGCTGTTATTTTCAAGGACTGTCGGGAAAGCAGTGATTAGTGGTGCATTTGTGCCTGTATTGGGAATATGTGGGTGAGGGTACAGAAGTATTCCTGCCTCATCTTTGCCTGCTGGTAGGCACTAGAGCTATATCGCTTTTGACTAATCAGAGCCAGGCATCCAGGCAGTGGGTCAATGAGCTCCTACGGCTCATAAATATTTACGACAGCAGAGAGAATCCTTTTAGGCGACTTTGTGCAAATGAACCTCATTATGCTTTGAGTTTTCAAAGAGACAAACTTCATTTTCATACGAATCGAAAATGAAAGAAGAGTATTTCTAGGTCTTAAACCCTCTCTGTATCCTTCATGAATGCCACAAACCTTCGATGACGCATGAGCTCCTGCCCACCCATGACAGCAGTCTGCAGGGACAGGCAGCAATTGTGGCACGAAAGACATCACAGAAGTTTGAGGATTTGTTGCAATACGACCCCCAGAAGGAAGATTGAGAGGAGACTTCTCTATGCGGATACTAAAGAGGGACTTACAGCCGACACTAGAGGGAGGGTCGCTAACCACCCCGTGGGCAGACAAAGGGCACGGCAACAGCAGGGCGCAAGAGCACGCCAAGGAAAAAAGCCAGCGAGTGACCAAGGGCGTTTGGATTTAAAGGGCCCAATCAAGAAGGGGGGCGTGGTCACAAGCACAGCTTAAAAGGTGATAGGGACAAACGGTCCCCAGCTGTGTCGCCTGAAGAAATTGATCCCACCCACCCACACCAGAGAACACGGGTGTCGCAGCCGCAGTGTGATGAGGAGGCCGGGTGCCTCAAATGGGCATGGAAGAGACAATTGTGAGCAAGAAAAAAACCCTAAAGATAACCCTCCCAGCCAATGGAATTACAGCATTGTTGAGGGTTTCCCTTGCACGCCCGCATATCACGGTTTACTGTGGCAGCCATAGTAGGTGAAGGAAAACCCTCCAACAGCAATAGAAGTGCAATACAAACAATCTTTCAAAGGAATTATTTCTTCGAATCATCAAAAAACAAATTCTCTTTACTCTGAACAGCAGTGAGCACAATACTCTCACTGCGATTTCAGACCTGATGAGTGAAAAGCATTGATGTAGCACAGAATATGGCTTTTCGTTTTTGTTTAGAATTGAGACGCAGATATACTGCATGCTGTCTGTGCAGCCCTTGAACAGCTTGGCTGCTGTGATGGGAAAATACGAGAGCCATTCCAGAGAACCTTTATGGGCCAGGGATGTGAGCTGCAGCGCCAGCTGCAAATGGATTTGAACTATGAGCTGGACTTCTCCTCCATGACGCACACCTGTGCACAGGAATAAATACATATTACTCAGCCTCTTTCTGGCACTGCAGTGGGGACTCATGGGATCCCAGACTTTTCCAAATGCTTCAGCAAGATGAAATATCCCTAGCACAAACCACCATGCAGCCAAAGACAGAAGGTTAAATCAGGGTTTGCTGGAGAAGGCTGATTTTCAGATGTTTCTCTACTGTTTTCTATCCCAGTTTTGAGAAAGTGTACGGTCTCTCAAATATGTCAAGTCTCCTCCGGAAGTAATCGAATCAGGGTGGCATGGGTAGAATAGCCTGTCCTTACTGGAATCTGTATTGATCATTCAACGTCGGGACTCTATGTGAAAAACGCGTTCTCACTAATCAGACTGAAAGGCGAATGATTGATGTCAGACACAAGCATATTAATTGCTTTTAACATATTCAGTTACTTTTATGTTGCACAGACCGACTGTGCCCTTTGGGATAACATATGGACAGATTCGGGGCTCTGCGAGTCTATGATATGTTACTGCACCAAGGTGTAACCTTGTGACCCTCTCATTCTTCAGTGAAAGGGTTTGACTAAAGATGTAGTTTCTTGGACAGTCACCTATTTCTCAAGTATTCTCCCCTTCCCCAACAGTGCTTACTTCTGTCATCTGTGAACTAAGAATGTCCAAGCTAAGAAATCAGGAAGGGCATTTTCTTAAATTGAGCGCAGCAGTCTCCAAATGGGTTCATGGTTCACTGAGATTCTGAAACTGTTGCTCTAACTTTAAAGATCTTGAATCTATCTGCACTGAGATGAGGGTCTCAGACCTTTCGATTATCATTAGCCAGATGATCTAGGATGCTGGATGTGGTTTTATCACTCTAGAAAATTTGAGATCGGCTTTGGTTTGGCGCTTTGCCATCTGTAAATCTTATCCTATGAGCACTTGAGCAACTGACATTTTAAATTTACAACCAATTTGGGAATCCTCGTATTTTATCAAGTCTTTATTAGACTACGGTACTGTCGGGGACTTCACTGGAGACAAAGTGGTAAGGCCTAATTGTGGCTTGTATAGACCTGTTTCTCCATTTGTTCCAATGCTCGTCTTTCTGTTTGCCCATGATTAGTTTAGAACATTCCATCTTCAAGGGTGGAATGTTCCAATAGGGCTTGCTTTAGCAGGAACCAAAGTGCTCTACGTTTTAAAGTCACAAAAACTCTGAAAAACAAAACATAAAAAGAAAAAAACATGCCTCCTCTGGAGGGCAGTACATCTACTTCCTATCTATTACAATTGTTTTTTTATGTACCGCGATCCATTCCCATCAAGGCCTGGCCCAGGCAAGAAAAATAAATTCAATAAAAATAAATACATGAGGTGTGAAGCTCTTTTGGTCGGAGCTTATACTGGTTGCTAAAACTCTTCGTTATAGACCCTCACCTGCAACTTAGCCTATAATTTGTGTAGGGGTCATTATCAATTATTGTAGCCCCCAGGAGCTGGATGCAATGCTCTAGTGTTCTAATAAACGTCAGTAATAATTACTAATACAATTATCCTCGATTCTACACGAAATATTAGCACTTTGGTGGTCTGAGAAGCCTAGGTTATAATTGGCACCGTTAAAAGTATTCCTGGCTAGGTCTAAATCTTTAAAAATTATAAATGTAAGTATTACTGAACATAAACATACACAAAGTAGTACAACACTTGGCTTTCGTTGATGCATGGGGCTTACCATTAAGCAGATTACAATGAATTAATTTCATTTAATATTTTTAAGCCAACCATTTACTACTACAGTTTAGCTACTAAAACTAAAATGTTGTGACACAATGTTGGCACATTGGTGGTGCGACTTCAGGACACTAAAAAAATGTACGTCAGGGCCTTAGTTGGGGAGCCCCTCCACATTTACTATAACTGTTCCCACGCTTGCCGGAACAGCGACATTTACAAAGGGTGAGTCTACGAGTCCCACGCTGCAGAGAAGATGGTTGGGGCAGTGGCAAGTTCATCCCTGAGGGTATGTGTTTTGGAAGCAGGATGCTGGCCATTACAGTTATTCCTTCTGCCCAATGAATGACAAAGAACATCGATAAAACAAAAGGAGGCGATGGAAAAGTTCCACAAGGCACACTAACTCTTTCTATTCCTAGTCTCCCCTTAACTCACGCACTCCATCTACGCCAATACCATTGTTTAGTTAAAAATCCAAAAACAAACAAAAATGGTGGTTATATAAGAACAATGCATTAGCTTTTCTACAGCTTCACTTTACCTCCCCTCAGTCGGAGCCCTCCAAATCTGGAAAAACCACAAATCATGCACTAATGTTCATTCCATTCACGGGGTTAAAACACAACTCGTTTGCATCCTTGTTAGTTTTCACAGCCTTGCACGATGCGTGGTGGGACACTACCTGCTCTTCTTTAGCCGCAGTCTCGAGAAGAGTTTGGTTTTCTTTCTGTGGGGATGGGGCGAGCACATAAGACGCCAGGATAGAGATTCACTTTTCTTTTTTTCAATGCAGCAGAGACTAGATTTCAGGAGCGTAATTCACTGGAAGCATCTTCAACAAAAACCGCACTCACCTGGACATCCTTGCTGGTCTACTGTGCATGCCTTCTTTAATTATAGCTTGTATGCGCTTTGAAGGTCAACCAGTCTCTTGCTCCCCACCCACAGTGTTATTCACAGACCAAGGGAAGTAAGTAACGTGCAACCATCTCGGACCACATCGTGTCTGGGATCATCAAATAAAAAGTGGCTTTCAGAAGTCCAATTAATTGTTCACGTCCAACCAAGACATCAGTCAGGATTTTCAATATATTTACATTATTTCAATTCAAGGCATGCTCTTGTGTATCTTGGTTGGTTGTGGGGGTTGGTGGGAGTTAAGATTCTTTTAGCAAAGAAAATAAATACCTGTAATATTCTTTGTTCAAATATTTTATATTTCCAGTAAATGTTTCGCTCTGGAAAGGCTCAACTCTTAGTACAAAGTCTGGGTGTCATGGTGCATTCCAAGTCTGCGATTCCACAACAGCAAACAGTTCCATGTGATAACATCGTTTTCCTTTTCATCTTTTGAAACCATTACTTTTAAAAACACCTTACATAAATACATCATTTTTTCTATGTTTTAAGTTTTGAAAAAAACAACTTTTCATAAATTTCGACCTCCACTTAGCATTTATGTAACTTCACCCTCCAACCCCTCCAAATCCCCTTTATCATTGGTGTCTTTTCTGTGTGTGTGTTTTGAGGTGCCTTTCCCAGTGTGTGTAGATATACATGCAAAAGTTTAAAACTTCAAAATACATAGTTATGTTTTAAGTTATTTTTATATCCCCCAAACCCACCTTAATTCATGCAAGCCTTTTCCATATCGCGATATATATATATACACACACACACACACTTATTTCTATTTACATGTTGCCTTACCCCTTTTAGTTTATCTATTAATCCTTGGATATCCATTTATCGTTCCAAAATATTTTCACATTGTTCTTTTATGAACGTTAAAAATATTTTACTTCAGAAATGTTGTTGCCAAATCAAAATAAATATTTTAAGCTACATTTTGTATTTGTGCTATTGAATGTAGTTATCAGTTTTGTCTAAGATGTTATGTGAAAGTCTTGTTGACGCGTTCCCATTTCCAGCTTCCGTCAGTTCTGTTGGCATTCCTTTTTTTCCATCTCTCTTCCCCTGTCCCTCTGCCTTCCTCTTCTAGCTTCACATCAAAGATCTTTTGTTTCTCCACTTTCAGGGAGATTACATCCCAGTTCTCGGTCTCCAACTGTCCCATTCCCAAGCACCCTGGTATAGGTACCTTCCCAGTCTGTACCCTGCTCCGCTGTCAAAGCACAAGTCCCTCAGTCTCGCCCATGCCCCATAACGTGGGCCATAAGTCACTAGGGCCTCCTCTTTTCACTCTTGCAATCTCACAAATTAAGCTTAGGAAAACGTTAAAAACTGAAATATAAGCAATAAAAAACGCCGCAAATTTCACCCGAATGACCGATTCAAAAGTGGGGCCCATCATCTTCATAAACCTATGTTTATAACCAGAGAACGAGGGCAGTCCTAGGAAGAAAAAAAATCTACCTGAGAGCCCATAGACCTTCCTGCACATCATCAGGATGCAGGCCTTTGGCAAAAGACAGGATACAAGCGATTTTTTCCCTTAAATCTCCTGCTTGAAAAATATCCAGTATTTTGGGTACATTCAAGTCCAGGACCACCAAGACTAGGTTGATATTTCATGAATGATGAGCTGTGATGAAGAATCCTACCTGGTTTCTTCCACCACCAGTCTGAGGGATGGAAGTCTACACCGATTCCGAGACGGACTGAAAACATCTGAAAAACAAACTGGACTTTGCCCACTGGACAGCAACTTGTCCTTGGACATCATGTTCCTCTAGGTGTAGGGCACTTAAACCTATAGTGGCCAGGCAGGACACGCATACATAAATAACCGAATCAACCGCTCCTCAATTATGAAAGCCACGCTTTGTATTTCAAGCTTTCTTTCCTATAACCAAGTTTAAAAGGCTGCGAAAAGCTGGTGTTTAGTGGGTTCTGATTTAACTCCCGCCTGTTGCTGTTCACTTATTCTAAAGATCAATTATGTGATTTATTTACAGCAGCGCATTGTTTCCAACTCCACTATTAACTCAAAACATCCTGCCATGAAGCAGCCAATCACACCCTTCTTCTGGCTGAATATCTGTGCAGAAGTTTCATGCACTGTATGAACTCTGATGAAAACTACTAGAAAAGAAAGGGCGTTACTCTAAGAACTCGGCGCTAAAATATTTATGTGGAAGAGGTGCCCTGCACCGACAAGAACAGCCGTGCTTAAAGCTCTACTGATGGCGTTTCCAGTCCATTTACCAGTGTAAGGAGAAGAGAGCCGCACACGGCTCAGATTATCAAGAACATCTCATCTCTCGGATTTGAAGGAGTTCATGGCACGTATTCAAGCATTCACTGGATACTTTCGATGGACCACACTTTCGGATACGTTACCCCTACTATTATACTAGACTGTTCCGTTTGGAGGAAGTGCATGATCGATTAACTCAAGGAAGACTACATTCGTATGTGTGTCCTCCATTTTTGACAATACCTTACACAATCCGGAAAATCGCCTGGAGGTATTATCAGTGCCCTGATGAAGCCCTGTTTAGGGAGAAACGCATTGGCTGCACGTGCAAAGAACTGAAACCATTAAAGAAGAATTTTGTACTTCACTGAAGACTCAAGAACGTTCTGGTCTATTATGTGACTGTCTATACCTGTTGCCCCTCTTTCTTTTTGCGTAGTGCTTAAAGCTCAGCATCATAATTGTACGCACATTCAGATTAGAAATGAGCGTAGGTGCACTTGGGGATGACCCTGTGTGAGATGCAGTGTTCTGAACTTGGGTGGGGAGGGTTAGCAAGATTGAGATTTTGGCACGCTCACCCAAATAACACAATTTCTAAATCTCTGCATTGAGCCTCAACAAAAATACACGTAGCCACCAGACAAATAAAAAAAAATGTGGCGACGACCACAACAAATGGAAGAGCTTTGGCAAACCTACACACAGAGCCTGCGTTTCCATTAGGCAAAGTAAGAGAGAAGTCTTATCATACCACCTAGTGGCAAAACCAAATTATTGTAAAAAGATTCAAAAATGGCCTTGAAGAGAACTCCCTCTACCTCACTGTGCGAGAACTACAGCAGCGAGCTGGGCACGCATCACTGTTGCTCCATGAGAGATTATGAGACAGAACTCCATGAAATAACAGACTCCAGAGGAAAGTGATTTCCTTTAATCCAGTTCCAAAACGAAATAACCTATGTTCATGCTTTGAATTAACCCACCGGCCCTTCAATTAGAACTATTATGAACGCTTTATGGAAATAATCCATATCCTATTCACTGCAGGATCACTCCAGGAAGCAAATAAAAATTTGTCCTGGACACGGACTATCAGCACATCAATTGTACCCATTAAACAAACAATGAGAAAATAAAGAAGGGCTTCATTTCCCATAAAGCAGGCCGTGACCTCTACTCCACTGGCGGAGAACAGTCCAGTACAGTTTGGGATCCTCATATGCCTGGAGAAGATTTCAGTGCCTTTGTCTGCGGACGGAGTTTAGGGAGTTTATCTGACAAAAAAGTAAAAGTAATAGGCCCTAGAGTGCAGGAAGTTTTCTCCCTGTATGGCTACTACTGCCACGCCTTCCTTACCAGTCCAAGACAGGAATACAGTGATGGTAGATTCCATCCCCGCCCCCTTTATGCTGGCATAAAGGCTGTGATATCTCCATGTCTAAGTGAGGTGGAGGAGCCCCGAGGCTGGTGGATGGGCATTAGCCCTTTTTTGGCAGGAGTCCCATATCTGCAAACCTCTAAACTAAGCCCCAAATCACACACTTTCATTCTACTGACTACTAAAATTAGCCCATGCTCAAAACCATGGTTTGGGCTGGACTGTTCCCATGAGGCACAGGGTCAAGACTGATTTACATATGGCTGGGTCTGAACTGGCATGGCGAAGTGAGCTAAAGAACGATGATGGATTTAACCCAGATCTGTGTCTGGTGGCGAGTGTCTGAAAAGTTTCAGCGCCCTGTCCATCATCTCCTTGTGGTAACAATATATTAAGCACATACCTTGTTGTCTATAATACAGTTGTATATAATACAATATTGTTGTATATAATACAGAGGCATAAGGAGTCAATATCTATATCTTAGACTTTTTTGTTTGGCACACTAACAAACATGATTCCGCCTTTAGGATGAAAGAAACTAAAAAGAAAAATGTAGAAAACATTTGGACCGTTTAAAAGCACAAACTTGGCCAGTCATGGACATTCCCATACTCTGCTGTAATGTAATCACCGAGAGGATTACCACACTTTTACCCAGCTCTAAGACCTGAACCTGGCCTGTGAACAGCGTTCTGCAGCAAATATCAAAGCACCCTCAACACAATATTTTTGGAAACTTATTAGGAACACAAATGACCTAATGAGAAGAGCATGCAAGGTGGGGTCAGAATATAGCTCTTGACCTTTTGCCTTACAAAAAGTTCTCATGTGCTTCTCTTTTGAGGGGAGGAACTCATCATGTGAATCGTCCAAAGGTCTCTATGTATGTACTCACTGTTGCTATTACTCTATCCCTGTACAGGTTTTGTCACTGTGCCAGCTGGAACAGATCTTTCCCCCTTGTGTATAGTCAGTTACAGATGAGCTTATATGTCAAGTAAATGAGGAGCCAATAGAAAGTGCAGGACTGGTCCACTACCGAACACCCGCAAGTGCAGCTAAATTATATGGGTTTAGTTCCACCCTGCAGGAGAACCCAGGAGCGTCATTTAGCGAAGAGTGGTACTTACTACTTCAGCCAGTGGCAGCTGCCTGCTTGCACCCACTGAGAGTTTACTTATCCAAAAACATACCTTTTAAAAATAAGCAAGCTGGTGGCCTCCATCTGTTGTAGTACATAGTGGTTCTGCACTAGTTATTAAACTGTCTGAGCATGTTGTCGCTTGGAGCCGACTATCGATTGCTAAAAAATAAAGTTGCACCGCCACCTAGGTAAAAGGCCAAGCATTGTTGTTTCCTGTGATGTCGCTTGGCTCAAAAAACTTACAGCTTCTGCAACCACTAAAAGTTTGTGTAGGACCCCACCTGTTTACCACATTAGCGCAGATATTTTATAACTTCTGGCGCAGTCATTAATTTGAGGCCTTTACTGCTGAAAACAAAACCCAAAGTAAATTTCACATGTCTTCAGCAGTACCAACTGACACTCAGTAAACGACTACTTTGTTTGTTTGAGAAAAACGTTTGTTTTGAGAGAAGTATTATGCCAATTGTTTTTGCCACACAGCCAGGGTAAACATGGTCTCCTCTGTTTTTGGAATTGACTCACCAGTTATTTTCAGACTAGCGACAAGATACTTTGGGCCTCAGGGATTTCCTTGCCCACTTGTTGCCTTGCTGAGCTCAAACAAGAGAAACGTTTGGCACATGGATACTTGATATCATCATCGAGGGCTGCACTAGTCAAGTTTACAGTATAAGCGGGGGCGTGGCCAAGCAACATGGCCGACAGGACGTGAGCTCCTTCGGCTCCCGACCGGCCTGTCGCAAAAATCCTGATTAATCCTGTGCCCGGACGCCCACGGCTGCCCTGTGACCGCGGCTGGGGCCCTGCATGCGGTGGGGGCTTCCTGAGAGGGGGAGAGCCCGGAAAAAATCCTGATCTCCGGACACTGCAGCCGAGCTCCCCGACGACTGCGTGGAGGGAGTAGTGCACGCGAGGCCGTGGCTGCGGCCTATGCCAGGCTGGGTTGCGGCTGGCCCAGTGACACGGCGGCCCTGCAATCGGGCGCACCGGGGACCCTGCCGGAGGCGGAGGGGGCCTCCCTCTGTGTCGGGGCCCTCCCGGAGCGAGGTGGGTCTCCTGCACCATTGGACTTGTGCCTGCGAGAGACGGCGGGCCACGGGCCTCACCGGCGACGGAGCGCTGGAGGGGCCTTGATCTGAGGCGGCCATCCACGGGGAACGAACAGTTGCCGTCTACTCCCTGCTGCCAAGGGGCCTGACGAGAGGGCGGATCAAGAGGATATAGCTCTGCGGGCCCCTGCTGAGGACGGCGCGAAGCCATGGCCTGCGTGCAGCCGGGATGTGACTGACTTGAGCTGCCTGAAGTCCCTGCCTGTGGAGTTCCTGGGGGGCCTGCTGCCGGCGGTGGGGGGCCCCTTGGGCAGTGGGAGGCCCCGGTATGGTGAATCTGGCACCCCGCTGGAATTGAGCTGGTGCGACGCTGCTGACCCGGGACCACCCTATTGATGGAGGGATTACACCAGCGGAGGCCGGCTCCTGGGGCGCTCGTTCAGAGGCGGCCTGCCACGCCAGCTTCCACCCTGCTGGGTGCTCCGGAGGTCCCGGACCAGTGAGGCCTCTGCGGGGACTTTGGACTGCGATTACTGGTGGCGCAGCTGGTGCGAGGGGCTCTGCTGCTATGCCGCGTCTCTAGGATATCTGCGCCCGAGGATCGCCTCCAGAACGGGGGGCACATCGGAGCAGACTGCAGGCGCTCCCGCCAGCGAGCAGGGTGGCCGCGGAGTGCGGGTCGCCACTCTGCGGACTCCGGAGCATATCAAGGTGAGCAGCTCCGGGAGATCTGTGGGGCCGGGACCGGGCCTTTGCGTTCACCTACGCTTTGGGGTGTGCCTGAGCGGAGGTTCCCATCTGCCCCTGGCGAGGGCAGGTACCACCAGGCCGCAGACTAAGACTGGCACGCTGTCTGGGCGCCTCCGGGGGAGCCCTAATTCCGTTCACCTAGTAACACCGTCAGCCATGGAGGGGGAATAGGCGGCATGACACCAGCCCTATGGGAGCACCGGAGTGAGTGCTGGAATTTGCTTCCCGGGAAGCCCTGCCGTCCTGCAACATGGGTAAAGACAAACTGGCCCGCGCTTCTAACCCCAACACAATCACTCAATACACTACTCAGCGCCTCCCCACGCAACGGATCACACGACAAACAGGCTTGGAGGGGGATGGCGAGGCTGCTAATGAACCATCCCGGGCGGAGCTCCTGGAGGCCATTCAGGGATCACGAACCGCCTTGGAAAAACAGATTGAAACTGTCTCCATCGACGTAAATTTGCTTAAGGCGGACATGCGGAAGGTGGCTGACATGGTCTCTACGGCGGAGGGCGACATTGTGCAACTTCAAGGAGAAGTGGCGACTCTGAAGCAGCAGGTCTCCCAGCTGACTAGCACCACGGGGGCGCTAGAGCGCCGGACGGAGGAAGCGGAAAGGGCCCGCCGCAGCAATATCAGGGTCCTGGGTATTCCGGAACGCGCGGAGGAGGGCAATGCTGAGCGCTTTCTGGAGCGCTGGATATGCACCAAGCTCTGCCCCACTGGTCTTTCGGAGGTCTTTGTGGTGGAGAGGGCCCATAGGGCATTGGTCCCTTCCCCGCCGCCGGGGGCGCCTCCCTGGGCCCTCGTAGCCAAAATCCTGAACTACCGGGATAGGGACTGTATACTGAAAGCCGCGAGAGAAGCGCCGGATCTCACCTATGACAATGCAAAAGTTTCAATATATCCCAACTATACCCGTCAGGTGCAGGAACAGAGGAAATCATTGCTCGGCATCAAGCAAAAGCTTCAAGAGCTACACCTCCAGTACATGTTACTGTACCCTGCGAAATTAAAGGTGCTATCCCAGGGAAAATCCCATTTCTTCGACTCCCCAGAAGAAGTTTGGGAGTGGCTAGAAATCAGAGGAGAGGCACTTCCTGTGCAGGAGCGGAGGGGTTCCCGGAACACATGGGGGACCAGGCCCCCGAGGAGTCGGAGAGGCAGGCGCAGGAACCGGTCTGTTAGCAGCACCCAAGAGGAAAGACAGCGAATCACAGTAGGGGATGATGGAGCCCTGCGAGTGGAATCCTCGGACTCCGGGGACTCCCCTCCGCAAACTCTGACGGACACTCCAGAAATGGGACTAGTTCCTGAGACTTTGAGTCCGACCAACCATGTGGTCCCGGAGACTGTTATGGATCCTTCCACATCCACTCCAGATCTGGAATGACAGTAATGTTTTTTGAGGTACGGGGGTTCCAGTTTGATAGCACGGCGGCGCCTGACTTTCTGGGACCTTGGTGCTGTGTTCTCGGATGTGTACCTATGGGAGGGAACCTTGGAGGGAGGAACGGGGCGGAATAGGCAATTTGTCGGATACCCCGTATATTCCGCTGGGTTTGAGAAGAGGGCTGGTTTTGCTGTGTCAGAAACATAGAACAGGGCGGTTCAGGGCATTATTACCTGCTAAATGGCGACTGGGCTGGGTCGGGAGTCAGACCTAGTTTTTCTTTGAGGGAAGTTTTCAGCCTCTGTTGGGCTGATGGGGCAGCTGTGCACGTCCTGGCACCAGCATGGGAAGAGCATTTATGCATGTATAGTTATAAGCACATTGCTCGTGGGAGGAGGGAGGGTGTTCTCTGGAGTTATTCTTATGGTTCATTTGTGTTTTGTTTATACAACATGTGGGGGACAGGTTGAATGTAGCTATCCAGGAGGGGAAGACACACAGAGGCAGGTTGTTACATCACCTATGGGGATTAAACTATTGAGCTGGAATGTGAGAGGGCTGGGTACGTGTACCAAAAGATACAGGGCTCTGTCCTTCCTCCGGAGACACCAGGTCTCGATAGTGTGCCTCCAGGAAACCCACCTCAATGAAGAGGGAGCTCAAATGTTGGCGAAAAAATGGCGGGGCAGGTTTTCCACTCCTCACTCTACTTACGCCAGGGGAGTCCTTGTATCGGTGGCCCCGGGGACCCCATTCGCCCTACAGTATATGGAAGCTGACGTCCACAGGAGATACATACTCCTCAGAGTTAAGTTAGATGGACGAGACATCGCTCTTTTGAATACTTATGCTCCAAACACTGACGACCCGGACTTTTTTCAGGCCCTCCCGGAGGTTCTTGTGTCGGAACTAGAAGTCCCACTGATCTGGGTGGGAGATTTTAATTGTGTACTGGACCCTGATCTTGACAGGCTCCCCCCTCGCAGGGGTACAAAACCTAGGATGACAGCGAAGCTCCGGGAGGTTATGAGGAATATAGGGGCCCAGGACATATGACGTCAGAGACACCCCACCCAGAAATTGTACACTTGTTTCTCCCCCACTCACAACACTCACAGTAGGTTGGACAGAATTTGAGTGGCGAACCCGGACATTGCCATGTCCTTAGAGGTGACACATCAGGCGCGTTTCCTATCTGATCACTCTCCTGTGCCCTGTGTGGTTGATTGGGGGCCCGGCTCGTTGCCCCCGGACCTGGAGGCTGCCGGTGGAGGTACTCGAGGACCCGGTAGGGAAGCAACACAGAGTCTGCAATAACTGACTATATCGACCTAAACTGGGAGGGACCAAATTTGTCGAGAGCCACGAAGTGGGAGGCCTTGAAAGAGGTGGTGAGGGGTGCCTGTATAAGCCTAACATGTGGGGTTCGCAAGCAGCTCCAACGGGAACTGCACACAGAGGAGCGAAACCTCCTGGTGACGCAGACCCGAGAAGGTCCGGACACAACGGACGGGACTAGGGAGCGCACCATTCGAGCACGCATCCACGACGTTTGGGACAGGCTCGACAAGTATACCCTCACACAATACAGACAACGCCTACATAGGGAAGGGGACAAATCAAGTCGCTTGTTGGCCTGGATTCTCCGACGAGAACAAACCCCTGCCACAATAGTGGCACTGCAGTAACCCACTGGTGGCCTGATCCACTCCGAGGTGGGGCTACTACGAGTCTTGAAGTCCCATTTGCAGACGGTATATACTGCGGACCCAGCAGTTAGTGCGACAGCTTATCTCCCTTACTTGCAAGTTCAAACTTTACGGTCTATCCCTGATTCGGTGCGGAAAGAGTTGGAAGCGCCATTAACGCTGGATGAGGTGCACTCCGCGCTGCAGCACTTGCCGAGGGCTAAGTCCCCGGGAGGGACGGGTACCCCCCTGAGTTTTATCAGGCCTTTGCAGGCACGCTGCCCAGTCTCCTCTTAAAGGTATACCTGGAGGCCTTCGAACGCTGTGACCTTCCACCCAGCATGAGGCAGGGGGAGATCTGTATGATTCTGAAGCCGGGAGGGGATGCCCATGAGCCCTCGTCATACCGGCCGATTACTATGATCAACACGGATGCTAAAGTTCTGTGTAAGCTGTTGGCTTCACGCCTAGGGCCTTATATGATGCATTTGGTACATGAGGACCAATGCGGTTTTATCCCGGGCCGGAACACGGCCATGAATTTACGACGGCTTAATCATATTATGCACGAAGTACGTGATCGGGAAGAACAAATGATACTGGTTTCCATCGATCTAGCCAAGGCATTCGATACGGTGGACTGGGGATACCTTTTGGAGGTGCTCCGGGTCGTGGGGCTGGGACCCAGATTCTGTCGTTGGATCCGCATACTGTACACGGAGCCTCGCGCGAGGGTCAAGCTCGGGGGTGCACGCTCAGAAGAATGGCAGCTGGGTCGGGGCACTCGCCAGGGGTGCCCACTTTCGCCCCTATTGTTCGCCCTAGCCATAGAACCACTGGCGGTCCGGGTGAGAGCGGAATTGGATCAGTGGGGAATCAGAGTGGGTGAGACGAGTCGGGTCATCTCCCTGTATGCAGACGATGCACTTTATTTGGCCTCCCCTCGGGAAGCAGTACCTGCACTGCTGCGTCTATTGGATAGGTTTGGAGAGGTATCTGGGTTGAGACTTGTTAGAAATGGGATCTCTGGTTGGCTAAGGCTTGCGCCAAAGCCAGGCAGAGACCATCACTCTAGTCAGGGCGAGGGAGTTACACGCCGAAGATAACCCCTGCTCACCCCCTTGGTAGCTTGGCACGAGCAGTCAGGCTTATCCCGAGGCAATGTGTAAAGCGTTTGCGCAACACACACACAGCAACAACATACCAGGCACACCACAAAAGGAACTCCACACAAGGTTATATCAAAAATAGCCTTTGTATTCTCATAACTCATTAGAATAGTAATCACATAATATACATTGTGCCACCTGGCACTAGGTAATATCTACAAGGGATTATGTACACCTGGCAGGGCCAACTGGACCACTGTCAGAACCATCACAAAGTGAACTTAGTAAATGTAGGACATATAAACGTAGAACCCAGCCAGTAATCACTGGCCAACACTGTACTCAGCATCATCCTGTAACATAAACCATATTATGCACAGTATCACATTTAGGCGTGAAATACATTCTGCGCCAACCTCACCAGCATAAACACATTATGCAATCATCTCATAAGTCTAAACGCATTAGACCATAACCTCCTAAGCATAACTCACATTAGGGGCATAACTCACAGTAGAGAATAATCTCACTAGCATAAACCACAACATGCAAAACCTCATAACATCAACCACATTATGTCATAAAACAGGGTGCGTAAATCATAGTACATGAATCACATTTCCTAGCACCACATAAATCACATTAGAGGCATAAATCATGGTGCATAACGCTCAGGACATGAATCACATTTCCTAGCACCACATAACTCACATTAGGGCCTGGCGCCCTACACCCCCAACAGTCCCCCTGGCCAACTGGCCTTCTCAAAGGGGCTCAAATGCCCTATGTCCAAAGTGTCAGGGCGGCTGCCAATGCAGCGGAATCCAAAGTGCGCCATTGCGCTGGGGCAGGAGTGTATCTCACTCCTATCTCACACCAAAATGCCCCCAAAGAACTGTGGCCTAAACGTTGCAGCTGGCACTAATTGCTGCGCAGCTGTGAATGAAAGAAAGGCCTAGGCACTCAATGCGCCCTCTGAACCAATATGCAAAATGTTGCAGCTGCCCGGGCTGGTGCTGCGCAGCTGGAGATAATGTGAAGGGGCCCTGGCACGACTGTGCCCTCGGGGCCTCACTGGGGCTTTCTAAATCAACTTGCCCAAAAACGTTGCAGCTGCCCACTGTCAGGCGGGGCAGCTGGGATTGCCAAAACTAAAGGCACGGGCTCATGAGGGCCCTCTGGACCCCCATAGGGCTCTAACACAAACTCGCCCCATCGTTGGAGCGGCCCGCAACGGCGGGTCCGCTCATGGCAAATAGGCACTGGCACCTCTGTGCCTCGGGGGAATCGCTCTGGGGGCAGGCACCGATAGCGTGCCTCGACACACACCCCCCTCCCCACCAGGCTCCACTCACCGGACTCTCTCTTCTCCCGGTCACTCTTGCGGCCCGCGGGGCTCCCTCTTCACCACGGGAGCCCCACCTGGGATATGGCACGGTCGCTGCCTGCTCCGGCCACACTCCTCTCTTCACCCGGGCCTGCTCCTGGGACCCGGGACTTCCATGTGGAGCCCGCGAGGCTCCGGACGCCTTCCCTCTTTGGTTCGCCAGTGCGTGGTGGGCTCCCGCCTGGCTTCTCCTACACGCGGGGCTCCCACAGCTCACGGGAGCCCCGGCCACTTCCGGCGACGCATACCAGGCCCCGCCCACAGTCAGGCGGCTCTTGCCTGGCTTCACGGCCGCACGATCGCGGCGGCCGCCATTTCTTTTCTTCTTGGCGGCAATGAGGGGTAGGCTCCCTCTTAATTTAAAATATAAAGCGGGGTGGGCACCCGCCGTTTTCAACATCTATAAAGCGGGGTAGTCTCCCGCTATGCATCGCAATGCGGGGTGGGCTCCCGCCGAAAAAGGCACAAACTGCGGGGGAATCCCCACGTCGGGATTCCCTCTAACTGCAGCCTCGCGCTGCGGTTCAGCCACAAAACACATGCTCCGCTCTCCCTGGAAACCCAAATATAGCGCTCATGAGGCGCTTGAGGCAGCCACAAGTCCTGGAGGCTAAAGAAGAGCAGGTCCAGCAATAGTTCCTTTAGGGATCAAGGGGGCAATGCTGGGCCCAGGGAGGCAAGCCCTCCTGGGCCCCAGCAGCAGCACGCCCCCGCAGATTCAAGGACAAGCACAAGAAACAATTCATGGGGTCACAGCCCCTCTACTTATACCAACATTTTCTTTGTCTGCAGTGCAGGGCATGTGGGAACCAGATGCAACTGGTTCAGGGGGGAATTGGAGCACTTTGTTTTCCAAGCTCCTCTTCCCCTTTGTCAGGTGGGGGCTAGGTGATCAGACACACCACAGGGGGCGGATCCAGCATTGTACAGGGCAGGCACACTCATATTCAGAGTCAGGGGATTACTCCTCCCACTACTCCCAGCACAGATGTCCTATTCAGCACAGCACTGACTCACCCTGCCCCTCCTGGAGCCACACACACCTCCCAGCCCCTGTCACTCACAAGCCAGACATGCAATTCACATCAGGCAGGCAGACACATAGCACACAGAAATGCCAACTTCTAAAAGTGGCATTTCTCCCACAGTCATAATAAATCTGCGCACACCATTGCGCTGCATTTATTCTCACAATTTCATACATACCAAACTCGACCACTCTGCTCCTCCCATACCATGAATTACCACTGACACACACTGATCAGGGAATCCCCAATGCATTCCTATGGGAGGGCAGGCCAAGCTCACCAATGTAACAGAGCGCACGCACTTTACACTGGACCACAGTGCTAAAGTGCCCAGAGGCCTAAAACCACCAACACCATGTCAGAGAAAAGGCAAAAAGTTTAGGGGTGAACTTGCCAAAAGGGCCAAGTCCAACAAGACTTAACCGTAATAAATCGCTGATCTTCCCAATGGCGGGACTAGCTTCGGTGCCCCTAGAAGATCTCCCGGACCTGGGACTTAGATGGGAGCGGGCAGGTTTCCGATACCTGGGGATACAGGTTGCGTCATCAGATAGACAAGTGCTGGCCATGAATATAGATCGGGTACTCGCGTCCCTACAGCACTCGGTGACATTTTGGAACACCCTTCCACTGTCATTGATGGGCAGGCTGGCCATCTCCAAGATGGTGATGCTCCCAAGGACCCTTTATGTATTACAGAACTCACCATGCCCGCTACCGGCGCGCGTCTTCAAAACCCTGAATATGATTCTTACCTCACTGCTCTGGGCCGGAAGGAGGAGTAGAGTAGCCCTAAACACTATTATACGCAGCTATGAGGAGGGTGGCTTGGAGGCTCCCCGCTTTGACTTATATTAATACGCCGCTCAATTGCAACCTGCGGCCCACTAGCTGACAGACGCAGACAATTGGGAAAAACGCCTACTGGCTGGCAGGGCGGATACCCTAACACTTCAGACTGCGCTAATGCAGGGGAGCGGAGGCGACTCTTCCCTACATAGTGAGACACACGGCAGACATGTGGCAGCAGTTCGGTGAGAGGGTCCTAGGGAAAGCACCATTCCATAGGGAGTTACAGATCTGGATACTGGCCCCCTTAAAAGAAATGGGAATGCATATGTCGTTTCAGACCTGGAGGGATGGTGGCTGTGAAGTACTTGCTGACCTTTTCCCCAATGAGACATTTATCACCTATGAACAGGCGGAGGAGAGCTTTGGCCTAGGGCAGGGGCATTTCCTACACTAAAGAGGTGTCCAGGAGGTGGTAAAGGTCACCTGGCCACAATACCCAGACATTCCCCACCCGACACAAACATTAGATATCCTGCTCACGTGCGGTACTGGTCGTAAATCGATCTCTCCTATATAAAGCCATGAAACAGGACTCCAAGTCTCCGGTGCCACCATCCAGGGCTGCCTGGGAGAAAGATCTGGGCGCCCAGTTGGAAGAGAAACAGTGGGCATACATAGGCGCTGTTAGACTTGGTACCATTGGCGTGAGTCTCCCTTCCATTTGTTTTCTGATTACCTCCTCTGTTTTTGATCTGTTTGTTGGTTGTAGATGCTTTGGGCACTGTGCCACTGCTATTCAGTGCCTCAGTGCAAGTGCTCCCTATGTTAAATTGGTGTATTGATTAGTGACTCCATGATTGGATCATTTGATTTACTTGTCAGACCCTAGTATAGTGCACCAGGTGTGCCCAGGACCTGTAAATCAAATGCTGCTGGTGGGCTTGCAGCACTGATTGTGCCACCCACAGAAGCGGCTTGTAAAGTGTGTCTCAGGCCTGCCATTGCAGAGCCTGTGTGCAGTCTGTGACTGCCATGTCGACTTGGCAAGTGCATCCACTTGCCAGTCCCTAAACCTTCCCTTATCTTCATATCAGACACCCCTAAGGTAGGCCCAAGGGCAGGGTGCATTGTAAGTATAAGGTAGGACATGCCCTGGTGTGTGTGGCATGTCCTAATAGTGAATTACAGTCATTTTTGTTTTTCACTATTGCAAGGCTACCTCCCCATAGGCCAGAATGGGCAGTTTGATTATAACATCTTATAATCCTAACTGACCCAGGGGACATGGTAGAAATTCGAGTTTAGTATGCCTGAACTCAGAATGATAAAATACATCTTTTAGTAAAGTTGGTTTTAACATTCTGTGTTTGAAAATACCACTTTTAGAAAGTAGGTATTTTCTTGCCTAACTGTCCAAGCCTGCCTCTGCTAGGTTGTGTATTGTGTGTCTGGTTTTGAGAGCGACAGGGGCTGGGGGATTCCAGGAGACATTGTGAGTCAGCACAGGGCTGAATAGACCTATCTGCATGTAGAGTGGTGGGAGGAGTTGCACCTGGGTCTGAATAGGGCTGTGCCTGCCTTCCACAATGCTGGCTCCACCTCCTGTGGTGCGTCTGATGTCCCTGGCCCACACTGTCAAAGGAAAGAAGGAGTCCTGTAAACGAAGTGCTCCAGGACTGCACAGAACTGGTTTGGACTAGGTACAGGCCCCTCTGCCTTCAGAGGACAAAGGATTTTGCAGTATAAATATGGGGACCCTGACCCCAAGACTTTAGATCACTTCTGGAACAACAAGATGAACCTCTGCCAAGGAGAAGAACCAAGGAAGTTGTAGGAGTTGGACTGCCCCCCTGTCAGTGTGCTGTGTTGCCCTACAGTGGTGTCTTCAGTGCCAAGGAGAGGAGAAGGAACTTTCAAAGAACTTTCATCATCTTGCAGAATATTACTCCAAGGGCTTGATTTGAGCTTGCCTCCTGACCGAAGTCTCAGGGATACCAGACTTCACCCCCTTCTGTTTGCCTGCTTCTGGAACTTGCTGTTCTAGCTGCTACAGAAGGAATTCTGCAACACCAACGCCGGCGAGCGACGCCATAATCTGCTCAGACTTGCAACGTAGACCCGACGCCGGCCGCCGTGCCACATCGACGCCAGCGAACGACATCGTAAGCCTGCCATAGCCGTGAGCTCTGCTCCGACTTGCAACGCCGGCCCGACGCGCAACGCCGTCCCGACGCCTGCTGTAGTGCCGCATTGACTCCGAAGCCGACATCATCGCGGAGCCGATCGTCGACGTGGGTGGTCAAGAATCCATCGACATCGTACGGAACCGTGGTTTCGGCGCCATCGTGACGTCACCTCCTCTCCGGTCAGGAACAGACGCCTCCCCTGCCTGCGCAAGCATCCAGGTCCCGACGCATCATCTCCCCCGAAGCAAGGAACCAACGCCGCTGCGCCAACGACACCACACCTCCCCGACGCCGTGAGCTGTCTTTGTTTTCGCTTTTCTAAGGTACTGTTCTTTGTGGGTCTGTTTTGACTTCGGGCCGCGCACCTCGCGGTCGGCGCCGTACTTTGGGATTTCTTTGACCTGGACGTCGTGATAACTCCAGTTGGGGTTATCTGTTGCTAAAGACTGTTTTTAAGTGAATGACCTATTTTTGAACTATTTCTACCATCGTGAAGAATTATTATTGATTACAGTATTGTGGATTTTTGTCGTTTGTGGTCTTGTGATAAATCTATATAAATACTTATTTTTATAATACAATCTGTGTGGTGTCCATCTGTAGTGTTTTCACTGTATTACTGTATGTGTTCACAAATGCTTTACACACTGCCTCTGAGATAAGCCTGTCTGCTCGTGCCAAGCTACCAAGGGGGTGAGCAGGGGTTATCCAGTAGTGTAATCCCCTTTCCCTGACTTAGAAGCAAGGGTCCCTATTTGGTCAAAGGTACCTACCTCTGCCAACTAGAGACCCCCAGTTCTAACAGGCACACTTACACGCACCGTCTCCTGCAATGCGAGGTTTAAATTGACGCACTTCAATTTCTTACACCGCACTTACTTAACGCCGGTAACATTGAAATGCATTTCACGTGACAGGGATATTAGATGTCCGAGGTGCGCCGCAGAAAATGCGGATTTTCTTCACCTGGCATGGGAGTGCTCAGTAGTCGGGCAGTTCTGGATGGGACTGGTCTGCAGGATTAGTGAAGCTACGGGTCTTCAGTTGAGACCTGAGCCTTTGTATTGCCCATTAGCAGCCGTACAAAAGCACAGGAAACGGAAACTGCCTTATAAATTATTACAATTAATGCTAGTGTTAGCTAGACGTAGGGTGGACATAACATGGATGGGACAGAGAGGTCTGGAATTACCGGTCTGGCTTAAGGATGTGCGTGAGTGGACTCTAGCCGAAGAAGCACACATGAAACTTACACGTAGGGACGAAAAACTACCAGCTGATCTGATGGAATGGCGAGAACTGTGTACTTCGGGGTTGACGGAGGGAGATGTCTCCGCTCACAACACTCCTGAGAGCGGGGAAAGCGGGTCAGAGGCAGAGGGCCAACTTGTTCATGGAGGCCGGGAGAATTAATACTAGAAGTGTTAAGCCTATATGTATTTGGTTTATCCCATGCTTGTTCCTCACTGTGTTATATATAAGAATGATTATGTACCCCTACTGCAATTGTCTATCTCCAATGCTACCGCCTGTACCGAGTATCAACCACAAACACGAAGGTATGACCCTATATGCTGTATCGTTGACAATATGTTTTTATTGTTGCAAAATGAAAAATAAAGTTTAAAAAAAGAAGTTTACAGTATAAGCAAGGAATATACAAAATTACCAGTTATATTACCCAGTGGCGGTCGCCACTGGGTAGTTATAGTTAGGTCAGTGTTACCACAGGAAATGCCTTTTTTTGTAAACAAAACTTACAACTTTGACACCGCTTGACGAATCTTCATGAAACTTTTTTTAAAAAGTGCTCCTCCTTGCCTAGATTGTGCAGGGAAAAGTTTGGGGTGATCCGTCAAGCAGGGGCCATGAAAACAGGGGAGGGGGTTCCAAAAAGCAAAATTCAGATGCAATATCCATTGACTTTTGTAAGAAGCACTGCTGCAAAAAAATGCTGAACGGAATTACACCAAATTTGGCAGGAATCTAGATCTTGGTCCGCAGATGGTGCTTTTTGTGATTTGGTGTACATCCATTCAGTAGTTTTTGAGAAATGAAGGTTAAAAAATATTTGCATAGCTGGACAGTTGGGTCCGCGAGAGTGCCAATTTAAAAATAGAGCATTTCGATTGGCTCAGGGAGCTTGTTTCCCGTTGGGTCAATTTGCTCCCACTGGAGTTGATCTCCAGCGGGAGCAAGCCCTCGGACTGGCTGCCAGCAACATGAGAAAAATGTTGCTGGCAGCCATTATAGGACTCGGGGACTTAGTCCGCTGTCTTGAAGTATAAAAAAAATAATAATATAAGGGGGTACCCTACCCCCTATGCTCTGTGGGGGGACCCACAGGGCCGCCCCGGCCAAAAATATAAATAAAAAAATAATTATCAGCGTTTTTTGCCGTGATCCTGTGGAACTCCCACAGGATCAAAGCTAAAAAATGGTGGTTTTGCCATGTTTTTAGGTATACATGGAGAGCTAAGGCATGACTAAGTGCCATTTTGGGCCCCGGGATACATCACCTGAGGCCAAGCAGATTACTGAAGGGAAGGGAGTGTGCAGCCCCCCTCCCCAAGCCTCGTTAGGCGCAGGAAACCCCAGTCACTGGGGCTGTAATAAAAAAAATTAAAAAAAAGAGGCGAAGGGCTGTGCGGCACCCCTACCCGAGCCTTGACAGGCCCTAGAGACTCCATCCCCAGGGGGCCGATTTGTTTTAAAAAAGGGAGGGGGGGTGGGCTGCACAGCCTCCTTACCGAGCGATCAAAGGCCCCGGGGACCCCATCCCCGGAAGACAAAATTAAAACAGAAGGGGAATGGAGCCATGCATCCCCATAGCCTTAAAAAGGAGTTTGGCCCCAGGGGATAAGGTCCCTGTGGCCCAAGAAGGTTCGGGGAGGGGATCAACGCTGCCATCCTCCCCTTTTTTATTGTATTTGGCTCCTGGGAATGGGGTACCTGGGGTCTAATAAGGCTTGGGGAGGGGGCCATGTAGTGCCCCTTCCCTATTTTATTGTATTTGGCCCCGGAGGATGGGGTTTTTGGGGACTATTAAGGTTTGAGGAAGGGGGCTGCATGCCCCCTACCCTTAGATTTTGGCACCTGGCATGGAGTCCTGTGAGCCTAAGGAGGCTCAGGCAGTGGGTCTGCATTCCCTCCTACCCTTACATTTTGGCCCCTGGGATGGGTCCCCAGGGCCTAGAAAGGCTTGGGGGGCTGCACGTCCCCCTCCTCTGTTTAATTGTATTTGGCCCCGGGGATGGGGTCCCCAGAGTCTTTAAGGCTTGGGGAGGGGGCCACACAGCCCTCCTCCCCTTTTCATTGGACCTGGCCCTTGGGGATGGGGTCCCCAGGGCCAATAAAGTCTCAGGAGGGGGGCTGCACACCCCCCTCCCTTTAATATATAGGTTTTGGCCCGGGGTGGGGTCCCCGGTTTCTATTAAGGCTTGGGAAGTGAGGCTGCACGCCCCACATTAGAATTTTTACCGAGGGGATAGGGTCCCCGGGAGCCAAAAAGGCTCGAGGAGGGAGGGCTATGTAGTCCCTCTCTTCTTTTTTTATTGAATTTTGCTCCTGGGGATGGGGCCCTTGGGGACCAATAAGCCTCAGGGAAGGGAGCTGTGTGGCCTTCCCTCCCCTTTTTTATTGCATCTGGCCCAGGGGAATGGGGTCCCCGGGGCCTATTAAGGCTTGGGGAGGGGGGTCTGCAAGCCCCCGCATCTTGATTTTGGCACCGGGGGATAAGGTCTTAAGGTCTCCAGGGCCCAAGAACGATCTGGGAGGGATTCACATGGCCCTCCTCCCTTTTTTATTGTATTTGGCTCCTGGGGATGGGGTACCTGGGGTCTAATAAGGCTCGGCGACGAGAGCCGCATGGCGCCCCTTCCCTTTTTTATTGTATTTGGCCAAGTGGATGGGGTCCCCAGGGCCTATTAAGGTTCAAGGAAGGGGACTGCATGCCCACTACACTTAGATTTTGGCAAAGGGGAAGGTGTCCTCGGAGCCTAGGGTCGCTGGGGAGTGGGGCTGCATGCCCCCCATCCTTAAATTTTGGCCCCTGGGATGGATCCCCAGGGCATAAGAAGACGCAGGGAGGGGCTCCACGCCCCCTCCTCTGTTTAATTGTATTTGGCCCCGGGGATGGGGTCCACAGGGTCTTTAAGGCTTGGGGAGGGGGCCATGCAGCCCCCCTCCCCCTTTTTTTGGAACTGGCACTGGGGATGGGGCCCAATTAAGGCTCGGGCAGGGGACTGCACACCCCCTTTCCTTAATATATATGTTTTGGCCCGGGGGATGGGGTCCCCGAGGTCCAAAGGCCAACCCTATGCCGCACATGCCAAAGGCTATGCACAGCGTGGGGTTGGCAGCCTGCTGGGATTTTGGCCACAGGGCCTGGCGGCAGACCAAGCCCTGTGGCCAACCCCATGCCCGCACAACCAAAGGCCGTGCGCAGCATGTGGTTGGCTACCTGTGGGGTTTTGCCAACACCCAGCTGTGCATTGCTGAAGGCTGTGCACTGCCGAAGGCTGCGCGAAGGGCAAGGGTTGCTGCCTGGGGTTGTTGGCTACAGAGCCTGGCCACAGGCCAGACCCTGGGGTCAACCCCCTGCTGCGCATAGCCAAAGGCCACAAGCAGCGGGGGGCTGGCTTTGTGGACGGTATTAAAATATTACTTTTTGTTTAAAAAAAACCTAAAAGTTCACTGAAAAAAACAAACGCTAAAGTAACGTTATAGTTCGGTGTGATAAAAAGATGTTTTTGTTATAAAACCAACCTTAGAAATTCACTGGAAAAAGAAGGTTAAAGTGACGTCATAGTTAGGTGAATGTCAGTGACAACATTAACATTTTGAATTAAAAAAAAAAAAAATACAAAGTCACCAGTTATAGTTAGCACAGCTAACTAACTTGCGCCTCCGCCATGCACTGCTTACTCATTACATGTTCTATGACATCATTTATGACATCACTGATGACATCCTAAATTACATGATGTTAAGACGGCGTGCATCATTCACAGAGCACTTCAGAACCCTGGTCACACCTATCTGGCTGGAAAGCTAAAAATCGCTGGCACCCAATAGGGTTCGAAAAATGCTGGAACCCTTCTTCTGGAGCCTCAGACATTGAAGCACAAACACAATATGAATCAGGACTTCTCTGGAAGTGCGACAAGGATTCGGAACGCTCTCCCACCAGTCTCACCCACTAAAAAGTCCAACCAGTTTGCAAAAAGGAACTGAAAATTCTCTTATTTTAGCTACACTTTGCTTAAATTAACCTGTATCCTTAGTGATTTAATTATCTCAAGTTTTTTTCTGAGTTCTTTTGCATCTTAATTGTTCTAGTTATAGAATGATTGTTTAAAATGTAGGACTACTGCCTTTATTGTAAAGTGATGTAATTACCGGAGGCACTATAAAACCGCAAACAAATACTTTCTACTTTAAGGATTAATTAACATTACTTCTCCAGATACATTTTAGATAATTTTGTAAATGCATCCGTCAGCCACCCTCTAAAGTGAGGATAATATTTGCTGCTTGTCAGCAGGAGATCACAGTCCGATATAGGGAGGAAGACACAGGAACTGGAAAGCAGCCATTTCTGATTTAAAAAAATATCTTTACTGATACAATGGGTAGGGGAGGACTGAGCGACATGTGCGTGTCAGAGGGGAGTTGAGACCAAGCTTAAGGGCCCCTGATTAGGGATACAGTAATGAAGCCAAGCGGTCTTCATAAATTATGAGCTATGGACAAATTCTTTGATGGTTGGTTTGCAAAACATCTCTCTGGTCTCCCGAAATAGCCCCATATTCTACTTCATCCTTCTAAATACAAACCTCTGGCTGCACCCTGCTTCGATGTTAGCATGGGTTTGTGAACACACTTCCAGATTGCATTAGCTTTTGCTTCCATGAGCCCAATGCTCGGTTTTAACAAAACTTGGTAACATCATAGGTCACCATCAAGGAATACACACCAATCAGAAGTCCGGATTTAAAAAAAAAAAAACTAGTTATGCCCAGGGTGGATAGTGACTCAAAGAATGTTTTGTGGGAGGGTTCTCGATACAATTACATCAGGACCACCACCTTTTGATCAGAACAACATGAGCCTCCCTCTGAACATGCATAGATCTCACATGCATAGATCTCTCCAACAATAACAAATTTATGCGGAGGGGCACTGATGGTAGGAGCAAAAGCAGGCCCCCAGCAGCACTGGTGGGCAGCCTACAAACAACACCAAAAGAAGGTGTTTGGAGTCGTTTCTCACTCCTGCAATCCTGTCAGGAGGCAGTGCTACTTTAATGATTCAGAGGGAAGAATTATGGGGGTAGTCTGTAAAAAGGGATGTGTTTTGAGGAGACATAGGGAAAGTTAAAGATGCCATGCACTGCTCTCTCCTAGTGGGACACCGCCGCTACTCACCTGGGTTGTGCCTTCACTGGGGAAGTATTGGTTACAATCGATCCTTGCTCTTTTTCCAGGTCCACCATAACTTCATTAAGGTTCTGATTCAACTGTAAAAAACAAAGGTGGGAAGCATGAGAAATTTGGTGGCTAGGGCAAGCTCCTACATGCAGACTTATGGACAAGTGACTGCAATAAAACAGAGTATTACTTCATCACAAAGAGACAACTCAGGCTCTAGGAGGAACCACAGATGCACAAAAGACAAATAACTCCCCAGTATAAAAAGACATGGTCATGGCTACAAAGGCACTCCTTCTGGAAGAGAAACCATCCTTGTCCCAAATACGACACAAGGACACAGCCTTGGCTATAGATTAACTGTTCCTGGGAGAAAGGTTGCTCCATCTCAAGTACTACACACAAGACAACCAAGGCTACAACAGGTTTTCATCTGGGTGGAGGTCATCATTCTTCCCACGGCTACAAAGGAACTCTTCTATAGGAGAAGGTCGTCTTCAGCCACAGGACTACAAAAAGACACAAGCTTGCAGGGGAGCACTCCCTGGGAATAAGGCCATGATAACACTGACAATATGGGATTCAAGTGATGAATCAATGTAGCTAATAAACTCGTGATACAACAGTCTGTTTCACACATCCTACCTTGCCCATTTCTTTGTGGAAGTTCTCTTCTAGACCGGCAATACTCTGGAATGTGTTGACGTAGAAACCAACACGACTGTTAAAGAAATTTAAAAAAACATTCAGTATCAAAGAATAGGCCTAGACAGGGAACGTTGGAAAGGTTATGTTCACTTAGTAAGTAAGTAGACTTATTAGTGGTCAAAATTCCCTGCCACAGGATGTAAGCATAAGAAGGTATTACAGGTAACATAAGATTCTAGAAAATTAGTACAGTGGTGAACAACAGAAAGAATGTTGGCCATTAGGCGTTATGCAGCTCTCCCAAATGCTAGCCTGCTCCTATCGGCATCCCTCAGCATGCATCACTTGCTGATTGACTCTCCTGATTAACTCTTGCCATCTGCTACACAGTAGCATATTTAATATCATTTGAAAAAGAAGGGTATGTACATCTATCCAACAACCAATCAAGAACTGATTTCAAGTACTGCATTGCAAGAACATTGAGAAACTTGTCAAACCATGGTCATCAGGATATTATCCTCCCTTGCACAAACAGAAAGGTAGTCAATAATGAATAACAAGCATGACATTCAACCGTGAACAATGGGAAACTCTGACAAGCTAATGAAAGTATACAGATATGCTGTTCCTGATGGTTGTCAACACAAGGGAAGTGACACCGACCTGATCCAAATTTGGTTCAAGGTGGGAAGTCCAATTATTGGATTATAATGCCCTCACACACCCAAAGGGTGTCATGCTTCATCATCTGGGCTGCTCCTCGTCGGGTCTGCCTGTAATACTTCATTGACAGCAAGGTGGGACTATAAATTCAGTCCGCAAACAGAGCAGTTCACCTCCCGGACCCGGTAGATGTGGGTAGGTCGCTTGGAGATGTGCTATTGACACAGAAGTAAGTACGCTACTAGTGCGCGACAGATTGGTTACAGTTACTAGAACTTGACCCCCATTCTAGTTATGATTACATGACGCTCGGCAAATTCTGTAATACTCCCCGTTAATACAGTGTTATCTGTTTAATAATGGATTGGCCACCAATTTTTCTACTACCATCAACCTATGTACCCACCGTAAAACCCACTTAGTTTTAAGACACTGTCTCCAACCAGTGTGAGTTATTTGGTGGGAATGTCAGCATAGTATAGAGTACGCAGCGTGTGCGGGCTTACATTTATATCATGTGTTCATGCACGGGGCTATGGATAGACCTTACCTGCTTATGAACGGGGCTACGGATAGACTTTACTTGGTCATCCCAGCATGAGTGTTGTTCCTTCCCCATTTCCTTACGGGGGAATAAGAATCTAGAGGTGCAGTATGAGTGTTGTTCCTTCCCCATTTCCTTATGGGGGAATCAGAGTTTAGAGGTGCTACATGATTACTGATGACTTTGATTGTCCACTGATATGGGATATTTAACCCGGGGCCACAATATCAAGTTACATGTACGATCATAACGTATGAGAATGGATGTTGGTTGTTGAATTGACCACACTTTTCCTTGTTTACATTGATTTACTTTTATTTCAATGGTTTTATCCAGCAATTGAGGAACTCCTCTTGTTTGTATCCCTACCGGGCACTGATGACGCCTGGTTATACTCACTTTATGGGGTGAGTTTACTTGTTTTTATCTGCTGCGCTTCACAGTGCCGCTATGGCCATAGCTCACTATAGTACACTTTGGACATTCACTGTTCGGCACTATAGTTTTCTGCTACTCACATCATAATGAATACAACATTCTGTTAAGAGTCACAAGGGTTACCACACTGTTTATATACCTATATGTGTATATTTATGATTCATGTTCCTTTTTCTCACCAACATAGGTAGGATCAGGGATTGACAGGTATACTTACGTAGAGTAATGAATCGGCTGCGGTGAGTATTTGGCCACCGCACCGTGTGTATGTGTAGATAGTCTACCTTTTATAGAGGTCCTGACGAATCGCATGTAGATCTTGACAACAAGCGTGAAACATGTTGACCTTCCTTTAAGAATGATGATGCCTTTACTTGAGACATAATACTCACTTTTGAGCATCACATTATCACTCTTTTAATTAGGGTAGGAGACCATTTGAATAAATCACATTTAATGGAACTCCCAACTCTATTTTAGATCACACATTCAACTTTACACATCTACACAATTCTGGCCCCATACCCCCACTTCACCATACGGCTATTGGAAGAAGATCTCCGATAAAGAGCCCCTACTATAGGGAGCCCGTTGGGTATTGCACCGCCGACCCGACGAGGAGCAGCCCAGATGATGAAGCATGACACCCTTTGGGTGTGTGAGGGCATTATAATCCAATAATTGGACTTCCCACCTTGAACCAAATTTGGATCAGGTCGGTGTCACTTCCCTTGTGTTGACAACCATCAGGAACAGCATATCTGTATACTTTCATTAGTTCACTCAGGGCGTTTATGCTGGACCTTCCTCCATTCCGATAGGAGGAGAAAGCCCGTCGGTCCCCCCCTTTTGTTTCCTTATACTTAGCACGGCTGACCCCCGTGGGACCCTCTTTCTGGTGGGTAAAGACTTGCTCTATCCCCCTTATTTAAATCTGACACTACTATCACGAGTGTTCGTTCTATTCCCCAAATAGTTTTTTCTAAACCTACTGATTCATCTGGTACCCGACTATGGAAGGCCAGGGCCTCAGTTATGGAGAAGAACTAGCAGCAGAGATTTTGAGGGCACCATCTATTCTGGGAGCGGATAATGGTGGTGCCACTGGTAGTCAGTCAGAGGATTGGCAATCCCTCTCGGTGATGAAAAGAGAGTGGGTGAGGATAACCCTACATGGGGCCCTCATGACGGAATATTTAAGGGCAAATATTTCTCCCAATGGCCTGATTGTAAAGAATTTCCCAAGGATTTTCTTGGAGGACGCCATATTTAAGACAGAATGGTCCCAGATTGCGTGGAAGTGCACGAGGGATTTACTCATTCTGGTGATCAATACAGCCAAGAGACTGGCAGATGAACTACTCACCAGGATACAACTAGCTGAGAGTACCCTCAAAGTGCTCTACCGAGCCTTAACTTTAAATCTAAACTCACTGAGCTCAACAATGAAATTGCCGAACATAAGGAATACCTTATGAAGCAAAAGGTAGCCAAACTCCAGAAGGATGTTCGGCGCTTCGACAAGGAGAAGGTATACCCATACCTCAAACAAGATTTTACACCACCTGACAACGTCTCAGATACCACTTCGAACTCCACGAGACGGAGTTCATCTAATAATAGTGACTCTAGCGGAGAGAACTGGAATATCGATCAGAATAGAAGAGGTGGTAGACAAGGATACTTTGGTTATCAACAACCACATTATCAACCCCTCCATTTCAGGGACAAGGCTACTGGCAATACCCGATGTACAATCATGGCCCCCCCTTTGGACCCCCAGGCATGGGCCAACCTTTTTAGGCAGAGGTTGGGGCAGAGGGCGCGAGAGCGAAAAGAGGGAACTCACAAGAAAAGAGAGTTCAGTGGGAAGAACCACAACAACGAACAATGGAAACACGGAGCTACACGAAAAAGAGACCCTAGTGGTCAATTTATCAACTAGGATATTGACTGAGATAGAGGTGAAGGTTTTACAAAAGGTCTGGGTTTTGTCCCAACCCCTAAGATTGATCAATTTAAACAACTTTGTGAAGTTCAACAATTCTTCCGCAAAGTTCGTCTTAAGGCTTTCTTTGTAAATAAACCACAGACAAGGGTAGATGACTCAGGACTACATAATCCCTCGACCTTCACCCCCACTGGTGGTATGGTGCCACATGAGGTATCTACCTTTGAACAGGCGGTTCTTAAGGACATATGTGCCACCACCAACCAGAGACATTTCTGTAACATTCCCAATAATGAATTGATGGCCATAAAGACATTGGCTAATGATCCAACAATAACTATTAAACAAGCAGACAAGGGAGGTGCAACGGTCATCATGGCCACTACAGATTACGAGACTGAATGCCTGAGACAACTCAGCAATAGGCGGTATTATACACCCATTGCAAAAAACCCTACAGAAAGGTTAACCAGGGCTATTACATCATTGGTGTTCTCAGCTGAGACCCAAGGCTGGATAAGTAAAAAGGAAGCATCCTTTCTCATTAAACAAGAACCTAGGACTCCCTACTTTTACATACTTCCTAAGATTCACAAAGGGACTACTCCGGTACCGGGACGACCTATAGTCTCAGGAATAAACTCCATATTAGAACCATTGTCACAATTCTGTGACCATTTTCTACAGCCCATGGTTAAACTGATCCCCTCTTACATTCAGGATACTACTGATGTTCTTCGTCTACTTGACGAATTCCAATTCACCACAGACATTGACCTCCTCATCACTCTAGATGTGGAAGCACTCTACACCAACATCCCACAGAGGGCCACTTTAGATGTGATTGAGGAGGAACTAAGTTCACAGACGTGGGTATCCGTGACACCACCGGGATTCATCATGGAATGTGCAACTATAGCTCTTACTGAGAACTTTTTTGAGTTCAATGGCCAGATTTACCACCAGACACAAGGTACTTCCATGGGAAGTACCTTTGCGCCTAGTCTAGCCTGTCTCTATATGGCATCCTTTGAGGAGAAAATTATCTTCCAAGAAGGCAACCCATATCGATCCAACATACGTCTGTGGAAACGTTTTATAGATGATATCCTCATCTTTTGGACGGGCGATTCACAGACATATAATCAATTTTTTGAGTGGATTAATATTCAGAATCCATTTCTCAAATTTACTGGCACGGTTTCAGTCAACCAGATTGCATTTCTGGATTTGACCATCAGACTGAACAATGGCGCATTGTCTACAACCATGTTTAGAAAGAATACAGACCGCAACAGTCTACTACTTTATAGCAGTCACCATCCCAAGACCTTAAAGGAAAACCTCCCATTTGGTCAATTCCTACGGGTCAGGAGAAATTGCAGCACTCTTGATGATTACAAATCTGAATCAGCCATTCTTGCTAAGAACTTAGCAGCACGCGATTATCCACCACGGAGTATATCACTCTCGAGGAAAAGAGCTAGAAATAATAACCGCAAAGGTCTGCTAGAATCAAGAGAGAAATCCCAGTGTGAAACCTTGACTTGTGTCACCACGTTCACGCCAGTGTCAAACCAACTAACCAAGGTGATAAAAAAGCACTGGAATATACTCAACACAGGCACGCTGGCCTTGGAGAAACCGCGTTTTGCATTTAAACGCTCCATGAATCTCAAAGACATGTTGATCCGGACTAGACCTAAGGGGCGCAAGGGGACGCAACAATGTACACTTTGGCAACTACCACCTGTCAAAGGCCACTATCCATGTGGTATGTGCACGGCCTGTGCCTTCACTAAGATACATAAGTCTGTGACTCTCAATACTAATTTCATCTGGGAGTTAAGGTCTCATACAAACTGCAACACACAGAACTGCGTATATTTGATTACATGTCCTTGTGGACTATACTATGTAGGGATGACCACACGCCCCATCAAAATACGCATATCTGAACATCGCAGTAACTTCCGCTGCCAGAAGAACAATACCAAAATGTGCACACACTATTTAGAGAAACGCCACACTCCAGAAGCATTAGAATGGGTTGTTCTAGAATCATTTCCAAAAATCACGAAAGCGGCACTGCTTATCAAAGAACAGAGGTGGGTGCACAGATTGTCCTCCCATATTGGAGGACTGAATGAGGAAATCCCGTGGAATTCTCATTATTTAACATCGATGGCCTATAACATGGGTCAGGACACTTTATTTGACAACTAGAGAAGGTGGTGATGAAATACAATCTGACCGGGCACTGATGGGTTAGCTTTGTGGTGCGGCTGGGATCCACCCTTGGACCCTACCCATCAATAATCCTCCTTGGAACACTGGCGATATTTCGCTACTCTCCTTTGGTCTGCGTGTCAATAAACGTCACATACTTCTCGCATATAATTTTCTGGCTAATATATTAAGGGACTTGAATACTTTCCCCTTCAGTCCAAATCACCATCACTCTTGACTGGGGGATGACAACAGACTAATTTTACTCATGGAATGGCTTTATACATCTTTCTAACTCTATCTATGCATGAGACACTGACAGTTAATCTTTGATTGACTGTAGTGCTTTCTTTTCTTTTTCTGATCATGACTGTTGGCTGTCTGACAGACCCTTATATTTACCTTTTGTGCCAGTTCTTAAACAATAAACACCTTTCCAATATGGCCGCTATACATCCGGTCACTTTGGCACGCACAGCTCTGTTTAACAGAAAGGATGGACTACATACAGAGTCTTTAAACAAGCCAACTCTCTATCGACCTTTCCCTTGACTACGATTGTCGGGGATTTATAGACTCTTACTGCCTATCATGCTATTTTATAACTCTGTTTGTATACCAAATAACACCATTCCAAGATGGCCGCTATACATCCAGCCACTTCTGCCTGTAATACTTCATTGACAGCAAGGTGGGACTATAAATTCAGTCCGCAAACAGAGCAGTTCACCTCCCGGACCCGGTAGATGTGGGTAGGTCGCTTGGAGATGTGCTATTGACACAGAAGTAAGTACGCTACTAGTGCGCGACAGATTGGTTACAGTTACTAGAACTTGACCCCCATTCTAGTTATGATTACATGACGCTCGGCAAATTCTGTAATACTCCCCGTTAATACAGTGTTATCTGTTTAATAATGGATTGGCCACCAATTTTTCTACTACCATCATACTATGTACCCACCGTAAAACCCACTTAGTTTTAAGACACTGTCTCCAACCAGTGTGAGTTATTTGGTGGGAATGTCAGCATAGTATAGAGTACGCAGCGTGTGCGGGCTTACATTTATATCATGTGTTCATGCACGGGGCTATGGATAGACCTTACCTGCTTATGAACGGGGCTACGGATAGACTTTACTTGGTCATCCCAGCATGAGTGTTGTTCCTTCCCCATTTCCTTACGGGGGAATAAGAATCTAGAGGTGCAGTATGAGTGTTGTTCCTTCCCCATTTCCTTATGGGGGAATCAGAGTTTAGAGGTGCTACATGATTACTGATGACTTTGATTGTCCACTGATATGGGATATTTAACCCGGGGCCACAATATCAAGTTACATGTACGATCATAACGTATGAGAATGGATGTTGGTTGTTGAATTGACCACACTTTTCCTTGTTTACATTGATTTACTTTTATTTCAATGGTTTTATCCAGCAATTGAGGAACTCCTCTTGTTTGTATCCCTACCGGGCACTGATGACGCCTGGTTATACTCACTTTATGGGGTGAGTTTACTTGTTTTTATCTGCTGCGCTTCACAGTGCCGCTATGGCCATAGCTCACTATAGTACACTTTGGACATTCACTGTTCGGCACTATAGTTTTCTGCTACTCACATCATAATGAATACAACATTCTGTTAAGAGTCACAAGGGTTACCACACTGTTTATATACCTATATGTGTATATTTATGATTCATGTTCCTTTTTCTCACCAACATAGGTAGGATCAGGGATTGACAGGTATACTTACGTAGGTAATGAATCGGCTGCGGTGAGTATTTGGCCACCGCACCGTGTGTATGTGTAGATAGTCTACCTTTTATAGAGGTCCTGACGAATCGCATGTAGATCTTGACAACAAGCGTGAAACATGTTGACCTTCCTTTAAGAATGATGATGCCTTTACTTGAGACATAATACTCACTTTTGAGCATCACATTATCACTCTTTTAATTAGGGTAGGAGACCATTTGAATAAATCACATTTAATGGAACTCCCAACTCTATTTTAGATCACACATTCAACTTTACACATCTACACAATTCTGGCCCCATACCCCCACTTCACCATACGGCTATTGGAAGAAGATCTCCGATAAAGAGCCCCTACTATAGGGAGCCCGTTGGGTATTGCCGACCCGACGAGGAGCAGCCCAGATGATGAAGCATGACACCCTTTGGGTGTGTGAGGGCATTATAATCCAATAATTGGACTTCCCACCTTGAACCAAATTTGGATCAGGTCGGTGTCACTTCCCTTGTGTTGACAACCATCAGGAACAGCATATCTGTATACTTTCATTAGTTCACTCAGGGCGTTTATGCTGGACCTTCCTCCATTCCGATAGGAGGAGAAAGCCCGTCGGTCCCCCCCCCTTTTTGTTTCCTTAAACTCTGACAAGCGCCATCAAATCATCCAACTATGACCATCTCTGGAATCAAGCATTTACAGACAAATTGTTCACATCAACAAACTGATCTAATCATGGACGTCAACAAACCATCTCAACCATGAACATCGATAAACTGACCCAACTATAAACATCAACACACTGATCCAACGAAGAACATGGACAAGACATGATAAAATGATGAGCAAGGGGGAATACATCTATCTATAAACTTATCCAAAGTTACCCAAATAGGAATAGAGCACATCTCGAAATCATGAAAAGCAAGAAAATCATCTAACTGTAAACATTTCAGAGCACAGGCAATAAAACAAAATACACCAGAGCATGGTCACCTTGGGAGCAATGAGGACAATCTAAAGGAGAACTCCCACTCTGAACCCCAATATAAGTGCCAAAATGACAAAACAGTTGGAAATTGCACTAGAGAGGATAACTGTTTCCGGGAGCTTGATGGGCATTCCTGAGACAGCCACGGGGCACGGTGACATATGGTACAAATCCCGAAATGAAGTAGTGGTGTCCTCGACACAAGGGGGGGGGACATCTTGGCTGTAAAGAGAACCACTGCAGCCTGTGCAGCACTGGCCTCGAGTGAGTGGTCGCCCAACGCACACCAGTGGGGAAGTGGCAGAGAGGAGGAGCGGCCAATGGGGTGGCTCTTACCCCAACGCAGCTTAGTGCTCGCTGGGATTGCATGTGTGACAGTCTAGCGGAGACAGTGACGAGTCTTGGAATGAGCACAAAGGTGCCCAGATAAGAAATGACAGCTGATGATGCCACGCCGGATGAAGAGTCCAGATGAGAGAGTGAGACCGGGGTGAGTGGATATAAGCGATGCTAAATCCGACACTAGAGAGACAAGTACCACAACCACCCCAACTGAATCGATGAATTAAAAACAGATGGGCCCCACTTATGATCGACTGCAAGTGTAATAAGACGGGGTCCCTTATATGAATAGCTACAGTACAACCACAATAAGCCAGCAACACCCTGGGACATGCAGCACTAATTATTATTCTATTAAATTGGGCCTTTTGCACAGTGACAATGCAAGGATTACAGAGAGGCAACAACGTTGAAGGACTGATGACAGCCCACTGCGGAGACGCGATCTCCCGCAGGTCCCCCTTGAGCATTGAGCACACCAAAGACTGCAGATGCCTGCAGTGATCCCCACTGGTGTTGGCCCCTAGTACCACAACAGTGCTGGGTGGGCAGAGGACGCAGATTAGCTGCAGGGTCGATACACATGCAAAAGGCAAGAGGGACACAGCAAGACCTACGCTCCTGTCAGCTTGCCATGCCTAAAACTCAAAGCGAGAGACAGTTAAATGCTATGGCAAGGAATAAAAAGGAATGTGGAGCAATGTTGCCTCTCCGTAGACACTTAACAATAAATGTGATGTAAATAATCGTAGATAACAAGGAGGGTAGGTATACAATTTAAATAGGCAAACTGAACTCCAGAGAGATAACCATAATAGGCTCGTATGCACTGAACACTCACAAGAATCACACTGACTCCGTATCCGGGATATTATTAAAAATGAAATGGTTGGCGAGGTTCTTGGAGTGGGAGATTTTAATTTGGTACAAAACCCGGAGATAGACAGACATCCCCTAGACAGATATGCAAGCCGGGCTATGTCACGATCTCTCAAAACAAATTTTGCAGCGGTGGACCTCCTTGATATTTGGGAGGGAATTGCATCCAGAAGACAAAAATTATTCCTTCTTCTCCCACACTTGTTGATCATGCTCCAGGTTAGACATTCCAAACCAGTAAAATAGATATTTCCAGATCTTGTTCCATTAATTTGGGGAGGAGGGCACAGATGTAAACCAAGCTTCTGCATTAACCGCAAGATAATAGACGTCAATCTTTATGATTAAGAAATAAAGGAGCAGACTGTGGAGTTTTTACAAATAATCAGACTGAAGCTACTTCCACTGGTGTGAACTGGAACGCCTTCAAAGCAGTGCTCTGTGGTAAATTGATATCAATACGAGTGCACAAACGCCACAATTGGTCACTCACAAAAATCAATCTTGGGGCGGAGCTGAAAGCAAAGAATCTCAGTAAAAAAAAAAAAGAGAAAAAAACACTTGCGTCACTGCAAGAGGTGACATGACTATGAAGCGAGGTTGATCTATTACTGTCAGAGTGATCAGAAATAGCCCTTGTGCACCTTAAATAAAAGTCCTATGAGAAAGCCAATAGAGCAGACAAACTTGTGGCAGCTCACTGGTAACAGACTCAATTGCAAAATCGAATAGCAAGAGTGCAAATGAGGGACGGGACCATGTCTGGCTCTGAGAATTCAAAGCAAAAGATATTTCATGCCTTCTTCAGCGATCCCTACACTAGTCAATGCCCTGCGCCCCAAAAAATATGAGTTTTTCTAGGACATATCCAGTTACCTACACTACCATGAGAAATGAGAGAGGTACTGGTGAGTTTAATATCTATTGGTGAGATAGAGACAGTCATTAAAAATATCTCGCCTGCTGAGGCATCAGGCTCTGATGACTTCACCATTGGTTTTTATAAGTGTTTTGATCGCTACTTGCCCCTCAGCCGACTTCATTATATAACGCATTTCAGGAAACTGGTAAAAATCAAGAAAACAATGCAGGAATCTGATGTAACAATTATTCATAAGGCAGGGAAGCCCTCTATTTTGTGCTGTTCATACAGACCTATCTGTCTGCTAAATGTTGATTTCAAAATCTATATGAAGATCCTAGACGGCAGTCGGCAGTCTGCAGAAGTGTATGCTATTCTTGGTGAACTCTGGTTAGTCTGGGTTTATCAGGGACAGACTCATTTTTGATATTAGGCAAGTTCTTCACCTTGTGGAGAAATCTAATAGGCAGCCCATGCCGCTACTGAACCTTGCGTTGGATGCTGAAAAGCATTCGACTGTTAAATTGACATTTCTCGGACTAGCTCTTGACAAAGTAGGAACAGGTCCTCAAATGCAATGGTATATATGGTCTGGGTATGCAACCCCATTAGCTAGTGTTATGATCAATGGAGAGAGATCAAGTGTGCCAAGAGACACAAGACAGGAGTGCCCGCTGCTGCCCCTACATTTTGCCCTATTGGTGGAGCCATTGGTACAACTAATAAGACAAACACACAAGACAAAGGGGATGGACATCAGGGGACTCCTTGTAAAGTACACCTACTCACAGTTGATATTCTGATAACACTTACAGACCCAATGGATTCCATACCTGTTGCGTTGCATAGTTTCAGGGATGTGTCAGGCTTTCAGACTGACTTCTCTAAAGGAGAGATAGTGGGCATTCACCTTAGTCAATCCACTAAACTGACTCCAGAGGCTTCGACTATATATCAGTGGACTAATGGCACCATAAAGTATTTGGGGATTCACAGAACACCTTCTCTAGATACCCAGTACAAAGCTCACTACCTGGTCCTCCTTAAGACCATTAAAAATTACTTACACAAATGAGGCCCCTTCTTCACCTCATGGATGGGCAGGATGGCTGCGTTAAAAGTGAACATTATACAAAATCTACTGCACTACTTCAAGGCTCTCCTGGTACTGATCCTGAAATGAGATCTAACAATGATATAGAAGGAAAGTGAAAAAAATGAATCTGGCTCAAGAACCAACCACGAATAGAAAGGAAGTTCCTCCAGAGTAGAAGAGGGTCAGGAGATCGGGCCTCCAGGACATAGAGAAATATTAACAGGTGAGCACAATTAAGGGTTGCTTTTGAGTGGCCACTCAGGGAAACAGAGGGCATATATGGAGTGGAAAATACTGCAAAGGCCCCTATGGGAAGTGCTGTGGCTGCCAAGGTGAGCTCGTCCAGAGGCAGCCTAAGTCTTCAACGTTCTTAGACCTACATTGGAAGTATGAGACACGATGTACAAAACTGGGAGTCTTACTACGTTCCCCACTCCTTTTACTCCACTGCCTGGTAATTTAGATTTCACACTGGCCTCTGGGGAAGAACAGTTCACAGCTTGGAGGAGGGGCGATTGTTTAATGCTGCAAGACCTGTTCAAAAAACAGAAAATGAATTCCTTCTCAGAACGTTAACAGGAATTTAGCCTGGGAAAGGAAGAGTGACAGACATTTTCAGCTTTGTCAATGAGCTCCGAATCAAGGGGCTTCTTCCACAGATTTTAGAGTTTCAGAAGTTCTTCAGTCACTACACATCCACTAAAGGGCTGATTTCATTTATCTATAATAAAATGATCACAGCTCCCAATGATTATAAATTGTCATATATAAGAGAGTGGGAGGGAGCAGAGGGAAAGAGATCCCTTAGGAAGATTGGGAATCATTTTGGGCTACTATACCTGGGGTGATACATAGTGTACAGGGCAGAGAAGCAAGCTACAATTTGATGTTCCAACTGTATAAGACACCAAGCAGGCTCAAGACAGTGTTCCCTAATTGTGATGACTGTTGTTGGATGGGCGATGGTATTTTGAGTACAATGTTACCTGTGTGGTGGTCATGTTCGAATCTCACAATCTACTGGAAAGAAATTCTCAGTCCTGCTAGGGAGTTTTGTGCTTTCCTCGAGCAACTATACTGCAGAGGCAATCCACGCACTGGGAGGCACCTCACTGTACACCCGGACAGTCATAATTCATATGCTATTGGCTGCAAAAGCTGACGATTTTGGTTAACTGGAAAAAAAAAAACACATGCACCAGACACCACGCAGTGGGCTAGCAGGCTATGGTCCCTTAAGGCTAGGGAGAGGATTACACATGACTTGAGGGGCATGGGTTCCTGCTTTGAATCTACATGCTGTCCCGCTTATGTAATGCATTCAGATGACAGCTTCAACCCTTTACTGCTCCAAGATATTATGGCCATTGAGATTGCCTCAGAGTTGGGGTTCTGGGTTATGGCTTGGGATGTAAGAAGAGATGCTATGGTAATGTGCAACTTTGAGTTGGTGATCTTTCTATTGCTCTGCATGTATGATGGAAGTGAGGTGTTCTGCTTGATAAAACGAGTATGGGGTAAGATGGGAGGCTCAATGGCTCTTGCTGTTGGACCTCTGAGGGAGGGAGAGATGGGGTTTACGTGGTCAACTGATTTTCTAAACTGAAAAGCTTATTAAAAAGAAGTACAGAAAAACAGTAAACCCAATCAACAACTCGCTGTTCTGAACAGAATATCTTTTTACCTATATAATGTTCACAAGTCAGAATATGGTAACTTACAATACAGCACATTAACTCTCATCTATAGGGAACAATTTCATTTCATTGAACCCGTAGAAGGCAAAGGTTACATAAGAGTGCTATTACTGCATGCTTTACTCACCTGTTCCACAGTGAAGGCAGCTCCTCCTGCAGATCTGTATTCATTTCCTCGAAGACCTTTTGACTTTTTAGAAACTCTTCCTCCGCCTTGACAACACAGATAGAAATATTGATCATCTGTACACTTGAATACTTTTCTAATGCTAAGACAGTCTCTTCACACTGCAATACCCTATAGAGCTGTACATCGGAAAGTGTGTGGCCACACATACCTTAACTCACATTTTATTTATTTAGAGAGTTTCATATAGCGCTAGTTAGACCCGAAGGTATCAGAGTGCTTTACAACAATAAATGTTCACATCAAAGATAACCAGTCTATACAGAGCATTTTACTATGCAGGTATATATTGGCCGCTTCAAATCTGTGTATTTTAACCAGGTTAAAGTGTCTATTGCATCTTTAGTCTCCATATAAAGCTTCAGCTACAATTAAATGTCATCCTTAAGTCAATGCACAAAATGTGTAGGCCATGCAGTACAAGACCACAGCTGACTCAAGGTCCAGTTTATTCGTAAACACATGACTCAGTGAATGTTATGATTTGTGAAAGAAAATGAACTGAACTGTTAGTTTGCTGACAATCCAGTGCCGCTGTTCATTGCAGTTAAAGTTGGACTCCAAATTTTAGAATTTGTGGTAGTTGGTTGGGAATCCCCGGGAGTGTTCCTCTCTAGGATGCTGCGGCAGTCTGCAGCATCTGCCTGCGGTATGTAGCACTCTCGGCTTTGCGAGGCAGTGGCTGTTTGTCCACAGCACTCCTCTGATGACACAGTAAGTTCCTCAGATCTTCTCACAGATGGGAGGGGGAGGGGGTCAGGGTGGGGGGACGATCGCTTGGGGTACAATGCTTTATTTGGGGGTCCGACACCCACAGGTCATTGTGGCGTCACTTTTTCACGCCACTGATTAAACCAGGTAACAACTCTTGCATGAGTTAAGCACACAGAAGTGGAACTTTATGTAAGTAGGCCTGAAGGCCTCATTCCAGTGACAAGTAAAAAGGCCTGTTCACTCCTACTGATCACAACATTGTATGCTGCCACCTCTGTGGTCGTGCAGCTTATTTCCAGGTAAAGGCAGTAACCTTTCACTGTCATGAGAGTCCTGGTCCAGTAAGTTCGCAATCCGTGAGACAGGCCTATGCCATGGCCTATGCATGATCCGTGTTCGCCCATAACAACATACATCAGCACCAGGGACCCAGATGTCATTGCAGCTGGGGGACTCACGGCAGGGATGCATGTCCATCACATGCACTTTTCTGTCCTATCTGTAATGTAGGAGTTATATTAGGCAAGAAAGGAGACATGTACCACACTCAGTTAATTCTGCCATTGGATAACTGAATTAGGAAGGAATTCTTAAGGCTTTTTTTCTCCCCCAGATTTAAAGCATTATTTCAACATGATATAACGACTATGTTTTTGGTATAAAGGGAGTTAAGCAGCCACAGCAGCACTCTTGTTGTAAAACACCCTAGGAAAAAAACTTGCCACCTCACAACCCCCTTTGTCGCAAGTTTTTCTCTAGGGTGTTTTATAACAAGAGTGCGGATGTGGCTGCTTAAACCCATGTTGGACACACATCAAGTCTACCGCATAGCTATGTGTCACTAAATGACAATTTTAAAAGGACTGAACAATATACATTTTCATTTGCTTGATTTGGCAAATGGTTACTATATCCAGTGGTTGACTGCCAAACAACGAATGAACTAGTGATTTCTCCTTATATTCTCAGACTTACTAATGTAAAGCTATTGGACTCTTGTGGCATCTAATGTAGGTAAAGTTCTTTGCACCAGAATCATTTCAAATACTGGTACCACAGTAATTCAATTGATACAAGAAAAGTCCAAGTGATCTTACGTGTACATTCTTTGTGTCATCTTGGTATCACCCAACCCCTTTGAAATCTATTGAAAGGTTCTTTCAACCATAAGGTCTGAAATTCATCCACCCATACACGTGGGATCAATTGGAAAGCAGACTTCAGTGACACATAGCTGAACTTTCTTGTGTATAATTTCAAATGAGGGAGAAATAGGGTGCGTTAGCACAATATTTTAAGTCCACTTTTCTGTTGGCTGGGGTACTGGGGTAAGTGTATTCTTTACCCCTCTAAGAATCCTCTCACCAACAGCATTCTAGGTAGAAATGTACACAGATTCTCATTTTTGTATTGGCAGGGCAGTCAAGAGTGCAATGATTGAAAGGTACACTGTATGCTATCCTATCTACGCCAAGCATACAAAAAGTCTCAGTGTAGAAGCAATGTCGCAGTAATGACTTCCTTTTCTCCTACCCCAGATTAAATATGGTCTGCATTTCATGGATAACATTTTCTGGTGATTACACTTCATTACCACCGAATACATTCAGGCACACAAGGGCAATGGTTATTTTTCTGCGGCGTGAAAAGAAATGATGAGTGACTTTTGTCATGCTCCATAGACTTTCTAATGCTTTACGTTTTGAAGGTAACACCACTTCTGCGTTTCTACCGCCTCCACCCTGTGCACCTAGCAGTTGAGCTTCTTAGATTTGACCAAAGTTGCCAACCATATCCCCGATATGTACTCTTTGGAGGACTGGGACTATTTTATGTTTGTGTTTCTTGGTATTTACAAAAATGCACCTTCGCTTGAGGCTCCCATTAGACCTAGTTGGTGCACCCCAACTAGAGAAACATACAATGCCTGAACCAATTACCATGCCTGTTATTACTTTATCCGGAAAATACCTCACTATACCCAAACCCCAACAGCAATTTCAACAGAAAACAAACATGCCCTTTATATTGTTGCAATAATTTTCTTTGAGCAAACGATAACCTCAAGTTGCGCTCTAGGCTGGGACTTAGAAGCAGGTCCCAGAAAATCAGAGAATTCGTTTTCTCCAGGTGTTCACTTTAGCACCAGAGAGTAACTCTTTCTTGCAAAACAGCAAACGAGGCATAAGAATAAAACATATTGCTCAGCCCTATCTTACTCACATGGTTACTAAAATGCTCAAAGCCTTTTTTCTGAAAAAGTTGCCCCTGCGCTCCCCCCGAAAGAGGAGCATTCCATGGAAAGGTCGGCCTGCGCGTCAGCAAGTGGAACGTTTTGAGAGCCAGGTGCTGGCCATTCCACTTGGCTTCCGCGAGCACAGAGCACCGGACCCAAGCACGCGGACATTAACGTAAAGCAAGGGAGCCCAGAGCGCGCTAGAGTAGATGGTTGTGTGTATTCTGCATCCACGGACGGCCAATTGTTTTCTGAAATAACGCCTTTGCGTTACACAAACCATACTAATTCCATCAAACGGCAAATAGGAAAGGGAAGGAGAGAAGGCGCACCCGGCCCAAATGGTATACCTCCAGTTCTCTATAAACAAGAGCCAAAGTTTTGGGCAGAAGCGCTGGAACCTCTATTTGGAGAAATAAGGGAACTGAACACCCTGCCATCCACTTGGAGAGGATCAATCATTTCACCAATTCACAAATCCGGAGATAAGTCTAAACCACAAAATTATCGACTAGTGGCCCTAATAGATAATGAGGCTAAATTCTTTGCTGGAACACTACTAGAGGAGCTCCAGGCATGGGCCAAAGAAAAATCTGCAATCCCATTATATCAGACTGGATTCGCGAAATCAGTTGGGACAACTACAAACATACTCAGCATGGCTATGCTTATGGACAAGGCAGAATCTGCAAGGAGGCCCCTTTTCTTATGTTTCATCGACTACAAGGCCGCCTTCGACCACGTCAACCACAACAGACTCTGGCTTAAACTACAAAGCTGGGGGCTGCCACAGTCCCTACTAAGTCTGCTGATAAATCTGCACACCGACACATGGGTACAGATAAAGCTGGGCAATGGGTCATTCTTGTCAAGGCGCATTCCAGCGGAAAAAGGGCTGGAACAAGGATGCGTCCTGGCGCCCACACTTTTTAACTTGTTTATAGCTGACCTAGTCCCGAAATTAATCAGTTGCAACTCACACGCCCCAAAAATAGGAGACATACTGCTACCCTGTCTCCTATAAGCGGACGATATAGTCCTGATCAGTCAAACAAAAGTAGGGCTTCAACATCTTTTAAATGCTACACATGATTTTTCCAAAGCAAACGATTTATTGATAAATCTGGATAAAACTAAAACCATGATGGTCGGGAAAAAAAGGAGACAGCCTCCCGCTTGGTTCTGGGGAGAGACCAGAATTGAGGACACAAGGGAATATAAATACCTGGGAGTGAAGCTAGATAAAGGTGGCCGATTCCTGGCTCAAAAGCACAGCATTAGGCACAAAGGCCTTGCGCTAGCTACCTCCTTAAAAACTTTAAACATCAAACTAAGAGGACCTTCGATCCTGCCCTTGGCACAGGTTGTCCACGCAAAGCTGCTACCAACAATTACCTACGGCAGCGAGGCACAGAAAAGAAGAGATGCCAAAACACTTGATGCCACAGTAACAACTGCTTATAGGGTTATCTTCGGGCTACCTAAATACACCTCGCCTGCACAAATCAGACTTGAGTTTGGTTTACAGAAACAATCGCTTGCAAGACAAGGGGCTTACATCATCGCCTGGGACAAAGTGCGGAAAGCCCCCCAGGGAACTCTAAATGAACAGTTATGGAAGGAGATACAACTACACTCTGCAACCCCTGCCGCGGAGTATCTCAATAGCAGTTTACACAACATGGGGTTAAACCAGCTTTGGGAAACACCAACAACAGCCACCACCTTTAAAAAACTGGTATGGAAGTCAGTGAAACACCTTTCATGGCTGGAGGACAAGGCTTCCTTATCAAAAAGGGCCCATGGATGGATGACTTTGAACTCCTATGCGAAGCCTATAGCGCAAAACTATTTCAACCTGGGCTATGCAAAAAACAAAGATCAGCTTCATGAAATATAGGCTCGGCTTGTTACCCTGCACACAGCACTTACCACCTTGGCTAAGGGAGAAAGTAGGTTCTACATGCCGCTTATGTGGATCAGCGACAGAAGACCTGCTGCATATATTATGCTCCTGCAAAGAACTTTCAAAAGAACGGAAAAAACTGCTAAAATGACAATTTAATTTACGAGGGGTTCGCACCAGGAGGCAAGCAGTACTGGCATGCTTCGCCTCCACCGATCCACAACTGAACTGTTGCCTAGTAAAATACCTGAGGTTATGCGAGCAGAAAATGCCAGTAATGCAGCTATAAAAAGTGTATATATACCCTGTAGCTTTACTCGCCGGAGTAGAGCAATGTTTTTAGTAATAATTTATAAATACAAGAAATGTGATGAAGGTAGTTTAATGCATGTACACTTTTGTTTTAATTGAAATTCTTTTGTATTGCAACGGTTTTAATTAACTATGCAAATAAAATGATTGATTGATTTGTGTTGCTACCTTTTTACGCTCCGTCCGGCGATTTTATGGAAAGACCATAGGCTGCCATTACATGCCAAAGTTAAGTATCCATTTGCTCCACCAACGGAGCAGCAAAGAAGCCCTTCTAGTATCCGTAAAATAATTTGGGACTCGTATTTTTTCTGAAAAAGTAACACAGACGTTCCAGAATTATATCTTTCTTTGCTGTTGCTCCTCGTAGTACTCAGTTCACTCTGCTTGTTTTCTTATCCTTTTTGGCAACAACTAGTATAATTCTTTTTACTGTTTTAGTGGGTTATGTATGCCTCCTCTATTCGTTTTCTTATAGATAGGTTATTTGTGTGCTAATATGTAATGTTATGCAGATTTGTATGATGCAACTAATCACCCGTGAGGGTATCCAGGCTCTGGAGCAGGCATGTAGGCGTAATATGAAGGATGTTGGGCATTGGACCCTGCAGAAATAGTCGCAGAGCCAGGTCTCTAGCTTCTTACGTAATTCAAAAAGTGAGGAGGAAGCCCTGATGAGCTAAGGGAGGTTGTCTCAGATCTTGGGTGTGATGTGGGAGAATGCTCAACCTCCCATTTTGTATTTGTGGATGTGGGGAGCCTGTGCAAGGGAGAGTGTGGCTGAGTATAGTTTTCTGGCGGGTTGGTGAAAGTGTAGGCAATTGTTCAGGTATGTTGGTCCAATGTTGTGCAGTGCCTTGTGCGTGCATGAGTAGTTTGAATTGGCTGCATTTCTGGATGAGGAGCCAGTGGAGCTCTCTGGGCTGTGGTGAGACATGGGTGCACCGTGGGAGGTTGAGGACCAGTTTTGCTGCAACATTCTAGATGATATGGAGTTGTAGGAGATGGTTGGAGGGCCTAGCGTAGTGTGCGTTGCCATAGTCTAGTCTGCTTGTGATGAGGGCTTGCGTGATGCTTTGTCTGGTGTTCAGGGGTAGCAATCTGAATATCTTGCGGAGCATGTGAAGAATGTGGAAGCAGGAAGAACTGACTGTTGACCTGCACTGTCATGTTCAGCTTGTCATCCAGGATGATTCCTAGGTTTCTGGAGTGGTCGGATGGTGTGGGTGCAGGTTCAAGCTCTGATGGCTACCAGGTGGGGTCCCGTAGAGTTCTTGTTCTCAATGAACAGCACTTCAATCTTGTTGGATTTGAGTTTCAAGCAGTTTGATCTCATCCACTTTCCTACGTTGATCATTTAGTTGGCGATGTTGGCTCGGATGGTGGTGGACTTGTCGGCCAGAGAAAGGATGAGCTGGGTGTCATCCACGTAGGATTATGATGGTGATGCCTTGGGATCTGATGATGTTGGCTAGCAGAGTCATGTAGTTGTTGAACAGGATGGGACTGAGAGATGAACCTTGAGAGACTCAGCAAAAAAGAATCTAGGATTCCAATGTGCAGGCCTATCCAGTTGCAGGCCAGTCCTTGGATGCCTATGTCATGCAGTCTTCGGACAATGGTGTAGTGGGAGACCGTACTGAAGGCTGCGGAGAGGTCGAGTAGGATCAGGACTGCGGTTTCTCCACAGTCCAGTATGGTGCGGCTGTCTGTGGCCGTGACGAGTGCCAATTTGGTGCTGTAGTTGCTCTGAAATCCTGATTGGGTGTGGTCTGGGAGGTCATGGTGTTCAAGGTGGTTGGTGAGTTGGTTATGAGTTTGCTACCTTCTCCATCACTTTAGCTGTGCATGGGAGCAGAGAAATGGGTCTGAAGTTGCTCAGCTCACTTGGGTCGGCCGATGGCTTTTTTTCGAGGGCGTTGAATGCTGCATGCTTCCAGTCATCTATGATTGTGGCAGATTTGATGGAGGTGTTGAGGATATGGGTGAAGGTGTTGCTGATTGGTGGTTCCTATATGGTGTACTATACATTAATTTAAAGTCTGAGTTTTTTCCAGGAGTCTGGTTTTCAAACAGCACAGTTTATTTCTGTTTTTATAATTTTTTCTTTGCTGGTCCTTTCATTTCACTTTGAAGTTAGTGACGAGGCGAAATTCCCATGTAGCAAAATCCTTGGACAGAATGGAAATGAATGGTACAAAATGAAGAAACACTGAATCTAGGAATGGTGAGAAAACTGAAAATTCATGCAGTTTCCAGCAGACCCAATACAAATGAATAAAATGGGGCAAAGAGACAAAGTTTCTGCCACATCAAGTTTAATTCATTCAGTTTGCATCTTACCCTTTGTAAGCTGTGGCCTTACTCATCAGAAGCCCCACTTAACCAAAAGGACCTTAAGAGAATGCTATACATTTCTGGTAAAAGTACAGAACACTGTAGGAAAGTAGGATCTGCTTTCTTATGGTTACCCCCACTTTTTGCTAAATGTGATACTGTTTTTGATTAGTCTGGCTGGTTTCCTGCTAATCAGGACCCCAGTCTATCTGCTTTCACCCTAAACTGTTATGTTATGTACTTCGGTCAACTCCAGATTGGATACTGGGGTACCCTTGTCAGTCCCTAGTATATGGTACCCATGTACCCAGGTCAGAGGTACCCCTGAGGCCTCCCATGGGCTGAAGCATGTACTATGCCACCCATGAGAGGCCATGCAAAATGGAACTACAGGCCTGACATTGCAGCCTGTATAGGTTGGTGCATGCACCACTTACTTTAGATATAGGTTTACTATATCCAAGGGTCACTGCACTTAAAACCTATAGGTCACCCCTCTAGCAGGCCTTTACAATCCTGAGGGCAGGGTGCTTGGTTCTAAGTGAGAGGGTGCTACTGCATGAGGAGAACACCCCTGCAGCCTACGGAGTCCATTCTCCCGGGTTGTCAGTGTATCAGCCATTTACGACATATAGAGTGGCATGATGCGACTGCATGATGACCAACTCTAAAACGGCTGAAAGTAACCCTATCGTGTTTGGTGTCAAACAATGTGGAATCATACCTCCACACTGGTAACCGGTGTGGGAGGTATGATTCCACCCCTCAGAAACGAGCTTTGTGAGGTCCCTGGTGTTCCTGGTACCAGCCTTCTAGTCCCGGGCAGCCAAAATGGTTGCTGCCGACCAGAGACACATTTTTTGCCCTCCGCTGCTGAGCCAAGCTCGAGCAGGGGAAGGCAGAACAATAGGCATCCTGTCACAGGGAGGTGTGACCACCTCCCAAACAGGATTTAGTGTATTAGGCCGGGGTGGGTGCGCTTGCCAGCGACCGAAAGTCTGCATGAGGGCCACATTTGGTGTCCCTGTGCATAGTCCAGTTCAAACCAGTCCTGGGAGCCGTTGGCTCCTGCTCTGGCGCGAAACTGGACAAAGGACATGGGAGTAACCTCCCCACTGTCCAGACCCTCCCCTGGGAGGGTCCCCTGAATCTGTCCAACCCTCTCCCGTGGGTACAAAAGGGCTTACCTGGCTGTAGGACCCTAGATTCGACGTGGACAAGGTTCTGATCAAGAAACCACTGACCTTCGACTGTCTGGACATTCTGGACTTCGCTGGACTTCATTTGAGCCCGACTTCATCTCCCTCTCCACCCAAAGCATTGTCTGTGCCCGTGCACCATACAGGCTCCGTGCAGGACCTATGGAGCATCAAGGACAACTGAAGATATCTCCCTTGGAGTGAAGGAGTCACACCCCTGCAACCGCAGGCACCACATCTCAACTGACCGGTCTGCTGCTCCTGAGCTCCTACGGACTCCGAAGGTTCCAGCAACACAGGAGGTGGGTTTCCAAGTCCCTCAAGGTCCAAGCTGCCCTCTTACCAAGTTTGAGGTCAGAATCCCTCGTGGGGGCTGCAATACCCCGCACCGCATACTTTTGTAAGTGCATATGCTTGTTGGCATTTTCCGAACAAGTGCACTGGGCTCCGAGTAGCCCCAACCTCTGGCACATTTCTTCCAAAGAACTCCAGCCTCCTCGCACCGAGTGCACCGTGGGCTGTTGCTTTGTGAAACAGCTCGAGGTCCCCTCGTGACTCCAGTGCCTACGGCCTGTAGGTCCCCTTGAGGGTCAATACTGCTTTTCTTGGGCTCCCCTGGTTGCTCAAGGCTTGCCCCGACTCCCCTGTGTTTGGTAAGTCTCTGGACCTTGCTGGTCCAAACCTTAACCTTCCTTGACCTTCTGCGTGGGTTGCAGCTGCCAAGGCTTGTTGGTGCTCCCACCGGACACCGACCCCCCTCAGCACTCGACATCCTTTGTGGGACAGCTCGCATCCGGCTCCTGGTCATCCTAGACGTCTCTTGGTCCCTGTGGCTGCATAGTCAAGAACCTCCTCAACGCACCTGAAGCACACGACATCAGTGGGCATTTGTCTACCGAGCCCCTGGTCACTCCTGAGTGACCAAGTCTCTGTCTACTCTGCTTTCAGGTACTCTTCACCAAGAATCCACCTTTGGATTCTGACTGACACTTTTCTTCTTCCCAGCAGTGGCTCTTCTTCGAAGTCCTCCATAGAGATAGACGGCGGTTTCCGACACCACTTCAGACCTATGCACCCGGCTTCCCTGGGATAGGTAACTCTGGTACCACGGTATCCAATGGTGGGATGGCTCTCCAACCTCCCAAGTTCCACAGGGTTTCTTCGAAGTCCACTTAGAAGGGTCCTTAAACTTTAAAACTGCAACCGCGACTCTCCCATAGAATTGTATGGCGCACGCGGTCGTGTTCCCACACTGCACCCGTCCTCCGTGGGGTCCCTACTTACTACCTTGGGTGGTTCCTTGGAGTCCCAGCGATTCTTCATCCTCTAGATACTGTCTTGACTCGAGTCGTGGTTCTTATACCACTATTTTAGTATATGGTTTGGTCTCCCCATGGAGCCCACTGTGTATTAGTGCTATTTACTATTGTTTCTGTGCTACAGTATTGTGTACTTTGTGAGTATCTTCATGTAGAAAATACTATGACGTACTTAGAGTGTGTTATATTAATAAATACATATTTTTATAACTGTGTGGTTCTCCTTTCATTTAACCAATACTAGAAGGTTGCATTCTGGTAAAACAAGCTGCTTAACATTCCTTCAAGACTAAGCCTGAAGGCTGCTCTCCTTAGCTACCACTTGGATAGCTTTCTAAGGTTATCTTTGACCTCTTAAATCACCATAAGGGTTGTTTGGACTGATACAGGGTACCCACTTTAATTAGTGGACAGCATATACCAGGCCAGCTTCTCACATTGGTGTGCAGCGGTTGGGATTCAAGCCTGCATTGTTTTACCAGATAAATCTTTGTATTGATTAACTGAAAACCACTAAGTACTAGGTACATTTAATACTAGCTCAGAATAAGTAAGTTCTACTGAACTTAGGGTTGGGTAAGTCAAGGGTCTAGCACACCCTTTCTCCAACCTCAGGGGAGTTTAGTTCCCACTAGGTTAGGTAGGTGCAACACCTCACCACACTTAGTATGCCTACTAAACGAGATGCCAGTGGCTCTCTGCCCTCTAGATACAGTGAGCTTTCATTCAAAGAATTGAAAGCCCTGTGTGCCTCTAGAAAGCTGAAGACCGGGAGAAGTGCCAACACTCAACGTATAATAGAAATGTTACTGTTAGATGACCTAAGGAAGACTCCTGGGTCAGATGAACAGGACAGAGTGGGTGGGACAAGGAATGAGGACAGGTCAGGAGGGGACACCTTTTATGACCTGGAATCTAACCCGGACCAGGGGGACCAAGATGGGTCCCACCTGGATAACTCAGATCTTCCAGAAGGCAGTGGAGAAGGCCATGATGGCCCCCTCTTCACCCATCCTGGCAGAGTGCAGAGTTTACCAAGGAGATCTAGATCTCCCTTTGCAGAGTCTAATCACTCAGGACAATCTGTAGGGGCCTCTGTATCTAGCAAGAGGGACCACTCTTTTGATAGGGAATACCAATTTCTTGAACTTGAGAAAGCTAGGCTTAGGCTCAGGCAAGAGCAATTGGCCCTTGATAAAGAGTCCCTAGAAGTCCAGAGAGCTAGAAAAAAGTTGGCACTAGAGTCCCATTGTGTCCCTAGAATTAAGGAACATTCCTTTGATAATAGGAACCTGAGCAAGATTGTCCCTCCCTACCATGTTGGGGATGACATCCATAAGTGGATAACCGCTTTGGAGAGGGCCTGTAAAGTTCAGAGGGACCCTAAGGAGCAGTGGGCAGCTATCTTGTGGCTCTCCTTTGCTGACAAAGGTAGAGATAAGCTCTTCACTGTTAGAGAAGAGGATGCTGACAACTACTCAATCTTGAAGAGTGCTCTCATTGATGGGTTTGGCTTAACCACTGAACAGTACAGGATTAAGTTCAGAGACATCCAGAAGAGACAGAATCAGGATTGGGTAGACTTTGTGGATAGTGCCATTAAGGCTCTGGAAGGCTGGTTGCTTGGCAACAAAGTGAATGATTTCAAGGGATTGTACAATTCGATTATGAGGGAGCAGATCCTTAATAATTGACAAAATCAGTTATTGTATCAGTACCTGGTAGACCCTGATCTGACTTCTCAGCAAGAATTGGGAAAGAAGGCAGATAAGTGGGTCCGAACCAGGGTGAAGCAGAAAAACCAGAACAATGGTGGTGACCAAAAGAAGCAAGATGCTAAAACTCCAGATAAGGGTGGGGACAAGGGTAAAGATCAGAAGTCTTCATCAGGGACCCAAAAACCTGCATCTGGGGAGAGTCACAATCCAACAAAGGTAAAGGCAAAAAGAAACCTTGGTGTTACTTGTGTAAGGTAAAGACCCATTGGACAAAATATGCTAATTGTCCAAAAGCCAAGGAAAATCCTCCTACCACCACTGCCCCTAAGTCAACTGCGTCCCTAGCACTAGTACAGGTGGTGGTACAGGGAACAAGGGATTAGTAGGGTTAACCTTGGGCTCTGAGATGGGTTCTGGCCTAGTCAGAACTCCAGCTCATGCTGTGCTTGTCTGTGATAGTGGAATGGATCTTGCCACCTTATTTGTCAGTCCTAGTCACCTGGGCAAATACAGGCAACAGCCTTTGATCAATGGTAAGGAGGCCATGGCATACAGTGACACAGGTGCAAGTGTCACTATGGTGACAGAGAATCGTGTGAGCCCTGACCAAATCCTACTTGGAGAAATGTACCAAGTGACCAATGCTAACAATGTCAGGACTGAGCATTCCTTGGCAGTTGTTAATTTCAGCTGGGGAGGGGTAACTGGCCCTAAGAAAGTTGTGGCTAGCTCAGACCTTCCAGTGGAGTGTTTGTTGGACAATGATTTGGAAACTAACTTCAGCTTGGGCTGAGGTAGAGTTAAGGACTCATGCAGCAATGCTGGGCATCACTGCAGATGTGTTTGTTGTGACCAGGTCACAGGCCAAGCTGACTAACACTGAACAGGCCTTGGATCCTGGAACAATGAAGCAAGGGCCTTCCAAGAGAAAGAGCAGGAGGGGTAAGGCTGTGTCTTCCCCCCAGACTCAGTGTGAGGATCAATCTCTTGAGGGAGATGATATCAGTCCCTGTGACGGAACTGTCTCAGATGAACTGGCACCTGATCAGGTTGAGTTCTTGGGGACAGGGGGCCCTTCCAGTGCAGACTTGAGTTTGGGGCAGCAAACCTGCCCCTCTCTTGAACCCCTCAGACAGCAAGCTGCTGCTGAGGTTGCTTGGAATGTCAGTGGATCCCACAGGATCTACTGGGATGAGGGACTACTTTACTCAGAGGGTAGAGACCCCAAGCCTGGTGCCACCAGGAGGTTGGCCATACCCCTGAAGTTTAGGGGCTTCCTACTCACCTTGGCACATGATATTCCCTTAGCAGGACACCTAGGTCAAAGTAAGACTTGGGACAGGCTTGTCCCTCACTTTCACTGGCCTCACATGTCAGAAGACACAAAGGAGTTTTGCAGCTCCTGTACCACCTGTCAAGCCAGTGGTAAGTCAGGTGGTACCACAAAGGCCCCTCTCATACCACTACCTGTGGTGGGGGTTCCCTTTGAGAGGGTTGGGATTTATATCATTGGTCCCATGAACCCTCCTACAGCATCGTGACACAGTTACATACTAGTGGCGGTAGACCATGCCACTAAGTATCCAGAGGCAATACCCCTTAGAACCACCACAGGCCCTGTGGTGGCAAGGGCCCTCCTGGGAATCTTTTCCCGAGTGGGTTTCCCCAAGGAGGTCTTAACTGCCAGAGGTACAAACTTCATCTCCAGTTATATCACTGCAATGTGGAAGGAGTGTGGAGTGAACTACAAGTTTACCACACCCGATCACCCACAATGCAATGGGTTAGTTGAAAGATTCAACAAAACCCTCAAGGGCATGATCATGGGCCTCCCAGAAAAGCTTAGGCTAAAATGGGACGTCCTGTTGCCCTGCCTTCTCTTTGCCTACAGAGAGGTCCCAGAGAAGGGGGTTGGCTACAGCCCTTTTGAACTTCTGTTTGGACATTCAGTTAGGGGTCCCTTGAGTTTGGTGAAGGAGGGGTGGGAGTTAACTCTCAAACCTCCTAAACAAGACATAGTGGACTATGTACTTGGTCTCCGCTCCAGGATGGCTGAGTACATGAAGAAGGCAAGTAAAAACTTTGAGGCAAGTCAAGAATTGCAAAAAGCTTGGCATGACCAAAAGGCTGTTCTGACTATTTATCAGCCATGGCAGAAGATTTGGGTGTTGGAGCCTGTGGCCCCAGCAGCTCTCCAAGATAAGTGGAGTGGACCCCATACCATTCTTGAGCAGCAGGGAGAGGTCACCTAGCTGGTGGACCTTGGTACTCCCAGGAGCCCCCACAGGGTGCTCCATGTGAACAGGCTCAAGCCATACATTGACAGGGCTGACATGGGCTTGCTCATGGCAACTGATGAGGGACAGGAGGAAGAGAGTGACCCACTCCCTGACCTCCTCTCACAGAACCCTGATGATGGGTCAGTAGATGGTGTAGTCTTGGCAGACAGCCTCCCTGGTCAACAGCAGATTGATTGTAGGAAAGTCCTCACTCGATACAGGCATTTGTTTTCTCTGACACCCAGTCAAACCACCTGGTGTACCCATGAAGTGTACACAGGTGAGAGTCTACCTGTCAAGAATAAAATCTACAGGCAGTCTGACCATGTCAGAGATTGCATCAGGACAGAGGTCCAAAAGATGCTGGAACTGGGAGTAATTGACCCCTCGATAGCCCTTGGACTAGCCCAGTAGTCCTGGTACCTAAACCTCACACTCAGGATAGTAAGAGAGAGATGAGGTTTTGTGTGGACTACAGGGGACTCAATGCAGTCAGTAGGACTGATGCTCACCCAATTCCTATGGCAGATGAGCTTATGGACACTTGACCTCACTGCTGGCTATTGGCAAATCAGACTAGCTGAGGAGGCCAAACCAAAAACAGCATTTTCAACCCCTAGGGGGCATTATCAATTTATTGTGATGCCCTTTGGTTTGAAGAATGTACCTGCCACATTGCAAAGGCTGGTGAATAAAGTCCTTACAGGCCTGGAAGCATAGTGCAGCATATCTTGATGATATAGCGGTCTTTAGCTCCACCTGGGAGGATCACCTGGTCCACCTAAATAATGTTTTGGAGGCTCTGCAGAAATCAGGCCTCACTATCAAGGCTACTAAGTGCCAGATAGGGCAGAGCAAGGTTGTGTACCTGGGCCAACTTGTGGGTGGAGGCCAGGTTCAACCATTACAGAGCAAAACCCAGACCATCATGGACAGGGTTGCTCCAACTACCCAGACTCAGGTAGGAGGTTTCTTGGGCCTGACTGGGTATTACAGGAGATTTGTTAAAGGATATGGGTCTATAGTGACTCCTTTGAATGATCTCACATCAAAGAGAATGCCCAAGAAGGTTCAGTGGACAGTTAACTGTCAGAAGGCATTTGATGATCTCAAGCAGGCCATGTGCACTGCTCCTATTCTGCAGAGTCCTGACTACTCCAAGCAATTTATTGTTCAAACAGATGCATCTGAGTAGGGGCTGTTTTATCACAACTGAATGCAGAGGGTCAGGACCAACCAGTAGCTTTTATCAGCAGAAGGCTGACCCCCAGAGAGAAACGTTGGTCAGCCATTGAGAGGGAGGCCTTTGCTGTGGTCTGGGCCCTGAAGAAGCTGAGGCCATACCCGTTTGGCACTCACTTCATTGTTCAGACAGACCATAAGCCCCTCCTATGGCTAAAACAGATGAAGGGTGAAAACCCCAAACTTTTGAGGTGGTCCATTTCCCTACAGGGGATGGACTGTACAGTGGAACATAGACCTGGGAGTAACCATGCCAATGCAGATGGACTCTCCAGATATTTCCACCTTGAAAAGGAAGACTCAAATGGGCAAGGTTAGTCTCATCTCCTTCCTTACGTTTGGGGGGGGGGGGTGTGTAAGATCTGCTTCTTATGGTTACCCCCACTTTTTGCTAAATGTGATACTGTTTTTGACTAATCTGACTGGGATCCTGCTAATCAGGACCCCAGTCTATCTGCTTTCTCCCTAAACTGTTATGTTATGTACTTAGGTACACTCCAGATTGGATACCGGGGTACCATTGTCAGTCCCTAGTATATGGTACCCATGTACCCAGGGCAAAGGTACCCCAGAAGCCTCCCATGGGCTGAAGCATGTATTATGCCACCCATGAGAGGCCATGCAAAATGGATCTACAGGCCTGCCATTGCAGCCTGTGTAAGTTGATGCATGCACCACTTACTTTAGATATAGGTTTACTATATCTAAGGGTCACTGCACTTAAAACCTATAAGTCGCCCCTCTAGCAGGCCTTTACAATCCTGAGCGATACAAAAGGGGATGATGGACGGAACGTTTGAGCCAATCAAACACTCACCCCCAGTCAACTGATCTGGGTTTAATCCATCATCATTCTTTAGCTCACTCCACCACCCCAGTTCAGACATGGCCATATGCAAATCAGTCTGACCCTGTGCCTCATGGGAACAGTCCAGCCCGAACTGCCAAGCCATGTCTTCCCTGGACCGGAAACAAGCATCCTAGAACCGGTTTCTGGCATTTCAGCCGTCATCAGCCAGGCTTGCTTGAATCCAGTGGCAAAGTGAGCAAGGGACCCACGTCTGGGCATACCCCCGCCAACTTAGGGCGACCAAGCTGATACAAAGGGATGATGGACGGAACGTTTGAGCCAATCAAACACTCACCCTCAGTCAACTGATCTGGGTTTAATCCATCATCATTCTTTAGCTCACTCCACCACCCCAGTTGCATATGGCCATGTCTGAACTGGGGTGGTGGAGTGAGCTAAAGAATGATGATGGATTAAACCTAGATCAGTTGACTGGGGGTGAGTGTTTGATTGGCTCAAAAGTTCCGTCCATCATCCCTTTGTATCGCTTTGTTCGCCCTAAGTTGGCGGGGGTATGCCCAGACGTGGGTCCCTTGCTCACTTTGCCACTGGATTCAAACAAGCCTGGCTGATGACGGCTGGAATGCCAGAAACCGGTCCTAGGATGCTTGTTTCCGGTCCAGGGAAGACATGGCTTGGCAGTTCGGGCTGGACTGTTCCCATGAGGCACAGGGTCAGACTGATTTGCATATGGCCATGTCTGAACTGGGGTGGTGGAGTGAGCTAAAGAATGATGATGGATTAAACCCAGATCAGTTGACTGGGGGTGAGTGTTTGATTGGCTCAACGCTCGTCCATCATCCCCTTTGTATCGCTTGTTCGCCCTAAGTTGGCGGGGGTATGCCCAGACGTGGGTCCCTTGCTCACTTTGCCACTGGATTCAAGCAAGCCTGGCTGATGACGGCTGGAATGCCAGAAACCGGTCCTAGGATGCTTGTTTCCGGTCCAGGGAAGACATGGCTTGGCAGTTCGGGCTGGACTGTTCCCATGAGGCACAGGGTCAGACTGATTTGCATATGGCCATGTCTGAACTGGGGTGGTGGAGTGAGCTAAAGAATGATGATGGATTAAACCCAGATCACTTGACTGGGGTGAGTGTTTGATTGGCTCAAACGTTCCGTCCATCATCCCCTTTTGTATCGCTTTACAATCCTGAGGGCAGGGTGCTTGGTTCTAGGTGAGAGGGTGCTACTGCATGAGGAGTACATCCCTGCACCCTACGGAGTCCATTCTCCCGGGTTGTCAGTGTATCAGCCATTTACGACATATAGAGTGGCATGATGCGACTGCATGATGACCAACTCTAAAACGGCTGAAAGTAACCCTATTGTGTTTGGTGTCAAACATTGTGGAATCATACCCCCACACCAGTAACCGGTGTGGGAGGTATGATTCCACCCCTCAGAAACGAGCTTTGTGAGGTCCCTGGTGTTCCTAGTACCAGCCTTCTTGTCCTGGGCAGCCCAAAATGGTTGCCGCAGACCAGAGACACATTTCTGCCCTCCTGCTGCTGAGCCAAGCTCGAGCAGGGGAAGGCAGAGTAGGCATCCTGTCACAGGGAGGTGTGACCACCTCCCAGACAGGATTTAGTGTATTAGGGCTGGGTGGGTGCGCCTGCCAGCAACCGAAAGTCTGCATGAGGGGCACATTTGGTGTCCCTGTGCATAGTCCAGTTCAAACCAGTCCTGGGAGCCGTTGGCTCCTGCACTGGCGCGAAACTGGACAAAGGACATGGGAGTAACCTCCCCACTGTCCAGACCCTCCTCTGGGAGGGTCCCCTGAATCAGTCCAACCCTCTCCCGTGGGTACAAACGGGGCTTATCTGGCTGTTAAGGCCAAATTATGTCATTTATTAAACAGTTTGACCAGTTTCACTTTTCAATACAGTACACAAAAAAGTACACACAAAAAGTGATGGATGGAATGCTTGAATTAATCTCAGCCATTGATAATTATTTGGGGCCACATCCCAGTCCATTGTTATTTTGCACACCATGTCACCTTAGTTTGGACCCAGCTATATGCAAATCAGTCTTGACCCTGCTCAAATCGGAACAGTCCAGCCTGAACTGCCAAGCCTGGTACTCCTTTAACCGGAATACAAGCAACCCAGGACTGGTTTTGCCCTAGTTATGGGCTCATCAGCTGGGTACAGCTTGGTTCCAGTGAGACACTGTGCATGGGACCCACATCTGGGCATAACTGTTCCACTTGGGGAGATACATAAAGTACACAAAAGAAGTGATGGATGGAAATAATCTCAGCCACAGCCTTTTCACTACAGCATACTTTATTTCAAGTCATCACAGATTCAGGTTTGTTTGGAACGGTGTCTTTTAATTTAAATTACAGTTACAGCTGTACTGATATTCTCTCAGACAGGATCAAGTAATCTTGACAATTACCTTTGTTGTTTCTCTATGACACAATCAGGAACGGTGTTAATGGTGGAAGCCAAACAACCTTGGAGTGGGAAGTTTTTTCAATATCATGTCAAACCATATTGACCCATTCACCACAAAACATGAAAACTAAAAAGGTGCGTTTTAGAGAGCCCCTTAGATCTACTTTAGTTTTTTCACGATGGCAAGAGAAGATAATGTATTAACTTGTATCAGATATTGCAGTACCCCATTCCATCCCTTGGCTTGCAAAAGCCAAGAACTGGTTGGAAGGGAATGGAAGACCAAGGGGTATTCAAGCACCTCGCCTTTTCTCTCCTTTGTGAAAAAGCCAAGAAATCTCTACAGCTCTTAAAGGGTGAACTAAGCTGTAAGAGTAAAAAGTAGCAGCATGCAGCAGAGAGGTCAAGACCACACCTCCCAAAGCCACTTTGATTTCCATGACCAGCCTTCTGTACTGTTGCATTGCTAAGATGTCCGAGGCAGGTATCTTCTGCACTCAGTCAAGAACTGCCCCCTACTGTTCTCCTTCAATGACTTAACATTCAAAGGCAACTTGGGAACACTCATGCATTGGTCTGACCCTGAAGACACTACTTCCATGTATAGTCAAATTATGGAGGGTTTATTTACTTCCCAGTGTACGGCTCAGTGTGTACCTTTCATTCATAAAACACAGGTACTTCAGGTGTTAATGGTGGTGTTGATAATTAGATTTTTCAGAAGTTCCGTGGACACATCATGTCTCTCAGAGTGGATTCTGTATCATTAACATGCGGCACCTACCCCTACACATCTTATAAAAAGTGCAAGATCAGAGAACGGCTTGGAATGAGCCGAAGCTCAAAACAGGCCCCCCCAAACCCACAGATATGATTCTTTTTTAAGACAAAGTCCAAAGAATGTCAACCTTTGTAAGAATTAAATTTTTGATCCACCCAGATTTGTTTGAATGAAAAATGAGGAACAGTCATTAATGATATACTGTGAAAGGAATTTTAGGCTTTATGGACATGGGTCACACAGAACTGTGCCTCAAACCATTAATGGCTAATACAATAGTCGTACCAGAAGGAAATGTTTAAATAAATGAGTAAAAAATAATAAAAATGAGTGAAAAACCTAAACAGGGAATCTTGTATATATAACAAGTGTACATACTCGCCTTGAAAAACAGATGACTGCAGAAAGAACAAACAGTGCTATGGCATACACAAACAAGCATTTGCAATGCAATAGGTCTCGCATTTGCGATACTTTGAGCTACTGGCATTGTAAATGACAAACCTTTTATCTATGTGTTGGTTTTGAAAACAGATAAATAAAAGGCATTGTCAAAATGTGCAGATTATGCAGCAGATAATGGATTATGTGGCAAATGCAACAAATGTATACTTATGCAAAAAACGCAACAAGCGCACAATCACATACTTCCAGTGGCCCCGATAACAACCTTGGAACTATTGCTTCCTGTTTACTTCCAACTCCTTCCTGTACGTAAATTTGCAGAAGGTGGTTAAATTGGAGCCTAACTAGAATACAAACCCTGATAAGAGTCATAACATCATCAGAAAGGCTATTATTAGCGCTCTGACATTATGAGAACGCTGCCACAATTTGTCACCTAACTTCATGGCATTACAAGGGACAGGTGGATTGTCTTACAGGACAAGTACATATGTGCAACATCCCGTCCCTAGGACAAGAAGACAGTTTATAAAAGTCAACAGCCCCGACCCAAAAAAAAATAGCAGACAACTCCTGGCACAGTCATTGACACGGCACTCCGAGCCATGCAGCTGGATAAGTCTTCAAGAACACATTCATATAATTTCACCAATAAACATCCAGAAAAACTTTAACATACATGTATTGCATATGCCACTGCACCACATCCACATAAGGGGCAAAGATGTCTTGAAAACATGAAAGCCACCTGAAGCTAAGTAATGACACCAAAGCAGAAATAAACACACTTCTGTGCGCATAATGCTCCACACAGATCCATAACTTATTAGACTGCCATGTTCCAATACAAACTATCAGAATAAACAGTATACTAACCTCGGCTTGACGCAATCTAAATGTGAAAAAAACACAACATAATAAAATGACAACAGATCACTCTGACAAGATCACTCTGACACTTTAGTCAACTAGAATCCCAGAGCGAAAAAGGGTGCCCAGATGTCAAAAGAGCAACAGGTAATTAAGTACTGTAAAAATAACACAAATGAATGCTCAGACGATGGTGATAGTCAGCACTACATTTACTTAGGGTGAACACAGTCTTCACTGTGTACCGTCAAGGTGGTAAAATTCTGCACCGTGTGCAAGCATGGTGATGGCAATTAGTACCTAGTTCTGTCAGGTGAGTGACAGCTTACAGAGATTGCTGTCTGGATAGGGTCGATCAGTGCTCACTCACATCATGATAGTCTGAACTAAGAGATGTCAGTCTGGCGATAACTAAGCCACGGAGATAATCAACAGAATGCAATCTGTGGTGCCAGCATGGGGACCAACTGCTCTGAGTGATATTAGGATGATCAGAATACTGTCATCGTAGCAAGAGCTTTCGTTTAGTGATGTCAGTATGCTGAATGACTGTACTGTGAGATGCCAGGATGGAAACAGTCTGCACGAAGTACTGAATGTCCGGTGACAGTCTGCACAGAGAGCTGTCACAATATTAGCAGTTTACAATTGGTCCTCTTACGGTGGTCGCAGTCGGCAGTCACTACTAGCAGGATGATGAGAGTATATAATGGGGTATTGCTATGTTTATGACAGTCCACACTTAAAGCTGTCATGGTTATACAACAGTCTCCAGCAAGTCTTCTTAGTGAGAAACCATATGCCCCAAGTGTTTTAGGGTGCTCTCACTATACAGTCTATACTTTCAGTGTGGTGGAAGTCTACACCAGGCAGTTACAATGATGACGATCAGTGCCGATTGGCCGCTGGATGACAACGGTCTGCAATGAGTGTTTCTCAAGTGTGATAGCGTTCTGCAGTCCATACAGTCAGAGTATGTGACTTCTATAGGGTGTACACTGAGTACCGATTTTTAGAAGAATGAAACCAGTTTTCAATTAATGCTACGAGGGTGGCGCCATTATGGAGCGAGTGTTGGCAGTGCACTGCGTGCCCTCGTGAATTTGACAGCCTGCACAAATCGCGGCAGTATGGGGCAAGAGCTGTCCTGCTGGTGTCAGTGCGCTTAATGCCTTAAGGATGGTGACATCTGCAGTTTACTGCTGTCGGGATGCTGGTAGTCTGCAGCTTGTCTTTTTGGGATGGTAGCAGTCAGTACTATCCTGGTGGACAATCTAAGAAGAGGCGTAACCTGACTGCTGAGCAGGGTCCCCGCCAAGCCTGCACTGCCTTATTTCCAAACCCGGCCAAGCTGAATTTCAAAGAGAGACACATCCCCCGCCGTGTTGCGCCCCCATTACCTGCCGTAGATTCCCTCCGTGATTTGGCTTCGTTTCGAAGGCCTCCGGAGTTTGCTGCAGTCCGTGTTCCGCCGCTTCATCCTCCCGCCCGGGGCTGCCCTCGCGCGCTGCCTGCACCGGGCGCGAGTCACATGGACCGAAAAGGAGATTTTATTTACTGTTTGAAACAAAGAAATAAATATATAGGACCCTCCCTCATCCTCTAGTGCAGCCTCTACATGCTACGCCTAAACCCCAGCCAACATTATGATTGATCGCCGTGCAAACTGCTGGAAAAACGAGGAAGCGGCGGTTCACACGCCACTTTCCTGCTGCTACCGCTGTCTGGGACACCAATGTAACAAGCAAAAAAAGTGCCTATCCAGCAATTAAAGGGCACTGGATAGCGCCGCGAGTAAACGATCCAGTCCGGGTGGCCGGGGCCAAAAGGAGACAGGGCGGTAACAAGGAGGGACTAGAAAGCCTCGTTCACAATAGAAAGCCAGCGTTTAGCATTAACTATGACGCAAACCAATGGGAAGAAGGGGCGGGGCTTTAAGCACCCTTCTGAAAGCTGCTCGATTACAATAAGTCTCGCAGAGCGAGGAGCGCATGCGCACTCCAGCGCTAGGTCTGCGAGACCTAAAATACAAGGAACTCTGTTTTAGAGGCCTCTATGTAAATCCTCAGAAGAGGTAAGTATGACCGCCCTTCTGGAATCACAAAGTAATCACCAGTGTTCATCTCAGCATCAGTAGCCTCCGCAGCAGAGGACAGCAGTCACTAAAGTACCTCCCGGTCAGTATTTGGCCTGGCCGCTTACAGGATAAAATTGAGAAGCTCTGTTAAACCATCAACGAGTGAGACAGAGCAGTAAAATGAAATTTTACTGTCACATGATAAATATTGTGTTATAATATGTCTATATTTTTATGAAAAATCATTAAAGCTTATGTACTCTTAGCTGATGAGTATTACCAATGAATCTCTGAAGGAGCATTGATATCTCAAAACCAGCCTTGCCCACAGAAAGTGCAAGGCCGAGAAAGATCCTAATAACTCAATTATTTCCATCAATGCTGGTTCACAGGAGAAGACAGCACTTTCACAGTTAACATTCCTATTCGGAATATCCCACTTGAAACACTCCAGATCATCTCATTTGTCTTGGCTAATTTTGTAGGCATATGTGTAAAGATATGAGACCCGGTAAAATCATCGCACTTCTGGAGGACTTGGCTGTGACTCCAAATAGTCCCGTGAAGATACTCTTTAGAGCTTATGGGATACATGTAATGGTCACATCACCTTCACTATTAGAGAGCCACGAATTGAATGGAGTAACTATGTTGAGGTCATTCTCACAAGGTACAAAGGAAAATTGTAAGTGAAGACATTTTAAAAGAATGTGTAAGCAAAAAAAAAAAAAATCAGTCCTTCTCTGCCAATGCCCACTGTCCATGCCATAATGGTTTCACAGTTATGAAATGCCCCCCCCCCCCCCCCAAGTACAAGGGTAGCTTTACAGACTTGCATCAAAAGTATACTGCCGACACACACAAACTATTTTTTGTGACTGAATACCACTTTTTATCACAGAGGATTATGCAGCACGAATTGGCAGCTTTTATGAAGGCCTTTTCAAGGGTAACCCCCTAACCAGTGTGTCAACCTTGGAGGCTTCGTCGAGCCGACATAAAATCTAAGGCGACTCAACACACATCCACTTAAGACGTCTTCCTATGATCAAATGAGGCCCTGCCAAAAGAACAGGAATTGAAATTCACTACTTAAAATGAAAATACTGCTGCAGAGCACATTTGGATTCAGTCAGGAACGATCGACCTGAGATGAAGATTGTGTGGAAAGGCCCAGGATGAAAAAGTCTTAATCTCACTGACTCGCTCATTCGGAGTAAAGGCACAAAGAAAGTAGACAACATTTTTGTATTATTTGGACACAGGTTAAAAGGTTCACATGGGGATTTCTAAAACAATCAAATAGAAAATTGGAAACGGAGGGAAAATACTTTCCAAGCATTTTATGAAATCCTTTGCACTGAAAAACCTACCCAATGGGTCTCATGTAACTTCTTCTGAATTAAGCTACAGAACAGCAATATACATTCATACAGAGGACGTTACCAAGTCGGAGGGAGGCCAAACTATATTAACTATCTGCGTGTACAAGGTATTGTGGTTACTGCCTGGAAAATGTCTTCCATTTCCAATCACCAGTCTTCCTTATGCTTGACAATACATAGGACATCAAGGAAACCCAAAACATTGCATCACCATTATAACTTTCTCTCAGAGGAGCATCAAACTGTGAAAGGTGGACTACAGGCAGCATATCCGGTCAGCTTGAACCAAGACTTCTGGTGTAACTGGCTGCTTGAAGGAGAACTGTGACAATCGGTGACCCTATAACTGCAAGCTTGTGCCAGCTGTACGTGTCAGTCTGCACATACAATCATACAGAAACCTTGAAGCCCAGGGAAAGGTGGGTATATGTTAAAGACAGTCAGACCCCTAGACCCAGACCTAAAGTAGGTTGTTCCTCAAGAAATTACCATCCAATCATATTCTTAGCATTAAAAAAAAAAAAAGAAATCAGCCCCATGTGTTCGTACATGCATCTGTTAAAGGCATAACATGATTCTTTCGGCCTCCATGCGTAGTATGTGTTTGTAAGGGCGTCTCCTTTCATATTGGATCACCAGCGGCACAAGAGCGAGGCCTTTGGGGTCCCATTACACAAGATCTACCATCTGCACGAGAAGTCAAATCACAGGCGGAGAGTAATTTAAAGAAATGTCAGTCCTTCCTTGGATGGTGGTAAACAGGACGTTTGAAATATTTACAGACGGGCAATTTGATTCCCACCAAGGGCTCCAAGCATGCATGTAGAGAAATGACTATCCCACAGATGGGTGGGGGCAGAATGGGAGAACTCACCGGGGATGGGTGAGCAGATCTTCCCACTCAATGGTTAATGTTACTGTGTAAAGTGAGCCTCTTCTGTAACCAGAACATCAATTACAGAGCCGGAGGAGAAAGAAGGTTGCATGAGCACGCTATGAATTTGCGCTGCCAGCACAGCACATTCCAGATTGCCGCTTGCACTATAATTAATGGGCAGAGGAAAAACAGTTTACATATTACAGGACCTTGGCCTTCCCACACCGTCCTTGATGCCCCTGCAGACAATATGGGACGGTATTCCTCAAGGACAGTTGGTGTTATACATTGATCTATTCAGATCATTAACCATGTTCCTGAATTTGTGAAGCAAAGGCCTGTAATTCTGGCACTATGATATTTAGGGGCTGATTTGGAGTTTGGCGGACAGAGTACTCAATTGCAAATGTGCCAGAGTACACTCTACTCAGTATACTCCTCCTCCTCCAAACTGCATTGTATCTAAGAAAACAAAGCCATGTTTAAACATCAGTTTGCTGCATTTCAGTGCCACCTACTGGTCACTAGAAAACCTGCAAGAGAAATGTGGACGATAAAACAATATTGATCTTGACAGGCATGGAAGACGACTATATATGCAAGAAATGAGTGGCGTAGCTAGGGAGGGGGGGGGGGGCGATGGGGGCGGACCGCCCCAGGCGGCACGAGTTTTGGGGCGGCAGCCGGCCCCCCTTCCCCCGCTCTTAACTGCGCCCGTTGCGGCCGCAAGAATCGGCAGGCCTGAATCATTCTGCAGATATGGTGTGAATGTTGTAACACCCACACGTTTCTTCCACCTCAAGATTAGGATTGAGTGGAACTTGTGGAATTTACAGAGTTTCAATCCGTGGAATTTCATGGATGTTACATGAAAACTCCACAAGATTCCGCCGTGTTCTGCGACCGGGATGAAATCGGCACGTTATGCTGCTCGCGCTGATTTGTAGTGCTGAGAGCTTGTTCTGCGTTGCAAAATCAGCACGAATGGCACCACGCAATGAGCCAGAGGGCACTGCTTCTTTGCTGGCACTCAAGTAGATTTTCTACTCTAGCAGCAGCGTTCTCCCCGTGACCGGTTGTGACTGCCAGCGTTGGGAAAATCTCGCTGGGTGCCCTCCTAGTGCCCAAAAATTGCACCAGAGGGTATCAATTCTTGCTCACGCTTGCTAACTTACCGTTGGCAAGCTGTGTGTGAGAAAAAACTCCACCACGCGGTGGTTGGCAGAACGTGGCCGGAACTTTGTTGTGTGGCCAAAACTCCACCAAATCCGCCGGCTCAGCTAAATTTATCGCTTACCCCTATTGAAGGCACTGATGTCCTTTACGCAGATGAAATGCGACTGCAGCAATTGAAACATAGTAAAGAAGGAAATGACCCTGACAGGCATCAAGAAAAACGTTAGCAGAATACAATATAAATTATCAGGATAAAAAGCCCCGTTAATAAAAAAAGCCAGCAACATTGTCCAAACAAATGCATAAAGTGTGTTCTAGCAGTGAAGTCACTGCCCTCCAGCTCTGGAGGGCCAATGCTAACAATAAGAAAAAGAAAAAAAAGATTAGAGTTTTTTACACCAAGATCGTTCACAGTACACGAAAATGACATTAACAATTCCAGGAAAAATACTATTATATCATTCTACTGGCTTGTATCAAATATTCATAGTATCGCGTTACTCAGTTATTTGCCAGAATAAATACTGTCACATGCTGTTACAAGTCGCATGCTAAACCACAGCAACAAAGGCGCCGAAAGCACATGCAGGGTTAGAGGCTAGGGTTGAGTCCACGGTAGGTGTCATGGTTCAGTTGGGTTCAAGGTGTTAAGGTTTAGGTTAGGGTTATTGTTAGGGAAGGTTGGCATTCACCTGATTTCGGAGCAGATTAGTCTGAGCAACAAGATGCGCCTGTATTTTTCCCTGGCACCACTGGGGCGCCGCCTTTTCGAGCAGCGAAACAGGCTGTTGGTAAAGTTGAAGCACCACAAAGACAAAAAACAGAAAAAGATACGTAAGAGCCCGTTCACAAGGAAAACGTCACACACCGGGGTGAAAACAGCAAGGCAAGAAAAAGGCAGGCAGAAGACCCCTGGCAGCAGGTCAGAGGAATTAGTAGTTATGCCCCACGTGGGTGGTGCCAGGCTGCAGCTGGCGGCACAAATCAACAGCAGGCCCACTGCGAAGAGCAACAAACAAGAAAGGTTAGTTACATACTATAGAAGACAACGTAATAGCATGATAGTTCGGTTGACTGAGAGGAGCTGGACTGCAGGCCCACGAAGGAGGACCAGCAAGTCAATCCCCTCTGCCCGTTTCTTTCCCTAGTCTTCACTCACCTCAGTACGACAGCAGGTCTCAAGCTTTTCATTCAGATACAACCATATACTCATTGAAACTATATTTACGAAGAAACGGTTTCCTGTATTACAGCAGACTGTGGTGGTCATCTTAGGTCTTAGAGCTTGGAACCTCACTGTGTGACCCACCTCCATGGCCTCAAACCTGAGCACTAACTTCACTGATGCCTCAAGGCTGCCTTTACTGCGGCACATTCCCCACAGGGGCTGCGATGGTCTCCACTGCATTGCACCCCTAACTTTTAGGCTCCAGGAGTTCCAGGCCTCTCCTCATTGGAATGATCCCACAGTTACTCCCCTTCTGGTTGCTACTACATTAGTTTACTCCGCTTGAACTGTGGCCTTCTTTAACGGACCCAGCACTCCCTACTACCTTTCCAAGAGGAGTATCGTGTGAGGCGGTCACGTGCCTAGCTTTGTCTAGGGGTCGCTAGGAGGTTTACATCGCACTCTCTGGGTCTGACAAATAAATAGTGGAAATTCTACCAAGGTGGTGATATGGATGGTCATCTGGTCACTCCAGCTGCATTGTTTTTCTTACATTTTCAGGTAGCCTTCTTAGAGTGGTCAGTACCTTGGGCCTCCTAATAAGGTAACCCCTAGATTGTACTCACTTTTGGCAGGCTGCTTTCTACGAATCGTGAAACCATATTGTGGGACTGTGCCATCACTTCTGATGAAAGGAAGATTGTGCTTGAAGCGGTACATTTAATTCTAAACTCATTATCAAAACTATTTTTTTATTTTTAAATGTAAAGCAACAGTGAGTGTAAGCAGTCTACTGGCCACCAGGTCAGCAGTTCTATCGTCTTTACCGGTGTTGCTTGATATTCTTTTCCAGGAACCAATCCCCACAAACAATCCTGAACAAAGGTCTGGCCAGTGTGTGTGCGGATTATGGGGGGGAGGGGCCCTTGACAGGCATCCCACAGAGAAGCCAAAGCACACAGACCCACGCTTTCTATACTCATTAAAAAAAAGTTCATCAGGACCTCAGCACACAGACGAATGAACAAGTTACTTACCTTCGGTAATGATATATCTGTAAGAAACATAGGCTAGTTATAGATTCCTTACCTTAGAATTACCCCCAGGCGTCAGACTGGATCCAGAGAATTTTTCGTCAGTAGTACCCCTGCGCGTCGAAAGGTGGAGTCGGTCGGCTCCACGTTCGTCGTTGGTGTCGTGGTCGCCGGGATGACGTCGCGGTAGCTACTTAGACGCCGCGCGCGCGGACGTCAGTGCTTTTACACGACATTCCACACCAGAAGCGCAGAGCCATGCAAGACACTGACCACTGGTGCACAAAACTAGGGCCCTGAAAGGGATTCCCTGACCCTAGAAATCAGTTCGCAGAACGGGGCGGATGGGTGGGGCGGTAAGGATCTATAACTAACCTATGTTCTTACAGATATGAATGCTAGCGACCAGAGGGTTGAGGCAAAAGCAATCCGCACTTGCCAATCTATTTTATGGACAGTCGATGCTGGTGCAGGAAACCAAGGAGTACACCCCTCTCTACTCCATAATTGAAAAAATCCAAATACATAAAACATAAGAGTGGTTCCGCACACAATAATATAGTTGAGCTAAATACAAGAACAGAGGGCAGTCTTAATGTGCAACACAGAAGGATTTCAGATTCCACAATGTATCTTTTTCCAAGAAGAGTTCTTTATTGTGTTTTTACAAAGATAAAATCCAGTAGCCGACGCGTTTCGTCCCAAAGGGGACTTCTTCAGGGCTCCACAGTATGAAAGTGTCCTATCCCATTCCAGATTTCTTTAAAAATGATTTGTCCAGTAGATACATAAATATGATGTATTTCTATCTTGTTACGGCTTGATAACCTAAGAGCTGTCGGTTTGTCGATGCGTCTGCTTCAAAAAGTTGCAAAGTTCACACCAGAAAGTCCTGGAGAACAGAACGGCCAAAGAAGCAGTCTCTACGGACTTGGCTGTCCAGGAAGTAGTGTCTAGTGAACGTGTGCAGAGAGGCCCACGTAGTTACCTGACAGATGTCATTAAGGGGGACTCCTCGTCCCAAAATAGTAGTAGCTGCCATCACCCTGGTGGAATGGGCGCGCAACCCCACTGGAGGTTCCTACTTTGCCAAGGAATAACAAGCCTTAATGCACAAAACGACCCACCTAGAGATGGTCCGTTTGTGCACAGCCCGAACTTTCTTAGCACCCACGTAGCCCACAAAGAGCTGATCATCCACCCGGAATTGTTTGGTGCAATCCAAATAAAAAGAAAGCGCCCATTTTGGATCCAGATGGTGGAGCCTCTCTTCTTCTTTTGAAGGATGCTGAGGCGGAAAGAAGGTGGGCAAAATGATGGTTTGGCCAATGTGGAAAGAAGTAACCACCTTGGGAAGAAAGGAAGGTTTGGTTCTTAGTACAACCTTGTCCAGATGAACAGCCAGGAAAGGAGGTTTCGAAGAAAGAGCTTGGATCCAACTAACCCTGCGAGCTGAGGTGATGGCAACCAGAAAAGCAGTCTTTAAGGTAAGAAGACGAAGAGGACAGTTAGGAAGTGGCTCAAAGGGAGCGCACATAAGGTAAGTCAGAACCAAGTTCAAGTCCCACTGAGGCATTACAAAGGGAATAAGAGGAAAAAGAGGAGTAATGCCCTTTAGGAAGCGATTTACAACAGGGGACTTGAAAAGAGAAGGCTGATCAGGAAGCCTAAGAAAGGCTGAAATGGCCGTGAGGTAGCCCTTAAGAGTGCCCACAGCAGAGCCCTGCTGGGCCAAAGAAAGAAGGAACAAGAGAACCTCAGAAAGAGGGGAAGAAAGGGGATCCACAGCCTTTGCTGCGCACCATGCCACAAATTTGTTCCATCTACAGGCGTATACTGTCTTAGTGGAGGGACGCCTGGCTGCCAAGATAACGTTACAGACTTCGGGATGAAGGTCAAAAGCCGTCAACTGCCGCCGCTCAATCTCCACGCAAGGAGGTGGAGGCTGGACAGGTTCGGGAGGAGGACCGTCCCCTGCTGCTGCGACAGAAGATCCTCCCAAAGAGGCAGTCTGATCGGAGGATGGATGGCCATGTGTAGCAGCTCGGGATACCAGACTCTTCGTGCCCAATCCGGGGCCAAAAGAATGACTTGGGTCCGGTCGCGCTTGATCTTCTTCAGCACTCTGGGCAGAAGTGGTATAGGCGGAAAAGCGCATAGAAGACTGCAACTCCACTCGCGACGAAAAGCATCGCCTAGCGAGTGCTGCCTTGGAAATTCCAACATGCAGAATTGCGGACATTGCGCCTTCTCTTCGTTGGCAAATGGATCTAACCAAGGATCTCCCCACTGTCGAAAGAGACCTTGCACCACCTCTGAGTGGAGACGCCATCGTGATCCATCATGCACCTTCGGCTGAGTTCGTCCGCCCTGGCGTTCAGCAAACCTGCCAGGTGTTGAACCACCACGGATATGCCCTGATGTTCCAGCCATGTCCAGAGGCGGAGGGCCTCTTGACAAAGGGTCCACGACCCAGCCCCGCCCTGTTTGTTACAGTACCACATGGCGGTGGTGTTGTCCGTGAACACCTGCACTACTCTTCCCCGGACAGAGGGAAGGAATGCTTTGAGTGCAAGACGAATCGCCTGAAGCTCCAGAAGGTTGATGTGGAGCCCGGACTCCGCCGGAGACCAGAGGCCTCTGATCTCCGCCTCCCCATGTGGCCGCCCCATCCCAGAAGTGATGCATCTGTCACCACTGTGAACTCTGGTTGGGAAAGGGAGAGGGATCTGCCGTCGATCCAATTCTGGTTCGTTAGCCACCACTGCAATAGGTGTGCAGTGCCCTCCGAGATCTGGACGCAATCGGACAGGTTCCCCTGATGTTGTGCCCACTGGAACTTCAGGTCCCACTGCAGAGCCCGCATATGCCATCTGGCATGGTCCACCAGCAGGATGCAGGAGGCCATCAGTCCCAGTAGCCTGAGGGTCATCCTGACCGAAACCCGTGATAGAGGCTGAAAGATGTGAATCATAGCCCGAATATCCCGGACTCGCTGTTCGGGAAGATAAACCCGAAACTGCGTCGTGTCCAGAACGGCTCCGATGAAGAGGAGCTTCTGAGAGGGAGTCAGGTGGGACTTCGGCACGTTGATGGAGAACCCCAGCGAATGCAGGTGGTTGGCCGTAGTCTGGAGGTGGGAGACGACAGCCTGGGGCGAGCCTGCCTTCAACAGCCAGTCGTCAAGGTAGGGGAAGACTGGAATCCCTGATCTGCGCAGATGAGCCCGGACCACCGCTATCACTTTCGTGAACACCCGAGGGGCACTGGTAAGGCCAAAGGGGAGCACGGTAAACTGAAAGTGCTCGCGGCCTACCGTGAACCGCAGGTAACGCCGGTGGGCCGGCAGGACGGGGATGTGAAAATAAGCATCCTGCAAGTCCAACGCTACCATCCAGTCTCCAGGGTCGAGGGCAGACAGGACCCGAGCTAGCGTCAACATTTTGAACTTCTCATTCCGGAGGAAGTGGTTGACGTTCCTGAGATCCAAGATATGACGCAGGCCTTTGTCCTTCTTGGGCACAAGAAAGTAGTGGGAATAGCAACCACGACCTGCTTCTGGGAGAGGAACTCGCTCGATGGCCCCCTTGGCCAAGAGTGCCAAAACTTCCTTTTGGAGAAGGGCCAGATGATCCTCCGACATGCGATGGTACTGAGGTGGCATGGATGGAGGGGTAGTCTCGAAGGGGAGGGAGTAGCCCCTTCGGACTATTTGCAAAACCCTCCTGTCCGACGTGATGGTGCGCCAGTGGGGGAGGTGATGGCGAATCCTGCCGCCCACTGGCGTTTGGTGGCCCTGAAAGGTCCGACTCGGAGGGTTTGGAGGCTGCTGCAGAGGGGGCTGTGGTGGACTGACCTGCCCGCTGGCTTCCAGAACTACGGCGGTGGTTCCCCCAGCCGCACAGGGCCTGAACAGCTTGCGCTAGCCTGTGACTCTGGGCGGGACGCGGCAGGGCACCCCTTCCATAGCCACGAAAGGAGCGAAAGGCAGACTGCACAGGGCGAGTGGTGGAGAGGCCCAAGGACCTGGCCGTAGCCAGAGAGTCCTTGAAGCGCTCCAGCGTGTTGTCTGCCTTGTCGCCGAATAGGCGACGGCCATCAAAGGGCATGTCCATAAGAGTGGATTGGACATCCCCTGAAAAATCAGTCGACCTCAACCAGGCGTAGCGTCGAAGGGCTACCGACGTGGAAATCGTCCTGCCTAGTGAGTCGGCGGTATCCAGCCCACAGCGGATGGTAAACTTTGCTGCGCCTCTCCCTTCGGCCACTGCACGGGAGAGTACGGCCCGGGCCTCCTCCGGGCACTGGGGCAGCACTTGCTCCACCGTATCCCACATGGAGTGGGTGTAACGGCCCAACAGACATGCAGTGTTTACCGACCGCAGTCCCAAGAAGGAGGACGAAAACATCTTCCCAAGATGGTCCAGCTTTTTGGATTCCCTATCAGGTGGTGCATTAGGGAATGCCAGGCTTGGAAGTGGAGGCTTGGACCACCAAGCTCTCAGGGGTGGGGTGTTGGGAAAGGAAAGTGGGGTCACCCGGAGCCAGGCGGTGGTATCGGGCAACCATCCTATCCACAAGAGCCCCTGTGTTGGGCCTGGACCAAGTGCCCAAAAGGATGTCGGTAAGGGCTTCATTAAACGGCGGCAGGGGCTCTGAAGAGGTGGCTGCCGGTTGAAGCACCTCTGTCAGGAGGTTAGTCCTGACTGCCACCGTAGGTAGCTCGAGGTTGAGAGCCTCGGCCGCCCTACGCAACACCACGGCGCAAGACGCTCCCTCATCCGTAGCCATGGTAGGAGGAGACAACATGCCAAGGTCTGGTGAGGTACCCAGACCACTGGCTTCCCCCAGTTACTCTCACCAGTCCGGTTCAGAGCCCAACTGGTCGTTTAAAGGGTCTCCAGACCTCTCCCAGTCCTCCTCACCCTCCTCTGGCTGCCAATCTGGTCTAAAAGAGCCAGGGTAGAACAAGGGCACAAAAGTACCCGTCGGCACCGGATCCGGCGTCGGTCGGCGCCTGTCCGGCTCCGTGTCCACATCGGGATGGAGGCCGGGGTCGACACAGGCTGGGGACACAACCTGCGTCGGCTGCGGATGTGGTGCCGGTGGAATCGGCGCCGGTGAAGGTGTAATGAGGTCGACCGGTGCCGATCTGGATCCAGGCCTGGATCCAAGGGGGCCCTGCGGTGCCGGAGCTGCCGGCGTCGAAGACCCAGGGCCCCCAGCCGAGTCCGCGGGGCCCGAAGGCGTGCCGGCAGAGTCGGCCTGCGCAAAGATGGCATGCATCGCTTCGTAAAATTGGCGAAGCTGGGCAGGGGTCGCTCCGGGTCCCGGGAAGGGAGGGAAACCCGGAGTCGACCCGTCGGGCTCCGCACGCAGAGCCGCAGGAGGGGCACCACTCGTATCCCTCGTCGCGTCGGCCGACGTACGGGGAGAAGTCGAAGAGCGTCGATACTTCTTCGACTTCTTCTTGTGCTTCGACTTACCTGACCCCGAGTGCTTGGAAGAAGAATGATGGTGATGACTCCGCGACCGGCCCCTCGACCTCCCACGCAACCGGGACCGCGAACGGCGCGCAACTGACTGTCGGGCCCCCAGAAGCTTTCGGGAACGCTCCCGCAAAGACTTTGGATTCATGGTCCGGCAGTCGGAGCACGACTTGGGGTCATGGTCGCGCTCCAGGCAGAACAGGCACACGCGGTGCGGATCCGTCACCGACATCAGTCGGCTACAGGAACCGCAAGCCTTGAAGCCGGGCATCCCTGACGAGCACCAGGAGTCGAAGACTCGAAAACTGTGTCGACAAAAGTCGGCAAAAAAAGTCAGTCAAAAAGTGACTGGAGGTACCGCTCTCTCCGGATCTGCACTGGCTGGTGCGAAAAAAAAGAACCGACGTCACCGCGCGAGGGCGGCATCTAAGTAGCTACCGCAACGTCATCCCGGCGACCACGGCAAACGCGGAGCCGACCAATGCCACCTTTTGACGCTCAGGGGTACTGCTGACGAAAAATTCTCCGGATCCAGTCTGACGCCTGGGGGTATTTCTAAGGTAAAGAATCTATAACTAACTGTTTCTTTCAGATGAGCAGATCACAATGTCTCAGTGAATAAAGCACTGAGATATATTGACTGTATGCATGTATGTATGTATTGACTGTATGTACGACTTTCACACTTTTATGATCTTAATGGTTAAGGTCGAATAAAGTTAATTGAATTGAATAAAGCACTGAATGCTAGAAGTCCCACTGTGGGCAGCAAATAAAACATGCAGTGCAAAACCAGTAGGTTTGGCTTTGGCTGCAAAGTTATTGGCTATGCCAATGCTTGCTTCCTTTGCTACCGTTTCATATTAGTTTACCATTCTAAGAAAGCAACAGGTCAGGTATCTTGAAACAGTAAACAAATGCAAAATTGTAGCAATAAGCATTCTAAAATTAATCCATGGGTGGCCACTGTGTAAGGATTTTTGTTATAATGTATAACAAAAAAGATAGTCGCCTGCACGCACACACACGGGCAATTATCTTGGAATTATTTTAAATAAATGACAGGAAAAAACTTCTCTTCCCAAGATGGATGCCTTCGCATGCACATATGCAGGCGGCCGTCTTGGTATGGGTTTGAGGCCCATTTAAAATCAGCACTTCTAGCAGTGTCCCCACAAAGTGAGGTGAACGGCATGCAGCAGCAAAGGCCCAATGGCACTGGGTTTGTAGTTGTCATGCCCTCGCAAAACAAAATGTGAAATAAAAAGGGAAAATATATATATATATTTTTAAGGGACACATTGGCCCACCAGTCCCTGGTACATAAGCGGTGTACTTTTGTGGTAAATGTACACACTGGGCAAAACCAAATGCCACCACTCACAAGGAGGGGCAGCAACGGCTGAAGTGGACAGATCCACTGCCCTATGTTGTAGTGGGAGAAAGCAAAATTAGAATTACACTACAACATACCAATCGATTGTATGCATGTATATGGTTTTTTTTTCTTGGTTTTTTTAAACTAAAAGGTCTTGGATGATTTCAGACCTAAAAAATAAATGAGAAACCACTAAAAAGAGAGAGGAGTAAAGATAGATTAAAGCAGGAGCACTTGGACCTAGTCCTCTAGAAGACAGTTGTTCTGAGTGGGATGTTGGATGAGAGTGTGAAGTTCGAGGCAGTAGATGTTGGGGACCACTGCTAATACCCACCTGTCTAAAGTGATTTCCTGCCAGCGGGGCCGGAAATCTTGAACCCGGTCCCTGACAGATGTTGTGTGGGTGGAAGGGAAGGTGAGGGCAGTCACTGTTTAGAGGTGGAGGCCCCCTTGCTTGAACCGCCTTTGCCCTGCCGCCTTTGTAGGCACCGCTGAAGTGCCCATTTGGTGACTGCTGGAGGTGGGCTTGCTGCGGTCTTGAGTAAGAGGAAGTAGGGTCTACGGAGGTAGTCTTGGAGCCTGCCCTGTAGTGTTGCCTCCAAGAGGAGCCCCTAGGTGTAGATGTTTGAAGGGAACCCTTTGCTTTGGCAGTGTCCTTGACTTTCTTCATCTTTTCCAGCATCTGGTCAACCTGCACGCCGAAGAGGTGTTTGCGGTCAAAGACGAGGCTGAGCAGATGCTGTTGGACTTCAGGTCTAAAACTTGAGACATGGAGCCAGGCATGATGTCCAACCAGGATACTAGTACTGATTCTTCAGGCTGTGGTTGCAGCCACTGCCAAGGTGCAGCAAATGGTGGCATTATAGATGGTCAAACCCTCCTCCGTCAACTGCTCCCTCTTTGCCGATGCTCATTTGGGAGGTGCTTTAAGAGCTCCTGCATTTCACTCCTATGTGCCCTATTGTATCGGGATAGCAGGCCACATAGAGTTTAAGATTCTCCAGTGGGCGGCCACCTGCACTACGACCCCTTTTCCCTGAAGCGTCAATTTTCTTGCCTCCTTGTCAGGCAGGGGAGCATAGCTGTAGCCTGAGCTGTTCATCACTTCCACACAGTGTGAATTACAAGGGAGCCCAAAGGAACATGACCCCTTTTGCACGGTTGGTTGTTAGGAGATGGTTTAAATTTTGTCTTCAACTGGGGAGTTACCAGCCGCACATTTACAAGTTCCTTGAAGGTGTCTGAGATAGATTTTAATATACCCTTCAAAGTTCGGAAGAACTACACTGTGCTCTGTGTCTTGGACAGCATCTCCCTGAGCAAGTCATCATCTTAGTAGAGGACATGCATGTCCATCTTATGAAACGTGTCCGCCCTCTGTATCACCTCATGATACACTGTGGTATTGCCTGGGGGTGATGCCTTAACCGGATAATTATCCAGGTCAGGATCTCCCGGGGGATTGATATTGCTGTCGTCCCACATGTCACTGGTGGGCACTTGGTCTTACGTAGGATCTAGGGGTCAAGCAGGATTTAGTGGGCTTCCTTCCCTGTAAGCGGAGCGGGAGGAACCCTCTGGCAAATATGGAAGAGGCAATGTGTATGCCAGTGGTGGTGTTGGTGGAGGAGGAATAGGTGGGGGTGCACTGAAGGGGGCTAGTGTTCCTGTTACACTTCTTGTGCTTGGGAGCTGGAGGAGGCTTTACTGCAAGTCCTTCATCAAAAGTAAGCTTCCTCTTCAGAGACAAATTCTCTGTTGGTGTAGGAGGCAGCTTCTTCAAGATTTTGCCTCTCTACCGATTAATAAAACGCCACTTCTGTCTGGCATCCAACTCCTCCTCTAGACACTGGAGAATGAGTTGCTCCAACACCTTTGACCCTGTCATGGAAGGAGTCTTTAGCGCGGAGTGTGCTCCCGAAACCAATGGAGTCTTCGACATAGAAAGTGGCTTCAGTGCTGATGCCGGCCTAAGTGCCAGCATTGAAGGGGCCCCCTGATTCAAGGGGTCAGAGGCATGTGCAGCATTTTCAGGCTCGAAGGCCAAGAGGGGTCAGTGCTGTCTTGAAGAGACTTGGCGGCTCCGAAGCTTTCGGTCGGTGCTGACTAAAGGCCAAAGGCGGTAGTTGCCCACAGGTCTGAGTCTTAGTGTAAGGACTCGACACCCGACCCACTTAGGGGAAGAGCTCAACACAAGTCTGTTATGGAGGCCTGATAGGTGGCTCTTAGTCGACCATACTCCTGATCGAAGTCTTTATCTGGGATCCCAGTAGATAAGAGGCACTGAGGGCCTAGCGTTTTCCCTCCTCAGAGTCAGAGGAAAAGGCCGCCTCCGGCTGGACCAAAAAAAGCCCACTTCCGCTTCTTGACCTTCGTCATTGTGTTCCCCGAAGATGTTGTGGTTGTCGTCAGACTCCTGGCTCTGCATTCTCTGACGTTCCCATCTTTACTCATGTCGGTACTGAAATGCCTTCTTCCGCCGGAAGGTGAAGCAGACCTTAAATGTGGTGTCATCGTGATGGTGGTTGGGGGGGAGGGGGGGGATTTTGCACACCTCGTGGTTGGTCCATGGCAATTTGGCATGGTGCTGGGGGCAGTACTGGAAGGGTACCCATCCCATTACTCTGCACACATTCTCTGAGACAAAGTCCTCGAGGCAAGAGGTGCAGAGCCAAGGTAAGGGTTCGAGGACCTGGGGATTAGGTGTTGATGAAAGATGTGTCTGTGGTACAGCGTCCAGAGAACGAAGTAAAGTTGAGTTTTTTCCATTGATGCTGAAGTCAAAACGACTGGTTGGCCCTAAAAGAAAGAGAGATAAGTCACCAAACACGGAGCCATGGCCAGTACACGACCGAACGCAATGGCAGAAAAAAAACATCTAACATGAAGTCGGTGCTATGCAATTTGCCAACTGAAGGAGGAGTCATTATATACTTTATGACTCTTAAGATTTCTTAGAAGAAAAACAACTTGCAGACGTCTGAGCCGGACAATGAATGGCAGGAATACATGCAGAGAATGTGCAGCTTCAGCAATACATGCTACGAACAGTCTTTTTTTCAAGAAGATGTCCTGTGAATCAAATGTCATTAAAGCACAAGACTGGAAAAGTGAAAAGTTCTTCTGTAGTTTTCATCTATAAATCATGGTTTAGAGTCCTCTCGGGATCCCCGTCGCTAGATTTACATTGGGAGGAAAGGCTTGAGAGTGACAGATTCCTTTACTCATGACATAACAGACGTGGCTAATGTGCAGGTTTCAAGCTCTGTTGTCAACAGAAGTGAATTTCTGGTTGCAACGATGGCCTAAAGCGGAAAAATCACTTGAATTTGCAGCTCGAGGTCCCCTAGACAATCGGCATCTCCAAATACAGCAAGTGAAGAGTAAGAGGTGTCACACACACATAATACAATGCTTATGACCTCACTATACTCATACCAATAGAGAGGAGCACCTAAAATCTAAATAAAAACACATATTCAAACCCATAAATAGTAGTACACTCACAGTAGTCTCTTTCCGAGTGGTGACAGTACTGTGATATATAATCACATCTGAAAGATTATTTACAACATTTGTCATCGCATTAAGGGTGAGATCATGGGCATTGCATGAGGTATGAGAGTTATGGTTTGCATGGCTAGTGTGCGAGTTATAAATTGTGGCACTAACTAGAACTTACAAATGTCAGCGTTTTTTCCAGTTCAATTAGTAAACTTAACTGCCCTTTAACTGTGTGGTTTTAAATGAATTTCTGAGGTTTTTAAACATAAACGAAGGTGCTCAAACCAAAGCGAACATTAACTCTACTTTAAGTTTTGTGTGTGTTGTGTGTGTGTGGAGGGGGGGAAGAGAGAGAGAGAGAGAGCGCCAAGCTATAGGGACAGCAAATTTATATAAGTACAGGGTAACAGTAGCTCAAGATAAAATCTGTAATATTTATTGCTGGACAACTGGTCGCCTCCATACTTGCACCAGAGAGCAGTTGCTGGCGGCAGCTTGTCTGCATCACCACCCCCGACTAGGAGAAATGGTATAATTATTAGGATTATACGTGTGCGGAGATGCCGAGTGAATCAGTTGCCTTGGTTACCATCTGTCTAGCAAAATTCACTGGAAACTGGCGACTTCTGCCCCCAAGGAGCAAATAAAACTTAAGATATCAAGAGAATGTCCCTTTTTAAATAGCTTGGGTTTAAATATCCCATATGGATCGAGGCCTTAAAAGCATGATTTTTATTTTTTACGATTCCGTTTTATTTACGTGCACTTCCCACAAATTCTCTAGACGGACAATGCCCCTATCCCACTTCTATGCGTACTCCCTTTTAGGCATATTTTACGTGTACAGAGTACGTCAGAGCTGGGCGACTTCACACAAGGACCATCAGTTTTATTTCCCTAGACTCGAGCAGCTCAGTCTCTCCACCTTTAGTAGTCCTAGCTCATTCCCTTCCATTTTTAACATTAAATATTTGATGCAATTGGTCATCGGCCGTTGTTCTTGGCAAACAGAATCGATTCTGTGGGTTCCACTTCCTTATACAAAGTCGGACTCTACACATCTCCTCGTTTCTGCACGATTTTCAGCGCTCCTGTCAAACCGAAGTTTGCCTTTTCGAAAGCTCCTCACACACACACACACACACACACACACACACACACACGCACTGGAAGACAACTGGCCAGGCCTTGGCAAGCCCACAGTGCGAGACACCTAGTGAATGTATGTGGGTGCATCACATGCGGTGCAGGAGTGGCATTCTGATTTCAGTGATGCAGAGCGCTTCTTCACCGTCGTTGTACGGGGCTGCAGGTCCAAGGAGGCCCTCGAGTCCAGGTGTGCTTGCATTCCATTTCAGTGTAAGCATCTGGCGCAGAATAGGTTGGTTGCCACTGCAAAATGAGGCGCGCTCTACTGTGCTCCCTCTTGCACTGCTTCTTATACTCAGGCCCCTACTGTGCTCCTCTCTTTCTACCCGTTCTCATGTGGACTGATAGCCCCCCAGACCCCAGCCCTGGCCCCCCGCGCCCCCCAACCCCCCTCTCCCCCTGTCTCCATGTCTCCTTACTCTGAAAATTATTGTCGCCTGGTTGAGCGAATAGTAGCACTTGCATGGAACGTCTGGTCTATTGTAACGTAATTTAAAGTGGTCTCTGAAGAAATTCACTGCCAGGCTACGGAACAAAGCAGCCAGATTGGGCTCAACCTCAGCCGCCGCAGCCCTAGCAGTTCTACCCTGAAAGCAGCTCGCCGGCTTCAACAAGCCTTCAAGAGGAGGAAACATGGACGTGAATCCAATCACAAGTGGCTAAGGAAACTTCTGGAAACTAAACTGGTTAGGCTTGCCTTCAATTCAACACTGAACAGACTTTGGGGTCGCGCTTAAAGAACTTCAGACAGGGTTGATTTTCTTCTGATCCCACTCTTAATTGCCCCTTCCTTCCTATTCAAAGTCTACTTTTTTTTAAACCGTCTTCAGAGCCCCAAAGTAAGCGGACAACTACACAAATAGCTTTATAAACTCCTAAACCTATAAATACATTGCTTTCTTCCCTCTGTTTATTCAGCTACCTGTCCAGTTGCTACTAAGCTTGTGGACACCCCCAGCTCTTGCGATTTACCTTGTCCCCAAATTGGTCCATTTCTCTCCCAGTCATGGTACTTACCCCAACCCACCCCTTTTCGGCCTCCTGCCCCTGTAGCTTCTAAGGTCGCCGTGGCTTCCGCCTCGCCTCCATGCTCCTGTCAGTCCTCTTCTCTGCTTCCCTGGCTTGAAGCTGCTGCTGATCCCCTCTGGGGTCGCTCTGTGCCCTCCAGCATCAAGGGACGCCTTGTACTCAGCCGCCAGAGCTCGCCACACCTGTAAACCACGCCATCTCGCTCCTTCTCACATACTTTGCCCGGGGGCTCTGTCTTACACCCGACTTTCACATTGTATTCTTTTAGACACCCTGCTCTTCAAGCTCTGATGTTGACGAATGAGGGGGGAGGGAAGGCCATGAACAGTAACCCCATATCAGTCTGCTAACAATATTAATCAGTCACCCCCCTCCCCCCCCTCGTAGGACAGCACTGCATGGTCTTGTGTCAGACTACAGTGACTCAGCACAAGTTAAAGCCTAGTAGCCTCGCCGTCCCCATGCATCTAAAACTCAGCGCTGCATCTACTAGGCACTTAGTTCATATGCTGGACTTCCCTTTGTAAGAATATCGGCCAACACTTTTCCTGTGCAAGGACCTCAAGCAGTTTCTCTCCCTCCCAGCAGTGCTCCCTAAAACCGGTCTGCTTGCTGTCCTTGTGAGAGACCCCTGCAGACTTTCTGCCCATTGGTGCCCCGTGATAGTTTTATTCCATTCCTTCAATTTACCCCTCTGAAGAGCACGGTGCAACTTCTCATATGCCCAGGACACAAGTCATATAAAAAGAAGTTGGGGGGGGTCTGACAAAGTTAGACACTATGCAAGTGACATCATGACGCGTGTCATCACAGCACATGATGTCACGACGTAGTGCTATAAAAGAAATAAAATAATGCTATTTAAATTGTTTGTGTAAATACTGGGACAGACAAACACCTGACAATCTTACAGTGCATGCATCTATTATATAAAGGGACAGAACAAAGGCAAAAGCTGCCTATTCTTAAGTACTTGTGAAGAGATAACCAGCTGTGTGCCTTTGTTTCCCTCCGTGGCATTTACATTTAAGTGTGAGGTTCCAGGCCTCCTCCAGTCAAGATATTCAAACAAAAGGAGGCCTGATGGCCCCTTAACTTCAGCCCAGCTGGAGGTGAAAAAAAAGCCCCCTCGCTGCCTGCACGTTGTTGCTGGTAATGGAAAGCAGACAACATACAGACGCTGCTGAATGTGTCCTGGTGTCTTAGACCAGGACATGTTCAGCATTTTTCTGTGGGACCCAACTTCTTGGCAGGGGGGACAGCGTCCACCCTGTAAAAATAGTGGTCGGACGCCCTGTACCGTCGTGTACCCCCGACTCGTGCCCTGCATATGCCTCCATTCCCTCCAACCTCAAGGTTTAGTTTCAGTAACTTTTCTCACACTACTGCTTATTTAAGATACATTCATGCTCTAATAAAAAAATTAATCAAAACAAACAGTCCTGGGCTGGCATATAAAGAAGTTTCATAATCTCCCAACAGTCCCAATTTTTCTCCCATAAGCATCATAGTCATCAAACAATGTTTCAAGTTCATGCTCCTTACCTTTGCAATTTTGGCTTCGTCTTTCTTCTTCGCACTCTGCAGGGATTCAAAGTGATGCCTCGCGCTGTCGTAATCCACCAGCTTGCGTCCCCGTTTAGCAATGCGAGACTGTGAAGGAAAGCAGCAGGGGAGATGAGTGAGTAACACAGCATAGAGCAAAGAGGCAATCTCTGATCGAGGGCAAGTTGGCCCAGACAAAAAAAGCCCATGTGTGTGTAGCATCTTCCCAGCCGGGGTATCCGCCAGTGACTATGCCACACACGGCACATGGTATCACATGTCTTTATACGTCTGCGTGTAACTGCGAACTCAACATTCTAAAGCAGCCTTCACTGCTATACACTCAATTCATTACATCACATCTCTACTGAGTTCATCAAGAGCCAAAAGAGTTCCGTCATTGTTAACTCACAAGACACTACATCTCCCCCTCTGTTAAATGAAAACTCACCAATTTTACAAAAGACATACACATTTATGCATTTAAATCTCTTCAAGTAATCTCTTTGGTGCTATAAGTGTTCGACCCAAACGTATTGTGTGAAGTTGAAACCTGCCACCATCATGATCCAAGATCTGCTGGCATGGTGAAAAGGCAGTAGCAGTCACTGGTGTTTCAGAATCAGGCTCCCCTTCACCATGAAGATCTGATGAACTATGAACCAAATGGCGAAAGTGAGAAGAGTCTCTGGTAATAGACTTCCCAGGGCGCTGGGCAGTCACCATGTGTCCTTTGGTCGACACCACTTGGAAATGTTCTGCATCAAAGGGAGCATCAGCTTTTCTTTTCTGCATCTTACATGCGAGCACGCCAGTGCTTAAATTGAGCCAGTGGTTTCCGGTGCTGGGCACCGGCACTTAATTGACAACACTGCACTTATGACATTCAGCCGCATGGTGGCACTACTCATCTAATTTAGAGATGAGCAGAACAACGGTTGTTTATGAATACAATATACATAAAAAATTACTAACACCTGCCTCCCCAGCCATTCCTTTAGCTTTGGGGGCCTGGAATAACCTGATGTTAGAAATGGGGGTCTCTAGTTGGCAATGATTGCACCTGTGTCCAAGTAGGAACCATTCTTCCTAGTCAGGGTAAGTGGGATATACTTCTAAAATAACCCCCGATCACCCCCTTGGTAGCTTGGCACGAGCAGTCAGACAGTGTGTAAAGCATTTGCGCACATACTGTAATACAGTGAAAACACTACAAATGGACACCACATCAGTTTAGAAAAATAAGTAATCTATCTAAAACAAACACGACCAAAACGAAACAAATCCAACATACAATAATCAAAATATGACTTTTAGAAGGATAAAAACAGTTCTGTCCATAGCAAACTATAGATGCGACATTTCAACACAAAGAACCTTGGATGCGTCAAAATCATAAACAAAAACAGCTGCAGAGAAAGTGATGCGTCGGTTCCTTACTCCAGGGGAGGAGATGCGCCGGTTCCTTACTGCCACGCAGGGGAGGTGATGCGTCGGTTCCTTACTGAAGAGGAGGTGATCCGTAGGTTTCTGACTGCGGGTAGGCGATGCGTTGGTTTCTTACTGCGGCCCTGGCGTTGATGTAGACTTAGTGCCCCGGTGCGACGTGTGGGGATTCGCTGATGTGTCGGTTCACGATGCAGCAGCAACAATGGCGCTGCGTTGATCTCTCCAGCCGCGTCCACACGATGCGTCTGTTCTTGCAGTCGCACAGCAGGGCCTGCGTTGGAGTCGGTGCGGTGATGTCGGACTTCGGAGATCGGTGCACAGTGGGCAGGCGCTGCGTCGGTTTCGTCAGCAGCACAATGGCAATGCGTGGAAGTTCTTCTCGCACGGCGGCGATGCGGTGAAAACAGGTGCGCCACGCTTCTTTAGTTGCTTCTCTTTCCCTAGCTCCCAGCAGCAGGAATTACCTCCAGAGGCCCAACACAGGAACAGGCACCTCTTGGCAGGTCAGAACTCCCAGCAAGGAAGTTCAGGGGAGCTGCTGGTGAAGTCTTTGTGTCCCTGAGACTTCAGAACAGGAGGAAAGCTCTACTTCAAGCCCTTGGAGATCTTCTTCAAGCAGGATACACAGCACTCAGCAAAGTCTTCTCTCCTTGGCAGAAACAGCCACTGCAGGCCAACCCCAGACAGCACACAGCAAAGGGGCAGTACTTCTCCTTCAGCTTTCCCAGCTCTTCTCCTTGGCAGAGGTTCCTCTCGAGTCCAGAAGTATTCTAAAGTTCTGGGCCCCAATATTTATATTCCATTTCTGTTCCCTTGTGGCAGAGAGGGTCTGTGCTCAGTCAAAACCAGTTCTGTCCTCTCTGGTCCAGCTTCCCGGCAGGAGGTGGAGACAGCATTGTGTAAGGCAGACCAGGCCCATTCAAGTGAAAGGAAATCTCCTCCCCCTACTCTAAATGCAGCCCAGGTCTATTCAGACCAGCCCTGACTCATCCAGGAAAGGCAGGACACACCTCCACCCCCCCCCCCCCAGTGGCTGTCTACAGAGAATGCACATCCCCAGCTCCCGTCACTCCAAAGCCAGACAGTCAATCCACAAACCAGCAGAGGCACACAGGATGGCTAAGCTAGAACATACCCACTTTCTAAAAGTGGTATTTTCAAACACAGAATGTAATAATCATCCTTACTAGAAGATGCATCTTTATATTGTGAGTTCAGGCATACTAAACTTCACCTTCCTATCTTGTCCCAATGGGAAGTTAAATTTATAAGATGTATTAAATAAACTCCCATTCTATCCTATGGGACAGATAGCCTTTCAATAGTGAAAAACAAAATTCACTGTAGTTCACTATCAGGACATTTTACACACATCAGGAGATGTCCTAACGCACAAGTTACTTACCTTCGGTAACGATATATCTGTAAGAAACATTAGTAGTGATAGATTCCTTACCTTAGAATATCCCCAGGAGTCAGACTGGATCCGGAAAGTTTTCGTCAGCAGTACCCCTGCGCGTCGGTAGGGGCGTCGTGCGGCTCCGCGTCCGTCGTTGTCACCGAGATGACGTTGCGGGCGCTACTTGGACGCCGCCCATGCGCGCTGACGTCAGTTCTGTACACAACTTTCCGCGCCAGGAACGCAGAGCCATGCAAGATACTGACCACTGGTGCATTGAAACTAGGGCCCTGAAAGGGATGACCTTAACCCTAGAAATCAGTTCGCAGAACGGGGAGGATGGGTGGGGCGGTAAGGAATCTATCACTACTAATGTTTCTTACAGATATATCGTTACCGAAGTAAGTAACTGTGCATCTGAAAGAAACACAGTGATAGATTCCTTACCTTAGAATAGATACCCCAGCAATACCAACCCCGGTGGTGGGTCTGCGAACTAAGATCACACCAGAAAGTCACAGAGAACAGAACGGCCAAAGAAGCCGTCTCTCCGGACTTGGCTGTCCAGTCAATAATGTTTGGTAAACGTGTGCAGCGAGGCCCACGTGGCTGCCTGACATATGTCTTGCAGGGGGACACCACGTCCCAATGCAGTAGTGGCTGCAGTAGCTCTGGTGGAATGAGCACGCAGCCCCACCGGAGGTTCTTTTAGCCAAAGAGTAACAGGCTTTGATACATAAGACAACCCAGCGGGAGATGGTTCTCTTATGGACCGCCCGACCTTTCTTGGTGCCAACGTAGCCAACAAAAAGCTGGTCATCCACCCGGAACTGCTGTGTGCGGTTGAGATAAAAAGAAAGCGCACGTTTTGGGTCCAGACGGTGGAGCCTCTCTTCCTCTCTGGAAGGATGCGGAAAAAAGGTGGGCAAGGTAATAGTCTGCCCAATGTGAAAGGCTGTAACCACTTTTGGCAAAAAGGAAGGACGGGGCATGAGCACAACCTTGTCCGGATGGACTGAAAGGAAAGGAGGCTTACAGGAAAGAGCCTGGAGCTCACTCACTCGCCTGGCGGTAGTGATGGCCACCAGGAAGGCAGTCTTCAAGGTCAAAAGACGAAGAGGACAGTTGTGAAGGGGCTCAAAGGGAGCGCACATCAAGTATGCCAGAACCAGATTCAAGTCCCACTGAGGCATCACGAAAGGAATAGGAGGAAAAAGGTGAGTAATGCCTTTAAGAAACCTATTTACAACAGGGGACTTGAAAAGAGAGGGCTGATCAGGGAGCCTGAGAAAGGCCGGAATAGCAGAAAGGTAGCCCTTGACAGTGGCCAGAGCAGAGCCCTGCTGGGCCAAAGAAAGAAGGAACAGTAGAACTTCAGAAAGAGGGGCAGAAAGGGGATCCACAGCCTTTGCTGTGCACCATGCCACACATTTGTTCCACCTGCAGGCGTATACCACTTTAGTAGAGGGACGCCTGGCTGCCAGAATAACGTCACAAACTTCAGGAGGCAAGTCGAAGGGAATCAACTGCCGCCGCTCAATCTCCACGCAAAGAGGTGGAGGCTGGACAGGTACGGGTGGAGGACCGTCCCCTGCTGCTGCGACAGAAGATCTTCCCGAAGAGGCAGTCGGATCGGGGGATCGATGCTCACACTGAGTAGCTCGGGATACCATACTCTTCGAGCCCAGTCCGGAGCCACAAGAATGACTTGGGCCCGGTCGCACCTGATCTTCAGCACTCTGGGCAGAAGTGGTATAGGCGGAAAGGTGTACAACAGACCGCAACTCCACTCGCGACGAAAAGCGTCGCCGAGCGAGTGCCGCCTTGGAAATTCCAACGCGCAGAACTGATGACATTGCGCGTTCTCTTCGGTGGCGAATAGATCTAACCAAGGTTCTCCCCACTGCTGAAAGAGACCTTGCGCCACCTCCGAGTGAAGACGCCAGTCGTGATCGAGCATGCACCTGCGGCTGAGTTTGTCCGCCCTGGCGTTCAGAGAACCTGCCAGGTGTTGAACCACCAGGGACATGCCCTGATGTTCCAGCCATGTCCAGAGACGCAGAGCCTCCTGACAGAGGGTCCACGACCCCCACCCAGCCTGGTTTGTTGCAGTACCACATGGCGGTGGTGGTTGTCTGAACACCTGCACTACTCTCCCCTTGACAGAGGGAAGGAATGCCTTTAGTGCAAGCCTGATCGCCCGCAGCTCCAAAAGGTTGATATGGAGCCGGGACTCCGCCGGAGACCAGAGGCCTCTGATCTCCGCCTCTCCCATGTGGCCGCCCCATCCCAGGAGGGACGCATCCATCACCACTGTGAACTCCGGGTGGGGAAGGGAGCGGGATCTGCCGTCGACCCAATGCCGGTTCGTGAGCCACCACTGCAATTGTCGTGCAGTGCCCCCCCGAGATCTGGACGTGATCGGACAGATTTCCCTGATGCTGCGCCCACTGGAACTTCAGGTCCCACTGCAGAGCCCGCATATGCCACCTGGCATGATTGACCAGCAGGATGCAGGAGGCCATGAGGCCCAGCAGCCTCAGAGTCACTCTGACCGAAACCCGGGACCAGGGCTGAAAAATGGGAATCAGAGCCCGAATATCCCAGACTCGCTGTTCGGGAGGATAGACCCGAAACTGCGCCGTGTCCAGAACCGCTCCGATAAAGAGGAGCTTCTGGGAGGGAATCAGGTGCGATTTCGGCACATTGATGGAGCACCCCAGCAAGTGCAGCAGGTCGGCCGTAGTCTGGAGGTGGGAGACGACTGTCTGGGGCAAGCCCGCCTTCAACAACCAATCGTCGAGATAGGGGAAGACTCAGAACCCTGATCTGCGCAGATGAGCTGCGACCACCGCCATCACCTTGGTGAACACCCGAGGGGCGCTGGTAAGGCCAAAGGGGAGCACGGTAAACTGAAAGTGCTCGTGGCCTACCGTGAACCGTAGGCTAACGCCGGTGGGCTGGCAGGACGGGGATGTGGAAATAGAGCGTCCTGCAAGTCCAGCGCCACCATCCAGTCTTGTGGGTCGAGAGCAGACAAGACCTGAGCCAGAGTGAGCATCTTGAACTTCTCTTTGCGGAGGAAGCGATTGACGTTCCGGAGGTCTAAGATAGGACGCAGGCCTTTGTCCTTCTTGGGCACCACAAAGTAGTGGGAATAACAACCACAACCTACTTCGTGCGTCGGAGCAGCGTTCGATGGCCCCCTTGGCCAAGAGGGCCGCAACTTCCTGTTGAAGAAGCACCAAGTGATCCCCCGACATGCGGTGGTATTGAGGTGGCATGGCTGGGGGGGTAGTCTCGAAGGGGAGGGAGTAGCCCCTCCGGACTATCTCTAAAACCCACCTGTCCAAAGTGATGGTGCGCCAGTGGGGGAGGTGATGGCGGAGCCTGCCGCCCACTGGCGTTTGATGGGCCTGAAAGTTCGGACTAGGAAGGTTTGGAGGCAGTGGTGGCCAGGGTGGTGGTGGACTGACCCGCCCGCTGGCCCCTTTGTCCGCCACGGCAGAACCCGCGTCCGTGGCCGCGCTGGGATGATTGCTGCGCCGGCCTGTGGCTCTGTTGCGAACGCTGCGGGCGCCCCTTCCTGTGCCACGAAAGGAGCGAAAAGCGGAAGGCAGGAGGGCGGACTGCCGAGAGTCCCAAGGACTTGACCGTAGCCCGTGAGTCCTTAAACCTCTCCAACGCACTGTCCGCTTTGTCGCCGAAGAGGCGACGGCCATCAAAGGGCATGTCCATAAGGGTGTTTTGGACATCCCCCGAAAATTCAGTGGTTCTCAACCAGGCGTGACGGCGAACCACCACCGTTGTTGCAATGGATCTGCCCAGTGAGTCGGCGGTGTCTAGACCACAACGGATCATGAACTTTGCTGTGTCTCTCCCCTCTGCAACAGCCTGGGCGAGAGCAGGCCGGGCCTCCTCCGGACACTGGGGCAGCACGTTCGCCACCGTAACCCACAGAGTGGGAATAACGGCTAAAGAGGCATGCGCTGTTCACGGACCGCAGAGCTGGTGGAAGAGAAAATCTTCTTCCCAAACTTATCCAGCTTCTTGGATTCCCTATTCGGTGGGGCGGAAGGGAAGGCGGTTGGGGAAGCAGAGGCTTGGACAACCAAGCTCTCGGGGGTGGGATGTTGGGAGAGGAAAATGGGGTCACCCGGAGCTGGGCGATGGCGTCGGGCCACATTCCTATCCACAGGAGCCCCTGTGGTGGGCCTGGACCAAGTGCCCAAAAGAACGTCCGAAAGGGCTTCATTAAAGGGCAGCAGCGGCTCCGCAGAAGTAGCTGCTGGCTGAAGCACCTCTGTCAGGAGGTTAGTCCTGATGGCCACAGTAGGGAGCTGGAGGTGTAGGGCCTCCGCCGCCCTACGCAGCACCACTGCATAACTGGCTCCCTCCTCCATAGCCACAGTAGGAGGAGATAGCATGCCAAGGTCTGGTGAGGTATCCAGACCACTGGCGTCCCCCAATTCCTCCGCCCAGTCCTGTTCAGACTTGCAGGCTGCAGCGAAAGGGTCGTCCGACCCCTCCCAGTCCTCCCCAGGCTGTTCAACAGGCCTAAAATAAGGAGTAGGGACATGGGGATAGAAATCCCAAAACGGCGTCGAGAACGGCATCGATCTACGCCGGACCGACGCCGCGTCCACTTCGGGGCTGAATCGGAGGTCGACGTCGTCCCGAGGAGCGGGCGGCGTCAGGATCGGTGCCAGTGGAGTTGACGTCGGTGGAGGCGTAACAAGGTCAAACTGTCGACCGGGATCCAGGCCTGGATCCAGGCCTGGATCCAAGGGTGTCCTGCGGCGCTGGGGCCGGAGCCGACAGCGACGCCGGGGCCGGAGCCACCGGCGAGGAAACGCGAGGACACCCATGCAGGACCGCGGGGCCCGAAGGCGCACCAGCGGGACCCGATGGCCCAAAGAGGCGAGCCATGGCTGACAAGAAGTCCTGTATCTGGGCCGGAGTCGCTGACGACCCCGGGAAGGGCGGGTAGTCGGGCGGCGACTCCATGGACTCCGCCGGAGCCGCGGGGGTGGCACCACCCATACCCTCAGCCACGTCGCGCGACCGGTGAGGGGAAGTCAGAGAACGATGACGTTTCTTCGACTTCTTGTGCTTCGCCTTACCTGACCCAGAGTGCGAAGACTTCGATCCAGACGATCGCCGATGATGACTCCGCGCATGGTCCCTCGACCTCCCTCTGGACCGGGACCTCTCACGGCGCGGAGCCGACTTCCAGGCTTCAAGCAGCTTTCGGGGCCGCTCCCGCAAAGACTTCGGCGCCATGGACCGGCAGTCGCGCCCCAGGCAGAAGAGACACACGGTGCGGGTCCGTCACCGACATCATCCGATGACAGTCCTCGCAGGACTTAAACCCGGGAATCCCTAACTGCACCAGGAGTCGTATCGACTCGAAAAGGGTGAGAAAAAGATCTAAAAAAACGTAGTCAAAAAAGACTAGTGGTACCGCTCTCTCCGGATCTGCGCTTGCTGGCGCGGAAAAAGAAAGAACTGACGTCAGCGTGCGTAGGCGGCGTCCAAGTAGCGCCTGCGACGTCATCTCGGCGACCACGACGCCAACGACGGACGCGGAGCCGCACGACGCCCCTATCGACGCGCAGGGGTACTGCTGACGAAAACTTTCCGGATCCAGTCTGACGCCTGGGGATATTCGAAGGTAAGGAATCTATCACTGTGTTTCTTTCAGATTTTTACATACACTGCATCCTACCCACAGGGGTACCTTGGGCCTACCTCAGGGGTGACTCACATGTAAGAAAAGGTTAGGGCCTGGCAAGTGAGTGCACTTGCCAGGTCAACATGGCAGTACCAGACTGCGCACAGACACTGCAGTGGCAGGTCTAAGAACCTTTTGCAAGGCTGCTTGTGTGGGTGGCACAACCAGTGCTGCAGGACCACTAGCAGCATTTGACTTACAGGCCCTGGGCACACACAGTGCACTGGACTAGGGACTTGGTAGTAAGTCAAACAAGCCAATCATGGAAACACCAATCCATATTCACAATTTACAGAGGGAGCACTTGCACTTTGGCACTGATCAGCAGTGGCAAAGTGCCACAGCATAAATACAGGGGAAAACCACGTCAAGGATGCCAGGTCTAAAATGTGTCCCCTCCAGCTGAAAAGTGGAGAGAATGCCCACCCTCCTGGGAGTTCTCTTCACTAAGGCGGAAAAATCTGGACAGACCATCAGCATTGGCGTGTTCCATACCAGGGCGGTGTTCCACTGTAAAGTCCATCCCCTGTAGGGAAATGGACCACCTCAACAGCTTTGGGTTCTCACCCCTCATCTGCATCAACCATCTGAGGGGCCTGTGGTCAGTCTGAACCCAGAAGTGAGTCCCAAACAAGTAGGGCCTCAGCTTCTTCAGTGCCCAGACCACTGCAAAAGCCTCACTACACCTTTGTTCCCGGGGAAGTAACCTCCTACCAATGAAGGCTACAGGTTGGCCTAGGCCCTCATCATTCACTTGTGAGAGAACAGCCCCCACACCATACTCTGAAGCATCTGTCTGCACCACAAATTCTTTTGAGAAGTTGGGCGCCTTGAGCACGGGCGCCGTGCACATGGCAGATTTCAGGGCATCAAAAGCTTTCTGACAGGCTTCAGTCCAGTTCATCTTCCTAGGCTGCTTCATGGAAGTCAGCTCAGTCAAGGGGGCAACAATGGTGCCATACCCCTTGACAAATCTCTGGTACTATCCGGTGAGGCCTAAGAAGACTCCCACCTCTTTCTGGGTCTTGGGGGGGGGGGGGGGGGTTCTCAAGCCAGAATGGTGTCTATCTTAGGCTGTAGGGGCACCACATGGCCGCTTCCTACCTGGTGTCCTACGTACACCACTGATCCCCGTCTGATATGGCCCTTTCTGGCCTTGATTGTGAGGCCTGCCCTCTGCAGGGCCTTCACCACTTCCCAGAGGTGGTGCAGATGTTCCTCCCAAGTGGCACTGAACACGGCGATGTCATCCAGGTAGGTGGCACTGAAATCCTCCAGCACGGCCAACACCTGGTTGACCAACCTCTGAAAGGTGGCAGGGGCATTTTTCAACCCTAAAGGCATTACCCGGAACTGGTAGTGCCCCTCTGGGGTTGAAAATGCAGACCTCTCCTTGGCCCAATAAGAAAAGGCAATCTGCCAGTACCCAGATGTTAAGTTAAACGTACAAATGTACTTGGCAGCTCCCAACCGATCTATGAGCTCAACAGCTCTGGGGATGGGGTGTGCGTCAGTCCACGTGACTGAATTGAGCCCTCGGTAGTCCACACAGAACGAGAGTTCTGGCGTGGCACCAGGTGCGACAACCTTTGGGACCAATGTGAGTCTTATCCCATGCACTCGCGCAAGTATAACAGTCAAATTCACATGGAGTACAAGTGGTATCATAAATAACAGATACAAGTTCTTGTGTTCTTTTTTTGTATTTTCTTTAATCCAACGAATGCCCAGCCAACACGTGTTTCGTCTTTCGGGGTGAACCCCGCGACTTCTTCAGGGCCAAGGACAATATGATAAACAATGTGTCAACATGACAAGCAGTAGTGTTGAAACACATTTCAGCAAAAGTGGAAACCCAACTCATGTGCCCAATCCAACAACCTCCCGTAACCAGGAGAAGAAAGTAAAGGGTAATACTACCCGCTGGGTGCTAACAGCCCAAGCAGTATATAATGCATGACGGGGAGCGAATCATAGTGAACATAACCTGGACTAATCAAAGTGAGAGGGAGTCCCAGCATTATGGTGTGCACTTAAACAGCTAATTGGTAGTGGTTCGTGCAAGGGGGTGTGTGTCTAAACGGTTGCCTACGTATGCAAGTGCACGAGGTTCCATAATATCCCTTTCTATAAGGGCCATGCCCCCAACCTGTAATGCTCTTCAGTACATATATCCTAATCCTATAGACAAATGACAGTACCAAAATATAGTTTAGCCCTCACGTGTGCATAAGCCAAAATTACTGTGAAAAAGAAAGAATATGGCTCTAACCTCTCCGCCGGTTGTACTTCCGACCCGGCTGGTAAATAAGTGTAAAAACAAGCTGCGCCTGATTATTCAATGCACCCGGACTGCTGTGAACCTTAAAAAAGTAAATGTGCAATCAATAACTCCTCACCAAACAATAGGCACTCTCTCTGTATTGCAACATCACACTGTTATGCACTATCGAAGTCCCTTACCTTGTATAAGGCACAACGAATCCTCTGCAGTAAAGAGGTAGTCAATCGAGTAAGGCCACAAATGGCAAGAAAGGAATTCTATAAATATAATGGGATGGATTACTATACTGTCAACCAAGTATTCTGAAGCTCAATCCACCAACAGTGGCTAAACAAAGCGACCTTTGGGACCAAGACAACTGGGCTGGCCCAAGGGCTGTTTGAGGGCTCAATCACCACTAGAGCCAACATCTTGGAGACTTCCTCCTTGATGCTAGCGTTGACCCGGTCAGTCAACCTGTACATTTTGTGTTTCACAGGAAGACTGTCCCCAGTGTCCAAATCATGGACACACCACTGAGTGACACCTGAGGCTAGGGAGAACAGAGCGGCAAACTGCCCCAACAGCTGGCGGCAGTCCCTCTGCTGTTCAGGGATCAGGGAAGAGGTTTACACCGTCCACTGACCCATCACGTTCCTTAGCAGACAGGAGGTCAGGGAGAGGCTCGGTTTCCTCCTCCATTCCATCATCTGTCACTAGGAGCATGCCCACTTCGGACCTCTCAAAGTGAGGTTTGAGACGGTTCACGTGTAGGACCCACAAAGGGTTCCTGGGCGACTGCAAGTCCACCAGATAGGTGACTTTACTCTTGTGCTCCACCACCTCTAAGGGCCCAGTCCATTTGTCCTGGAGCGCACAAGACTCTATTGGGGCCATGACCCACACTTTTTGGCCAGGCTGAAAATCAATCAGAGTGGCATTCCGATCGCACCACCGTTTCATCTCCTCCTGGCTTCCAGATTCGCCTGAAGCACTTATTCTGGTTCCTGAAGGCCAGCATGAAGCTATACACATCCTGGGGAGGTCTACTGTGAGCTTTCTCCCAGCCTTCTTTGACCAGACTCAGAGGTCCTCTTACAGGATACCCATACAGGAGTTCAAAGGGACTGAACCCTAAGGACTTCTGCAGTACCTCCCTGTAACCAAACAGCAGGCGTGGTAAGAGGACATCCCACTTACGTCTCATGGGTTCTGCAAGATCCATCATCATGCCTTTTAGGGTCCAGTTGAATCTCTCAACCAGCCCATTACCTTGGGGGTGGAAAGAAGTGGTGAACTTATAGGTAACACCACACTCCTGCCACAAGGACTTCATATACTTGGATATGAAGTTTGTACCCCAGTCAGATACCACCTCTCTGGGGAACTCCACACAGGAAAAGATCCCCATTAATACCTGGCCCACCATAAGGGCTGTCGTGGTCCGGAGAGGGATAGCCTCGGGGTACCGGCTGGCATGGTCCATCAAGACCAGGATGATCCTGTTGCCCATGGCTGTCTTGAGGTCCAGTGGCCCCACTATGTCAATACCAACCCTCTCAAAGGGGGTGCTGACTACAGGAAAGGGTTGGAGAGGAGCCTTCAATTCCTCCCACTCTTACCACTTTCCTGGCAAGTCTGGAAAGACCTACAATGTGTGTCAGAGTTCTTGCGCATTTGGGGCTAGTAGAAGTGGGTGACAAGTCTTTCAAAGGTCTTGTCCTGCCTCAAATGCCCTGCCAAAGGCACATCATGAGCCAGACCCAGTAGGAAGGCTCTGAAGCGCTGGGGTACCACCAGCACACGGGCTGGCCCAGGCTCACTATACAGGAGTCCTTTCTCCCAGTAAATACAATGTGATCTAGACTGATCACCTGCTGCCTGGTTTGCAGCCTGCCGCCACAAACCAACAAGAGAAGGGCATTCCTGCTGCTCCTTGCAAAATTCCTCCCTGGAGGGGCCCCCTTCCTGCTGCCAATGTGTCAGCCCAGGCAGGTCCTCCAGTTCGGCCACTTGCTCCCCTGTATGCTCCAGGCGATCCCCTCAAGGTTTGCCTCCTCCTGGACAGTTGGAACTTCGGGGGGCGGTTTCCGGCGCTCCTGCCTCTTCTCTTTCTGGCAGGCACCTGGGCTACTTTTTCAGGCTCCAGGTCCTCTTGATTGTGTCTGTTCTTGCAGTCGCACAGCAGGGCTTCCATCGGAGTCGATGCGTTTATCTCGGACTTCAGGGATCGGTGCAAAAGACTCGGCGTGCAGGGATTTTTCCAGCCGCGGGCAGGCGCTGCGTCAGTTTCTTCAGCGGCACAATGGCAATGCGTGGAAATTCTTCCCGCACGGCGGTGATGCATCGGGAACGGGTACGGATGCGTCACGCTTCTTTAGTTGCCTCTCTTTTCCCAGCTCCCAGCAGCAGGAACAACCTCCAGAGGCCCAACACAGGAATAGGCACCTCTTAGGTCAGAACTCCCAGCAAGGAAGTGCGGAGGAGCTGGTGGTGGAGTCTTTGTGTCCCTGAGAATTCAGAACAGGGGGCAAGCTCTACTTCAAGCCCTTGGAGATCTTCTTCAAGCAGGATACACAGCAAAGTCTTTGTCCTCTCCTTGGACGAAACAGCCACTGCAGGCCAACCCCAGGCAGCACATAGCAAAGGGGTAGTACTTCTCCTTCAGCTTTCCCAGCTCTTCTCCTTGGCAGAAGTTCCTCTTGAGTCCAGAAGTATTCTAAAGTTCTGGGGTCTGGGCCCCAATATTTATATTCCATTTATCTTTGTTCTTTTGTGGCAGAGAGGCTCTGTGCTCAATCTAAACCAGTTCTGTCCTCTCTGGTCCAGCTTCCCGCCAGGCTGTGGATACAGCATTGTGTAAGGCAGACCAGGCCCATTCAGGTGCAAGGGAATCTCCTCCCCCTACTCTAAATGCAGTCCAGCCCGGACTCATCCAGGAAAGGCAGGGCACACCTCAACCCCCCCCAGTGGCTGTCTACAGTCAATGCACATCTCCAGCCCCCGTCACTCTAAAGCCAAACAGTCCATCCACAAACCAGTAGAGAGACACAGGATGGCTAAGCTAGAAAATACCCACTTTCTAAAAGTGGTATTTTCAACCACAGAATGTAAAAATCATCCTTACTAAAAGATGCATCTTTATATTCTGAGTTCAGACATACTAAACTTCACCTTCCTATCTTGTCCCAACGAGAATTTCAATTTATAAGATGTTATAAATAAACTCCCATTCTATCCTATAGGACAGATAGCCCTTCAATAGTGAAAAACAAAATTCACTGTAGTTCACTATCGGGACATGTTACACACATCAGGACATGTCCTACCTTTCACCTACAATGAACCCTGCCCACAGGGTGACCTTGGGCCTACCTTAGGGATAACTCACATGTAAGAAAAGGTAATGTTAGAGCCTGGCAAGTGGGTGCACTTGCCAGGTCGACATGGCAGTACCAGACTGCGCACAGACACTGCAGTGGCAGTTCTAAGAACCTTTTGCAAGGCTGCTTGTGTGGGTGGCACAACCAGTGCTGCAGTCCCACTAGCAGCATTTGACTTACAGGCCCTGGGCACACACAGTGCACTAGACTAGGGACTTAGTAGTAAGTCAAACAAGCCAATCATGGAAACCCCAATCCATATTCACAATTTACAGAGAGAGCACTTGCCCTTTGGCACTGATCAAGAGTGGCAAAGCGCCCAAAGCATCTAGACCAGCAAAAACAAAGTCCAGCACACAACAAAAACACAGGAGGCAGAGGGAAAAATACAGGGGTAAACCGCACCAAGGATGCCAGGTCTAACACCTGAACTGTCGCACTTGCAGGCGAGAGAGATAGTTGTTTTGGCAGCGATGACGGGGGCGATGGGTGGTGCAAGCTCCAGTGGCCTCCTGGTTTGGGCCCTGGCACTTATTTTACAAATTAAGCACTGGAGCACTCCGTCTCATCTCTGGGAGACAATGTTCTTTGCATGTTGTCTTAGGTCAGCATATGCTTTCATTTTTTGTTTCTGAACCAAGTCCCTCGTACGACTTGTATTCTCATCTCTTTCTCTCGGATTGATCCACTGGGGTTTGTTGGTTGTCTCTGCTCTCCCAAACATCAATGTTGCCGGACTTTCACCGGTGGTTGAGCGAGGTGTTGAATGATCAGCTCCCAATGTAGAGTTTAACACAGTTTGTAAACTGAGCTTCTCAAGTGTAGCACACTGAAAGGTTTAGGAGTACGCTAAAGAAAGGTGCAAACAGTTCATTGGCCTGCAGCCACAGAGAACTGGTATTTTGATGCTTTATACTCAGAGGCTCTAAGAAGTTTTTGAACTCCTGACTATTAAAAGGCGGGCCATGGTCAGATAGTATAGCTGAAACACCCAATGTCAAAGATGCCATCCAGTCTCTCAATTACTCATTCTTGAGTGAAGAAAGAGCCTCAATTAATGAAAATCGTGAATATTTGTCAACCATCAGGTGATGTCTGTTGTCGAGTGGACTGAAAAAGTCAATGGGTAGTCTCTCCCAGGCATGCTTCGGGAGTTCTGACATTAAGTTTAGGGTGTGTTGAGTAACTTTTATAGATAGGCAATTGCATAGATGACAAGCCTTTAATTCTTTCTAAACTCCCTCGTCGAGATATGGAAACCAGACTGTTTCGGAGAGCTCGTTTTGTGGCAAAGATTCCCCTATGTCCTTCGTGGGCCACTACAATAATTTTCTGTTATAGACTCTCTGTAATCAAGATTCTCGACCCTTGCAACTTAACTCCCTCTTGAGTTATGGTCAGTTAATTTTTGACATTTCTGTATTTCTGATATTCACCTTAACTGATGAGAGGTCGATTGTGCTGGGTCCAAGACTGATGTGTAATTACATCCTTCAACTTTCCCATTTCACTATCGTGGATCGTGGCAGTGATAATCTGGGCTAAAGAAATGGCAGCTGGTGTGTTTGATTTTACGATGAAGTTGATATAAGCTTCAATTGACTAAGATGGAGTGCCATGACCTTGAATGGACACTATGGAAAAGTAGTCAGCAGGGTTATGATCCTTTCATGGAAAATGCACAATGTCATACATAATTGTACTCTTCATGCCGTAGTCCCCAACGTTCAATGAGAGGCCTTTGAATTGCCAAATATTGTCAGTAAAGCTGGATGATCAGTTACCGGCGTAAAATGCTTTCTGTACAGGAATACATGGAAGTGTTCACACTCCCATACCATGGCTAAACTTTTTTTATCAGGTTGCGAGTAAACACCTTCTCGATGGGACAAACTCCTACTTGCAAACTCCACAATATGCCTTCGAGCGGGTGTCCACTGTGCTGTGTAAGGATAGCACCTAACCCAACTGGGCTAGCATCAATGGCAACCTCTGTATGAAGTTTCGGATTTAAATAAGCCATTTCAGTAGCATTCTCAATGGCTGGTTTGATTTTCTTAAAGCGGTTCTCACATTTATATGATCACTGAAATAAAACATTCTTTTTCAACACCTCTCTCAATGGAGCACTTACAGTGGTAAAGTCTTGTATATATCTAGAACAGTAACCGGCCATTCCAAGACATGAACGCACCATAGAAACATCTTGTGTGGGATCAGCATTTGACAGTACTTGTACTTTAGCAGGAGCTGGTATCATACCCCCATCAGAAAAGATATGGCCAAAGAATTTCAGCTTGGTCTTATGGAACTCACATTTGTCTGCATTCAAAGTCAAACCTGCTTCGGCAAGTAAACAACATTCTTGTGTAAGAGTTCTATCGTGTTCTTTTGGGTAGCTCCAAAAACCAATAGGACATCGCTGGAATTAAACGCATTAATGACAGGCTGCATGATCAGTCAAATGACTTCTTGAAACAGTTCTGCAGCAGATGACACACCAAAACGTAGTCTTTTGTATCAAAACAGACCAACGAGTATAAACGGTTGTAATGTAACTGCAATCTTCTTCAAGTTCCAACTGATGATAACCTTTATTTAAATCAAGGCGAGAGAAGATCTTTGCACCATTTCGTTGCATTATCTTATCAGGAATGTGTGGACCTGAATGCATTTCATGTTATATTGCCTTGTTTGCCTGATGCATGTCAACGCATTTGCATACCGCTCCTTCACTTTCCTTTTTGGACTCTACCACGATGGGAGAAATCCATGTTGTTGGACCAGTAGAAGAAAGCTCAATGATATTATGCTTAAGTTAGAAATCAAGTTATTTTTCAACATCCTCTTGTAGATAAAAAGTGATTTGCCTATGTCTTTGCATAACAGGACGGACGTCCTCATTGATATGCAACCTTACTTTCATAGTCTTAAGGTTTCCCAAACCATGAAACAATGAAGGAAACAGACTTACTATTTCATAGTGAGCATTCATGGTATAGTTCAAGGAAATCACTCCCAGATCAGCAGCTGTGCTGAAGCGGAGTAGACAGGCACTTGATACTGTCCCTTGAAGCACAGGAATGGGTGCTTGCACCTTCATTTTCTTTTGCTTCATCATCGCTACAAATGAATCTTGAGTTTAAGGGTGTTGATGCAGCCCATGTGTACACTTTGGTTTTCAATGGCATAAGATGTAGTAAGGGATGCAATTAATTAAATCTCACCTTAGGCATAATGTTTAGTGATGCACCACTGTCGATGATGAAAGGTATCGAACACCCATTTAATTTCAGTGTAATTTTCGGGCAATATTTGACTGACTTTGGTGCTTTGGCATGTCGACTTTTCTTTGACTGACATTTTTCTTCACATGCGGCCAGTCCGACGCACACGCTGTTCTTAAGTAAACATCAACATGGCACAACCATCTTCTCCACTTGATACGGATACGAAAGAAATGTTGGAACGATGATTTAGATGACAATCAACTTTGTTCAGTGTCAATTTGTCATACCAAACGTCTCTGCTAGGCCTTCTGGGTGTGTCGAACGTTGCTTCTGGAATGTTCCAGGGGCCATTTGGTCTTCACGCCATGACACACTTGTTTTTCCCTTTGCTTTGCAAACTGTCACAAAATGGTTCTTCTTCCCACAACCCTTACATATCTGTTCAATGGCAGGAAATTTGTCGTAGTGTGGAAACAAAACTTTACATCTAAAACATAACTTTTTTTTTTTTTTTAACGTGTACACATCACCTTGTGTCCTTCGGTCTTTTGCTTTGACTTGCTTTTCACACTCATGAATGATTCATTCTGGGCACCTCGGGCCTCCATGTCAACAACTTGTCTTTCGGCAAGCTCCTGAGCCCTAAGAACCATTAACACTTGTTCAAGACTCAGAGTTTCTCTCAGCATTTGCTGTCTAAATGAATTGGATAAGCAACATCTATGAACGTGAGACATATAGCTTCTTCATCCTAACTTAATTGAACTTACAGTGTTTGATGATAAAGTCAATTCTTTCAACAAATTCATTGATGTTTTCGCCAATGTTGTCAATCTTGACTGAAAAAGATCTTTCATAGTCAACATCTGCCATTAGATTGGACTTGAGGTTCAAGGTTTCTTTAATCTGACGGGTTGTGATTTCTTCATTAGTTCATGGCATTTTATTCATTACTTCCTTTACGCCACCAGCAGGATTTTTGAGGTATTTGATAATCTTTTTGTTATCAGGCTCTTCAAGTGCATCAATGAAATCTCCACATATCTCTATCCACTTAATCCATCGGTCGCCAATATTTCGCTTTTTGGCGGTATCGAATAAGGATGGTGGTTTCAAGAAAGCAGAAGCATTGTACACCATGTGGAACTTAATGAGGCAGGACATGGCGGTCTTTCAGCCACTGTTTCTAGCTCATTCTTGTGATGTACTGACCCCTGGATCTTCCTTTATGAGAACTGAAAATGTGATTTTCTTCTTGGTCTCCATCGGAACACCAGTCTGCTACTATTCCCAACCCCTTACTGACTTTCACTCTTCATAAAATGTGGAGTTGTTCGGAGTCCTTATCAGCAGCTTTGGTGGCTTGCCTCTTCAGATATGGACGATCCGATAGCACAACCCCAGACACTTTTCCTTGGGCTGCTGTGCCCAGCGCTGCATTATGAAGACTCTTTAATTACTTCTGTTAAGCAAACAACTGTTTCTTGCATCTAAGCTGCTTTGCTTCTGGTGTCTCTATGCACTTGCTTACACCTGGTTGATCTCTGCCTCGCAGCACTCAATCACAGCGTTATCTTGCTCTTGGCTATCGCTTTGTACTTTTTGACACCAGGTTGATCTCGGTTTGGCAGCGCTTGTAAGCGTTTTCACTCCGTACTCGGTATGGCTCTATGTTGCGTAGTCACATGGTACCTTTACATGTAGCCTGACCAATAGGTTCTTGACCAACGATGTGTAGATTTTTTGTGAATGTTTTCAATTTCAACTACTTCACAGAGGCTGGAACTGCTCTTTGACTCCACATGCATTCAGCATCAATTCTGTACTTCGACGGCAGCACACGTGGCACGCACAAGCAGTTTGCCTAGACCACAGCAAACTCTCTGAGACAGGACCGTCATTTTTTGGGTTACTTATCCCCCATCTCATCGCCATTTGTAGCATCTTCCCAGCCAGGGTGCCAGCCAATGACTACACCACACACGGAGCTTGGTATCATAAGTCTTTATTCGTCTACGTGTATCTGCGAAATCAACATTTTAAAGCAGCCTTCACTGCAATACACTATTCATTAAGTCACAGCTCTATGGAGTTTATCAGGAGCCAAAAGGGTTCCGTCATTGTTAACTCACAAGATACTACAGCGTGATTGCTAGTCAACGGTTATAAGCAGCTTAAATCGGATTTACACTTCAGCCAAACATGTGCAGCACACGAAGCAAAAAGTTTGTATTCTCTGCCTTGGCGTATTTCCCTCCCTGGCGGATCAACCATCATAGAAACCAAAAGAGGGCTCTGCCGGTCGCCTATGTGGGTCACAGAAAGTGGATCAAAAAGCCTTAAAAGCTCCTACTTTCCTAGTGGAGTGAACAGATAAAAGTCTTAGCTTTAGCATAGCAAGTTTGGATGCACTTGACTATCCATCTTGAAATTTCAGATTTATAAAATGCCTTTCCTATGTGAGGAGGTGTGAAGGCAATAAATAATTGCTTAGACTTTTTGAATGTTTAGGTCATGTCAATATAATACATTAGAGCTCTTTTAAAGTCTAAAGTATGAAAACCTCTTTCTGCAACTGAATCTGGTTGTGGCAAGCAAACAGGTAATTCTATTGATTGATTAATATGAAATTGAGATTACATCTGAATCCGTCGGCAGAAAAAAAACAGTCTGGAAACGGAGTCTATAACTATGCGTAATCAACAAGAGGAGGAGTCATACAGCCTTGTGTCTTGAAAAAAACTTCTTGGAACAAAAATAACTTGTAATCATCCGAGCCAAAACACTAGATGGCGGACTTATGCAAAGCATGTATATCTACAGCACACATGCCTCCAACGGGCAGATTTCAGGGTTTTACTCCCTCTGCTCCACAAATCCAGAGACAGGAATAAAGGTCGTTCATACACAGCAGCTTAAGAAAGGATGTATGGGGTAGGAGTTTAATGTAAAGTAGTGGAGTAGTTGGACGCTGCAGCAATATGAACTTGAACAGATCTCTAACCGGAAGCCATTGGTTGCTCCAAAGGAATGGGACATAAAAATCTCATCTCATTTCCAGTGTACTATAGCCAAGTGTTCTGACTGAGAACCTCTGAGCAAGTAAAACTGCTTGGAAAACCTGCATGCCTGATGAGTTCAACTGCTGCTTAATACTTAAAAACATTCAACCACTTTGGGTACTTGACTGTTTTGAGCACTGAGCAACAGATAAATATTTCCTATGCCAAATACAGGATAGCATTTCTAATGAATACCAGGTTATTCTTGATGCCTGATTAGAGCCAAAGCTCATCTGATCTTTCCAGGATGGAGATGGATTGAAAATTTGATGGAACTGCTAAACAGCCACTTGCTTCAAACAGGAGACTGGCTAAGGTGAGGTAGGTTCCCTAGACAGCAAGGGTAAATTTGGGCAGTCATGGCAGGTAATGCAAGCAGGCGGGACAGGTTCAGCTTAGAAAAGAGAGGTTGACACTCCATAAGGTCTTTAAAAGGCTAGAGTCCAAACCTCACTAGAGGAAGGTGACATGGCTTTGAAACTGGTTTAGAATAGCTGGTGTAGTTTGTGTAAAGATTCTGTACTGCAGATTGAAAAGCCCATTTGTGCTTTAAAGAGCAGTTTTATCAGTATTTTAAACTAATTTGATGTTGGAATTTGTTTTGCTTTGAACATCTAAGTCTTGAGTCTAGCAGCAGGAATTTCTGTGCGTAGTTATGTAAACATGGACAAGGACAGTCACGTCTGGGGATCAGGCCCGCAAGTGTGTACTGGTGCACAGTCTGTGTTATTGATAATGGTTTTGTCAAGCTTGAGGCTTGGGTTCTGGTGTATTCCCCATCAACATTTCTTTTAAGCTATCCCAGATCCAGACCTTTGAGGAATCCAAAGACAGCAAAGTTTTGATGTAGGTATTAATGGCACTTCACATAGAACCACTAAGGCAACAGTCTACAAACAACATGATCTAAGGATAGTAATAACATCTGAACAGGGAAGTAGAATTTAAAAGAAACCTTCAAAAGTCTACAACGGGCGATTATCTGAAGATGATAATGCAATAGGCAGATTTCTATCAGAAGACCTAAGACAGCAGCATTAAATGGGAGAGGCCTACCAGAGAGTTTCTTGAGCACTTTCGTTTGAAGAGATGAGATTTCAGCTGCTTGCGGTAGGACATCAGAGTGGGTTTTAATCTTAGATCTGTTGGCAGTGAGTTGCATAGGAGTGAGGAAGCACCCAAGAAGGATTGCTGTTGAGTGTGTGTGGTTTTGAATATAAGTAATTTGAGTATCAGGTTGTTTTTACTTCTTGTTTCTCTGGAGCTGCCCGACTGGTTACAAATGGATGCAAGGTAGAGTATGGAGTTAAGGTGAGCACCTTTATAAGTTAGACATCTCAACTTGAACTTTATTATGGCTTCTATGGCATGCAATGTAACTTAATCAGGATAAGCGTATGTGGTAGAATCTTTTGGAGGAAGTCTTGCTGTGGAATGTCCAACAGTTTTCCATGGCATGAGGGCACTTTGTGAGATGCCCCCTAAGATGGCATTGCCAAAGTCGAGACTAATGACGAGGGCATGAGCTGCCAGATTTAGGAGGCGAGGGATAATAGAGGTATCAACATCTTTAGAGTATGCAGATTTAGGTTAGCTGACCTGGCCAGCTTGTTGATATGGGAAATCATGCAGAGGTTTGAGTCTAATCTAATCCCAATAGAGCAGTCACTGAGACACAGTGGCAGTGAGATGTAAGATGTTAATGGTGGTAATTAAGTCTGGAAAAAGGACTTCTAGAACATCTGTTGAAAACAGATAATTTTCTTTTTTTGTTGCTGGTTTGTTGAAAGGCAATATTCCAACATCGAGACTTGAATCATCACTAGGGTGGGGTGCCAAGGCATAGACGTCATGTACAGAAGCAGCTTTTCGGTGCATATCATCCACATACCGGTCACTGGACACCCCAGTGCCTTAGCAGATTTTGGAATATGGTTCCACATATAAGTTGAGTAGGTGCCAGAATGGAATCTCAAGGGACAACACAGGCAATTGGAATAGGTTTACATATTTTGGGGTCATATTTGACTGCTTGGAAATGGTTTGATAGATGAGATTCAAACCATCTAAGTACAGGACCTCTGATACCAAAGCGTTGATTGAGTATGGAGATCAAAGGTGTGCAGTTAATGGTATGAAAAGTGTTAACGAGGTCGGGGAGGACAAGGAGGCATGCGTCACCGCTATACGATTTTATTTATAAAGGGCAAACAAATGCCTGAGGAGGTCTTGGCGCTGCTCAAAAAACAGATGAAATGATAAACGGGAGAGAAAAACGGGGATACTAATCATGCCTGAAAAGCCAAGTCTTTAAGTCCTTCCTAAAACTTCAGCAAAGAGGGGGCCATTTTTAACTCCACCGGCAACTGATTCCAGTTCCGGGCCATGCAACACGCTAGGCTCCTACATCCCCAGGTAGCCAGTCTATAGGTAGGCACTACCAGATATCTTGCTGAGCAGGAGCGAAGATTTCTTCCTGGGCGGTACCATCTAAATCTACCTTTCAGATAAGAAGGTCCAAGGCCATGGAGAGCTTTATATCAATCAATTAAGGAATTATAAGCGCGCTACTCACCCGTGAGGGTCTCAAGGCGCTGAGGGGGAGGGGGGGGTCCGCAGATCTGTTTAGCTGAAGAGCCAGGTCTTGAGGGTCTTCCTGAAGGTGTTCAGGAGGGGGTGCGTCTGATGTCTGCCGGTAGCCTCGCTCCAGGTCTTGGCTGCAATGTGAGAGAAGGATCATCCGCCTGCTCTGGCTCTGTGGATGCGCGGGGTTTCGGCCAGTGCGAGGTTGGAAGATCGGAGGTTTCTTTTGGGTACGTGGAAGTTGATTCTGTCGTTGAGGTATTTGGGTCCGTTGTTGTGTAGGCATTTGTAGGCGTGAGTGAGGATTTTGAAAGTGACTTTTCTCCACGGGAGCCAGTGGAGACTGGAAGATCGGAGGTTTCTTTTGGGTACGTGGAAGTTGATTCTGTCGTTGAGGTATTTGGGTCCGTTGTTGTGTAGGCATTTGTAGGCGTGAGTGAGGATTTTGAAAGTGACTCTTTTCTCCACGGGGAGCCAGTGGAGACTTCGTAGGTGTTGGCTGATGTGTTCGTGTCGGGGGATGCCGAGGACGAGTCTGGCGGCGGTGTTCTGTATTGTTTGGAGTTTGCGGAGTAGGGACTTGTTGATGCCGGCGTAGAGTGCGTTTCCATAGTCCAGTCTGCTGGTGATGAGTGCGTGGGTGACTGCGTTGTGTGGCTGAATTGGACGCTGTTTCCTGCCGCGAAGATGGGGTCGAGGGTGTGTCCTGCTCTGTGGGTCGGTGTGTTGACTAGTTGTTTAAGTCCGATGCTGGCGAGGTGGTCACGAAGGATAGTGGAATTGGGGTCGCTGGGGTTGTCGAGGTGGAAGTTCAGGTCTCCAATGAGTATGTAGTTTGCTGAGGCGATGGCGTGGGGTGCGATGAAGTCGGTGATGGTGGTGGCGAAGGGTGTACGGGGGCCGGGGGGTCTGTAGATGAGGGTTCCTCGGAGTGTGGCTTTGGGGGTGGTCTGGATCTGGAAGTGCAGGTGTTCGGCGGAGGGGAAGGTTTCGCTGGAGGTGGTGAGGCGGAGGGTGCTCTTGTGGGCGATGGCGAGGCCCCCTCCTGGGTGGTTGGGGCGGTCTTTCCTCTGGATCTTGTATCCGTCTGGGATGGCAGTGCTGATGTCGGGGGCGGAGGATGCGTTGGTTCAGGTCTCTGTGAAGAAGGCGATGTCGGGCGAGAGAGTCGAGTAGGTTCCAGATTTCCATGGCGTGTTTGTGTACGGAGCGTACGTTGAGGAGGATGCATTTTAGGGTGTCCCCGGTGCTGGCATCGGCAGTGTTGGAGGCCGGGGTGGCAGTGAGGGTCTGGCGGCAGTGGAGGCAGGAGAACTGGCCGTGGGTCGTGTTCGGCGAGGCCTGTTGGCATTCTCTAAGTCTTCCAGGGTTGAGTGCGAGGAGGGTGGTGGTGTCGTAGCGATGGGTAGTGGGAGGTCCAGGGTTCCTGGCGCTGGCCGCGGTCGGGCGCAAACGGGCTTACCTTTGGCGCGCCAGCGGCGCGACCGCGCAGCGGACGCCATTAAGTAGGGAAGGTGGGAGGGAGGAGAGGCTGGGAGGCGGAAGTGGGGAATTCCGGAGGGGAATTCCGGGGGGGAGGGGCCGCAGGGGCAGCAGCGGCGAAAGGAACAGGCAGGCACGAGAAAATAAAAACAGTGGTGGAATTAGAGCAAGACACAGATGGGCACAATAACTGTGGCACAACAGGGAAAAATTAAGAAAAAAACGGCTGAGAAAGGTTACGGTGGTTGCAGGCAGTCTGGTCCCAGTTGGAGCGGGCAGCAGGCGCAGGAGAACCTCCCAAGGAGGAGGTCGGGGTCTGGAGGCAAGAGACGGCACAGTGGAGCTGCGGGGAGAGAGTGGACCTAGACCGAGGGCTGTGCAAAGGCCTTTAAAAGACATTCTGTTTTGTTACCGGGAGCTAATGCAGTTTTTTTATGGCTTGGGAGGCCGATCCGTATCTAGGGACCTTCGTCAGCATACGAGCCGCCGCGTTTTGTAGGACTAGAAGTTTATTCAATGATTTCTTTGGTAGATTCTGGTACAGGCCGTTACAATAGTCTATTCTAGATAGAACTAGAGCAATAATAACGGTCTTAACAGATCGACAGGAAGGAACTGAGCGATTTTCTTGACTCAACGCAGGGCGAAGAAGGAGGCAGAGGTGACACTACTCACTTGTGCTTTGTAAGATAATCGGTTGTCTAGCAAGAAACCCAGATTTTTTACCTTCTGGGTTGGCGAAGGTAAAATGCCAACCTCCGCCGGCCGCCAGTCCTGTGTCCAGAATGTTGGGATATTGCCAAACAAAATAACTTCGGTCTTTGATTAATTAAGTATTAGGCCATTTTGATCCCTCCACCAGCCCACAGCACTCATGCAGCTACAGAAGGTCTTCCCTACCTCTGTGCTCTTATCCACTAGGGAGACTACTATTTGGGTGTCGTCAGCAGAGGAGACTAAGGACATCCCACAGGATTTGATTAATGCTGCTGGGGGGGGGGTGGTAACGTACAAATTGAGCAGCGTTGGGCTCACAGATGAGCCCTGAGGAACCCCACATAGCAGTGTGAAGGGTTCCGATGTGAAGCCCTTATAGGAGACTGATTGAATCCAGTGAGTTAGGAATGATCTCAAAAGATTTACGGCAGCACACTGGATCCTCAGTGTCTGTAACCGAGAGATCAGAAGGTCATGTTTTTTTTTTTTAACTTTTTATTATCATAAAATCAAAAAGAAAACAAACAGTGCTGGTTACTCTTAGCAATGTCAATTAGTCTGATACATTCATTACAGGTTATATACACAGGTAATGCATTGTACATAGTTGCCTTAGATTCACGTCTCATTAGCATAATGTCTGGACCCCCACCCCGGGCGTGTAGCTGACCCGTTAGTGGACCCTGTGTGCTAGTCGCTTAAGGCTGGATCTGATTCCTCTGCCAGGGGGGCACAAATATTACCACGGAGCGAATTCCACTTGCCCCACACCCGCTCCCACTTTTTGGGACACCCTCTGTGTGTGTAAACTGCTTTTTCGGCCACCATTGCTCCGCCCATGTCTCGACACCAGTGTTGTTGCCGGGGGGTAAGGGGCGTGCCCCAGTGCGGTGCGATATTGCGCTTAGCTAACCTGATCCCTAATGTCGCCCAGGCCTGTGCTGCGTGATTCAGGTTGGTTGGTTCCCATACATTGAGGAGGCACCTTTTGGGCTCAGGGAGAACTTCAGAGCCACACACCTGAGTAATTGTCTCCATGACCGCCTCCCAGTAGTGTGTTATGTGAGGACATTCCCATAGCGTGTGGTAAAATGTGCCCCGCGTCCCACATCCCCTCAGACAGAGGTGTCTCAGTCCGGCCGATTTTGTGGAGCATAGTTCTAGTGTAGTACGTCCTATGTAGGATCTTCAGTTGCACCAATTGTAAGCGAGACGGGATTGCCACCTCTCGTGGGGATGCCAATGCTTCCTGCCACTCCTGGTCGTCCATGTCTCCCAGGTCAGCCCGCCATTTGTCTCGTAAGGCTTGCGTGGGATCTTTCTGATTGTATATTAGTTTGCGATAAGTGAGGGAAATAGCTTTTTTGGTTAGATGGTCTGTAAGGAGACGGTCCTCGAGCGGCGATGATTCGGGGAGATCGGTGCCTCTGGGTATGGCCATTGCAAGTGCGTGTTTAATTTGTGTATAGCGAAACTGTTCTGAATCAGCCATTTGGTATGTTGTTCGTAGTTGGGCGAACGTCACTACTTCTCCCTTTTCCAGAGATCTCCAATTCTCGAGATACCAATAAGGTCCCATTGTGCAAAACCTTTACTGTAGCGGAGCATACCTAGTTTTGGCGTATCCCACAGTGGTGTGAGTTGGGTGAGGACTCCTCCCAGCCAAGCGCTCGTTGCGCTGTAAACCATATATTTATTGTATGTGCAGTGGGACCGATCCATGCGCCTTTTTTTTGTTGTTGTGGTAAAGTGCCATCAGGGGTCCACCAGCCCCAGAGTATGCCTGTCCAGCCGGAGAGCCGGTTCCTCCTGCGGGGCATGGAGCCATTGGTTCACTATGATAAGTTGCGAGGCCCAGTAATACAATTGTACGCTGGGCAAGGCGATTCCACCATCGTACCAGCTTCTGGTGAGTTTGGATAGGGCTATGCGGGGAGGTTTTCCTCCCCAGAGGAGCAGTCCCACTTCAGCCTCGATGGCTTTAAAATAAGAGTTTGGGACCGGGGTAGGCGTATTTTGCAGGGCGTACAGAAACCGCGGGAGAGCCATCATCTTGAACAAAGCTGCACGGCCCAAGAGGGTTAGAGGTAGTGCATGCCAGTGTTTTACGTCGTTTTTAAGTCTCAGGAGAGGGGGCATGAGATTTCGCTCGTAGAATTGCGTTTGGTCTGGCGTAATATGGATGCCCAGGTATTTAAAACCGTCGTTCCCAGGCTGTATCAGTACTCCCCTGGGTAGGCGCGGAGGGGACCATGGAGGACAAACAGAACCGATTTTGCCCAGTTAATCATGTATCCCAGTATCTGCCATATGATGCACAGATATCTAATAAACGACCAATTGAGCGACTGGGGGAGGTCATGTATAGTAGTATATCATCTGCGTACAGCGATATACGGTCTTCCCACCCCTCCGTCCATCTTAGTCCCCGTATCACTGGGTCACATCGTATCCAAGTCGCGAGGGGCTCAAGTACCAGGGCAAATAGGAGGGGGGACAGGGGACATCCCTGTCTGGTCCCGCGCCCCAGAGGAAAGTCCTTGGATATGCGTCCATTGACCAGTACGTGTGCCATGGGTTGTGTATATAACAACCGGACCCACGCCCGAAAATTAGGCCCAAAGCCAAAGTGTTGCAACACTGCGAACATAAATGGCCACTCCACTCGATCAAAGGCCATACTGGCGTCTAACGATAGAATGACCGCCTCTTCTTGGATGGTAGACATTCGGGCCATCACTCCGTGTAGCCGTCTTAGGTTCATTGCTGTGTTGCGGCCTGGCATAAAACCGGACTGATCCGGGTGTATAAGAGACGTGAGGTGTGGTTGGAGTCTGGAGGCTAGAATTTTTGCTAGGATTTTCGCCTCCGCGTTGAGGAGGTGAGATTGGACGGTAGGAGGTGCATTCCTGAGGGGGCTTGCCGGGTTTTGGGATTGTCACTATAGTCGCTGTCCTCTGATCCCTGGGAAGTATTCCTTATCTAGACTGTCTCACGTATATTGTTAATAAATGAGGCCCCAGCCTTTCCGCTTCTATTTTGTAGAGTTCTACCGGAATGCCATTAGGACCTAGTGCTTTACCTGATTGCAGCCCTCTAAGTGCAGCGGCAATTTCGTCCACCGTGAGAGGTTCATCTAATGTGTCGACGTCTCTGGGGTTGGCAAACGGATATCCTTTAGGAAGGCCAAATTCTCTTCTACCGTGGCGTTTGTGGTGGGTGTATAAACTGCCTCATAATGCTGTGCAAAGGCAGTTACTATGTCTGATGGGTCCGTTATGTCCTCCCCCGAGGGTAAGTGTAGGTGAGCCACCCAGCGGCTTGCGCGCTCTTTCTTGTCTAGCCAGGCTAGCAACTTACCGGCCTTGTCCCCTACCTCGTATATCGTGTGTTGCGTTTTGCGGCTTTTGCCTTAGCGTCCTCCCATGTGTAGTCCCTGTATGCTTGTTTGGCCAAGTTTAGAGTGTGCTTTGTCTCTTCAGTCTGAGCTCTGGTGTGTTCTTCTTCGGCTAGGCTAACTGCGCTCTCAAGTCCCTGCACCTGTAGGGTCTTTTCTCGTTTGTGTAAGGTTATTACGGATATTGCCTGCCCTCGCAAAACCGTCTTGTATGCCTCCCATAAAGTACTAGGGAAACAACCGAGTGTGTATTTTCTTGGAAGTATTGTTTCGTGGTTGTGCGCAGTTGTTTCCTGATAGTCGGGACTTTCAAGTACCCCGGGTAAATTGGATAGATGCGTTTACGTCCCATTTGCTGCGATGTATAAGTTACTAATAGGGAGAGTGATCCGATATCCCTCTGGGGAGGTGTGTGATCTCTGTGATTGCTGTAAGGTCCGTCGGGGATGAGAGTATTTAATCTATCCTTGACAAACTATTGTGGGCTCCAGAGTGATATGTGTATTGGCGTGTCGAGGGGTGTCTCGCACGCCAAGCGTCCACAAGTCCCATAGCCTCCGTGAAGTCACGTAGGTGTGTGAGGGGTTCCCCTGGTCCCTTGGTGGTACTCGATCCCAGGAGGCGTCGAGAACGGCGTTAAGTCGCCCCCACAACCAGCTCCCCAGGGGTAAGGCGAGCAGGAACCTCGCCGGGAGGGCCAGACTGTGGAGCGCAGGGGGACATATACGGTAACGAGGTTGTAGGCTCGTCCCTCCCATTGACAGGATAGTGCCGCAAAGCGCCCCTGGTCATCTGTCTGGGTGCTATGAATTATTAGTGGGCAACTCTTTCGTATCAATATCCCCACCCTCTAGATCCTGTAGTAAATTCGGAGTGCACTATCATTTTGAACCCCCATCTGTCCAGTGCTTTAGTGGCTGATCCTACCAAATGAGTTTCTTGTAAGAGGACTACAGATGGAGTTTGTCTCTTAAGATATTGTAGTACAAGCCCTCTTTTAATTTTGTTGCCAACGCCGTTAACATTCCACGATATGAGGGCAAGGGGGGGGCATGAATGAGAGGGGTCATGAACCATGTGGCAACTCTGGGACATTGGACTCGCATGTGTAAGTTGATGGGTTCCCTGTGTTTAACCCTAAAGTGTGTGGTACCAGCATATAACAAATATACATTTCCAAAAAATTTAAAAGAAAAAAACACAAATTCCAACAATACCTTAATCAAAACCCCCTTCCGCCCCCTCCCTGCCTCCCTGCTAGACGGATTTCCAACTACCCGCCACCCCAACTGTGCAGAGTGCTTTAATCCCATGAACAGTACTTGCGTGTGGGGGAGAGAACATCCGGGACATTTCGAACATCCCTTCACTCCAAGACGTTGAAAGGGTCAGGTTCTTACAATAAGTATAGCATCGGAATTAAAGGTTCAGTCCCAGTGGTAGGTCTCTAGCAGGTCATTTCTGGACCGCCCTAGGTGATCCGCGCCGCAGCCTGGCAGCTTGGCATGGGGTGGGTGGAAGTTCCATCAATGAAGTCCCATCGATGTCAGGTTGGCGGTCGCCATCCGTGGGGGTCAGTCCTCTGTGCCAGTTTGGCGTCGGTCTTCGTCTGCGTCCGTGTGTCTCCGGCCCTGGGATGTTGCTTCAGCGGAGTGGCGTTGTGGTCGCCCATTGTCGGTTTTAGATCTGTTGACCTGTCGCCAACCCTCCAGCCAGTCGTGGGCTTCCGCCGGCGTCTCGAAGAACCAGGTCTTACCGTCCGCTACTACTCGAAGCTTCGCGGGAAAGAGCATTGAGTATGCAAGTCCTCTGCATTGTAGTTCCTTCTTGACCTCAAGAAAACTCCTCCTCTGCTTGGTGACTGTCGCCGTATAGTCGGGGAAGAAGGAGATGACGGAGTTTTCTATACGCAGAGGTGGGGCCACTCTTGCTGTTTGGAGGATGGCGTCCCGGTCCCTGAAATTAAGATCCTGGCTAGTATCGGTCGAGGGGGTGCTCCAGGCTTTGGTTTACCCCCGGGTATTCTGTGCGCCCTTTCCACCGAGAAGAAGCTGGAGAGACCCCTTGGTTGGAGTTGGTTCTTGATGATGTCTTCCACGTAGAGGTCCATGGCTGGCGTTCCCTTCGATTCTGGGACTCCTGTAATACGGACGTTGTTCCGTCTCGACCGGCCTTCCTGATCATCTAGTTTGGCTGCCATTTGGCGATTTTGAGCTTCTAACTGCTGAACCTGTCGCTGGAGGCTGGCTGTGTCTTTCGTGAGAGACGCCGTCGTGGTTTCCACCTCAGTCATTCTGGAAGCCATTTTCTGGAAGTCAGCTCGGAGGAACGATACATCCGAGGAAATGGACCCCACTGTCGTTTGGACGTTCGTCAGGGCAGACATTATGTCTAGCAATGTGACCAGAAGGTCATGGTTGACTGTGTCAAAGGCCACAGCTAGACCTAACAGGATGAGGGCAGCATTACCCCCACCCCCCACGCCCTTATCCACTGCGGCCCTGATCTCTTCTGTTGCAACCATAAGCGCTGACTCCATACTGAAGTCTTTTCTAAAACCACATTGTGTGTCATATAAAAGGCCGTTAGCTTCCACAAAAGCGGCGAGCTGTGAATTCATTATTCGCTCAACCAATTTTGCTGGGAAAGGGAGTCTTGAAATAGGGCAATAGTTGTTAAGATCCAGCTAATCCAGAGACAGTTTCTTCAACAGTGGGAGCACTGAAGTGGCCTTCCACTGTTTTGGAAATACACCTGAACTAAACATGGCATTAAATAGGCTTGTCAGATGCGGGACTACTACCTCTGGAACTAAATGAAAGATGCTGGGTGGACAGGGGTCCAATGGTGATCCTGACTTTAAATTGAAGCTATCCTGCGAGACTTGATCCACTGTTGCTGGAACAAACTCCTTGAAGGTAGCCTCATCAGGGGGCCCAGCCATGATTACATTGTTATTCCTGCCTACAAATTCACTGCTAGAGAATTTATTAAAGATGGATTCCACTTTCTGTTGAAAGAAACATGCCAGAGCATCACAGAAGACCTGACTGCCCTCCATTTAATTATGGGTCGCTGGAGTTGAGAGTTTGGTAACAGCCCAAGAGTGCTTTTGTTGAGTTTGTAACCGCTTTTATTTGTTCAGAAAAGTAAGCTGATTTTACCTTTGAGAGGATCTTTTTATATTGTTCAATAGAGGATTTATATTTCTCTCTCTCCAGGGTATTGTTATAGTCCTTCCTCCAGACTCTCTCTTGTCTACGGCAGATTTGTTTTGCTGCCCTGAGAGTGTCATTGAACCAAGGCGCAGTAGGTTTGCCTCTTCTAATGATTTTTGTTTTGGTGGGGGCTAATTTATTAATGGTCCTATTAATCCAGCCTGTGAAATTGTCCACCCTTAAGACAATATCAGAGCTGTCTTCTGGCTGAGAATGCCTCAGACTAGTGCTCAGCTCTGGGGCTTGAATTCTATGGCATGCCTGTGAGACAACAGTTTTATTTGCAAACACAATGTGAAAGCCAGCCCTGAATCCAGATTCATGTATTGTAAGCAGGTTGGCTCTGTTTATGTGATCTTGAAGTTGATGGCAGGCAAATTTAATAAGTGCATTTCATAATCAAGGAAAGTTGGAAATAGGGCAGTAGTTCGAAGGACAGTTCGGGTCGAGGTTTGTTCCTTAAGCAAAGGGAGAGATTTGACCCAGTTTTAATAGGTATGGGAAAACTCCATGGCTTAGTGAGGTATTGATACTGTTGGACCAGGCTTCAGTGAAGAAGGGAAAGTTATCTTTAATTACTTTCGGCGGGATGAGGTTCCTGCGGCTGATGTTGGTTTGAGGTTTTTGACAATGCTGTTAGATCTTCAGACAGAACTAGCTTGAACTCGTCCAAAATCAACAGTGTTTTGCAATGATCTATGTGGGTGGAGCTAATAGGGGGCAAGGACGATGTGGCAGAGGATTTCATTGGTGACCGCTCAGCCCTCCACAGGGCTTGGTCGCCCCACTCACTGCTGCCGCTCCTGCCTGCCTTGCCGCCTCCTGCCTGGAGATTCCTTCGCTCGCTGCCCGCTGCTCCTGGGACTTTCCCACTGCTCCTGGGACTTTCCCGCTGCCCGCTGCTCCTGGGACTTTCCCACTGCTCCTGGGACTTTCCCGCTGCCCGCTGCTCCTGGGACTTCCCGCCACTGCCTCCCTGCGGCCCCGCCCCCCGTGATTCCATTCGCCGCCCCGCTCCGCGCCTGGCCCGCGCCCAGCGCCAGGACCCCTGGATCCCACCAATGCAACACTACTCGACGGACCTACGACGCCGCCACCCTCACCGCACTCAATGCCGGCCGGAACCCTGCCTGCTACCGAGCCTCACCGAGACGCACCCACGGACCCTTCACCTGCCAAGCCTGCCGATTCACCTGCCCCCGGACGTGCACCACCTCCGCCAAGTCGAGCACCAGCAGCAACCACCTGAAATGCATCCTGTTGAACACCCGCTCCGTCCACAGGCACGCCGTGGAACTCTGGGACCTGCTCGACGCAACAGCACCGGACGCCGCCTTCCTCACCGAAACCTGGATGAACGCCTCCTCAGCGCCCGACATCGCCATAGCCATCCCGGACGGATACAAGATCACCCGGAAGGACCGCGTCAACCAGACGGGAGGAGTGCATCGCCATCGTACACAAGAACACCATCCGCATCTCGACTAACTCCGACGAGACCTTCACCGCCGCCGAACACCTACACTTCCAGATACACACTGACCCCAAGACCACCCTCCGAGGCACCCTCATCTACAGACCCCCGGGACCACGCACACTATTCAGCGAAGACATCGCAGACTTCATCAGCCCGCACGCCATGCCCTCCGCCGACTACATCCTCCTAGGGACCTCAACTTCCACCTGGAGAACAACAACGACAGAAACACCACCGCCCTGCTGGACAACCTCGCCAACCTCGGACTCAAGCAACTGGTGAACACGCCCACCCACTACGCCGGCCACACGCTTGACCCAGTCTTCTCTTCCAGCAAGCACATCTCCTTCAGCCACGCCACCGGACTCCACTGGACCGACCACAGCTGCGTCCACTTCAGCTTCAGAAAGACTGCGACCCACCACCACCCGCAACAGGCTCCCCGCCGGAGCTGGAGCAAGATCACCGCCGAGCAGCTCACCGCCTCCCTCAGCCAGAACACACCCACCAACACAACGGACCCAAACGAAGCAGCCAGCAACCTCGCCAAGTGGCTGACCGCCTGCGCCGACGACCCGCACCACTAAAAACCCTCCCAGCAGACCCGGAAGCAAGAAAACCCCTTGGTTCACCAACGAACTCAAGGAATCCAAGAAGAACTGCCGCACTCTCGAGAAAGCCTGGCGACTCGACCAGACCACAGACAACAGGACCGCCCTCAAGCACGCCACCCGCAAACACCACCAGCTGATCCGTGCCACCAAGAAGTCGGCACTCAAAGAACGACTGGACAACAACGCCCACGACAGCAAGGAACTTTTCAGCATCGTCAAAGAGTTCTCCAACCCCAGCGCCGGAAACAACGACATCACCCCTCGCAAGACCTCTGCAACTCACTCGCCGCGTTCTTCCACCGCAAGATCACCGACATACATAACAGCTTCGACGCACAGACCACGCACCCTACCGCCGAACCAACGCCCGCCACCACCACCCTCTGCAACTGGACCCCGATCAGCACCGAAGACACCACCCGCACGATGAACTCCATCCACTCCGGATCACCAACCGACCCCTGCCCACACCACGCCTTCAACAAAGCCGACGCCACCATCGCACCCCATCTCCGGGACATCATCAACTCCTCCTTCCACACCGCCACCTTCCCGGAGAGCTGGAAGCACGCCGAGCTTACCGCCCTCCTGAAGAAACCAACGGCGGACCCCACCGACCTCAAGAACTACCGTCCCATCTCGCTCCTTCCGTTTCCGGCCAAAGTCATCGAGAAGACCGCCAACAGACAGCTTGCCGCCTTCCTCGAGACGAATGGATCCTCGACCCTCGCAGTCCGGGTTTCGGGCCAACCACAGCACCGAGACCGCCCTTATCGCAGCCACCGACGACATCAGAACCCTAACCGACAACGGGGAAACAGCAGCCCTCATCCTCTTGGACCTCTCCGCGGCGTTCGACACCGTCTGCCACCGCACCCTAGTGAAGCGCCTCAGCAACATCGGAATCCGAGAGAAAGCACTGGAATGGATCATCTCTGCCTCGCCGGAAGAACCCAGAGAGTCCGCTTCCCCCGTTCAGATCCGAGGCCACCGAAGTCATCTGCGGCGCTCCACAAGGATCTTCACTCAGTCCAACCCTCTTCAACGCCTACATGAGCCCCTCGCAGCCATCGCACGCCAACACAACCTCAACATCATCTCCTACGCCGACGACACCCAGCTGATCCTCTCCTCACCAACGACCCCACCACCGCCAGAGCCAACCTACACGACGGGATGAGAGACGCCGCCGACTGGATGAGGAACAGCCACCTTAAACTGAACTCAGACAAGACGGAAGTCCTCATCCTGGGCTCATCACCTCCGCCTGGGACGACTCTTGGTGGCCCCCGGCCCTGGGCACCGCGCCCAAGCCAACGGACCACGCACGCAACCTGGGCTTCATCCTGGACTCCTCCCTGTCGATGACCAGACAAGTCAACGCCTGTCTCATCTTCGTGCTTCAACACTCCTGCGCATGCTCCGCAAGATCTTCAGATGGATCCCCACTGAAACCAGGAAGACCGTCACCCAGGCACTCGTCACCAGCCGACTGGACTATGGGAACACCCTCTACGCCGGAACCACAGCCAAACTTCAAAAAGACTCCAGCGCATCCAGAACGCTCCGCACGACTCATCCTGGACATCCCCCGACACAGCCACATCACCGGACACCTGAAAGACCTGCACTGGCTCCCCGTCAGCAAGAGAATCACGTCTCAGACTCCTCACCCACGCACACAAGGCCCTCCACGACCTGGGCCCCAAGTACCTCAACGACCGCATGACCTTCTACACGCCCACCCGCCAGCTACGATCAACCAGCCACGCCTCGCCACCGTACCACGCATCCGCAGAGCCACCGCCGGAGGAAGATCCTTCTCCTACCTGGCAGCCAAGACCTGGAACTCCTCCCCACTCACCTTCGGCGAACCCAGGACCATCTCTCCTTCAGGAAGCAGCTCAAGACCTGGCTGTTCGAGCAGTAACTTACCCCCTCCCCCAGCGCCTTGAGACCCTCCCGGGTGAGTAGCGCGCTCTATAAATGCCGTGATTGATTGATTGATTGATTGTTGATGTCTAGATTTATTGCAGCCGATTGTGGTGGATTTCAAGCTTGAGAGTGTGGTAAGAGTGAGGAAATTGAAATGGGGTCCTGGAGGGGGTTTAGTGGTTGTGACAGCTGAGAATGGAAGTGATTAGACTTTACAAGTACAGTACTTCATAATGTTTCCTCAGTGCCTTCAGTCTGGTTTGCAGGATGGGCAGTCTTGCTGCCCTCCACTGGTTTTAAAGAACAAGTTACTTACCTTCGGTAACGATATATCTGTAAGAAACATTAGTAGTGAGATTCCTTACCTTAGAATATCCCCAGGCGTCAGACTGGATCCGGAAGTTTGTCAGCAGTACCCCTGCGCGTCGGTAGGTGGCGTCGTGCGGCTCCGCGTCCGTCGTTAGCGTTGTGGTCGCCGAGATGACGTCGCGGGCGCTACTTAGACACCGCCCACGCGTGCCAACGTCAGTTCTGTACACTACTTTCCGCGCCAGGAACGCAGAGCCATGCAAGATACTGACCACTGGTGCATTGAAACTAGGGCCCTGAAAGGGATGACCTTAACCCTAGAAATCAGTTCGCAGAACGGGAGGATGGGTGGGCGGTAAGGAATCTATCACTACTAATGTTTCTTACAGATATATCAGCTATCGAAGGTAAGTAACTTGTGCATCTGAAAGAAACACAGTGATAGATTCCTTACCTTAGAATAGATACCCCAGCAATACCAACCCCGGTGGTGGGTCTGCGAACCAAGATCACACCAGAAAGTCACGGAGAACAAAACGGCCAAAGAAGCCGTCTCTCCGGACTTGGCTGTCCAGGGAATGCTGCTTAGTAAACGTGTGCAGCGAGGCCCACATGGCTGCCTGACAGATGTCTTGCAGGGGGACACCACGTCCCAATGCAGTAGTGGCCGCAGTAGCTCTGGTGGAATGAGCAGGCAGCCCCACCGGAGGTTCTTTTTTAGCCAAAGAGTAACAGGCTTTGATACACAAGACAACCCAGCGGGAGATAGTTCTCTTGTGTACTGCCCGACCTTTCTTGGTGCCAACGTAGCCAACAAAGAACTGGTCATCCACCCGGAACTGCTGTGTGCGGTTGAGATAAAATGAGAGCGCACGTTTTGGGTCCAGACGGTGGAGCCTCTCTTCGTCTCTGGAAGGATGCGGAGGCGGAAAGAAGGTGGGCAAGGTAATAGTCTGCCCAATGTGAAAGGCCGTAACCACATTTGGCAAAAAGGAAGGACGGGGCCTGAGCACAACCTTGTCCGGATGGACTGATAGGGAAGGAGGCTTACAAGAAAGAGCCTGGAGCTCACTCACTCGCCTAGCGGAGGTGATGGCCACCAGGAAGGCAGTCTTCAAGGTCAAGAGACGAAGAGGACAGTTGTGAAGGGGCTCAAAGGGAGCACACATCAAGTATGTAAGAACCAAATTCAAGACCCACTGAGGCATCACGAAAGGAATAGGAGGAAAAAGGTGTGTAATGCCTTTGAGAAATCTATTTACAACAGGGGACTTGAAAAGAGAGGGCTGGATCAGGGAGCCTGAGAAAGGCCAAAATAGCAGAAAGGTAGCCCTTGGATAGTGCCCAGAGCAGAGCCCTGCTGGGCCAAAAGAAAGAAGGAACAGTAGTACTTCAGAAAGAGGGGCAGAAAGGGGATCCACAGCCTTTGCTGTGCACCATGCCACAAACATGTTCCACCTGCAGGCGTATACCACTTTAGTAGAGGGACGCCTGGCTGCCAGAATGACATCACATACTTCAGGAGGCAAGTCGAAAGGAATCCACTGCCGCCGCTCAATCTCCACGCAAAGAGGTGGAGGCTGGACAGGTTCGGGTGGAGGACCGTCCCCTGCTGCTGCGACAGAAGATCCTCCCGAAGAGGCAGTCTGATCGGAGGATCGATGGTCATACTGAGTAGCTCGGGATACCATACTCTTCAAGCCCAGTCCGGGGCCACAAGGATGACTTGTGCCCGGTCGCGCCTGATCTTCTTCAGCACTCTGGGCAGAAGTGGTATAGACGTAAAGGCGTACAACAGACCGCAACTCCACTCGCGACGAAAAGCGTCGCCGAGCGAGTGCCGCCTTGGAAATTCCAACGCGCAGAACGGATGACATTGTGCGTTCTCTTCGGTGGCGAATAGATCTAACCAAGGCTTTCCCCACTGCTGAAAAAGACCTTGCACCACCTCCGAGTGAAGACGCCATTCGTGATCGAGCATGCACCTGCGGCTGAGTTCGTCCACCCTGGCGTTGACGGAACCTGCCAGGGGTTGAACCACCAGGGACATGCCCTGATATTCCAGCCATGTCCAGAGACGCAGAGCCTCCTGACAGAGGGTCCAAGACCCCACCCCGCCTTGCTTGTTGCAGTACCACATGGCGGTGGTGTCTGAACACCTGCACTACTCTCCCCTTGACAGAGGGAAAGAATGCAAGCCGTATCGCCCGAAGATCCAGAAGGTTGATATGGAGCTTGGACTCCGCCGGAGACCAGAGGCCTCTGATCTCCGCCTCTCCCATGTGGCCGCCCCATCCCAGGAGGGACGCATCCGTCACCACTGTAAACTCCGGTTGGGGAAGGGAGAGGGATCTGCCGTCGACCCAATGCCGGTTCCTGAGCCACCACTGCAACTGTCGTGCAGTGCCCTCCGAGATCTGGACGTGATCGGACAGGTTTCCCTCATGCTGCGCCCACTGGAACTTCAGGTCCCACTGCAGAGCCCGCATATGCATTCTGGCATGATCGATCAGCAGAATGCAGGAGGCCATGAGGCCCAGCAGCCTCAGAGTCACTCTGACCGAAACCCGGGACAAGGGCTGAAAGATGGGAATCAGAGCCCGAATATCCCGGACTCGCTGTTCGGGAGGACAGACCCGAAACTGCACCGTGTCCAGAACCGCTCCGATAAAGAGGAGCTTCTGAGAGGGAATCAGGTGCGACTTCAGCACGTTGATGGAGAACCCCAGCAAGTGCAGGAGGTCAGCCGTAGTCTGGAGGTGGGAGACGACTGCCTGGGACGAGCCCGCCTTCAACAACCAGTCGTCGAGATAGGGGGGAAGACTGAAACCCCTTATCTGCGCAGATGAGCTGCGACCACCGCCATCACCTTCGTGAACACCCGAGGGGCGCTGGTAAGGCCAAAAGGGAGCACGGTGAACTGAAAGTGCTCGTGGCCTACCGTGAACCGCAGGCAACGCCGGTGGGCTTGCAGGACTGGGATGTGGAAATAGGCATCCTGCAAGTCTAGCGCTACCATCCAGTCTTGTGGATCGAGAGCAGACAAGACCTGAGCCAGAGTGAGCATCTTGAACTTCTTTGCAGAGGAAACGATTGACGTTCCGGAGGTCTAAGATAGGACGCAGGCCCTTGTCCTTCTTGGGTACCAGCAAGTAGTGGGAATAGCAACCATGATCTACTTCTGGCGTTGGAACGCGCTCGATGGCCCCCTTGGCCAAGAGGGCCGCAACTTCCTGCTGAAGAAGCACCAAGTGATCCCCCGACATGCGGTGTTACTGAGGTGGCATGGCTGGAGGGGTAGTCTCGAAGGGGAGGGAGTAGCCCCTCTGGACTATCTCTAAAACCCACCTGTCCGAAGTGATGGTGCGCCAGTGGGGGAGGTGATGGCGAAGCCTGCCGCCCACTGGCGTTTGATGGGCCTGAAAGTTCTGACTAGGAAGGTTTGGAGGCAGTGGTGGCCGGGGTGGTGGTGGACTGACCCGCCCGCTGGCCCCTTGGTCCGCCACGGCGGAACCTGCGTCCGCGCTGGGATGCTTGCTGCGCAGGCCTGTGGCTCTGTTGCGAACGCTGCGGGGCGCCCCTTCCGGTGCCACGAAAGGACCGAAAAGCAGAAGGCGGAGGAGGGCGGACTGCAGAGAGTCCCAAGGACTTGGCCGTAGCCCGTGAGTCCTTAAACCGCTCCAACGCGCTGTCTGCTTTGTCGCCGAAGAGGCGACGGCCATCAAAGAGCATGTCCATAAGTGTGTTTTGGACATCCCCCGAAAATCCAGTGGTCCTCAACCAGGCGTGGCGGCGAACCTCCACCGTCGTTGCAATCGATTTGCCCAGTGAGTTGGCGGTGTCTAGGCCACAACGAATCATGAACTTAGATGCGTCTCTCCCCTCTGCAACAGCCTGGGCGAGAGCAGGCTGGGCCTCCTCCGGGACACTGGGGCAGCACTTGCGCCACCGTATCCCACAGAGAGTGTTCACGGACCGCAGCGCAGAACTGGTTGAAGAAATTTTTTTCTTTCCGAACTGATCCAGTTTCTTGGATTCCCTATCCGGTGGTGCGGAAGGGAAGGCGGTCGGAGAAGCAGAGGCTTGGACAACCAAGCTCTCGGGGGTGGGATGTTGGGAGAGGAAAATGGGGTCACCCGGAGCCAGGCGATGGCGTCGGGCCACGTTCCTATCCACAGGAGCCCCTGTGGTGGGCCTGGACCAAGTGCCCAAAAGAACGTCAGAAAGGGCTTCATTGAAGGGAAGCAGCGGCTCCGCATTAGTAGCTGCTGGCTGAAGCACCTCTGTCAGGAGGTTAGTCCTGACGGCCACCGTAGGGAGCTCGAGGTGTAGGGCCTCGGCCACCCTACGCAACACCACAGCATAACTAGCACCCTCCTCCGTAGCCACGGTAGGAGGAGACAGCATGCCAAGGTCTGGTGAGGTATCCAGACCACTGGCGTCCCCCAACTCCTCAGCCCAGTCCTGTTCAGACTCGCAAGCAGCTGCGAGAGGGTCCTCAGACCCCTCCCAGTCCTCCCCTAGCTCCTCAGGCTGTTAAACAGGCCTAAAATAAGGAGGAGGGACATGGGGATAGAAATCCCCGAGCAACGTCGAGAACAGCATCGATCGACGCCGCGTCCACTTCGGGGCTGAAACCGGGGTCGACGTCGTCCCAAGGAGCGGGCAGCGTCAGAAGTGGTGCCGGTGGGGGTCGACGTTGGTGGAGGTGTTATAAGGTCAACCGGCGTCGACCGGGATCCAGGCCTGGATCCAAAGGGGTCCTGCGGCGCAGAGGCCGGAGCCGACAGCGACGCCGGGGCCGGAGCCACCGGCGAGGAAAGGCGAGGACCCCCAGTCGGGACCGCGGGGCCCGAAGGCGCACCAGCGGGACCCGACGGCCCAAAGAGGCGAGCCATGGCCGACAGGAATTCCTGTATTTGGGCCGGAGTCGCCGACGAACCCGGGAAGGGCGGGTAGTCCGGCGGCGACTGCATAGGCTCTGCCGGAGCCGCAGGGGAGGCACCACCCGCACCCTCAGCCGCGTGACCGGCGAGGGGAAGTCGGAGAACGATGGCGTTCCTTCGACTTCTTGTGCTTCGCCTTACCTGACCCCCCGAGTGCGAAGACTTGGATCCCGAAGACCGATGGTGATTACTCCGTGCACGGTCCCTCGACCTCCCACGGGACCAGGACCTCGAACGGCGCGGAGCCGACTGCCGGGCTTCCAGCAACTTTCGGGACCGCTCCCGCAAAGTCTTCGGCGCCATGGCCCGGCAGTCGGGGCACGACTTGGGGTCGTGGTCGCCCCCCAGGCAGAAAAGACACACACGGTGCGGGTCCGTCACCGACATCATACGGTGACAGTCCCCGCAGGACTTAAAACCGGGCATCCTATCTGCACCATGAGTCGAAGACACGATGAAAAAACAGAGACAAAAAGGCTAAAAAAAAAAAATCAGTCAAAAATTGACTGGGGGTTCCTGCTCTTCCCGGATCTGCGCTTGCTGGCGCAGAAAAAGAAAGAACTGACGTCAGCGCGCGTGGGCGTCGTCTAAGTAGCGCCCGCAATGTCATCTCGGCGACCACGACGCCAACGACGGACGCGGAGCCGCACGACGGCACCTACCGACGCGCAGGGGTACTGCTGACGAAAACTTTCCGGATCCAGTCTGACGCCTGGGGATATTCTAAGGTAAGGAATCTATCACTATGTGTTTCTTTCAGATTTGTGTGTTTAGTGCTCCTTTTTGTGTTAAGTTCATGAGTGAATCAAAGTTGTGAAGGATGTTGCTGCTTCCATTTCACTGTTAGGGAAACCATAGTGTTGGTAGTTTATTCATGGATATTAGTGCAGGTGACCATCATGTTCGAGACGTCATCATGAAATAAAAGGACATTTTTGTAGATAAGAGTGTTGCAGTCCTGTGGAGAGAAGAATTTTAAAGAGCACTTCCAGGCGTTACAAAGTGATTTAGCAGAAGCATGCATGAGTTAAGGAAAGGCTAGTATTAAATGGAGAGAAGAGTGATATGAGAAGTATATGTCTGGTTGCAGCAGATAAGAGGTGGGATGATTAGATCCAAGATGCATCCTGAGATGAGTGGGAGCATTGAAGAGCTGATGGAGATCATGAAGTCAATGAATGACATTAGGGATTCGAAATGATTGCAATTTTCATTTCAGCAGTATACGTTAAAAGTACCCAGGTATACGTTGTTGGAGGATAATGTCTGATAGGAAGTCATTTAGTCACCTACTTTAACATCACATTCAAACAGTTTTGTTCAGTAATGGTAGATGTGGAGGTAGGCAGAAGTGGTTGGTGACGACCGGATGTCAATCTTCAAACATTCAAAGGCGAAGAAGGATACAGCGGGGAGCAATTAGGGAACATGTTTTTGCAGATGATGGAGTAAATGTGTGGAACTTTCAAGTCGATGATGGAGCTGGAAAAGCCATTTAACCAAGATTCAGTACTGCACAGAAGCTCTAAGTTATGTTAAGTGACGAGACCAGCAGGTTCAACATGGTGGGATCAGATGTTTTGCTGTATTCAGTTCAGTGTGGAGGGCTGGGGCACAGTAAATGGTGCAGACGGAAGGTGCTGAATGTCAACCAGAAAAGGCAAAGCAGGGTGTTTTGTTTATGTCAGCTGGGGTTGAAAGGAGTGTCTGAGAATAAGGTAAGGAAGTTTGTGTATTGAGTGCAGGCACATGTTTAATGTGCGGATTTAGGGTCCAGTGAGCAAAAGTAAAATGGTGAGGAGGAGGGACAGAGGAAGGAGTCAGGAGCAAGTCAGAAGGAGCTTTACATTTACTCAGCCTACTTTTACAAACACATTGGACTGTTGTTGGAGCATTGCTTGGAAACATTTAACTCTGCTCTCTCAAAAGATTGGCAAAGTATTGCCTTTGGTTTGGAAGAGAAGAGAGTGATATGTTCAAAGTAGGCTCTGCACAATTCAGTAGCATTGTGCATAGTGTTAGGTTAAAAAACAATGGTCAAGTGATTTAAAATGCATGGGAGGAGTTTAGAAAGGTCTTAAGAGTGCCAGTAAAATGTTATCAAGGTTATTGCTATTAAGGCATCTGTGAGTGAAACAGGGGACATTGAGGTAAAGTGCTTGAATACCTGCAATTAAAAGAGGAATTGTGGCCAGCTCAGAGAGGGTTCCTGAGGATCTTAAGAAGACACCAATATTATTGTTGCAGAAGATCAAACTTACAATGTGTTTTATAGGAGTATCGGGGCACTAACTTCTACGGAATAGGCTTCAACCATTTACAGGAATTTAAGAAATCCTCAACAAGCAAGACCTGGGTGAAACAGTTGTGGTAGGTTGCTTATCACCATCAAGAAGTAAGGAACATAGAGAAGGGGGTAGGTTTTGTAAGATCCTTGGAATGAGGAGCTGGCAAATTGATGGGTTTATGAAGTTGCATACTATATGAAATAAGGGTGCATTGTTTAGGACCAGCCAGCCAGAGACCAGGCAAGAGGTTTGGGTGACTTATATGGTTGAGGGATGTTCAGAAGAACCTAAAAGAAGTAGGTCTTAGTCAATTGGATCTGAAGCATCCTGTCATCCTTTCTTGAGAAACTCTGACTCTATAACTTGAGGGCAGTCAAAGACCAGGGATCTGAGGAAAGGCCTATTTTCCTGGAGTACCTCAATCTCTTTTCAACATTTGACATGAAGGTGCTTGAATACTTTGCAATTTGGCAACTAGAAAAGATGTAAGCTCCAACCCTCTCACTCTACCTTGATATCTGGAAACTGCCCAAGATAGGTGTCCATGGTCAGCAGAGCCTGGTCAACAAGCTTCTGGTGATAGTCTGTCCAGAGAAGGTCACTGTTCTGGAAGATAAGACAAAGGAACACATTCATCAGAAATAGTTACTGCAGGCACAAATATATGAGCTAAAGGCTGGATTCCATTCCAGCTACAATGATATTAAATATAACAACCATCATAAATAAACCATACATCGCAAATTGAATGGTCTCCTTGTTCTTGACTAGGAAGTGTTTACAACCCTATTCTAAGATACTCATTTGATTGACCGACAAGGAGTAGATTGTGTTCGAATTTGTGACCTACAGATAACACACATTTATAGGTGGTACTCCACTCATTGGGAGATCATATAGTTGAAAAATTAGTCACATGTAGTTCTTTTTATAATAAATCTTTAAATGTGTCACTTTGAAGTGGCACCGACCACTTTCAGAAGGAAAAGAATAACTACAAATGGTAGAAACAGAGGAAGGAAACAGAATGCATGGCAAAATAGCAACACTCTAAATTCTCACTTAAACAGGAGTTGGCCAACAATACATCTCATGGCTTTTCAGAGACGTTTTCCCACTTGTGCAGTGCCGAACTTAATAGAATGTCTATCTTGGTAGAGTGCAGTCGGAAGACATCTGGGGTACACACCGCATATCTGGTCCTGTAATCTAATACACACATACTGCATCATCTGCCACTAACAGTAAGACAAAAAACAAAAGTAAACCTTCTTCACATAATGCTCTCACAGCCCCTCAACCAACAAGAATGCATATCAGTATTACCAGCCAAATAGGAGACTTTAGGGATTCAGTTTTCTACTTTATGGAGTGTGCTGTATTAGGGTAATGTTCAGTTTTCACGATGGGTTATTATCGTAATCATTTGTACTTGAGTGGTCTCGAGCCCTTTTGCTGTACTGTTCTCGTGCCTTTGGCTGCAGCACACATTAGTTCCAGTGTAGGAATGTTGGAGTGTTTGAACGGAGGGCCAAATGGATGCATTCTTGTTATTGTAAATAAATTCATGCAAACTTCAACTATTCTCTCACTCTGTTTTAGTAGAGGTCTTGCACCACATGGTGTTAACTAATTCTATCTATCCATCTATCCATCCATCCATCTATCTTTAAAATCTCTTACTGAATTCTGCCCCTGATTAATTGCAAACCGTTGTCACTATTTCCACTGTGTTTTGCAGTGACATCTGTCAAACCTGGTGGCAGATATGTCAAACTGTCACATGCCAATGATGTACAGCAAAATCCAATTTTCATTGTAGGGGTGCATTATAATTACACGCGTAGACTGCATCCGCATTTAATCTTTTGTCACGTTAACCTGAGTGTTAGGATCTTGTAATGTAATAACATGAATGTGACGTGTATAGGCCAAAACGTAGAATATATTAAGAATTCTGTAGAAAATCAAATGTAAACAGCAGAGAGCACTAACAGAAAGCACTTGTGTTGTGCAACTGACAATCTTTTTATTATTGAATGTGTTTATTGTGTCATGTTATACGTAGATGAAAGTATTAACTGTATATGTCTTAATTTCTATGTAACTTCGTAAAGCTCATGCTCATTTCTCCTAGGATAGCTGATTATTGTAGGCCTGAAATGCATTTCCGCTGGAAGCTCTGGCATTATAAAAGAATAGTTGAATTCCGTGTGCATGTTAGATTCTGTTCTTTCTCACGTTTATATTGCAGGTGGAAGAAGCGCCCTTGTTAGTTAGAATAATGTCTTCGTTTGAGGAGATAGGCAAGGAGAGAAGAGGATAAATTGGGAGCCAACGCTGATAAGGATAACTTGTACTTTCTCACCAGAGAGGGTCCGGGAATCAAGGCCATCATGCTAAATTGTCCTCTTATGGAAAAATACCTACGAGAATGTGGCCTGATCAGATGGCGTGACCTGAAATGCATCCTGGGAAGATACTTGAGATATTGGGAATATTGTAAATAGGGAAAGATACTCACTTCTTCTCTGCCCTTCGGAGATTGAGCATCTTAGAACGAGCTCTGTCTCAGTAGCTTCATGCTACTTGACCCAATAGAAGTGGGGAGACTTCTAAGGAAGACTCCACACGCTGACACCTTGACTGATCCTGCCCGCAAAATGCTTAATTAGGGATGTCATGTTAGTGCTAGTGTAGGGACAGACTAATGCTTTATTTTCATGAACCTCCGACGCAGGTGAACCCGGATTCTACTTCACTAATCTTTTGTATCTTGATTCTTTAATTAATCATCTTGTGTATGCTGCACCGCCGTAACTTTATTAGTAGATTTGGCTTTGTATTAGTCCCAATGTATTTCTACACCCTCGTCTTGAGGTGTCGGTATATCCAGTTGTTTTTGGCTTTGTAATAAATTAACTAACTTTATTCGGTAGTCTGTGATTCTTAATGACCCTAGAGAACTGCAATTGGATTGATTGACATTACTAACGATTACTCTTCCCCCTACGCTTTAATGTTGAGAAAAAGTACCATTGACTCTAGGTTCTAGAGCCAATCTAGAACATGTCCATCCGGCTCCTTCACCCCCATGGACCCATGTCCACTCTGCCAATCCTATATTCAATTTACCTTGTTTTTTCCACTATCCCCATGTTCAAGCAATATGGTGTGAGATGCAGGGAACACAAAATGATCCTGCTTCCACACTTTTTCATAACTATAGCCTCTCTAGGGTTTATTGGTTGAATTTCGACAAGTGTTCTGCATAACCTGTAATACCCTGCCAATCTAAACAATATTTATAGTGCGCCACATCTACATAATGGGTGGTTGTTCAGCAGAGAACTGTTTTTTTGCATTATGTTACTTGAGCTTTAAGACCCTTCCCTAAGAACAGCACTCAAGACTTCACTTTCATAAATTTGTAGCTTTGCAAGTATGGCCTTTAGTATGGAAATTAAATCATATTCTTAACTACAGAGCACTGAATGTCACCTCTCTGTCTCTTTATCTCGCTTCCTCGATCCCACTCACTTTCCGAGGTCAGCTAGATTAAAACTGAAATCTACAAGAGAAATTATGTTATTATGGCTATCAAACTCAGTGACTGCACATAAGGAGGGTATGGCAAATGTCATAGTGCCTTATGCGGCCGATCACATGGCAATTCAAGGATATGAGTGAACTGCATGAAACTACCCATGTGGGTAGATAGGAGACTCAATTCCAGTGTAACTGGTCAGTGATGTTTCAATGTCTGTAATGGTTATTTACAGATTATGTGCACCAACTGGGCTACTTTCGACAGTGATTTTACTTATTGCTTTTCATTTTAGTCTCATTTTTCGTCACGATATTTATCACACAAAGCCTTCTATTCATCAATGTCCTACAAAATAATTTGGTGTACGGGATCCTATTAAATCTACTTTGATTGAAATTATTTTATTAATCAAAAAAGCATCACACTACTAACCTGCAAACAAATATTAAGAATAAATAATTAATTACACCCAAGGTCACTCAACACAATAGATGAATGAAAAGTGAGAGATAAGGCATCTGATAGAGGATTATTATATCCCAATAACGACTATATAAGGACTGAAGGGATAAAGATTAACATAAAAGCAAGTAAAACCTGTGTTTGCAGTTAGCCACTGTAGTTTACAAATCGAAGCAGGATAAAGTGGAACATCTTAGATTGAGTTGCATATATTTACAACTGTTGGAAACAAACATGTGAAAAATAAAGTTGCCAAATTGGAGTGAATTAGCTAGTAGGTAAGTCAAGGTATTGTGATCAAATATATTATTTTCAACAGTCCTGATGTTGTAAGAGTAATGTGGCAGGTGTCACAGACTGGTAGATCAAAACCTGTGGGAAAGATGATTTTAAGTTATAGGAAATCAACGCGAGTGCCACCGATACCGTGCTGTTCGGCCGTTTGTCAATCTTTGGCAACTTATGATAGATATTCAGTTCAACGTCAAAGGATTTTCAAGGGCACTGGGAGCACGTTTCACAGCTGTGATCCCCACAACTGCAGTGAAGGGCCTCTAGATCACCCCTTCGGCACTGAGGAGGGGTGGCAATCATGATACGAAAGATTGCAGCCCATTTCAAATCTATAGGCCTAATAATGTCATCGACTGGAGATTCTAGAAATGAAAGCACTGTAAACACTATCTAGTTGCAGTAGCGGCTGGCAGGGAATGAGGGTGGAGGGGGAGGGGGTGGCGGGTGGCAGGGGAGACAAAATATTTTTTTTTAAATGCCACTTACCTCATCCGCGTCTCTCCTCCGCTTCTCCGGAACCAGGAAGCACCCAGGCTTCTCATAGCCAATCACAACGCTGCAATGCAGCGTAGTTATTTGGTATGAGCGCCGTGGATCGGCGCTCAGATGGTGATTAGGGGCCTGTGCATGTTCTCCATCAGGCTTTGTAATGAAGCCTGGTGGGGAACATGCGAAGTGCGCGTGACTGTTTGGCCGGGCTAGAACGGCTGGCAAAGCAGTCATGCCCAATTGGAGTGTGCAAACCACTCCTCCCCCTGTGCCTCCAGCCCACCCCCCTCCCCAACCCAGCCCTGAACCTGCAAAAAAAATCAAATGATAACTACAATATTATCATTTTATTTTTCCTGCTTAAAGAGCAGTGGGCGGCACGCTCCTCCACCTTAGCGAAGGAGCCGCCCCAGTCTAGTTGTTTATTTTAGAAAGTGTAAAAAGAACCATTGAAGGAGATATGTTTGAGCCGAGTCTCGTCAAATAAATCAAATGTACTTCGAGATTATCTGTGTTACCTGGCAATTTAATCATAGAGCAAGGAATTACATTTCAATCTACAACTAACGTGATTTATGTGTTGTTTTAGGCTCTCAAGGAGCGTCACTAGTGGAGTAGCGTACTTTTGGCTCCCCCCTTACATGTCCTAAATATGCAATATATACGTGCGCTTAGCACTACATACTTTGTGTGTTCCACCGTTATTAATGTAAAGCGTTGCACTTAAATTCAGTACTGCGGTGCATTCACTGTAGAACTTGAAATTCATGTATACACTGTGTGCCTTAACTTTATTAAAATGAAATGTAGTCTTTGGAGATTGAATACTATCATCCTCACACAATTAACATGTATTTACTTTAGAACAATAAAGTTATGTAAACGTGTGCACTAATGTTTTCACAGCAGTATTCATAATGTAGCTCTTAGTTACACTTATATTCATGCATTTAGTTACCTTACATTTACTTAAAAGTGCAACGCTAATCTAATGCTGAATTTATGTACTTAAAAGGGTCATATATTTGTAGGCGTATGTGCACAAATAACACATAAATGTGCACCATTGAATTATATGCTTAAATTGACCTAAGTAGGCCTGTATTTCTTTCTGCATAAAATACTGTTTTTCCCTTCGGCTTGCGTATCTTTTTCTTTGCAGGTACGTTCACATGGTTTGTTAGTTTAAGAATAGATGCAACTCTGTACTAGCGATAGAGAACCTGAGAAAAAGACCTTGACAAAGAACATGGAGAGCCAGAGCTTTACATTGTAGTAATGTATTGAGGTGTTGCAGGTGCCCAAGGACAGGCCTTGGAGAATCTACTAATGTTGCAGCTAGCAAAGTGAGAATGGAAAGGACAATAGAGCCCCTGATGGTGTGAATAAGGGGTGTTGCCCGGAAGATGTGTGGTATTAACTGGTGTTCTCACAGGTTGAAGGTGGCCACTTTACCTTTGCACTTTGAGAGGTACAGACCTCTATGATTACCCCTTTGATTCTTTGCTGAGTGTGGCTTAGGCTAACACGTATTTCCCTATTCCTAGAAGACTCTTGACAGAGCTTCTAAAATGCTGACACCTTCCCAACATTTGCTTTCACATTTCCCCAACTTTTTTTTAGACTTCTCTAGATTGAATGATTTCAGACTTTAAATTAGATATTACTCATATTTAAGAGAGAAGATCAAAGGTTCTTCTCTGTGCATCAGATTTTGCTGTTAATTCTTTGTATTGACGTGACTAATTCTTGCTCGCCTCATATTGAAGTGTCTGAACTTCTTTAGGAGGTTTGGCTGTTCAGTTGTTATTCTGTATCTTTACAGCATGGTATTGCGATTCGTTTACATTAACCTAACTGGTAATGTGTAATAAACTTCTTGAATTTATTTACGGATTCCTGGTCCTTTTTGAGTAGCCAAATGGGTTACACTGCTACTTTGAAATGTTTGACAAAGTGCTTACTCTCTTCATTTCTCAGTCAGAGAAAGATCCGTCAGAATACCAATGGTAAGAATTTGGCCCAGCGCTGGATCACTAACTGCCATCCTGTGCTCTAAGAGAATTTCCACACTATCTTACCCATCTGATTTCGGGCACAAAGAAAATAATTGAGAGTGGACTGCAGTTTACGTATATATTTATTTCTTGTTGCTATTTCTGCTTGAAAAGCAGAGGAAGCAGTGTGATAAATCTGATGCATAAAACCTTTATGAAGATCCTATTATGTGCAGGGAGCCAATAACGTTCCCCAAATTTGGCTTATATGTGATCAAATTTCCTCTAGCTACGATGTTTTGACTGATGGATAAACCATGCTGCAACAACCAAGCCATTAAAGACTGAATGCATTCACAAGCTTGATCCTTTAATAGAAATTAAACAGAAAATGGACCTGGTACAACATGTGCAGGTTGAAGAAGGTTGTCCTAGAATCTGAAACTGGGAGAATAGAGGGTAAAGAAAGATCTTAATCAGTCAAGACTCCCAAATGCCTCACAATTTTCATGAGAGAGAGGCATAGTCTTATTGTGAAGATTACCACTTACTTGAGATCTTTGTGAATTTCCGGAGGAGAATTTCCTATTTAGGAAGAGGTCATTTCCAGTAGACAACCAACGTAGCGAGTGAGCCCCCAATTGATGTACGCAAGACAACGAAGGGAGACTAAATTGAAGTTTACAGGCCTGATTTAGATCTTAGTGGACGGGTTACTCCATCACAATAGTGACGGATATCTCACCTGCCGAAATATAAATCCCATAGGATATAATGAGATTTATATTTTGGTGGACGGGATATCCTTCACTGTTGTGACAGAGTAACCCGGCCACCAAGATGTAACCCAGGCCCCAAGCTCTGAAAGGGTGGTATTGAGGTGATAATGATCAACACTCCATGCTAGTGGACAAAACGAGTGAAGTAAGAATCAATGAGACTCCGCTGAAGTATTTGAGGGGAATTAAGATGGATCAAGGTAAACTTCAATAACAATGTTAAAAACACTGCACGATTAGAGATTCCAATAAATTAATTTTTTTTAGAAGAATGAGGAGAAATGCATGAGGATAAATGCATTCTGGAAGCAAAAAGGATAGAGGTGGGTAGGGCAGAAGGAACAGATTTGCAAAAATAGATTTTTACACAGACGCACACATGTAAAATGTGCTAAGGAGGAAAAAATATCATGGAGTTTTTTCAACTCCACTTTGAACTTATCTTATGTTCCATTATTTTACACAGGTTCATATACTAAGCACTCAATTACAAAAGGTCTCTTGGTTCAGGTCATACATTTGTGGCTACCAATGTCCTTTTTCCTTATGATCTCAATGAAGAGGAGGTTTTTCACATCATTCCCTTGTGAGTGTGGGTGATGTGGTGTGCAGTATGTTGGTGGTGTCCATGGTAGTGCTCAGTTGGAGCATCTGCCAGTGTAGAGCCGGAGTTCGAACTTTCTCCTACGTCACCGCCAAAGCCTGGAACGAACTTCCCTACCACATAAGAGCCGGCAGCTCTTTTCTTTAATCCTAGAAGAAACAAAAACCCTGGCTCTTACAGTAGGCCAACAACCTGGCCAGCACTCTCTCCTTCACAGGCACCAGGATACCTTCTTGAGCGACATGCAAGCCCTTCAAATAGAAATAACATAACCTAGCGTTGAGGGAAGTGATGCAACCTTCCACACTAACCCATGTGTTTGTTAAGTAACAGTTGTTTTATCCTCCATGGATTATGTACAGTTGAGAATCTCACACCCATAATACTGTGAGCTGTTTCCAGCATGGAAGGGTGATGCCATGAGGCTCTGTTCAGAAGTTGTACTGCGTTTACAGATAGTGTGATGTTTTGAGACAACGGCGGTGTGGAGAGGGTTGTGCGGTATGTTCTAATAACTTGTAATAGTTTGTATAGGCAGGTCTGCTTATGTGTGGTCCTTGAGTACACTATCACCATGGAGGGTATCCCGGCGCTGGGCAGGTGTGAGTCTAGGCACATCTATGACCTGTTGGGCTCCTCAAAAAGCCAGGTCTTCAGCTTCCTGAGGAATTCAAGAAGTGAGGAGGAGGTTCTTATGTGTAATGGCAGGTCAATTAATGCTATAGGAGCGATGTACCTCCAGATATGGTTTTCTGTAAGTGTGGAATTATTGCAAGGAGGAGCCAGGACAAGCGGAAGTTTTTGAAAGGTGTGTAAAAGCAGGTACAATTGTTGAGGTATGCTTGGCCAGTGTCATGTAGTGCCTTGAAAGTGTGGGTGAGGAGTTTGAATTGTGTTTGTTTGTGAATGGGGAATAAGTGGAGCTCCTGCAGGTGGGGAGTGGTGGAAGTGCAGCCTTGGAGTGATTCTGGCCACCGAATTCTGAATGGTGTATGTAGCATCCTCCCCAGCCAGAGTACCTACCAATGACTATGCCCCACACTCAGCTTAGTATTACATGTCTTTATTCATCTGCGTGTAACTGCAAACTTAACATTCTAAAACAAGCTTTCCTTACATTCCACTCAGACACCTATGTGACAGCTCTATGGAGTTAGTCAGGAGCCAAACGTGTTCTGTCATAAAACTTGCAAGACACTACATCTCCCCCTAGGTTAAATAAAATTAAAAAAAAGGAAAAAAATGTTTTACAAATTATATATATATATATATATATATATATATATATATATATATATATATATATATATATATCGCCAAACACTTTTCCCAAAAGGAAATCCTCTCCGCACTCACAGTTCCATTATTATCGAAACGCGTAGGGGTGTGCTGACTTTTTAGGATTAAATAAAAGCACTGTGGAACCGCATTGGAGGCATTGGCATGATTATTACCATATGATAATAATGGAACTGTGAGTGCGGAGAGGATTTCCTTTTGGGAAAAGTGTTTGGCGATTGGTAACGGCCTGGTCCGGCCGTACTCGAAACGCACCGCCGCAGATGCGCCCAAACGGTCAAACAATGGGACCATGCAGGAAATTATATATATATATATATATATATATATATATATATATATATATATATATATAAAAGATTGCCTGGGCAGGGCTTTTCAGCCCCCGTGACCTGCTCGCGCCCATGCAATGGGTATTTAGACTACGGAGCCGCAGTAACATCTCAGACAAGCACAGGGAGCGGAGCACACAGTAGGTCTCCTACGGGGATGGACCTTTGATGAAGTAAGTGCGGTTTTTCAGTTAGAACAAGACGCTTGGCATTCTAACATGCCCCGGAGAGGGCAGCCAGTTGCTGTCCCACTCAGCATCTTTTCCTTAACAATCCTCGAGGTTTTGTTTTTTCTTGAAACTACAGCGTGACTTCATGGTCTCCCCCTCAAAGCCCCCCGTTGGGAGCTGGCGCCCTGTAGAATGTGGGTTGAGTGCCTAAAATGAACCGCCAAAGAAAACAGATCTATAAATACAGGGACTGTCCTGTATGTGTGAGACACTGTATAGCAACACTATTTGCATATGGTACGAATGAAATAAATAATGCATGCTTTTCCATCCCATAAAATATATGGTTGTTTTGAACTACTGTGGTTGTATCTCAATGGTACATCATTCGTTGTTGATCACCAAATCAGATCACTGTCCTGCTCTGGTGCTGCCTCCACAATACCAGACACTTTCACTGTACCTTCCCAAGGGGGGATAAATGAGTGAAGCTTCACAGCAAAATAATGCCTTTTCCTGGCTTTACCACACGTCACAAAATGTGTTTTTTAGGTCTTCCGTTTCTTGTTTTCTTTTCCAGGTAATTCCTCTTAGAAAACAGCAGCAAGTATTAGACTTGATCCATAAAACTCTATAGTGTGATACATGTAAATTGCATGTCCACTTTGCACTCACGTCTTTGGGGGAAGTGACCCTGACGAAAGCCCAGGACTGTAAATAGGCCAATGGCAAGGGCTGGAACATGTTGGTGTTTAGTTTAGGGTCATAGGACCATCATATCCTCCCAACCTACTATAGTCATTTTTAACCTTCCCTCCCTCCCTCTCCACCAATAAAGGACACTTTGGGAGTGAGGGAGGAATTTTATCTTTAACGTTACGCCCCCATACACAATATCTTCATAAGTGCTCCCTGAAATATGGTTGAGCCCACCCAGACCTTTAGGAGTTGGGGTGAGCCGATGATGAAGTATGTCACTATTAGAAAAGTCGCAAAGGTGCACCACTTAGCAAAAAGACAAAACAGACAGATAACAAATTATCAGGTCCGTGTCCATAGTATTTTTCTTCAAGTATCTTCTTTTATTCAAAATATATTAAAAACCATTCACGATTGAAAAGAACAGCCGACGTGTTTCGTCCAGACAGATGGACTTCTTCAGGGCTGTGAATTTAACAGATATATGTACATATATAAGTATACAACACTTAATCCAAATACAAACAAACTTAACACAATTAAAATGATGTGACAACATACAAACATTAAGACAAAACTGCTATGTAAATAAATAATATCACAATAAATGGCCACATAACCACTAAATCACCAAGACATGACATCTAATAAACACATTTTTATCAAGACTGTACCCAACTTTACATTTATAACCGACAACATGAATATGTACCATTCTAAATAAATATGAACAAAAAAATATGTAGCAGAGGGAGAGAAACAGATGGAAAAAAGATAATGGAAGCTAAAGGAAGAATTTAAATAGAATATAGAAAAAGAAAAAATATATCTCTATGCTCAAGAGACATGAAATAAGAAAGATGATGGTACAAATATTTATCACACAAAGAAAGAAAAATGCACGCATGACCAAAGTGCCTATACCATAGGAGAAGACCAAGAGATGGTCCAATCCAAAAAGAAGGAAGAGAGGAAGCTGTAACTGATAATGTACCCAGAAAAGAGCATAAATGTATAATCAATGTACCCACCATAGAAACAAGTAAGGGCACTCCTGGAAAATATCAACATCAGAGTGTCCGTGGTAGGTAAGGGCTTAGAGCATGATGGCAGGAGTTTCGTTTCAACAGGAGCTATACAGGGGCAGAAGGAATATGATAAGACCATGTGACCTCACTGGCAAGGCTAACTAGCTATGCGTCTAGATCTATTATAAATAGCGCTTTTTAGTTACTCACTCTTTGAGAAGGCGATATATGCTTCTCTTAGAAGCAGAGAAAGCCAGCGGTATGATAACACCAGCATAAATTAGTCCAACAGTCTCACCACAATAAGGTGGGCCGAAAATGTAAAGGACAATCACCAGATCCAACCTAAAAAGAAAAACCATAATCGATATGTGTCAAATGACTTGCTTTCATCAGGTCAGCAAGTATAGTACTATTTACATTTTCGGCCCACCTTATTGAGAGTGAGTAACTAAAAGCGCTATTTATAATAGATCTAGACGAACTCCTGCCATCGTGCTCTAAGCCCTTACCTACCACGGACACTCTGATGTTGATATTTTCCAGGAGTGCCCTTACTTGTTTCTATGGTGGGTACATTGATTATACATTTATGCTCTTTTCCGGGTACATTATCAGTTACAGCTCTCTTCCTTCTTTTGGATTGGACCATCTCTTGGACTTCTCCTATGGTATGGACACTTTGGTCATGCGTGTATTTTTCTTTCTTTGTGTGATAAATATTTGTATCATCATCTTTCTTATTTCATGTCTCTTGAGCATAGAGATATATTTTTTCTTTTTCTATATTCTATTTAAATTCTTCCTTTAGCTTCCATTATGTTTTTCCATCTATGTTTCTCTCCCTCTGCTACATATTTTTTTGTTCATATTTATTTATTTAGAATGGTACATATTCATGTTGTTGGTTATAAATGCAAAGTTGGGTACAGTCTTGATAAAAATGTGTTTATTAGATGTCATGTCTTGGTGATTTAGTGGTTATGTGGCCATTTATTGTGATATTATTTATGTACATAGCAGTTTTGTCTTAATGTTTGTATGTTGTCGCATCATTTTAATTGTGTTAAGTTTGTTTGTATTTGGATTAAGTGTTGTATACTTATATATGTAAATATATCTGTTAAATTCACAGCCCTGAAGAAGTCCATCTGTCTGGACGAAACGGGTCGGCTGTTCTTTTCAATCATGAATGGTTTTTAATAAAAGAAGATACTTTAAGAAAAATACTATGGACACGGACCTGATAATTTGTTATGTGTCTGTTTTGTCTTTTTGCTAAGTGGTGCACCTTTGCGACTTTTTGAAATTGTTAAAATCCTGTATTGGATTGCACCGTGGCAGTGGGTGCATCAACAGTGTGCACACACAACTGGTGGGGGACTCCCACTTTATGTATATTAACTAGGGATAGCGGGTCATGTGCTGGGTCATGTGCTGGGTCCCTGCAGGGTTCACCGTCAAAGCTCGTTTCATGTCACTATTCGAGTGAGTGAGGACAATAATAAGAAACAGGTCTCTCTCCCTTCCCACCCTTTAATCAAGGGGTAATACTAGGCTAGGGTTGTTTGACCTCGCAAGGTGTCCTTCCTCAGGTAACACCTCCCCCCTCACTTAGTTTCATTCTATCTCCCCCCCTTCTTCTTGCAGTAAGGCAACCATCCTGGTTCCAGAAGGGATACATAATCGTTAGTACTAATATGCCACAATATGCCTTTGAGCAGTTAGGTGTCCACCCTGCTGTGCAAGGATAGTGCCTAACCCGAATGTGCTAGCGTCAACAACAACCTCTGTATGAAGCTTTGGATTGAAGTAGGCCATTTCAGCAGCAGTGTCTATGGCTTGTTTGATTTTCTTGAAACTTTTCCCACATTCTTGTGACCACTTGAAAGAAACATTTTTCTTCGTTAACTCTCGTAATGAAGCACTGAGAGTAGCAAAGTCTCGTATGAATCTTGAACAGTAATTGGCCATGCCAAGAAATGAACACATCATAGAAGCATCTTGTGGCTGATCAACATTTGACAGGGCTTATCTTTTGCAGGATCCAGTGTCATTCCCCGATCCATAAAGATATGGCCATAGAACTTTAACTTTGTCTTGTGAAACTCACACTTGTCTGCATTCAAAATTAAACCTGTATCAGTGAGGAAACGACATACTTGTGTGAGAGCTTTATCATGCTCCTTCTGTGTAGCTACGAAAATCAATGTCATCACTATAATTGAATGCATTCACAACAGGCTGTATGACACGTCGAATGACGTCTTGGAAAAGTTCTGCAACCGATGACACACTAAAACGGAGTCTTTTGTATCAAAGCAGACCCCCTGGTCCTCGCGCCCCCCACGCCCACCACGACGACCGCCGCCGCTACGATGCCAGCACACTCCACGCTCTCAACCCCGGACGGACCCACACCTGCTTCAGGCCGCCCCGAAACGCACTCATGGTCCTTTCACCTGCCGGAACTGCAGCTACACCAGCCTCAGAGCCGCCGAAGCGCCCGCCAAGAAGGAGCTCAACCACCTCCGATGCATCCTACTGAACACCCGCTCCGCACGCAAACACGCCGTCGAGCTCTGGGACCTGCTCGACACATCATCACCGGACGTTGCCTTCCTGACAGAGACCTGGATGAACGACTCCTCCGCACCCGACATCGCCATAGCCATCCCAGACGGCTATAAAATCACCCGCTGAGACCACACCAACGGAGTAGGAGGAGGAATCGCCATCGTCCACAAGAACACCATCAGGGTCTCGACCAGCACCGACGACACTCTCTGCACCGCCGAACACATGCACTTCCAGATCCACACGGACCCCAACACCACCCTTAGAGGCACCCTCGTCTACAGACCCCCCCGGACCCCGACCCCAGTTCAGCGACTCCATCGCCGACTTCATCAGCACGCACGCCTTGACCTCCACCGACTACATCCTCCTCGGAGACCTGAACTTTCACCTGGAGAACAACAACGACAGCAACTCCACCACCCTGATCGACAACCTCGCCAACCTCGGACTGAGACAGCTCGTCACAACGCCGACCCATTCTGCCGGCCACACGCTAGACCCAGTCTTCTCCTCAAGCTCCCACGTCTCCTTCAACCACACCACCGAACTCCTCTGGACCGACCACCGCTGCATCCATTTCACCTTCCAGAAACCCACCACACACCACCGCACCCAACAGATCCCACGCCGCTGCTGGAATAAAGTCACCGAAGACCAACAACAGGCAAACCTCGCTCTCAGCCCACCCTCCGACCCCTCCAACACCGACGACGCTGCCCGCAACCTCAGACGATGGATAGACGACTGCGCCAACACCCTCGCCCCGCTGAAAAACCCCACCTACAGAGACACCAGCAAGAGAGCCAGCTGGTTCACCCCGGAACTCCTAGCATCCAAGCGTACCTGCCGGAAACTAGAGAATAAATGGCACAGTGAAAAGACACCGGACAGCCACGCAGCCCACAAAGACGCCATCTGCAACCACCATCACCTCATCAGGTCCGCCAAGAGGATCTCCTTCAAAGACCGCCTCGACAACAACGCACACAACAGCAAGGAGCTCTTCAACATCGTGAAGGAACTCTCCAACACCAACGACATCCCGCCGTCGCAAGCCCTGTGCGATTCCCTCGCCACCTTTTTCCACCGCAAGATCGCCGACATCCACGACAGCTTTAACACCCAGACAGCCCCAACAGACACCGAGACACCAGACTCGCCGCACACCATCGACCACGACCCCTTGCCAGCCTGGGCCAACGTGAACATCGATGACACCATCAAGACCATGAGCACAATCCACTCCGGCTCCCCGTCAGACCCTTTCCCGCACCACATCTTCAACAAAGCCAGCAGCTCCATCGCACCCCACCTGCGCAACGTCATCAATCTCTCCTTCGAGACCGCGACCTTCCCAGAGAGCTGGAAACACGCCGAGATCAATGCCCTACTCAAAAAACCCAAGGCGGACCCGAGAGACCTCAAGAACTTCCGGCCCATCTCCAAGCTTCCGTTCCCAGCCAAGGTCATCGAGAAGATCGTCAACAGACAGCTAACCCGATACCTCGAAGAAAACAGCATCCTGGACCCATCCCAGTCAGGGTTCCGCAGCAACCACAGCACCGAGACTGCCCTCATCGCCGCCACCGACATCAGGACCCTGCTGGACAACGGTGAGACCGCAGCCCTCATCCTGCTGGACCTCTCCGCCGCCTTCGACACTGTCTGCCACCGCACTATGCGCACGCTTCCATGACGCAGGGATCCGAGACAAGTCCCTGGAATGGACCACCTACTTCCTCTCCGGCAGAACCCAGAGAGTCCGCCTCCCCCCATTCCGATCCGAAGCCTCCGAGATCATCTGCGGCGTACCCCAGGGATCATCCCTCAGCCCGACACTGTTCAACATCTACATGGCCCCGCTCGCACGCATCGCCCGACAGCACGACCTCAACATAATCTCCTACGCCGACGACACTCAACTGATCCTCTCCCTCACCAAGGACCCCCTCACCGCCAAATCCAACCTCCACGAAGGAATGAAGGCCGTCGCCGACTGGATGAAGAGCAGCCGACTAAAGCTGAACACGGACAAGACGGAGGTCCTCATCCTCGGCTCCAACCCTTCAGCCTGGGACGACTCCTGGTGGCCAACGACACTGGGGGCAGCCCCGACACCCACCGACCACAAAACAACCTGGGAGTCATCCTCGACTCAACGCTCTCCATGGCCAAGCAAGTCAACGCAGTCTCCTCCTCCTGCTTCAACACCCTCCGCAAGATCTACAGGTGGATCCCGACAGATACAAGAAGAACAGTCACCCAGGCCCTCGTCAGCAGCAGACTCTACTATGGAAACGCCCTCTACGCGGGAGCCCTGGCCAAGCTCATCAAACAACTGCAACGCATTCAAAACGCCTCTGCACGCCTGATCCCCGATGTACGACGCCACAGCCACATCACCCCCCACCAGAGAAACCTGCACTGGCTCCCCGTCGACAGGATAATCTCCTTCAAACTCCTCATCCACGCACACAAGGCACTCCACAAGACCGGCCCACCCTACCTCAACAGACGACTCTTGTTCTACGTCCCTAACCGCCAGCTCCGCTCCGCCGACCTCTCCCTTGCCACCGTCCCTCGCATCCGAAGAACAACCACCGGCGGCAGATCCTTCTCCCACCTCGCCGCCAAGACCTGGAACACCCTTCCACTCAGCCTACAACAGACCCAAGAGCTGCTGACCTTCAGGAGGCTACTCAAGACCTGGCTGTTCGACCAGTAGCGGTACCCCCCTCCCCCTTTTTTCCCCAGCGCCTTGAGACCCTCGCGGGTAAGTAGTGCGCTCTACAAATTCTGTGATTGATTGTTTAGAAAAGTTACAATATAACTGCAATCTTCTTCGAGTTCCAACGGCGAGAGAAGACGTACGCACCATTTCACAGCAATATGTGGACCTGGATGTCGTTCTCTTTTAAATTGCCTTCTGTACATGACACATGTGAACGCATATTCGCACAGCTCCTTCACTGTCCTTTCTGGGAACTACCACTATGGGAGAAACCCACGGCATCCGACCCGTTGAACGCTCAATGTCAAGCTTAAGTAACAATTCAAGTTCTTTTTCAACAGCTTCTTGTAAATGAAAAGCAATTCGTCCATGTCCTCGAGCAACAGGATAGACATCTTCATTAATATGCAACTTTACTTTCATACTTTTAAGCTTTCCTAAACCATGAAACAACATAACAAATAGACTATTTTGTGGTGAGCATTCATGTTGTAATTCACAGAAATCAGTCCCATATCAGCAGCAGTACTGAAACTGAGCGGATAGGCCCCTGACACTGTACCTTGAAGCACATGGAGGGGTGCTTGTGCCTTAGTTTTCTTGTGTTTCATTGTCACTACAAATGAATTGACTTTTTATAGGCGTCTATGTAGCACATGTGTACACCTTAGTTTTCAATGATGTAAGTCAGGGCAATGTAAATAATTCATTGTATTACTCTTTAGGCATTATATTTATTGATGCACCAACTGTCGATAATGAAAGGTATCAATCAAGCATTTATTTTCAATGAAATCTTCGGATAATGTTTGGATGACTTTGGTGTTTTGGCATGTCGACTTTTCTTTGACTGATATTTTTCCTCACCTGTCGGAGGTAAACATCAACATTGCACAACTATCTTGCTCACTTTCACTTGATTTTGAGGCACAAGAACTGTTTGACAATGAATTAGATGATGACCAACTTCATTCAGTGTCAATTTGCCTCAATTGGTGTCGCCGCTTGGCCTTGTGGGTGTGTGAACGCTGCTTCTGAAATGGTCTGGTGGCTATTTTGTCTTTAGGCCATATGCACTTGCTTTTTCCTTCGCTTTACAAACCATCACAAAATGGTTCTCTTTCCTACAGCCTTTACATATCTGTTTAATGGCAGGACATTTACCTTTGTGTGAAAATGAAAATCCACATCAAAACTTCTTTTCATGTGTAGACATCACTTTGTGTCCTTCAGTCTTTTAGTTTGGCTTACTTTTTATACTCATGAGTGATTCACTTTGGGCACCTACAGCCTCCATGCATAGTATTACACGTCTTTATTTGTCTGCGTGCAACTGCGAACTCCACATTCTAAAACAAGCTTTCATTGTATTCCGCTCTAACACCTATGTCATAGCTCTACGAAGTCCGTTAGGGGCCAAAAAGGATTTCCTCATAAAACTCACAGGACACTACAGTCTGAAGCATTCTGGTGAGTTTTTTATTCATCAAGGCACAGAGGTGTTGCCATAGTCCAGCTTGCTTGTCGCCAAGGCGTGCGTAATGGTTTTACGGCTGCTAATTGGGAGCCATTTGAAAATCTTCATCAGCATCTTCAGGGTATGGAAGCATGAGGTGGTGACAGCATTGTCTTCGGTGGTCTAAGGTTTCGGGGTGAGTATGGGCAGAAATGAAGAATAAGCAACAAATACGAAGAAGATGGAAATAGGAAGGTGAGAAGGAGATGAGTGAAGTAGAATAAGTGACAGGGCAGTGCGAGTTGGGGGAGCAATGAAGAGGAGGGGCGTGAAAGGAGAAGAAGAGGCAGGTGGAAGAGGTGAAAGAAAGAGGAAAGAAGGGAACGAAGGGAAGTTGAGAGAAGGAGAGGGTACAGGAGTAAAGTGTAAGATGAAGGTAGAAAGGTGAGACATGGGGAGATGAGAGAAATGAGTGGAGGTAGAAAACAGGAAGTGACATGGAAGAAGTTTAAAGAAGGATGAAACAAGGGCATTGAGAGAAAACATAGGGGGTGGATGCACCACAGATAGGAGACTGTCATGGGGAAGCAGGAGTACAATGGCAGAGAATGTGGTATGAACCACGGCACAGATGAAAGAGAAGAGTGCAGAGGCAGAGCCTGGGGAGCAAAAGGAGAGTACAGGGTTCAAAGTGAGTGCACAAGATACAATGAGAGATCACAGGGGAATGTTGTCAAGAGCAAGGTGAGATAGGAGAAAGCAGGTTTGTAGGGGAGAGAGTAAGCTGGGAGGGGGAAAAACCAAGCTGGGAGGGGGAAAAACCAAGCTGGGAGGGGAAAAACAAGCTGGGAGGGGGAAAAACAAGCTGGGAGGGGAAAAACAAGCTGGGAGGGGGAAAAGCAAGCTGGGAGGGGGAAAAGCAAGCTGGGAGGGGGAAAAGCAAGCTGGGAGGGGGAAAGCAAGCTGGGAGGGGGAAAGCAAGCTGGGAGGGGAAAAGCAAGCTGGGAGGGGGAAAAGCAAGCTGGGAGGGGGAAAAGCAAGCTGGGAGGGGGAAAAGCAAGCTGGGAGGGGGAAAAGCAAGCTGGGAGGGGGAAAGCAAGCTGGGAGGGGGAAAAGTAAAGTGGCGAAAGAAGGCAAGAGTGGAGTTTGAAGTGAGAACATGGAGGGGATAAGGAATGCTGTATTTGGCAGAGGAGCATGATGTGTTGATGAGAGAGTGGCATGCGCTAGAGAGGAGCATGTGGATGACAGTCAAAGAACATGGAGGAGAGCATCTGGAGAGTATGAGGTATGGAGGGACAGTGCGATAATTGGAGAGAGACCATAGATTGTGGAAGTAGTGATTTGAAGAGGTGTTTCACTGGTTTGTGAACACTTGTCCAACAGAAGAAAAATTGGTCTGTAGGGTAAGAACTACGATCTGTAGCAGAAACTGTACCCTAGTTGGAATGCAAATATTTCTGCAAATTGTTTCAGTAACATACGCAAAGCATTACTCACAGCAATGGGAATGTGGAGTAATCTTTTTGGCAGCTGCAAGACAAGCTGCTTTTGGATTAGCTTTGGCTCTATACCAGTTTAGAACTCAACATTTAAGCAGTATATTTCACTTTGCAAGAGCTGAACACATACTTTGAAATAAACAAATTTAAAGCACTCCTTCCACTTAATTGTAAAATTCTGTATAAAGCTTGATTGGAAGGAGATGGCTTCTGCCCCGGACATCACCGTCAACTTAAACTGAAGGGAAGTACAGCTGCAAATAGTATGAGAGGGTTGGGTGACACTGTACATAAGTATACACCACGTCTCATAGGTAAAAAAAAAAAAAAAAGGTACACTCTTAAAAGAGGCTTTTAATAACAAAAATATGATGTTTAAAGGCCTTGGAACAAGAACAATCGGCTTACTTATCTTTCAAAGTGCAGCTCGTTTCTACCCAATTAGTGCCATTTTCTGATGTCTATTGTCAGTCACATAGCCCACTAGTCAAGGTGCTAGATGACTCCGGTTATATTCATTTACATCATGGATAATAGGTCACAGAGGTAGGAAAGTTGAGAGCTTGTCAAGCGAGAGAGAAGCTGGTCTGCAGAACTAGAAGAGAGTGCTGTGCAATGAGAGCAATGAGACTCAGGAATGAGGTCGGGCAAGTTTTTCATTATCACCAGCTTTTAACAATCAAGCTACGTAGGCTGGCATTAGGATGTACTTTAATTAATTGGAGCAGGAAATATTCTAAACAAGGGGGTGAGATTTGCAATGCTCTAAGATGGCCACTCTGATATAGCCTGAGGCCCATGTTTTAACCAATAGCGAGAGACTATTTTTGAAAAAGGGTGACTTATTGCTTATGGAGTGGTGTTGCCACTGGGTTGGTTTTGGCAGTTTCCTACCTTGTATCCCGGATTGACACCAAGACTTGAGCCCTTCCACTACACAACATGGTGGCGCTCACCAGCAGCAGAACAGTGTCTTATCAGCTGACCGCTTGGTAAGACAGGTTGCCACAGAGGCACATCATAGAATGTAGGGAATACCGGAGATCCCCCAGCAGAATGGTGTGTCCACTGGACTGGCAGCATAAGGGAGCATTTAGGTGCAAGTAAGTAGCACTGACCAAGTGAAAAAGGTGCATTCCCCAGGTGTGGGTGCGAGTTCGCTGTTGCACGGTGCGGCTCATTGATGTCGAGGAGCAGCAAATTAAGAGACAGCTTACTTGTCGACACCGTTGTTCCTTTCTGTTTATTTGTCTCTGGGGCAAGGGGCAAGACTGACCTATTTACCATGAGATCCTCAAATACATAGATGCCTGACAAAATGATGGGGAGTGATCTGAAAATAACAGAGTGCCCCGCTCTTGAAAGGAATCTATCATTATAGACACTCTAACCGACAGAGTTAAAGTGGTGAACTGAAGGAAAAAAAGTGTGTTCTGGAAAGGGCATTTGAGGATTTAAAAGGAAGGCTACAGAAACGGAGCACAGGGTTGTAAGCCTGGGCATTCCTATTAACAACTCAAAACAGCTGAGACTCGCCCAAAAGGGAGACACAGGACCTAGAAACTTGACATTTGCAAGATTGCTGCAATGGTTAAAGTAGGAGCAAAGCTCAAGTTATAATTATTATATATTTTGTCTTCTAGGTATCCCTAGCTATTGAATTTTTAAGTGCTGTTTATTTAGGTGTACGTTTCAAATACCAGTGAATGCACATTTAATAATATCGTGATAATCAAGCAGGCTTCAATATATTCATGTTCTTCTATACAGACTAAGGGCCCGATTCTGATGCGGGTTGGAAAAGCTTCCCGACCGAGGGCCTGATTCTGATGCGGTTAGGAAGGCCTCCTAACGGCATTTGCTCCTTCCAAATCGGATCGGGAACGTGTCTTCCCAACCGAGGGCCCAATTCTGATGCGGTTAGGAACAAATGTTCCCATTGAAGTCAATGGGAGTTCAACCAAATCATATCTGGAAGCATCCGGATGCATCCTACTCCGCCGGTCGGACTTTCCCGATCCGAGTGGGTCGGACACCATTTCCCGACCGATTCGGTCGGGAAGCTTTTCCAACCCGCATCAGAATCGGCCCCTTTATGTTCTCTTCCAGTTATTGTTCTTAAATAATGAGCCAGGCTTTATAGATGTATTGACTTCTTACTTCTTGTTTTTATACGAGACAAGGTTTCACTAATTGAAAGTAAGCGAAAGTCTATAATGGTGCTATTACTAATTGTTTATTCTGAAAATTTTAACACTGTTCACATACAAAATATAAACTAGGATAGAGGATAATAAGATCGAGCGGACGTTCGCACCAGGGACTTGAGACAGAGTCACACAGAACTGTTATCTTCCTCAGATGTCGGCTGTGGGGAAGGCACATCCATCGTCACTCCGCTGGCTTATTTGCCGGCTTGCAGACAAGTATATTAGCTGCTGTTTCTTTGCTGAATATCTGTTGTATTGTTCAGAAGAGGTATGCAGATGTGAACCATCTCAAACTCGAAGTAGGTTTATTTTGGTGCTAAATTTACCTTAGTTAGAAGAGAGAAAGGTGGGGTTGGATATACGGACCTAAAGAAGCATAGGATAGCATCAAAATCGTACAATATATTTTATTATTTACCCTTATAATATGCATCATTGCCACTATTTTCTCCATTTTTATAATAGGTACTAACCATGTTGTGTGCACAAGGATAAGATTTTGATTTTAATAAAGATTTAAAATATATTCCTGGTTTCCTAGTGTTCTTGAGTATGCCTATTTCTGATAAAAGAAGGCTTGGGTTCCACAAACCATCCCTTTGAAATCTCACAGGTCTGATTGTTACCTGGAACACACCTTAAGTTATGAGATATGCTTAGTGGATGGGGGGGACTAGTGCAGTCCCCTGGGTTTTCTGTCTCAGGTTGGCATATTGGCTAGGTCCTTAGTGCCAGAGTCTAGAAAACCCATTTCCAGGCCGTGGTCAGGAAAGAAATCCAGAAATCATATCATCAAGCTTCCTCAAAAGGAGTCCATGGTGCTTCAAATTCGGAACTTGGGCCTACAGCAGATACCAGAGGGTAGTGACCTTAAGAAAGAGGTGTTATCTTCCTTGCATGTGGAGTTGATGGCTTTGAGTGTTTCGTGGATCCCAACTCACCTGGAAACTCTCAGTCATCACTTTATGGAGCTAAGAACGATAAAGATAGCTTACTTGTGGAGTTGGATGCGAAAGCCAGAGAGAAGTAGTGGCTAAAATGGTGAACAGAAAAGTGAAAATTACAGCATTGCTGCCAGGACCTATGTGTTCCCCAGCCTTAAGCTTCCAACTCTCCTACGTCTTCATGAATTTTATTACTATGCTACTAAGTGGAAGCATCCCTGTGGTTCCCAGCCAGGGTGAGAGTCAGAGAAAATGGGGAAAATTTGTATTCACTAATCCAGGGGCAGCTTTAGGCTATTTAAGGGTAAGAAAGTGACAACAATCAGAAGAAGGGGACAAGCAGGATTTGGCTGCTGGATACGTATGACTGAGCAGGAAGGGGACGCTTGAATGTACTTCCCAACTAATGGGGAAAGAGAACTCATATGAATGAAGGTTACATAATCTGTGAACGTTACATTTACGCCTTCAACATTCTACGTCCAAACTGTACCTGTTGAGCACTTCTTTTCTTCTGTTGCTCTCAAACACCAGTCTTATTCCCTTTTTAGGTCTCGCCTGAGCCAGCGCATGCGCTGGTCTGGCAAGACATTTAATAGTGGCTTTCAGAAATGCGACCACTTTTTTTTGTCCTGGCCTAGAGCATGCGAGAACGCGCACAGTAACGCGCGCATTCCTCGCATGCTTCAGGCCATCTGCCTTTCCTTTCCAACCCTCCTCCCCCTCCCCCACCACAGAGCGCGTCTAGCAGCCGCACGGCCGTGTCACTTTCACGGCCGCGCAACACTTGCTCTCCCGCTCCTCCCCCTCCCCCACCACAGCGCGCGCCCAATGCTTGTTTTCTTTACTTTATTGCTTTTAAAGCTGCGACTTTGCAAAGGTTTTTTTTTTTTCCTCAGGGCGCCTGGACTTTACATCGACGAGGGCTGAAGATCTGGGTAGTGCATCAGTCTTGCCGCTTGCGTGTTTCGGGACACCCGTGGCGTAACTATTCTCCCACGGTGTTACTCGACTTATAAGCGTTGTCACTGGCTCCCTGCTGAGACTTCACCAAGGTGTGAGGTAAGCTCGCCTTGGAAGCGGGAGTCGCGGCTGCCAGAGCTCAGGCGGCTCCAAGGGCGCAGTCACGGTCCCTGTCCAGAGAGGACTTCTGCAGTGTCAGAGGCTCTCTTTTTGTCTCTCCCTTCCTACATGCTGCATACCCTCTACCCCTTCTCTCTCTCCACACGCACGCACACACATACTCTTTCTGTCTCCCTGTCTCACAAACCATCTCACTCGTGCGCACACACACACACAACCACACACACACACGTACATTGCCACACAGTCTCTGCCCCTCATACCTGGTTCTGTTTGCCTCTAGTTTTTTTTCGGTTCTCTCTCTCCAACACACAAACCTAGAAATTCTCTCACCCTGACCCACGTCTTCTCGCACATATAAACAGTCTTTCACATGTGTTCTTCTGCATGTCTACACACACACGTGTGCGCACACACACTCTACCTCTGTCCCTATCTCCCATTCTCTCTCTCACACACACTTTCACTCTGATGCACACACCCCCTACCTCTTTCTTCTTCCACATCGCGCGCGCACAAACACACTCATACACACACACATACACCCCACTAGGAGACCATGAGCGAATGTATTTTTCAGCATGTGCTTTAGCTATTAGCTGTAAACTGAGAACATTAACAGGATGCCACGGGGACCGCATTACCATACACATCTGTATATATTCATTGATTCCCTCCTCTAATTGTCACTGACATGAACTGCTCGTTCGCGTCGTGATGGCAAAAAAAAGTTTCAGAGTGCTGGCGCTTTTAGTCACCGGGAAATGCAGTTCCGATATTTGTGGCTTGAACATAAATTTTCTTAAATCATAAAGTGGGGCGCCTCCGGTCCCCAAGCACCAGAAGCGGCATTTAGACAACGGTTGTTTTGCTTCCTCTGAAGCCGACCTGTAAGTTAGCGCGTGTGGACCTCAGGAAGTTCAAAGGTGACTCAAGCTCACCACTGAGAGACTACTCCCTCCCCCCCCACCCCACCCATAGCCCAAGGGCCTGCCGCGTCAACTACACACAAATGACGTCCTTTGGTGCCAGTGAAGTCCAGTGCTTTCACTGGGACATTGTTCTGGACACCTAGAAGACCTAGCAGATGTTACTTGAGTCACACTAGTGTGGTGGTGTTAAACACAGGGGCACTGCTTTCAGAGTCTCTTTGGCCCCTAAGGGGGACCCCAATCACCTGCCAGCTCTTTCACGGGAGCGCAACATTTCCATGCCCCCATCTGACCAAGGTTTCCATTTCAGACGACAGACCCCGGTGTCTCACAGAGGATCTGGAAAAGAACTTCTTATAGCTTCTCCTCTCCCCCCGCCCAGACTGACTGCTTTATTATCTGTACATATAGGGGCCGACATGCTTGAGTTATTGAAAAATGAGTGTGACAAAGAATAATAGATTAAAGAAAAAAGTGATGAAAATGATGTCACTGGCCTTACACCCGGCTATGTCAGATATGAGGTGTTCAATGTTGCCATCAATGATGTCATTTCAGGTTTAATCAGTGATGTCATGTATGAGGTCATGAGCAGTGCATGACAGAGTGTGAGTTATGGTTCACATATTACATCACAACTGGCACATTTCAGGGGTCTTTAGATTTTGTAACAGCCATAACATTATTTAATTGTGCTTTTCGCAGCGAATGCCTCAGGTTATTTCAGATCGAAAGGCTTTTTTGTCCCATGGTCATTAATTTACTTCTAACTCTGATTTAACAGAGAATTTCATAGTTTTTTTTTAAAGAAACATTCTTATGAGCTGCTTCCAATGTTGTACCGGTGGTTTTGTGGATGTATGTGGTTGATATATATATAATGGGCATGATGGTGAATGATAATGGGTCTGTTTGATGCTGCAGCCTACCCCCAGTGGGCAGGGCCTTCAGCCATATGGAATGGGAATTGACTGAAGGGGCTGGCAGACCCACCTTGCCGCTCACCTCCTCTGCATGTAGCCTTTAATCCCATTCAGCTCTAGTTTGCTGCAGGCAGCCGACCTCCCATGCAGCCAGCTTCCCACTGCTCATTAGGTTTACCAATTTAGCCAAATTCCGGTACCAAAACGTTTATGCTAATAATATCACATGGCTCCAAAGTGATTAGGAAATCAAATCTTTTTTTGGACCCTTCTCCACCTCTAACTTTGCCAGCCCTTTCCAGCTGTACAAGAATCCTGGGACACCTGCTCTCGGCAACAATCAACATATCAATAAAAAATAAACACATAAATTACAGCTGATTTTTGTGCAGATTTCGCAGAGGATGTGACATTATTAGCAGATTAATTTTTATTTGCTTCCATTCTTTTTTTTTCTCCCACCTCCTTGTTGTTTTTGCCTGTAGCTTATCATGTCATGCTGTGAGTCGGCCAGATGTGCAGACCTGTGAATTTGGCCAAAGCTGTTAGCAAATCAAAGATTTATAGGCTTTTCTTTAACTTTGGCCCCACCATATCAGACCTCTTTCGAATCTGAGATCCCAGCGCTGGGATGAACTTGATAGGAGCCTGTGACATTTCATCGGGGTTCATTAAACAACACCAAAATGATTAGCAATTTAATCCATTCTTGGCCACCATTATAGAGTGCATCCCCTTAACGGAACTGCATAAAACTAAAAAAAAATCAAGAGTCAGCTAATCATGTGTAGGATCTGATATTTTTGTGCAGAGCCTTGAAAATGTGCTACATTTATTAGCAAATCAATGATTTTTACAACAACCTATATCTTTATCTCCCCTGACGCCTTAAGTGCTTCTGCATGAAACATGCTGTATGGACCTAACTTGCTGGCAGCCTGACAAATTTGATGCAGCTTATTGAAACAGTTCCAAAGTTGTTAGCACAGAAAGACAGTTTTGCACTCGCTTTAATTTTGCCACGTTGAAGGATGTGTATGAAACTTAACATAGCACGGAACACTAAAAATGTTAAAGCACTGCCACATTCCATGTGGATTAGCCATAGTGTACCACAGTTATAAGCAAACAAGCATTGGCATAGCCAATAGGTCTCGCCTTTGGGACCTTATAAGTGTTTAGTTATCCAGCACAATATCCTTGGTGCAACAACATCAACTGTTGCATGGCTAAACACTTATAGGGTCCCAAAGGCGAGACCTATTGGCTATGCCAATGCTTGTTGATGAGAGGCTGTGGAGCTTAAGTACGCTAAACATGTTCTACGACTTGATAACATGAAAGGTTATTTTAAGGTCCTTGTTGTTAGATCTAGCAGAACCTACTTCGTTTTTTTTGTTTCCTTTTGCCATGAATTGTGTTCTGCTTGGTACTCTTTAATAGAAAGTCTTACATCATAAATTAAAACAAATAACTTTCAATCAGCAAAATAAACTTAATCTGAACATATTAAGGATGCAAGAAGATATAACAGCCATATGGCCTGCCACAAACCTTCTACCATTATTTGTAGAGCACTATGAACATACACTGACATCAAAGCATTTACCATACTTCAGAGACTACCAGACCTACTTGAAAATTATAAATTTTAAACCTTTTCAGAATTGCGATTAATTTTCCGAGACTCTAGTTTTTGAGCCATTTATTGGGGATATCTGCATCGAGAACTGCCAGAGATATCCCTCCAATAACAGCTCTATTGAAAGTTGAGAAGACACCTTTAATTAGCCGAAGTGAATGATCTTGTTGTTCGGCATCACTGATGCCAAAATTTCAGGCTATGGGGCAAGGCAACCATCAAGCACAAATGTAGCTGCCTTGAAGGTTACCATCTAAAAAAAAATTTAAAAAAATGTAAGTCCGTTTTTATATAGCGCAGCTACTCACCCTTATGGGTCTCAAGGCGCTGGGGGCCGGAGTGGAAATTAAGTGAGCTATTGCCCAGAGTCACATGGTGCTGAGCTGAGCTGCCGCCGGAGCCGGGGATCGAACCGTGAACCCTGTGCTCCGGAGTCAGCTGCCCTGGCCGCTGCACCACACCTCTCCACCCTACCAACAGGGAACCTTACCTTCAATGTAAGAAGGGTGTAAATGCTTAAGAATTGACACTAGTTTACGTACCCAATATAAAATATTTAGCAATAGTCGATGCATGAACCAAAAATGGCTCTCGCTAGTGTGCTGGTCATCTTCCTCCAGGAATATTGCAGCCTTCGTACCAGACGTATGTATTGGTTACAATTCCTAGCAACTGCCTTCTATGCAATTCGATAGATCGAGACGGTTGTAAGAGAAGAACCTTTGTTTTAACCATCAGAAAATTAGAAATGTAAATGCTTTCTCCCCAGAAGTAGGTATAATCTGGAGTCAAGTTGGCAGTAGAATTCTTATTGCCTACCATTATAAGCTCAGCCTTCAGGAGGTTGCCAGTTGCCATATTTAATTATTTTAATGACAAAAAAATGTTCACTTAATGTATCTGGGTCTCTAGAGCAGGGTTCTCCAAAGTGAGTACTGGAGGGCCGGATCTATGCCAGATTTTTAGCATATCCACATTTAGATAAATGTAGTTATCTTAAAAATCTGGCATGAATCCGGCCCTCCAGGACCAACTGGAGAGCCTTTCTCTACAGTAAAGATCCAGCAAGAGAAAACTAACCGGTTTAGTCTGCCTAATTGTGAAAGCTAGCCCTCTCAGAGTTAACATATAGTGTAACAGTTTTACATAAAGGTTGAGCAAGAGAACAAAGAGAGGTGAGCACTTGCTACAATCTTTTCAAAAGCGGGGAGCTCCATTTCTTTATAACCAATGCCCACTTTTATCTTTCTATTGGAAAGATAGTATTAAAATTAGCTTCAGGTATCATCCAAGGTATCCAAAGTAGTGCTTAACGGATATTTAAGTAAAAGGAGGTCATGCTCATTCACGTCAAAACGCGTGGTCTCTTACCCTTACAGCTGGAGTGCCTTAGCCTTCATGAAGCACATTGCCATTCTTGGGGTCAGTGGACTGATGGTCACTTCAAGGTTTAACTTTGTGGTCCCATACTTGAACCCTGGTCACTCAACTTTTATTCTTCCAAGGGAAATAAAAAGAGCACCACCATAGCTAGGAAACCCCTTTGGTGGTGTTTGGGCACTATCAAAAAAGACAGGTGTAACTTGACTTGTAATTTCATGAAGGAGTACAAAACAGTGTGAGTGGTAGCATCAATAATTAAAATATGATTTCCAAATGTCTACCAGTGTTGGAAAATTCAGTCAATGTCAGTGTAGGAAAGTGGAGTATTATGCAGTGAGGATGGTTAGGCTTCACTATGCAAAACTCACAATACTGCAAAATAGGTCATTTGGATTCACACTATTGAATCCTTAGTTCAGTCCGGGTAGAGTGGCAAGAGCAGTCAGGCTTTACTAGAGGAACAGGTGTTAAGCATTTCAGAGTCACCAACGTGGCCAATCAGTAACTGACACGACTCAAAAGAAATCCAACACTAATTTATAAAATTAAAGCACATTTTTATATACATTTATACACCAAAATGAGCACAATCGAATGAGTGTAACCGGAGCTATGAATTTTGGAAGGAAAATAAATCAGTGCAATTTACTACTGCAAAACGTTAATATTGCGGCCGATGGGAAAAAGCACTAGTGACAATCGATCAATTGCGGGACGAGTTGCGTGGAACCCACTGGTGGGTAAAGTGATGTAGGTCCCAGAACCAGGCTTCGACAGTCAGTTGAATTTTACCTTGCTCATAGGGCCCTGGTGCAGAGTTGTCCTGGATGTCCCTGGTGCTGATGCAGGAGCCGTGTGGGAGCTGGTTTTAACGCTTAGATGGTGCTGGTGAGGAAACTGATGCAAAAAGTCAGCAACTGGGCCACTGAGGTGGCAAATTGAAGATGCTGTGGGATTTCCCCAAGGCACAGTGCTGAACATAGGTAGTGGTGGCTGGACTGGTCATCAACAAGCTTTGGCAGCTGCAAGCTCAGCTTGGAGTTACTTTAATGTCTGGGGAAAAACAGTAGCCACCTAAAACTTGCTGAAGGCCAGGACTATGTTTCCCACAATGCACTGGACCATTTACTTCTGGGCGATTCCAATCACTAGTGAATCTTTGGTTCCAGGTGCATGCTTTACCTGCAGACGACTAGTGCCACTAGTCCAATGGAATACTGGAGTTGCCTGTGGCTCTCAACAGGGTCCCTCTGTCTAGGGGAACCAGTCTTTGATCCGGGATGAGTCGCAGTCGATCAGTTGCAGGGTTGTTACCACTGGTGCAGGTTATTGCTTTTTGCAGGTCCTGAAGTCACAGACTTCTTTGTCCTTAGTTGCAAGTCAAATTAGATCTGAGGTTATGGTGCCAGAGGTGCCCCTTAAATCATAGATTTAGGGGGTGTGGGCACAAGTAGCCCATGGGTTGCTACCCCAGCGGCTAATCCGCCCCCAAGGTGACCACATCCGAGGGTTTGACACACCTTTGCTACCCAGAACCCTCTGTTCTGCCACTTTTAAAAATGGCAGAAACCTTCCTTGGCTATACAGACCAGGTAGCCCACCGTAGGGTATGGCTAGCCTTCTGGGGGTGTACACCTCCTGACTACCTAATTTTTCCACCTGCCTGGGTGCAAATGTGCATGGCTGTTTCAGTCTTTGGGAGGCAGTGTAAGATTTGAAGCTCACCAGCTTGATGTGCCACTTCACTAGCCATCCTGTCATATAGGGAAAGGTCAGGCCTTTGTTTCTGACTCCTGGGAGTGTTTACACCTCCTGGCAGAGGGCAGATCCCAGTCTTAGGGGCAGCAGCTGCAGGTTGTTAGCCAGGGCACAGGAAGGGCTGAGGCAACCAGGCGGGTAACCTCTAAGGTAGCCACCACCTACAAGTCATATCAAACCGTCATGGGAATCATGTGAGGTGTAAGGAGACAAGTTGTTTGATACCAAACACGACCCTTTTCAGTGGGACCATAATGAAGCTGGCAACCCTGGGGTGCCCGGTGCCAGCCTGTGTTATCCTATGGCTCCCTGAACACCTATAGTAGCCCTTAACACAAAGAGGCTACTATAGGGACCTAAAAGCGTGCACGTATATGTCCACACTTTTCATACAATGCACCCTGCCTCCTGGGCTCCGGAGGCCTACCTTAGGGGTGACTGACATCTATTAAAAATAGCACTGTGACCTTACCACTCATGGTGAGGGCAAAGTAGTGTTTCCACTGCTCAAGCAGTCTGCAAAGGCAGGACTGCTGTAACTGTTTACTTGGGTCACTCAAGGTGGCACAATCAGTGCTTCAGGTCCTGGTGACCCGGTTAACTCCCATGCCCTGGGAGTCCTTGCTAATTGGGGTTGCCAATTCACATACATTCTATTTAGGGAGAGCGCACAGGCACTGTGGCCTGTGTAGCAGGTTTCAGTGCAGAGTCATAACCATCAGCAATGGGGAAAAGGTGTGGGGGTGACCATACAAAAAGGGCACTGTCTTGCAGTCAGTTTCTTCTAAATCCTATGAATGCTCAATTTGGAGAAGACTGGGCATACAAATGTTTTGTGGTATTACAACATTTCTAATCCCTAGAATCAGAGTTGAGGTTTGTCACCAGAAAATGATCAACTGTGGAACTCATCAGCATATAAACACATCGGCACAGAATACAAACCAATCATAGTCAAGAACCCCCAACAGCCATAATGGAAGGTCATGAAGTGTTCCAGTTCAGTGTTGAACAGGAGTATTTAACTGGTTGGCACCATCCTGGACAAAGTCTAGTATAAGGTAATGTTGATAGCAAATGCAAAGGAAGAGAATCATTATTGCCAGAGTCATACAGTAGCCCAACTGATTAAAAGAATGTGGTTTATCACATTCCAGGCAACCTAACGCAAAACTTGTCAGCCAGAGGAGTTAGAGGGTGAGAATGAGAAGGGGAGTGAGGATATGGAAAGAAATATTTCTACAACTGGGTGGGCAACAGTACTTATCGGGCACCCCCAAACATCAACATGCAGCATAGGATTAAGCAATAAAACATATGCATAAAGCAAACTGGACTCCTGAAAAACACTATGTAAAACTAAGCTTTCTATTCACTGGAGGCGCTGGGGGATGTACAAAAGAACACAGTACCTCTATTTTATTTTGAGGGCTTGTTTAGCTCTGGCATGTTGGCATACTAATATTAGGCTGCATCTTTTAGTATAATGACACATAATAAGTTAGAGGAACATGTTAAGTCCCTTGTACGCTTGGGGCCTGGATGTTACTGAAGAGGGCTGGGTCTCATGGAGCACTATCAATTTTGGAAGGCAGCGGGTTATGCTGCCCACAAGTAGAACTGTGGGATGATGTACTAGCAACAATAATGCATAGCTGCCAAGGTTTCAGATTGCTATGAGTGACATTTTTATAATTTCTGTGTAATTATGAGTGACATTTTATCAACTATGAGTGACACTTTCTAAGGAGCAAAATCAAGCAATGAGACGAGGGAAACATATAAACATCATTAATTACACCCATTTGAGCAAAGATAAACTCTAAGAAGATCTTAGAATTGCTGTAAAGCACCAGAAATGGAAGGGCATTTTTGGAACCTGGAGATCCAGCAACTGCTAACTGAGGAGGCCAGTCACACTACAGGAGTCTCGGGGGTTTGCAGGTCACAGTCTACAAAGGAGGCCTGGAAATTATCAATGCCTCTGAGTTTATATAGGAGAGAAGTGCGCACAGAGAAGGAACGGAGGATACATCCTGACATTTAAAAGGTTATACAGGATGTCAATAGACTAAGTACTGAAGTTTAAGGTGGGGCTCAGGGCCCTCCTGTGGGTTGTGTAGAAGTATCAGGGAGCGAGGCATGGGCCTGCTTGGTGTACAAAGGAGTTCCACGGACACCCACAGCCAGTGCAAGTGCACACAAAATGGATAGGGGTCACAGAGTGACACTGTAAGGTGTACAATCATGGAGGCCCAGTGGGCTGCCTATTCACCCTCTGGACTGCGTTCTGCTGTCTGTGCTTCATTAGGCCAGTGCTAACAATTAAAGAAACGTTCACGCAGACAGTGGTTGAGGTTTAGTGACAGAGTAGTAGTTACTTAACTCACATCAGTGGCGCAGCAGCGCCTGCCCAGTGTGGCGGAAACTCTAATTAGAAACTAAGTAAGTAGAAACTAGTATAAACTAAGTTAAAACTTACTTGAACAACCGTCAACGCCGGTCAGGGTCTTCTCTGTCAGTAAGCCCGACACCGGCGACACTTGGTGACGGGGTCACGGCGGGCGCACTCACTGGCACAGCACATGATGACCGGTGGCTGCACCACCACTCACTCTGCTGGCAGTCAGACTCCCTGCAGGCAGCTCCCCCGATCATGACAGTCATCAGCGCCGCGGGCGGCCCGGTGGGCCATGATCATCGTGATCCGGAGTGTGACAGTACAGTGCAGCGAGACGACGCGCTGCCGTCCGTCGTCCAGCGGCCGCCTGGTGGGTTATGCGCAGCGCCAGCCAGCAGCAGCTGAGGCAGCGGCGACGCGAGCACACTTCCACTGACTCCGTCGGACGAATCACCCGCTGCGGCACGTGAGGTCACATCCGGATTTTGGGCAGGCCCCGGCGCCCCTGAATCGGGCACTAGAGTGTGTCAGTCACTGACTGACTCCTGCCTCGCTGCGCCGTGAGCGCCCCCCCACCCCCCGGGAATAATTCATTAATGCAGCTGGAGCCAGGCTGGCAGCCCCAGCTGGGTGAGGCCGCAACATTGTAGCACTGCAGCACTCAGTGACTCAGCCAGAGCTGAGGAGCAGCTGCAGACAACATGATGGTTAACTGTTTATGAGCCAGAGCTGCTCGGGCAAGTCTGCTGGGAAACAGCAGAGGCGGTGCGCTAGCAACGTTTTAAATGCGTGACGAAGCATTTCAGTGCGGTGATGCGGAACACCACACTGAAATGCGTTAGTGTCACACGTGATGCTTGGCAGGACTGATAATATGAATATGGGAATGTCACCGAAGACCAACTAGTACAACCATCCTTATTTAACCGTCTGGTTGTCAATACAACTAGACGGGTACAGACTAAGAAGGCCCTCGTTGTTGAAAAGCACCTAGCGCTGAGGGCCTGGTAAATCTGCCAGAATGCAAAAAATAAAAAATAAAACAGAGTTGATTGAATAGATTGTCATTGTTGATAATAGGTTTTTGTACAGGGTAAATGTTGTTAATGGCAGCCTGAAAGCTATGGCAGGGGGACAAATTCATGAAAAGAACACTGAATTACTCAGAAATGTAGGCCTGCTAGTCTCCAGTGGAAAACATTAGCTGGAAAGAGACAGAGAAGATTTTCAAAGAAAAGCATTTCTAGGCCTTACAAATTACCAAATGAGAACGTTTTATGAACTCTTATTCAATCATTTGATAAAAAAGTAAAATAAAATGCAAATGCCCTTGACAGAATGCAACCGATTAGTGGTCACCCCGCCCACAAATATGCAGTAGAGTATAATGAAGTGGAAAATCTTTAGAAAAACAAGTTTTCCATCGTATAAATGTTTTATTTTCATAAAAGTAATATTTCTGAGTACAAACAAAAGTATAAGAATTCGGAAATGGCAAAATCTTTGCGGCAACCAGCAAAAAATCATGACAACATCAGAATGAGGCAATGATTCACAAAATCAGGCACATACACGGAAACCTCCCATTTGCCTTGCTTGAGTGTGAACAAGTTCATGCCATTGTCATTTCCTTCTGGTTTTTGGGTCAATCGAGCAAAATGTATGTGTCGTGTCTTCAGGTCTGAGCATCATGCGTCACGACAATTTAACTACCATTATTTTTTTTCCTCTAAATTAGGGTGTTATTTCATTTAACTCTATATTTAAAAGAAAATGTAGCAGCTGAAAAAATACATGTTGAAGTAATAACGATCTGCATCAGGAAAGGTGGGAGGAAAAAAAAAAAAAAGCACAGAAATCGGGTGACTTGATGTATTTCACTACGGGTTTAAAGCAAGGCTCTGTCCTTATTCCCCTGCTATTTAATCTGTACACTGCGGGCATGACAACGACCCTAAAATATGCTAATCTAATCCTGCCAAAAATCAGATGTTAAAATCACTATGCTGCAATACGCGGTCGTCATCGTCCTGCTGGACCATTCCAAAACTGGGATTCAGAAAGCCCTAAATGTCCTTTAGAAGTTCAACGAGGCAAATAAAATGATGACAAATGAGTCAAAAACAAAAGTAATAACCTTCGGGAGGACGACCAAGAAATCAAATTATTGCTGGAGTATGGGCCCTCTTAAAATCTTATATTTACTTGGGCATGTGGCGTTCCATAAACGATGGTACTAAAACCCACCTGAGTCACATTAAAGAAAAGACGGTACTAATCACTACTAGACTTTGCCAGCTTAACACTGTATTAGAAAGTCTCTCTTCTGTCCCAATACGTAGGGTGCTCAGAGCAACCCTACTGCCTGTGATCACCTATGGTCATGAAGCTTTCCTGGGGTAACTTACTAAAACCATAGAACAACTCAATCCAAAAGCGTAAAAGAGAGGCTTTAGGCTTCCCAATATATAAGATATTGTCTGATTAGACTTGAATTCGGGTTGGAGGGCCAAGCATGGGCCAACATGGGTGCCTTTTACAAAATAGTACTATAGATGTATTACGGCCACACCCAACGCCTTGAAATCCGTTCTCCAGAACATAGTTAAAATTAAGAGTAGCCCTTGGTCCACTTAACTAAATGAGTCAACTGATACTCTCCAAATGGATCTGTCTGCACTGAACAAAGTATTGCTCTTGTACACAGCATTTAAAATTATTTGAAAAAGCAGACAAAAGCACTGTCAAAATCAAGCGACATGGGCAAACTAAAGAACACACCGATATTAGAAGCACTGGCAACTTCGTACGCTAATAATTACCCACCCTGTTTGAAGCCGCAATTATACCTTCAGTGGTCAATTGAGAAAGCAGGTCTTAAACAAATATTGGCTGAAAGGTTGATGGGCCTTTAAATTAAAGAAATCTCCCAAACTGGCCCTCCCTTTCCAAGATTGTGAAGTGCAGACTGTGTGGCTATAAAACAGAATCTTTTAACCACTTATGCTGCCGCCCGACGCTGTTCCATGCCAGGCGTATTCTGTTAAAACCACTCTTCCAAAGCATAAGAACCTGCAATGAGGATAGGAATTTAGTTTTCACTACGATGGAGCCAACTGAATTGGCTAAATACATTAGAGTGGTACATGACCTCCTTAAAGACCTTGGCAAGACTGTCCAAACTTAAACCCGGAAAAGATGAAAGCGATCCGCAGAAAGCTTGGAGTGGCATGCAGCTTCTGCTGTTTACCATGTGCAAGACAATGCAGTTTAATTAAACTCTGTTTAGCACTTTGCAGAAACGCACAGCATTTGAGCATTGTCAAAACCATTGTTTCCCTTGCCTTTCACCAACCACTATGCAAGCCATCATTGGTGTCATGCTCAATCTCGCCGCTTTGGCTCATTACAGTTATTTCCTTTATCGTAAAGCACTTTGATATTGATTGCAAGTCTTTTACTTTACTTCAATACTACGGAAATTATCTCTCCATGTTTTAGCTATTTCTAAATATGGTGCTATCTGTACTATGGTGATTTTTGCTGCTATGGTCTATCTACCTCACTTTTAATAACCTCGCCACGAGCACTCTTGGGGCTGCTGCTAGTCTTAGGTCCTTTGGGGTGTATTAAATGTAATCTGATAATACTGTTTTAAAAGTCTTTAAGGCATTTTAACTCTTTTTATGCACTTATGTTACTCAGATACTGCTTTCTTATCCATGCCTCATGTATTGCTTCTGTTTAGGGAATTCGCACTGACATTGTAAAGATTTTTTTATTAAACATGCAATAAAAATTGACTGACACTGCGAGTTAAGTAACCATTCATGACAGACAATATGTAGTAAATTTCTGTTAATTAAAAAATATTAAGTAAAGCTCATTATTTCTGTAATGCGGCCAGTCATTCTTTTTATAAATGCATCACGTTTGATAAAATAAGGAAAAGAATGAGACGGGATAAGGGTATTTGAAAGAAGGATAAACATATTGTTGCATCCCACCAAGGAGAGGGAGGCCGTAAACGTGCTACAGTACAGCAATGCCTAAAATTAGAAAGCATGAACACTTTACAGAAACGTATAAAAATGGTCATCGCGCCAAGGTTCCTCAAAATAGGGGGGCTTGTTTCAATAAGGATTGCTTTATCCGTCTCTAAGGCTCACAGGACGGGCCCGTAGCAGGGCACACAGGCCCAGATATAAACAGAGGTAAGATAATGCTTCACAAGGAGACAGACAACGCAATATAAACAGCTCCCCGTCTAGACAGCAAGAGGGCCACGGTTTACCAAAAACAGTAATTATGTCAGGTGGATGTTCCATAGAACCAAACTTAGTTGTGACTGTTAAAATAAAAGAACAGTAACCTTTCTGAGTTATGGCACTGCCTTGTGCCTTTTTAGGAGACGTCATTTATTGGCGCACTGCCATCTGCGCTCAGATTTCTTCCATCCCCTAACACTTGCCCCTGTGGAAATGCAAGAGACGCCATCCTGTCTTTCTTCAACACACTTTTAAATACCATCCTAAATATATACGTTTCCCTTAAGAGTTGGTTTCTCCTCACCCACGCCATGAATAAATCTGAGGCCTCCCTTATCTCCTTTCCACAAGTGCATGCCTCCTCTAAGATTTCCATAATTCATACCCTGAATATATCCTCACAGATCACAGACATCTATCCACAACGCTCTTCTCTCCTCAGTGATCCCATCGACTCTATCAGTAACTGAATATCTTCTCACATATGTCAATATCATCCATAAGGAATCTGTCATTTCATATCTCCATCATCCACAGGGAGCAGCTTCTGACAGAGCTCCCCCATCAATACTACACTGAATATCTCCTCAGAGACCTTCACTATTGCCCAGCACACCATGAACATCCCATCACAGATCTCCGGTATCGCCGACACACTGACTCTCCCCTCCAACATCACTCTAGTAGCTCCTCGTATATCTTCATTGCCTTCCACAGATAGAATTTCTACAGTCAGTCCCTAAAATTTCCAGTAGTGGTGGACTAATTCCGCAGATACACAAAGTCCCATACTCACAGTTGGACTATTTCCTGTGAGTTCTTCACTGCCATCCAAACACAGAATGACTCCTCAAAGACCTGTTCCATGAGTGACTGATGGTGGTGGTCACTCATGGAGCATCTCTTCACTCCTCAACGATCGACTGTTACCCACATACAGGATATTTCCTAAAATATCTCATCTATCAGTGTCAATTGGAATATGCCTTAAAGTAACCCTTCCATTAGTTGCTCATTAAGTATTACCTAAGAGACCTCCACAACCTATAGAATAGCCCTTGCGTGCCACACTGTCACAACTCATGCAATATTCTTTGATTTCTGTACTGCCAACCACACATGAAATATAGCCTAAAAGATCTCCACCAGGATTGTTTCTTCCTATTTTGGCCACACTTGTGCAGAACTACATCGTCCAGCATGCTGTAGGACTCAGGTTGCTACCAGGGAGGTGCTATAAAAGTAAATGCGCTCTCCTGCAGCAAAGGATTATTTCTTCCTATTTGGGCCACACTTGTGCAGGACTACATCGCCCAGCATGCAGCAGGACTCGGGCAGATACCAGGGAGGTGCTATAAAAGGAGACGCGGCAGTGTGAGCCCATCCATGTCCGAATGCTTCTGGGCTGGGCAATCCCTCTAACATTTGCATTCCCTTTGATATAAGGTTACCTATGTAACTCCTGACAATTTGTTTTACTTACCTAGACAGAACTATACTGGCAGCAATGGGGAAAAGGAAAACAACATATGGAGAAAATGGTAAGGAGAGCTCAACTACTAACTCTATCATAAATTATCTTTCCGGTGCCATGGGACTTAACAACGAAAACGTTAACATTGAGGAAAGGCTCGAGGAGACGAAAAGGTCAGTAACCGAGGCCACTACAAAATAGTCAATAGTTTTGATGATGTCTAGGCCAAATGTAGTACAAGTGGATGTTCATACAGTCAAGACAACCTTGGAAAGTAAATGCCTCCTTGTCTCCCATTACAAACTCTCCCACTCAGACCAGTTGCTCTCCACCAGCCAAGAAGAAGTGGTTACAAGTAAAAACTGCTGGTGACAAAGAGAAAATGAAAATACCCAAGTACATTCATTCACTCCTGAAAATCTTGTGTACCACGCGCTGGGCTTCAGACCTGGTAGAGGATATACCTCCTGAAGGGTGGGCTCGTCTATGGCGGGACATCCCAAAGATATATCAGAGCACGCCCCAGCGTGAATCAGCATACAAATTGATGATGCGGTGGTACTACACCCCAGTCCGCCTCCACCAAATGTTCCCAAATTCCCCACCAACCTGTTGGAGGTGTCAGAAAGATAGAGGGGATTTTATTCACATATGGTGGTCATGCCCGAATCTCACGATGTTCTGGAAAGAGGTCCTCAGCCATATCAAAGAAGTGGTGGGATTTCCTATTCCTTCCTTTCCGTCGGTCACTCTTTTAGGTATTAAACCCCCAACACTAAATACTATGACTTACGCAGACTGGCGCTTGATTCTCCATCTGTTGGGAGCGGCTAGGCAGTCAATAGCCATATTTTGGAAGAAGACGCAGACCACCCCTATTGCCACCTGGCTTCCTTTAGGGGATAACCTTCTTTGTTGGATATATACATACATATACATACATATACATACATACACATACATACATACACATATATATATATACACACACACATATGCACACCGCCCAACTTCTTACTAGCTGTGCATTGTACAACTGCCTTTCCTAGCTGCGGTGATGTCCTATCAACCTAATAGTACTGAATCATTGTGGACTTGCTGCGTCCAAGGCATCATGGCGTTTGTTATGGTATTTTCACCACAAACTTTCAAGAAAGATGTTTTACAAAACTTGCTCTAGTTCACGTAAACATCTGTTAGACCTGGCATTCCTTGATGAGGTTTCCCCTAACTTTTTGTTTTTTGACCTCCTGTTTTTGACAGTTTTGCTGACTTAGTTTTTGCTGTTTTTAGGACTGAGCACTTTTCCACTGCTAACCAGTGCTAAAATGCACGTGCTCTGTACTTAAACACCTTAACATTGGTTTATCCACAATTGGCTTATAGGGATTTATAAGTAAATCAGATATAAGTGCACTACACGTGCCTAGGACCTAGAAATCAAATGCTACTACTGTGCCTGCAGCACTGATTGTGCCACCCACTTAAGTAGCACTATAAACATGTTTCAGGCCTGCCATTGCACAGCCTGTGTGTGCAGTTTTAAACTGCTATGTCGACCTGGCAAGTTAACCTACTTGCCAGGCCCAAACCTTCCTTTTTTGTTACATATAGGTCACCCCTGAAGTAGGCCCTGGACAGCCTATGGCCAGGGTGCAGTGTATTCAAAAAATAGGATATATACTTTTAAGTTTTACATGTCCTGGTAGTGAAATACTCTTAAATTCGTTTTTCACTACTGCAAATCCTATCTCTCCCGTAGGATAACATTGGGATTGCCTTATTACATTTTATAAGAGTAGTTTCCAATTGGGAAGAGATGGGAACCCCAAATTTGGTGTCTCTGGACTCACAATTTAAAAATACAACTTATGGTGAAGTTGTTTTTTAAATTGCAGTTCTGAAAATGCCACTTTTAGAAAGTTGGCATTTTCTTAAACCATTTGGTGCCTTCTGCCTGTCTCTGGAATACACACCTGGGGTAGGTGAAAGCGGGCTTCCTGCATTCCCTCTAGACAGCCAAACACAGAGGAAGGATAGGTGTGACAGAGTAGCCATCTGCATATTGATGGGCCATCCTGAGCAGGATGGGAGGGTAGAGCTGACACTTTACACCTGAAAGGGCTGTGTCCTGTCCCACACAAAGGATTGCATACCCTCCTGGAGTGAGTCTGGAGCCAGGGCAGGGAAGACAGGATCTTGTGCACTTCAAAGCATCTCTCTGACGTCTCCCTACTTCAAAGACTCAACTGAATATATGTACTGGGCCTCCGACACCACCAAATCAGATCACTGCTGGAACTGAGGACATTCTGCCAGGAAGAAGAACTGCTGTGCTGTAGGTGGGACTGCTATTTTGCTGAACTGCTTTGCTATGTTGGCCTGCTTCCTGCTGCTTCTTGCCTGGGAGCAAGGACTAGACCTGCATCTCTACATCCCAGAATCTAAGTACTCTCCAAGGGCTTGTTGTCTTGCCTCCTGTTTCAGAAGTCTCAGGGATATCAATGACTTCACTTTCATCCTCAACTCAGTACCTGGACTTTACCTGCTGTAAGTTTTGCTCTGCCAAGTGGTGCCCATCCAGTCCTGGACCCTTGGAAGTGGGTCTAAGGTGGTCAGTGTTCTGTGGTCCTCATCTGAACCGACGCAAAGCAACGGGAAGCCCCGCAAAGCCTCGCAGCACAGCTACCAGCGTCACTGGACTCAACACCGAGCGGCACGAAGCCCTGCAAAGCCTCGCTGCATAAGCTGCCAGCTCCTCGTAACCGATGCCAGACAACGTGAAGCTTCACAAAGCCTCGCCACACAGCTTCTCGGAGGTGATGCCGGCAACACGAAGTGTCGCAAAGACTCGACGCACAGCAGCTCAGAGCAGATGCCAGACGACGTAAAGCAACGCTACGCAGACTGCGCACAAGTATTTAAGGTACTGTGTTCAGCGGCCCCAAGTGGGTCCCTATAGCCTGCCCGCGCTCCTTCTCGGTCTGCCTGAACTTGTAACTGCCTCAGTCCAGCGAGACCAGATAGCCACAATATTGTCACAAAAATCTTTAAAATTGCATATCTCAGGATTTACTTATTTGATTTTTGTCGTTTTAGACTAGTTTTATTTATAAAGTTATTTATTCTAAACTGGTGTGGAGTCTTTTTGTGGTGCTTTTACTATTTTTTTAGCAAACTAAATGATGTTTTAGTGTGCAGTGTGAATATTGTTAATGTTATTTGTGAAAGGAAATATTTAATGTTTGTTGATGTATGTATGATGATGATGTGATGTAACCCGATTGCTATGAATTTAACTGTTGTTTTTTAGAATAAATTTAAATCAAGATGCTTTTATGTATTTGTGTAAACTAACCTCATTGGACAGCGCCTGGATACCCTCATGGGTGACAAGTAGAGCTTTACAACTCTGATTGATTGATTAAATGATGTTTTAGTGTGCAATGCAGTTTTGATCTTTATTGTTCAAGTTTTTCGTGAAAAGAAAAGCTTAATGATTAGAGACTCTACACATATGATGATGTGGTGTAAAATGATTGCTATGATTTTAAGGATTGTTTCTTAAGTACAATTGAAATGATATATTTCTAAACTATGCATTAATATTGCAGCTGCTCTTTCATGGTTTATTATGTATATAAACCGAATAAAGAAAGGATGATGATAATGATGAAGATGAAGATGACCTCCATCAGTCACTTATGGAGCATCTCCTACCAGATCACCATTTTAACTCAGACAGAATATCATCCCAAACATCACCAGTCACCCACACAGGTCATCTAAAAGACCATCACCATCCTCCACTCAGTATCCACTGGCAGATCTCTCCCATCTGCCACTCCTGGAATATCTTCTTTTCACACAGACCTGTATGAATGTCTGATTATGGAATTTCTTCTCGGAGACCAGCTCCATCAGCCACTCCTGGAGTATACCCTCCACCCACAGAATATTACTAAATGACCTCATTGGTCAGAGAGGAGTTATTTCATAAGGGGCTGAAGATGGAGACCTTTTACAAGTTAGTCCATGTGTAATGACACTCACATCAGCCACTCACCAACTATCCCCCTCAACACTTAACCTCCAGTCTCATAAACACACTAAATAACTCCTGAAACTCACAATATTACCACTTCTGGAATACCTCGTGAGTTCCCCACCATCACCCACAAATTAAATTTTCATAAAAGGCTTCCACCATTATGTACATATAAAATATGTGATAACGAGCCCCGAATCATCCCAACCTTTTGTAACAAAAAGGACAGTACTATAATGTTATGTCACATAGCTTGGCTTGGGCAACCAGATTTGGTCCAGTGGTTCTAGTGCCCTAACATAAAGGCGGCATTGCGCTTTACCTGCTAACTCACAGAAGCGGTTGCTGAAAACCCTGCCTGCAAGCCATGGCCTTGTGTAAGAGAGGCCCTCCAACCACACTGACGTCAATTTACAAAGCCTCAACCCAAATCCTCAGGCACATGGGCAGAGGTGACATAATTGCTACCATGCTTTATCCCCATGGTGATGAATTTGAGTGCCTCCACTGTGCCCAAATTATCACTCAAGCAAATGGGCTGTCATTCTCAACGTTCAAATATCATTCATCAAAATGCCTCTTCTACTGCACATTCACGAAAAAGGGAAACAATCTCTTTGCACTGAATCATGAACCAAACTTTACTTCAAGGAAGGCGGAATGTGAAACTATGTGCAATGGTGTGTACCTTAAGTCTCATAACATCTAAAGATTTGGATGCTTTTCAATAAATGTGCGTTATAGTGTGTCGGATTATTGTAAAGAGTCCCAGAAATAAACTAATGTTATTCTTAGGTTTTATCACAGAAAATAGCCTTTACTCTGTCTTTTTAGGCGCTTACTCATTTATTTTGGACAACCCCACTGTTACGAATGAGTGCTTCCGATGTGAATGAAATCGTCAAGAGTTTGGTATTAAGAAGTATTGCTAAAGTCAGGTCTGTTTTTCTAAGGAGTTAACTCTGTTGGCTGTGACCACTGACATCTTGGAGGTTAAAGTACCAGCTTGTCATCCCTGCGTTCAAATTTACAATTTCAGTGCAATGTGTGTATGGAAAATTATTAGTGCCCTACATGGAGGTGGCAGTCTTTGGTCCGTGACCGTCCTATTGGCCAGATGTCATACATCGTTTTCCTGAGAGGTTTTAAGGCCCTTGTCTCCACCTTGTCGACTTAGTAGGTATATTGGACTTCTGAACAATCTTGTTTTGAGCTTAAGTATCATATGAAAGGTACAGTTCTTCACTTGGCAGAGTACCGTGTTTCCCCTCAGAGCCCTTCACTCTCTGAACAGAATGATTGTTCCGCTCTTCCACTCACAAGCCTCGTCTCAAGCATTAGGGGATTCTTTTCGCAAAACTGTCCCATCCTTGTGATTATATCAAGACACAGCTGCATAGTTACTCCACAATATAAACATTGCAACGTGCAGGCTGCTGAAAAGAAGCACTTACACTTAAAAATGATCTTTAAAACGAAAACAGGCTTTTGAAAACACGTTCAACATACTGCAGATTGGAAATAAAATATACTACAATGCTCTCTGAGTAACACCTAAAGAAAATGTGTTTTATTTCCCCACTATGCACTGCACATACTTGTAAAGCAGTATTCACAAGAAGTCCTCAGGGACAGGATCATAATAAAGCACATCTTAAATACGTTTCTCATGACTTTCAAATCTCAGGATCTACACTTATAAAGGGTAACCTATGACCCTTATTGCATCTAAATACAATCGGGTCAAGAGATGAACCTTCATAATCTGCAAACTAGGAGAAGCTGTGCCCAGCAACACTCCTCGTTCCTTCTTAACCAACAACTGGACTTCACTAAAGTAGTTTCCCAATATCATCAGCTCCTTCATGGCCTGCCCCCATACTCAAGCGGTTTAGAAATCCCTCAAAGTCACATTGCTGACAGGGGTGAAGGGCTAGCATAAGGTCTTGCGGCTATATGGGTTCCTCGTAATAAACATGCTTAACTCCTTTCCCGTCCTCTGGAATCCAGAGAAGCCTCCCTGACTGCCTTACCCGATGACCACTGACCGAGTGAGAAGCAGTATCCACAGTGGTCTGACCAATGCCAAAAAGATCTAGCGCATGTGACACAACTGCTCTTCCTTTCGTCTCTATACGATCCTTTAGGGGGGGAGGGGGCGTCTTGCACACCATCAGCAACTCTCAGACCCTGTGGGCAGAGGAGAGTTAGCCTACTCATCTCACTCCTAAAACATCTCTAGTAAACGTGTTCACAGACATGTACGTGAATGAATATATTAATGCGCTCTCACATACAGGAATGGTTATCGGCAAAGGGGATACTGCCCAAACATATGGGGACGTTGACGCCCACCCCCAAACATGTTAGACAATTCAGCCAGAGGTGCAGACCAATCTATGCCCATCACAATTCAAATATACCAGGCTAGGGACTGTCCCCAGAAACATGGGAGGATCGGAGAAGAATATCAGTCATACCAGAACATCCCTGTGCCTGTCCAAAGGCCGGGTGGGCATTCTCCTGAGAAATATTTTATTCAGACTTTCTTATTGCTAACTCACATCCTTTGCACAGAACCCATTATATTATGTGTTTGCACAATGACATGCTGCTCCTGTTTGACCATGATGTGCTTTTTTTTTTTTTTTTTAAACATTACTGTACTGGTATGTACCCCTTGAACATGGCAGTAGTCGTTTATAATAATAAATACAATTAATTTACAAAATGACACTTCCCCCATAAACCTACCGACCTGGACGTGAAAGCATTACCATCAATGCAGGGATTCTAAAGAGAAAATGAGGGTGGACACAGCTCTAATCTCCAAAGAGGGCCTGGGCACTGGAATGGCAGCTGCAGCAGTTCGTGAATCTAGATCCCAGTCTCTAGGTACCATGGGTGGCAGACCATAGGTTTCCGCTGGATGCTTAGAGCACAGTATCCACCATGACAAGCATTTTAATTTCTGAACAGCAGTTTGAACTTGAACAAATTTCGTACTCTGCGCTACCAGAGACTTTGCACAAAGCAGAGCGAGGGTCTGTAAGCAGTGGCAATGAGAGACTGCCGCGCTTTCAACTTTTCAATAGGACTGGATGATGCATGGGTAGTCTGCTGCATAAGGGTTACGCAAAGTCAAGTTCGTCTTCAATCAAGCCCCCAACCACCAACAGGTGGACGGATACGTTGGAGCTGGCATGGTTGAAAGAAGTCTTCTTTGTAACTTAGGTTATTTGGGGATGCAATGTTGGTTCACTGTCGCAAAGCACTTAAAAGCACTTGCAGGTCTTTACTGAAGATCAGAATTTTAAAACTTTATTCAGATAATTCTGACCCTACTTCACTGATGTAATGTTTAAGAAAAGATGGCAGGGTGGCGTATCCAAGAAGGCAGCGGATTTTTAGGCGCTCCTTCCTCTCACTCTGCACCCGGCTCGCTCACCTGTGAGGCCATCTCCAGTCGTCATCCCAGCATCTACAGGGCCTGAATTGCAGGTCCAGAGAGCGGGGGACACAGTGTGCCACTCTGCTGGCACTTCGGCCACTGGAAGCAGCCAGAAAAGATGTCCTCAAAAGACGCCTGAGCATGTGTTACCTGAAGATGTCGGGCGGGATCTAAGGAGGCAGGCCCCAGGTGCATTGCGGATGAGACTGCAGCATGGACAGGACCTGGTCACAGCCTGGGGGCAAGTGACACCATCCGCTCCGTCTTAATTAGCCCCCCTTGCGGCCAACTTTAACCTAGCTGGTGGGGTGCCAGACAAGAGGGTGCAGGAATGCGGCAGCAATGCAGACGCACGGCAGACGTGGGCTGATGTCAGAGGGTGCCTATCGGAGACAGAAAACCAGGGACCTAGAAGCATACAATCACATAGGGAAGCTGCTAGGGCACCCACCAGGGGCACTGTCTTTACGCAGAGGGGCCCAACCCACATTGGAGATCCGAGCTGCGTGCCAACCCCCTCCCTCTTCTTCTATAAACAGGACAAGGGTGGAGAGGTTGTGGGCAACCGGAGGCTCTTGCAGTCGAGGAGAGGCGATGTGGCCACCTGGCCAGACACAGCCCTGACGGTCGACTGCAGCACCTGGGCTCATAATTAAAGGGGAAATAATGGCCCGACCCCCACCCATGCTGAGATTCACAAGTTCCACCTGAGATGGAGGCGGAGCGGCGCAGGCAGGCTCCGGCCGCTTTAGGCGGCCTTGCCATTCTGCGACTGTTACTTGTGATGAGGGTGGGCCCTGGGAGGAACACCCATTGTAGGCTGAGCCCAACACCACAAACACACAGGAAATTGACTAATCGAGAATATGTCCCATAGATCAAACTCAAAGTTAGGTGGTGTACCATGTGACCCTGAAAAGGGTAACACGAGGAATTCATCAAATGCCTCTTCCATTATACATTACTTGACCATGCCCTGGACGACATACAATTTGATGGAACACATTGCGTGGGTGGCCCTGCTGGTTCCGGCAACCTCCCTACTGATAAACTCACGTGTTGACAATTTCAAGCAAAATGAGGCAATCATGATGGCGGCATGCTCAAGGACTTCAGTTACTTTTCAAAGTGCAATGCTCCATCTGTATCAAAATTTGTCCCCAACTATCCTGCAGAGGCAGCAGCAACTCCCTCCACTGACCACCTACCTCACGGAGAAAGGCAAACGATATCGCTGGGGACAACCGTTTGACTTGATCTTTACCCTGAATAAGAAGCTACACACCATACGCACTTTAGCTAAAGCACAAAATCTACTGAATGTACCAGTCCACTATGCTGGACCCTCCCAGCAATTATGAAGGCTCAATGATAATGTTGAGACGAGATCCTACCATTGCAATTATTAAACAAAAAATATCGGAGTTCTTGTAAAGGACAAGCGCCATGAACTAGAAAGTAAATAACGATCTGGAAGATGCACTTAAAGCACATGGCTCACATAAACCTGGTGCCAACTTGTGTTGGCCTGGCAACAATTATAAGTGCTGGATATGGACAAATCAGAATTGGCTCCTACGCTGGCACCAATGCTACTAGAAAGGGGGATATAAAGCGGGCAAGCTGCTTGCCTGCAAACTCCTGGACAAGCAACAGAAGGGGACCATAGAGCAATTAACTTCAGCAGATGAGGCGGTGCTACAGGAGAATGACAACATAGCAAACTCATTTAGACAATTCTTTGCCAACCTCTGCACAGCAGATCAGCTCTTGCACCACATGCTACAGCCCTACCTAAATACAATTTCACTGCCTTCCCTCACAAGTCAACAAGCTAGGTACATCCTTTCAGACTTTTAAGAACCGTTACAGAAGTCAACCTCCCAACATAGGTCCTCAGTGCAAAATAGGTGAGAAGTGGAATTAGATATGCATGAGAACACAAATTTCGGAATTGAGCAGCAGCGGAAAAGATGACCTCGCAAACATGGCGCACTACTGGTACTACATACCAGAACTGGTACATAAGTAGCAGCAAAGGAAATCATAGGAATGCTGGAGAGGCTATGGGAGTACTGGGACACTTACACATCAACACCATGTTCCTTACCGATATCCCACGATTTCCTACTTTTAATTTATTGAGACGTCTGAATAGGCTAACATTCCCCCAGTGATCCGTATGGCTTAAGTTCATTACCATGGTATTGTGCATGGACAGACAGGCTAACACAGCGTTGTGGGGAAAAGATACTGTACTATACCTTATGGCTTAACAGGTTGTGGGAGATGTTGGGCATGGAAAAACTCATGGCTACATTGGAGAAGCAAAACTACAATGTGAGAAAATTTAGGGACAGTGCGTAGACTTCCTTTTTACTGAACTCCTGTCCCAAATACCTCAGAATACTTCACCTTGCACAGTCCCACTCCACAACATCCTACCTGACACATAGGCCTGCAAACTCATCAAGTAGTGAGTCTGGGTATGGGTATTATAGAAAAGAGTGATAACCTTAGCAAATCTATTGATTCCCGATCAGAGGGAGAGAGGTGGAGAGGAGTTTGGGTTTGGATTGTTTGGTGTTAATAGCAGTATCCACCTTATTTTTGGCATATGATTTAGCCACACAGGCCTGTGGTTGTAGGTGGGTGTAAGTGTTTTTGATACACAAATATCAAATACAAAGAAAGATTTAACATAAAAAAAATAGCAATCATTGGCAAACTATATCAACTATTACTTGTACGTGTAATAAAACTCAAAATAATATTAATATTGGGCCTATGGCTTCTTATCACTCTAAATCTATGCAGATAAAGGATACAATTTCTCCTCAGGATCTCAGAATTTGATCAAGAACCAATATCTATTTGGTCAAGTTGTGTGTTGATTCACACTAACACTGTTCAGAAAAAAGTCAGTGGTGGAATCTAATTTTGCTTCTGCCAATTCATGCCCCATTTTTATTGGCCAGGCTGTGTTTGACTACCATCTTGGCCCAGTTTGATATTAGGCACACGTCTAATTCAAAAGTTGAAATATACATTTTATTTAGTAAACACAGTGCTGTTAGTCGAATACTTGAAACGTCTGTTGCAGCCTAGGTACTGCAGATATGTACATTTTCATTTATGTCCTCTGCAGCTGAATTATAGCATATGTGTATATGTCCTGCAGAAAGAATAGTAATACGGAATTAGACGTGAACAACAAAAACAAACTGACCTCTGCAATTTTGTTTGTGTCGTCTCTCCTTGGCCATTCAGGCTCATAAACCTCCTGCAAGCATTCTGTTAGTTTCTTGGAGGCCTCGTGCATTGCTAGTGAGGACAAAAACAAAAAACAAAAAAAAAAAGTTAGAATATAGAACGTAGATTTCAGAGAGCACACATTCAACCATCATCAGTTCACTTTCTGGGCCTAGCACGGACATAAGAGTGTGTAGAAATTGAGCATTCTCTAGTTGCCCAGTGTTAGGTCTGATAATTTGCCCTAGTCCTAGCATTTTGGCTCATGGCTTGGCATTATAGCACTCATTTAGTTTTACTTTTCCTACATAGATGTGACATTTCTAGAACCAGCATTCAAACTGTCATGAGCACAAAGTGTAATGACAACCTTAAGATCTGACAATGGACATTAGACAGAAGTTGCACATGGGTATGAAATAAACACATTCAACAGCGTCAGTCCATCATTGATGGAGGTGCATTCACAGACTGCTCAAATGGAGAGGAACGGAGCAGTGTGAAGGGAAGGAAAGGTTCATGCAAAATTACAAACAAAAAATTATTTAAAGGCTCTTAAGGTAGGCATGCAACAACCACACCATACACACCTCCTCTGACCAATCAGAGGTTCCACTCAAAAAGTGACAAGCAGAGTCGCAAACAAGCACCACCTAGAGAGAACTGCTAAAGTGCCAAAAATGCACAGCACGGTCTCCATGGAGGCCTCCACTTACTGCAACGTTTCGGACCGACCTGGAAACTCGGGTGCTTTGAGACTAGACTCGGGATCACCTCAAATGGAGTTCCGGAGCAAGACCAGGGGCCGTATTACAGATGGTGCCCCGGGGGCGCAACGGGCGTTTGCGCCTGCTTTGCGCGCCCCCGGGGCACTTTGGTATTATAGATGGGGCCGCAGACGCTTGTGCGTCCCCTTCTATAATACCGATAGCGCTGGTGCACTTAAAGCGCCAGCGCTATCAACAGACGGTGTTCCCTCATTTGCAAACGAGGGAATTCCTTTGACTCTGCACCATCGCCATATTACAGACGCGGGCGCAGAGTCAAAGAAGCCATTAGGAGGCGCACTGATAGTGTGCCATTTAAAAGGTGGCGCACTGTCAGTGCACCTCTTGACAGCAGCCCTCTTCAGCGGGTAAACGGGGTCCCATGGACCCCCCAGACATCCCCTTGCAGGCGGGTGCAGTCACTGACTGCACTCGCCTGCAAGGGGATCTCTAAACCCCTTTGAAAGTGCATGCGGATGCCGCCTGCACTGTGAAAACACGGAGCGGCTGCTCCGTGTTTTCACATGAATGCGCTGCCCTGGGGGCAGCGCGTGTTTGCGGCTGCCCTGGGGGAAGCGCATACACCATAATGGGGCGCTGTGGTGATTTCCCCTATGCGCCGGAGAACGGACCCGACATATCCAACATGGCGGCCGCAATGTTCCAACCCGGAAATAGCATGGGCGTTCTAGCGGCCCCGTCAGGAACCCGCAGTTGGCCTATCGAGGAACAGATGGGAGGGACCGAGGCCCTTATGGAGACACCGGGGAGCGTAGACTGTGGTGATGCGGTGGACTTTCAGTAAGAGGGAGAGACGACCGAAGCACCAGCGTGGAGCCAGGAAGAGGGAGAGACGACCGAAGAGGATCACCTGCCAGACGAGGACCAGCAGAGAGGAGACCGCTCGTGGAGCAATGCCATCGAGTCCAGTGCTCCTACCAGGGAAGCGGAGGCTGGTACTCCCAACTCCACGGCCCAGGAGGGCCGTGGGACCAGGCAAGTGCCCAGAGCACGTTTTCTTTCTTTTAAAGGTTGGTGGGCGGGGGTTATGGGTCACTGGGCGTCAAAGCACTGAACCCCCTCCTGCACTAGGCACAACACAAAGAAAAGGCACAGGTGACGGGAGCACTTTCTCCCCCCCCCACCCCCCTCCTCATACCAGAACAGGTATCCTGACTGTTTCCTTTGTTCCTTCCTTTCCGGTACCCTGCGGAGGAGTAAAGCAAGCCCGGAACAAAACCCTGATCCCGAAGACAGCAGCCTATGGACTTAGTGATCTGGTGTTTTCCCCATTCCAGAGTTGGAGGATTTTTCTTTTGTTTCCACCCCGGTGTTGTGACTGAAAGACCTATCCAGGACATAAAAGACTGTATTATCCAGAATAATAAAGGAACACATAACCCCTATAGTGACTCTAGCGTGCCCATAAGAGGGAGGGCGGGATTATCCGGGCGACCAAAAGCTCACAGGCGCATTATCACTGTTTGCACCCGGCGCACCTTTTGAAAGGTGCGCCAGGCGCAAACAGTGATAATGTGTAATACGGCCCCTGGTGCTCATTGACAACCTCATACCCTCTCTGGAGTCTGAGAATGGTAGGTATGGGCCGATTCTTTTTTTTATGCTTCTTTTTAGACTTACCCGAAGACTTTAACCATGACAATGATCTTCCGTGGGAACAGGACCTTCCTTTCAACTGAGTGGAAATGGTGTCGAGACTTTCGAAGTTTGGCAAAATACAGATTTACCTTGCCGTCTCCTATGACCATCGGAATCATCTGGGCACAGTCGTCACAGACCCTGGAATTGTGCTCTGACTTCTTGTACCCTAGGCATATTTTGTGAGGGTCTGTCATGGACATCTGTTTGCCACAGTCCCTACACTCTTGAACCATGCTGTCTAATGGAGGGGGAGGGGAGACATTTTCTCTCGTACACTGGCAAACGTCTGCTGAGAAGGGTCTAGAAAAGACCAAGGAGTAACTCTGGATCTGCATCTGAAGGCTCAGAAAGCAAAGAACTGACATCACGCTTAAATGCAGCTCCGCTTGTCACTTTCGGAGCAGAACAACATCGGCCCAACGCCACCTGCCAGTATGCAAGAGTACTGCTTTAATGTTTCCAGATCATGTCCGACGCCTGGGGAATATTCACATGGTGAGGAATCTGCGGATAGAAGTATCCATCAGAAAGCAGGGTAAGTTCCTTACTACCATAGGACATACTTGAATTTCAACTCTTCAATTCCCTCCAGTCCTTTTTTCCTTTTTCGTGGCTGGGTTTGGGGTTTTTAGTGTTTCTCAAGTGATTTTTGGAGAGAAGCAATGTTTACGTATAATATAGGGGCGTGGGGGGGGGAGTGTTATTAGAATGCTAACCAAATAGGTTTCAAAAACTGGAGATGGGTTATAGAGTATTATAGTCTCTCTACTCTATTGGAGCAGTCCCTTGCTCTATGTTACCCAATAAAAAGACTTAATACAAAAAGAAATAAGACACGTGGTCTTAAACACAAACTAGATTTAGATTCTAATCCTGGGTCCAAAAATATGATGAAAGGTTATCAAAATGCTTCGGAAGCACAAAGGGTGCCAGTGCCCTTTGTTGTTATAAGTCCTGGGGAATGCTGGTGTTACAGATGGGGCAGCAAAATTGTGTACACCTCCTTTTGCACAACCCATTGCCTGGGCAATAACTAAGCGCCAGTGCAATGCTTGCTTGGCATGCCTTCATTTTCAGGAGGGCATGCCTGGAACATCTTTGCCCATACACTTGTGCCATACTGCAGTGCAGGCACCAGGCCATTGAGGAATGAGGTGTGTGTCACCATGAGAGCCATATTACAGTCTGGTTGCTTGGCCCTGGTGAGCACTAATGCTATTAGGGGTGCCTGGAGCAGACCAGAGTTGTGCATCACTGTGGACAGTACAGCAGGTAAACACCAAATATAAATTTACTCTTGGGCTTCATATTACGAATCAGTTAGGTAGCACTACATTGCATTTACATACAGATTCCCTAAGTGTGGCCAACACAGACTGGGTCTAGGACTGTCCACAGCATATGGGCCAACTCATTGAGTTAGCTCATGCACTGGAGACAGATAAGCACTGGAAGAGACCTGTGGGTGGCTTACCAATTAGTTTGCTCCCTCCAAACCTTGGAAGAGGGTCTGTGTAATGACAAATTGCACCTAACCTGGAAGCACTGTTTAGGTCACTCAAGAGAAATGGTTCAGCCTTGCCCCTTCAGAAACAATAAATGTGTGATTTCTGTCACACTGTTACACCAAAGGACGGATCCCCAGCATTCCTTTGGGGAAAAGGCTGTGCCTCTTCCCAAAGGGTGCTCTGGCATGGAGTACTGTGTACCGCCTCCTGGTGGTGCACAGTTATCAAGTCTTTCAGGGGCCATGTCTGCCCATGTGTCTGTATTCATAATACGGTGCAAGTGCATGGGCAGTGGCATTCCCACTTTTCCATGAAGCCATGTCCCCAGATCTATAATGGACAAGCCATTTTAAAGTGAATGAACACTAACTTTGCACTCACACGATAGGTATAACAAGAAGGGCAACTCAAAGGTAAATGGACCGCTTGTAATAGTGTTGACCCACAGCAGTACTAAAATAGATACAAATAGCTCTTGAGATTCTGAAAGCACTGACAGAACATGGTTCCAGGTCTCACTTAAAATACAACTGGATCCCATAGAGGCAATGGCTAAAACAAGGATATTTACTTGTACAGTAAACAATGTTATGTCCAGATTATTTTTCCTTACTGTCTCTGGATTAAAACTCCAATGAAATGCTCTGCAAAATGCTGGCCCACACTACACTTCCATTTGGCATGCACTGGAGAAATGGATGTCATTTTGCATGGTTTCTGGAGGTAGCAATGCCACAGTCCACTGATGGTTACTCAGTGGACATACGGTTCCTCAAAACCTTCAACAAACAGGTAAGTGGATGAAGTGGTGCTAGGAGACCTACAAGAGAATGCCAAAGAAAGGCTAGCACAATGAAAGCAACCTGATGTATGCCATACACAAGAATAATACATTGATTTGTCTTACCACATACAGGAATCACACATTGGTACATCTTATAACACACAGAACGCACGTTTTGTTATGAATTTTACCATGCACAGCAGTCAGATCCTATACAGCTTATCAAACACACAAACCTCGCACAATGATACACCTATTACCACATACAAGAAAGACAGATTGTACCAATGTGTGATTCTTGTGTAGTATATGTTGTATCAGAGTACTTCACACAGAAATCACTTCTTAAAGTTGCTTAAATCACATACAGGAATCCCAAATACATGCAGGGGACTACTGGCAGGTGCCCGCTAGGTTAATGCACCAGCATAAGCTTTGGATGCCCTTACTGGCTTTGAAGCATTTGAAGAAGTGTTATCTTGATCCCATCGGAGATATCATAGGAGTTCATCATATTCATGTGTAGTCAACACTCGAATATATTCTGTGTAATTAACATTACTAAAGTGAGTGGAGTATTGCATATTTAAAGTATTCCACATGATAAACTCATGTATAGAACGTGATTAATAAAGGATTATGTCACACTTACCTATTATTGCGACAGGATAAGTTAACATAAATGTGTATCATTGTGAGGATATTAAATTTGAATATGTGTAAACTAATGTTTAAACATTTATACGTGTAACAAGAATCTATTTCATGCAGGTACCTTTAGAATGACATCTTCGGTTTTCTTTTACAATTTATACATGTATTAAGGAGCTGCATTTATAGACTGTGTAGAAATGTGAACATATTCTGTAACCCTGTGCACTACTAAAATTGTCTAGCGTGGGCCTCGAGAAACAGTTTCATCCATGCTCACGTTTAGAGTTTAACATGCAACTCGTATTTAACCTTCAGTGTAGAATGTGTGTACTTATATTTTGTTTCCACTGCAGGTATGGAGAGAGAGAGAGAGCCTCATTAGTTAGCATAGGAGGGTTTTGTTTTCTTCAGATAGCAAGGTATGAGAAGACAAAGTTGGTAAGGAGAAGCATAGTAATGAGCAAGGAGGAGAGTTCTCATGGGAGAAGAGAGGAATGACCAAGTCGAGCGAAGTTGCAACTTATCGGTGTGGGAAAGGTGGTGAAAGTATCCAGTTCTACTAGAGCAATGGAAATTCACCGGCAAAGATCATGTGGGATTGTCTACTCTGACTGCAACTGATATTTTATGCTGGACGAAGTAAGGAAAGGGAGAGTCATCTTAGGTTTTCACAGGGAGCAGACCTATGCTTCAGCACCTTTATGCTACTTGACCCATGGTTGGAGTGCCTTCTACTGAAGTCTTCGACAACTTTCTGATTTCACCCTTACCGAATGCTTCTTAGCTTAGGGGTGCCCGTTTTAAGGGAGTGTAGGGCGAGATAGCTTGCTCATGCTTACTTTGAAGAGTCATCAGATGAAATTTAATACTCAATTCTTTTTCCTGATCGTCTGAATCATCGTCATAGAGCTAGTCTGCTTTGTATTATATACGGTAAATCTCTTCAGGAGATTTGGTCTTCTCTTGGTCTTTCTGTACTTTTATATGATTATGTTGAGATTGGTTTACACTGATTTGTTTCTAAATTTATAATTAAACCCTACTAAAAATCACGTTAAGTTGTCGAGTGGATTATTGTGTGGACACATTTGTTGCACTAAAATGAGATGTTAACAAGTGATCGTTTTCTCCCTTTACCTTTCATGCTGCTAGAAAGGTCGCCCTCTGGAGATAAATGTTTGACTGGGCACAAGCTCCAACAGTTGGTAGCATTATCGGATGGTTAGCTCTTGAAGTAAAGGCAGTTAGAATCTAACCTAGAATAATCTGGACCCCACCCAACCCCAGTGGCCGTAGTCCAGAATCCAGGACCGAGACATGGAGAATAGACCGAGTTCCAGTGGTGTGTGTTGAAACAGCAACGGCGGAGGAGTGAATATCAGTAGGGATGTGTGTATAAGAATTATGTTTAGCTTGCAGCACAATATTGATTGTGTGATGTCTGGCAGAGATGTCGGGAGAGTCGCGTGAATGTGGTACTAAGTTGTTGAAGTTGTTATCGGGTCCAACGTGACCTAAGATCCCGGGATATATAATAAAGGTGCAGAAGACACAGTGTTGTAATTGTCTGCTAAAGTTGTGGGGTTTGTTGTGAGATGTGGACGCCAGCCCAATTGAGATAGGGAACTTTCGTATGCAAGATAGAGCTGTCATTATTGTGGTGAACCTTTTGCGCAGAAGGGAAACTAAACTGATTAAAGGAATTCCCTGCTAGTCGAGGTTTCATTTGGGAATGTGTGTTCTTTGGGCGAATGATTCCATCGATTCTTTTAGCGGAGCAGACAATTGTTCATTAATATTTTAGTATGAAAAGAAGTGAAAAAGAGAGAGTGTGTGGGAAAGATTGTGAAGGGTGAACTGCTACGAGGAGTGAGAGTGACGTCGGGCCACGCCACGCTGGCATAGGTCAGTTGGCGTAACGTCGCGCTGGGATTGGTTGAAATTGTCTCTTGGATACGTAGCTGTTATCAGTAATTGTATTGCAGCGGAACTTGAAATTTGTTACATTTGGATTGAATTGAAATTGTTGAAACAAAAAGTTGAAAAATGAGATGTTTTAGAGCAATAAGAGATATGATATGAGGAGACGTAGGTGTGCCTACTAGAATTGGCAAGGAAGCGCCACCGGAGGACACGCCAGCTCATTATATGGCAATGAAAGTAGGGCTCCATACGATTATATGGCTTAAGAATTGTGACAAGATCACAGAGAAAGAGGGTGCATTGATGTTTCCACACTCTGGTACTTTCAATTTGATAAGAATTGATCATTTGAGAGGGATATTGTTTGCAATGAAACCATTACCTAGACCTACACGCTTAATGCATGGGAACGTGCAGTGCATGCAAAACAAAGGGACTAATATCAAGGGAGGATGATGAAAACGATGTGTGCATATGCAGACGTGAGATGGGATGAACAACGGAAGAGGTGGAGAGTAGACATGATTGAGAGAGCGAGATTAAACCCTGCCATAACAGTATATCGGCGACCTGTTGGTGGTATCGAACATTCGAGATACCTGTAAAACGGATACAATTGCCCTGCTGAACCATTTGGCTCAGAATGGACATAAAGTGTCCCCAAACAGAGGTTCTCTATTTAGGGCATCACATTCTGAAGGGTGCGAGAAAGGAGTTGCAAGAAAGAATCTCGGCAATCATGCAAATTAATCCGCCTCACACGCAGAAAGAAGTTAGGATGTTTCTGGGAATGGTGGGCTACTGTCCCCAGTGGATACCCAACTTTTCCCTAATTAGCAACCCTCTACAGAGGCTGACATACAAAGATGTCTCCGATCCGGTACCTTGGGACAATGATTGCTTGAACGCATTCCTGGAGCTGAGAAAAAGCCTTCGTCGCGCTCCTGCATTAGGAATGCCAGATTGCAACAAAGCGTTTTTGCTCTTTTGAACGAGAAGGTTGTGCACTCTCAGTATTGACACAGAATTATGGAAGTGCCTGTAGACCAGTTGCCTATTTCTCAGCTACTCTGGATCAAGCAGCATCTGTGTTGCCCGGATGTCTCAAATCCGTTGCTGTAACAGGTGTCAGCACAGAGAGATGCGAAAGAATTGTAACGTGTCACCCTTTGACTGTCTACGTTCCCCACTGTTGAGATATTGTTGACTCGTACTCAACACCTAACCAATAGTAGGCTCACAAGGTATGAGCAGATAATTTTAGCTGCAGAAAATGTCACCCTGAAAAGATGTTCGGTCCTGAACCCTGCTACTCAGTTACCTTTACCTGATTGTGATGCAGATGAGATCGAAGTACAGCATGACTGTCTCAATGTCACTGAACTATGCACCAAGCCCGGTCCAGATATTTCTGACGAGCCATTGTCTGAATCTGATTACACCCTGTTTGTGGATGGCTCTGGTCTCAGACAATGAGAGAAACCCCTCCGGCTGCTTATGCGGTCTGTACTGTTACGGGAGTGGTGAAGCTGCCTGGCTCCAAGGAGTATTCTTCGCGCAAGTGGCAGAGCGGTCTGCCCTCACCAGAGCATGCTGTGTTTAAGACCAGATAATAGTGACAATATTCACCGATAGCCAGTATGGGTTCGGTGTAGTTCACGACTTTGGACAGTTATGGTCTCAGGAGGGATTTATGACCTCGACAGGGTCCCCGATTCACAACGGGGAAAACGTGAGAAAACTGTTAGAAGCCCTGCAGATGCCAGCACAAGTTGCTGTCGTTAAGTGCTCTGTCCATTATAATAGAAACTATTTTGTGACAATAGGTCATCGTTATGCCGACGAAGTTGCACGTTACTGTGTACTAAACGTTTGTACTTTCAATGGCGTATACACAAATGAGGGAACAGATGAAACCAACTTCAGCCTTTTGATGACAATTGCTGACACATGGGAGGAAGTGAAGAGGTTGCAAGAGTAAGTTACTGAGGAGGAACAGGAAGGTTGGATCAGAGCAGGATGTGTAAAAAGAGAAGAAATGGAAGACCAGCACTGCCTAACCGTGATGAGGTACTATCAAGGGTCGATGTGAGAAAACTAGCAGAAATCGCTGTTAGCATGAGCTGAAGCCATTTTGGTTATGGCAGCCATTTTAGTTAGCCATGTGCTGGCCATGTGCTTCTTGTCTCAATTCAATCAATCAATTAGACATTTGTAGAGCGCACTACATACCCGCGAGGGTCTCAAGGCGCTGGGAGGGGGGGGCCGCTACTGGTCAAACAGCCAGGTCTTGAGTAGCCTCCTGAAGGTCAGCAGGTCTTGGGTCTGTCGCAGGCTCAGTGGGAGGGTGTTCCAGGTCTTGGCGGCGAGGTGGGAGAAGGATCTCCTGCCGGTGGTCGTTCTTCGGATGCGAGGGACGGTGGCGAGTGCGAGGCCGGCGGAGCGGAGCTGGCGGTTGGGGATGTAGAAGGAAAGTCGTCTGTTGAGGTAGGCTGGGCCGGTCTTGTGGAGTGCCTTGTGTGCGTGGATGAGGAGCTTGAAGGATATCCTCTTGTTGACGGGGAGCCAGTGCAGGTTTCTCAGGTGGGGGGTGATGTGGCTGTGGCGTGGTACGTCGAGGATCAGTCGTGCAGAGGCGTTTTGGATGCGTTACAGTCGTTTGATGAGCTTGGTCGGGGCTCCCGCATAGAGGGCGTTTCTGTAGTCGAGTCTGCTGCTAACGAGGGCCTGGGTGACTGTTCTTCTTGTATCTGTCGGGATCCACCTGTAGATCTTGCGGAGCATGCGGAGGGTGTTGAAGTAGGAGGAGGAGACGGCGTTGACTTGCTTGGTCATGGAGAGCGTTGAGTCGAGGATGATTCCCAGGTTGCGTGCGTGGTCGGTGGGTGTCGGGGCTGCCCCCAGTGCCGTCGGCCACCAGGAGTCGTCCCAGGCTGAGGGGTTGGAGCAGAGGATGAGGATGAGGACCTCCGTCTTGTCCGAGTTCAGCTTCAGTCGGCTGATCTTCATCCAGTCGGCGACGGCCTTCATTCCTTCGTGGAGGTTGGATTTGGCTCTGATGGGGTCCTTGGTGAGGGAGAGGATCAGTTGAGTGTCGTCGGCGTAGGAGATTATGTTGAGGTCATGCTGTCGGGCGATGTGTGCGAGCGGGGCCATGTAGATGCTGAACGGTGTCGGGCTGAGGGAAGATCCCTGGGGTACGCCGCAGATGATCTCGGAGGCTTCGGACCGGAATGGGGGGAGGCGGACGCTCTGGGTTCTGCCGGAGAGGAAGGAGGTGGTCCATTCCAGAGCCTTGTCTCGGATCCCTACGGCGTGGAGGCGTGCGCGTAGTGTGTGGTGGCAGACGGTGTCGAAGGTGGCGGAGAGGTCCAGGAGGATGAGGGCCGCGGTCTCACCGTTGTCCAGTAGGGTCCTGATGTCGTCGGTGGCGGCGATGAGGGAAGTCTCGGTGCTGTGGTTGCTGCGGAACCCTGACTGGGAAGGGTCCAGGATTCTGTTTTCTTTGAGGTATCGGGTTAGCTGTCTGTTGACGATCTTCTCGATGACCTTGGCCGGGAACGGAAGCAGAGAGATGGGCAGGAAGTTCTTGAGGTCTCTTGGGTCCGCCTTGGGTTTTTTGAGTAGGGCGTTGATCTCGGCGTGTTTCCAGCTCTCTGGGAAGGTCGCGGTCTCGAGGGAGAGATTGAGGACGTTGCGCAGATGGGATGCGATGGAGCTGCTGGCTTTGTTGAAGATGTGGTGCAGGAATGGGTCTGACAGGGAGCCGGAGTGGATTGTGCTCATGGTCTTGATGGTGTCATTGATGCTCATGTTGGCCCAGACTAGCAGGGGGTCGTGGTCGATGGTGTGCGGAGAGTCTGTTGTGTTGATGTCTGTTGGGGCTGTCTGGGTGTTGAAGCTGTCGTGGATGTCTGCTATCTTGCGGTGAAAAAAAGTGGCGACGGAGTCGCACAGGGCTTGCGATGGCGGGATGTTGTTGGTGTTGGAGTTGGGGTTGGAGAGTTCCTTCACGATGTTGAAGAGCTCCTTGCTATTGTGTGCGTTGTTGTTGAGGCGGTCTTTGAAGGAGGTCCTCTTGGCAGTCCTGATGAGGTGATGGTGGTTGCGGATGGCGTCCTTGTGGGCTGCGTGGCTGTCCGGAGCCTGCTCACTGTGCCATTTCTTCTTTAGTTTCCGGCAGGCTCGCTTGGAGGCTAGGAGTTCTGGGGTGAACCAGCTGGCCCTCTTGCTGGTGTCTCTGTAGGAAGGTTTCTTCAGCGGGGCAAGGGTGTTGGCGCAGTCGTTGATCCAGCGTCTGAGGCTGTGGGCAGCGTCAGTGTTGGAGGGTTCGGTGGGTGGGCTGAGAGCGAGGTTTGCGTGTAGTTGGTCTTCGGTGATTTTGCTCCAGCAGCGGCGGGGGATCTGTTGGGTGCGGTGGTGTGTGGTGGGTTTCTGGAAGGTGAAGTGGATGCAGCGGTGGTCGGTCCAGAGGAGTTCGGTGGTGTGGATGAAGGAGACGTGGGAGCTTGAGGAGAAGACGGGGTCGAGCGTGTGGCCGGCGGAGTGGGTAGGCGTTGTGACGAGTTGCCTCAGTCCGAGGTTATCGATCAGGGTGGTGGAGTTGCTGTCGTTGTTGTTCTCAAGGTGAAAGTTCAGGTCTCTGAGGAGGATGTAGTCGGTGGAGGTCAGGGCGTGCGTGCTGATGAAGTCGGCGATTGAGTCGCTGAACTGGGGTCGGGGTCCGGGGGGTCTGTAGACGAGTGTGCAGAGAATTATGGGGGCACCAGGGGAACAGAAGGCAAAAATGGGCACAGAATTACGGGGGCAACAGGGGAACAGAAGGCAAAAACGGGCACAGAATTACAGGGGCAACAGGGGAACAGAAGGCAAAAACGGGCACAGAATTACAGGGGCAAAAGGGGAACAGAAGGCAAAAACGGGCAGAGAATTACAGGGGCAACAGGGGAACAGAAGGCAAAAACGGGCAGAGAAACACGGGGGCAACGAAGGGAACAGAAGGCAAAAACGGGCAGAGAAACACGGGGACAGCGAGGGGAACAGAAGGAAAAAGAGGGCACCGACCAATACAGGCACCGGGGGAAAACAGACAACAGCAGTCACAGACACCAAAATAACAATAAAGGCAATACAATAAAGATACAGATGATGATACAAACCTACAGCCTACCACTGGCCACCAGGGATGAGGCGCAGGTGGTAGCCTGAGGGTGGAGGAGGGCCTCGAACTTCCTCAGCAGCGGCAGCTGGGGCAAGGACACACAGGCGGTGCTGTGCGGAGGGGGAGCGACCTACCTAGCAGGGTCAAGGGTCGCTCTCCTCACCGCGCAGCGGCCGCCATATATGGGGAGGTGGGAGGGAGGAGCAGCTGGGAGGCGGGAGGCGGGAGGCAGGGGCAGCGAATGGGCGGTCAGGGGGGCTGGGCTGCAGCGGGAGCAGTGAGGGGCAACAAAGGGAGCAGAAGGCAAAAGGGCACCGAATTACGGGGGCAACAAGGGAACAGAAGGCAAAAACGGGCACAGAATTACGGGGGCACCATGGGAACAGAAGGCAAAAACGGGCACAGAATTACGGGGGCAACAGGGGAACAGAAGGCAAAAACGGGCACAGAATTACGGGGGCAACAGGGGAACAGAAGGCAAAAACGGGCACAGAATTACGGGGGCAACAGGGGAACAGAAGGCAAAAACAGGCAGAGAATTACAGGGGCAACAGGGGAACAGAAGGCAAAAACGGGCACAGAATTACGGGGCCAACAGGGGAACAGAAGGCAAAAACGGGCACAGAATTACGGGGGCAACAGGGGAGCAGAAGGCAAAAACGGGCACAGAATTACGGGGGCAACAGGGGAACAGAAGGCAAAAACGGGCAGAGAATTACGGGGCTACCTGGGGAACAGAAGGCAAAAACGGGCACAGAATTACGGGGGCAACAGGGGAACAGAAGGCAAAAACGGGCACAGAATTACGGGGGCAACAGGGGAACAGAAGGCAAAAACGGGCACAGAATTACTGGGGCAACGAAGGGAACAGAAGGCAAAAACGGGCAGAGAAACACGGGGGCAACGAAGGGAACAGAAGGCAAAAACGGGCAGAGAAACACGGGGACAGCGAGGGGAACAGAAGGAAACAGAGGGCACAGACCAATACAGGCACCGGGGGAAAACAGAGAACAGCAGTCACAGACACCAAAATAACAATAAAGGCAAAACAATAAAGATACAGATGATGATGATACAAACCTACGGCCTACCACTGGCCACCAGGGATGAGGCGCAGGTGGTAGCCTGCGGGTGGAGGAGGGCCTCGAACTTCCTCAGCAGCGGCAGCTGGGGCAAAGACACACAGGCGGTGCTGTGCGGAGGGGGAGCAACCTACCTAGCAGGGTCAAGGGTCGCTCTTTACTCTTGCCTGCTTTTCTATTCTGCTTGAGTCATCAGTTACAGTAAACTCCTTCAGCACTGAGCCAGAGCAATGTATGATCAGAAAGGCCTGTAGCTGCTAGAATACACCTGTTTTAGAATAGAACTGTCAGGCTGTTTTAACTTATGTAAGCAGAAATATCTCCCCTCCCACTTTGTTGAGCAAGCAATTTTTGTATACCCATGTTAGTCAATAACTATTCTTGTATGTGCCAGTACCTCCCCTTTGAGTCTCCATGCGGACTATGCAACAAATGTATTTATAAGGCCCCTGGTTTCTGTACTCCTTGGAATACCTCCTACAGTGGCCTGAGGGTACTGTATTGACGTAGTCTCCCTCATGTGAGGTTAATACATCTATTTTCTTTGATATTACAGCTTCCGTGCCAATTTCTATTTTGTTAGTCTAAGGACTTAAGGACAAAGAAGGGCGAACCCCTGCACCAGTGGTCCTCTGAAAAGGCTCGCTCCCACAAATTAGCGCCCGTCACGTGAGGCTCATCAGGAGACGCGGTCGCCCAAAAGAGTGGTCTTGACGGAGGTTTGGAATCTCGCGGAGGATATACACTGCACGATGAGACCCTTGTCTTTGCAGACCAAAGTGCTTTTCCGATTTTCCCGATTTGACCCTCCAGGTGGTGACCGGTCCCTGACTGAGATCCCTTTGGCGTTCGTCTCACAGTGACCATTAGGTCAATTCAGAACTTGGCAGTTGGAAGCTGGAGACTTTTGTTTGGTAAGGTCGCGATGCGACACTCTTGTTTTGGATTAGCTTGGCCAAGATTCTGGTTTGTTTGTTTGATGCAGCAAATAAAGGCAGGTAATGAGGAGATTTTTCTCTAATTTTTTGAATTCTTGAACGGTACAGTTTGTGTTAAGTACTACTTTGTTATAATATTATATATAATATAATATTTTTGGCATGCCTGCTCCTAGCACACTTCGTAGAATGTGTTGCTGTCTTGGTGGTACCAATATGGATGTACAAAGTACTCAGCTGACTCCCCTAGAGGGGATACCTAAATAGGTTTATGTACATTAAATATGGTACTTCTTCCATAATGTATAGTACACTGTGGAACAAATAAACTAAAAAGGATCTTGATCTACGCACTTAGTAAAATTCGTAAATGGTGATACGGAGCGCTTTTGAGTGTTCCGCCAGCTCCATTGGTAATTTGGTGTATTTTGGAAAAGATCTGGGGTTAGAGCCTGTCTTTTTGAACATGGCACAGTCTGTGGGCTGCCTCTTGCTTTTGTCCTAAATGTTGATTTGTGGGTTGATTATGTGTTTGAGTGTCTATGTAGTTTGTGGACTGACACCGGTGGTGATGCTTGTGAAGTATTTGTTTGAGTGAGTAGCGACTGTTTTTTGTGTAAGAATGGCTTGCCTTAGCAAGCAGTGTTGTGTGTGCTGAGTGTGTGGCCCCCTTCTTGAAAATGTCTGGAATGAGCTCAATTTGGTTTATTGTCGTCATTGTGTTCTGCAGATGTCATTGGAAGAATTACACTTTAAAATTCAAAGAATAAATTGTATAACATATGCTAAATTGCTGCACGCTACTATTAAAAGTAAAGCAGTAACAAAGTATAGATGTCTGAACCTTCAATTATTATATCGCCCCAATGGTAAAACACAAAATTAGAATTAACACTCAATATGAAAAAATAGGCCTCACAAAAAAAAAACAAATGTGTGTTTTACACAACTAGGATTCAATACAAAATGTTACAGCATTATTCTTAGATACATTATATTAAATATTAAAAGGCATTCACATTATCTGAGTAAATAGTTGCTGCTAAAATAAAAGCGCCTCTTTTATCACATTGCAAAACGATAGATTTTGACTGGCTTGGAATGCCTGGGTTTTAAATAGACTGAACCGTGCTCATTCCCAGCGCTAGAAAGAGAGCTTTTAACAGCTGCTCAAAGCTGTCTGTCCGAAGGAAGCTGTCTGTTAGAACAGACGGAGGTAATCCATGGTTTACAAACTTTTTGAGGACATTAGAATACAGCAAAGGGTTTTTCTCCTGAAGAAGCGTGGAAGTTGACGCCTGCTGGTCGTAAAACACAGCTGAATAAATAAAACATGGCTATGCCCGGGTACAAGCTACAGATCAAGCTGTGGGGACTAGGGTTTAAGTTAGTACAAAATGGTATCAAAGCACGTGCATTAAAGACTACTGATTTTGAAAGTTAGAAATACAGTTTCATTATTTTGGATAAAAGAGACAGGATAAAAAGTAAAGACTTTCTTGTTGCTTTTCTACTAAGCACATCTGTGGCTCTGATGGTAAATAATTACTGCCCTCTAAACTTTTTCTGTTTCAGTAAAAAGCTTCTGTGCTTAGTGTTATAAATAAATGCATTTTCAAGGTAAAAGGAAAGGAATAAGGCTTGCTGTTCATATGTAGAAATCATAAAAAGGTTAGTGATCATTATTCAAAAACTGACTTAATAATTTTTTACATGTAAAGTTATTGCACTAAAATCGTTTTTGCATAATTGTGATCCCTATAATGTCCAACACAATTGTGACAATTCAATAAAATTTAGCACTGTAGAAAATTATCCTGTGCAAAGTATGTATTCAGATTTCAATATGCACATTAAGATTTCTATCTCCAACTGGTTAAAATATGTTGTTGCACCACATTAAAAGGTTGAATATTAGTCTAACAACGCCAATATTACTGTCTTAGTGACAAACTTAAAATGTAGTATGGCCTAATGGCTGCAGTGTCAAATACAAAAACTATTAAAAGTTATGCAAAGAGCAGCTGTACAGACATGTGAATTACATTGCGCACCTTAATGCACGATAGTTCTGAGCGAATTATGGCATTCTGAAAATTGAAATTTTGAGCCAATTTTTTAGGTGCTACAACGCACAATAAGTACATAAATAATTAAGAATACAAGTTGCATCTTACCTTAAATTTATCAGCACACAGGTACGGAACAGGACTGCTTTTCAGCTGTGCTTCTCCAGAGTTACTTTGAATTGTAAAGGCCGCATGGAATAGCCTTCCACAGACATGGGACAGCAGGTTTAAGGGTCAGAGGTTGAGTTCTGTATTTAGCAAACTAGCAGGGCTAAGGGCAAGGCTTGCTCTGGCACTTCGACCTCGGAAAAGATTCCGAAGGAAGGGATGACAGCGCAGAGAGAGAAGTTTTGCTTATTATTTTTGGCAAAAGACCAGGCAGGTTCTGCGAAGTCACAAGAAGAGAAGGAGGCAGTAGCGTATATGGGTCCTGTGTAGAGAACAGCTCTACCATGCATATAGAAATAATGGTTTTAGTTTAAAGATTACTGTGCAAGGGCTATAATAAGGAGGCAATGAAATTCAGTTTGCATTCATGCGCCCTCATGTTAAACTAGTACAATTGCTAAAGGAATTGGTAGTTGGTTATTAATGTTTTCTAGTTAGCTCAATGTGCTATTTACCTCCTACAAGTCGGTTTGTGCCCAGCTGCCAAGAAGGGGGGTAAATATTGTCGACAGGGGGTTACCTACTGTCGAATGGGGGAAAGGAGGCTAGCTTCTGGGCAAATTAAGGGTAAGCAAATTTACAAATCTCAGGTTATAGCACCATTATCGTTTATTTTATTCTCATGCTATATACAGTTTTGCAAAGGCATCACTAGTCTCTTATTAGTTAGTCTGTGTAATTGAGCTGACACCCCTTATTAGAGCTGGTGAATAGGGTTTTTTTTTCTTTGAAAATGATGTTACATAGTCCAGATCGTGAAAAGTTGAATGCACAAGGGTTCACAATGTTAGGAAAGACACCCGTGTGATCCTTAGCAAACATTTTGAAGGAAAATATTGCTTTAAATGAGTTTGTTTGCCACAACAGGTTCTGCTGGAGAAATTCATGTACCCACGATGTTGAGGTTTTGTTAGTTATTTATGTAGTAAAGATCCCTGTTAAATTAGCAGTTTTTAAATTTTCATGCCGTGCCTATAACATGAGAGCATGGTCCTAAGCGTAAAATGTAGGTGTTTTTACGTAAGAAAAATAATTTTAGAAGTGTCTGCAGTCCTGTACAAGTAGTGGAAGGTTCATAAGTAGAAGTGTAGTGAACTATATGACTTCTGAAACACAAGCTTGTTAAGACAAGAAGCACAAAAGAATGCTTGTTCTGAAAATTCCCTTTATTTTTGAGGTTCTTCTGATGAATAATATAGGAATACACAAATGTAAGGATTCAGAGTATGTCCGTATTGTTTTTCTTTTTCCCTCAGAATTTAGTAAATAAACACAGACTTCCTTGGCTGCTTGGGATTGGGAGAAACAAATCAAATCGTGTAACATTTTACTCTTGTCAGTTCACCAAAAGTTCCTTTTATACTCCCTAATAGGTCCAGGGTGTTTTTTTTTTTTTAACTTTCAGATAGATGAAGTGGTTCTTGGGTGCCCTGCTAATGTATGGGGCGCCCAGAGACTAAAGAAGTTTTCTGAAGTAGAGTATCCTCTCTGTTGATAGATTATTTGAATGCCTTGTTTAAAGATCTTTTGTTCTGACCACCAATAGATATCTGCTGCCCTACAACCATTGCCAGAGGGGCCTGGACATCAGATCCAGCCTGGGGAGTCAGCGCCAGTCCAGCTTGGAGCCGAGGTAAAGGGAACCAGCACAGGCGTTGCTGGCAACTAGGACCACAGTGAAGGTAGAAGACCGGAAGCACTAGGCCCATGAAAGCGACGTGAAGCGTGTACCCCTGCCACTGTCTTGGACGAAAGCCGGGGTCACAAATCAGGACGGAGAATTCTTTGCGTTGGTCCAGTTTTTGATGCCCAGCTGAGAGAGTCACAGACCGACAAGGACGGCAAAGAGGCTTTGCTTGAGGTGACCCCCTTTGAAACAAGGGTTGCTTCAGATTCTCCAGCATCAGGCCTCTGAGTCCTGGTCCTCAAGTGAATGCAAGTCTGCACCTCTGTTGGTTGATCGAGAGGTGCCTGGGCATACTAGGTACAATCTGTGGCCCCGACAAAAGAGCAGTGCGCCAGCGGAGCAACACAGGAGTTAGGGAAGGACTTGAGTTCAGGGTACAGGTGCTGTGCCTCTGGTGCCTGTTAGATTAAAGTGAAGAAAACTGGTGCACTGCCTGAGACACTGGGCAGGATCGTTGAGGGTGTTTGCCCTGGAAGGTGATTGCCCTATCCTGAAAGAAGAAACTTTTCCCTTAAAACTGGGCCGTGATCGTTTTTTTGAGTTGCAAGTTGTGCAGCTCCACCGTGGGAGAAGTGAACACTTGATGAACAATAAGAGCCTGCCTGTGAGGCTCAGACGGACACAGGGAGAAGACTCCCCCTCTGGCTGGTTGTACAGCGGCTTCTATTCTTCAAGTACTTTTTAGCAATGTACCCCTTTGGTCGTCTCATTTTTGAGGAGGAGCAGCCCTTTGCGGCTCCTCGTCCTAATTCCCATGGCCCAGTTTGGTCCTCCTGGTCCCCTGAAGTGAAAATTGTTTTTGTGATAATCTATGTATGCTCTTTAATACTAGTATTTGGAGTGATGTTCATTCTGCAAGAGAAACGTTTTGTACACACTTTGATAAATACTACTCTACCCTCCTCCTGAACATATCATTGGTACCCTAGCCCTCATAAAGAAGAACACTGGAAGGTTTATTCAAAGTGTTTTTATGTAGACATTGCATCCAACATGTGCTGTTGGCTATTTCCAATCGGCCTAAAACAACCACTGAAATTCATCCAGATATAGAAACTTGGACTTTAATTGGCTGGTTAGGGACATTGTTTGTTACTTGGGGCTGGAAACTGTTGACAATTCTATGTATATTTTTTGCGATCCTACTGTCATGCTGCCTATGCATACAATGTGGCCCGATGCTTTGTTCCCTTTGTGTCTCTACTTGTATACCTACCAAGCGCAACATTAAGAATGTGAAAGCCCAATATGTATTAGACTAGAAGTTAGCAATATGTTGAGAATAGATGTGTAGGATATTTTCTATATTCCTTCTAGATCATAGAGATGTCTTCAGCTAATGCTAAAAGGGTCATCTGTGGAAACTAGCAGAAATCGCTGTTAGCATGAGCTGAAGCCATTTTAGTTATGGCAGCCATTTTAGTTAGCCATGTGCTGGCGATGTGCTTCTTGTCTCTTTACTCTTGCCTGCTTTTCTATTCTGCTTGAGTCATCAGTTACAGTTAACTCCTTCAACACTGAGCCAGACCAATGTATGATCAGAAAGGCCTGTAGCTGCTAGAATACACCTGTTTTAGAATAGAACTGTCAGGCTGTTTTAACTGATGTAAGCAGAAATGTCTCCCCTCCCACTTTGTTGAGCAAGCAATTTTTGTATACCCATGTTAGTCAATAACTATTCTTGTATGTGCCAGTACCTCCCCTTTGAGTCTCCATGCGGACTATGCAACAAATGTATTTATAAGGCCCCTGGTTTCTGTACTCCTTGGACTACCTCCTACAGTGGCCTGAGGGTACTGTATTGACGTAGTCTCCCCCATGTGAGGTTAATAAATCTATTTTCTTTGATATTACAGCTTCCGTGCCAATTTCTATTTTGTTAGTCTAAGGACTTAAGGACAAAGAAGGGCGAACCCCTGAACCAGTGGGCCTCTGAAAAGGCTCGCTCCCACAAATGGATGTAGGAAGAGATGCCATGGTGAGGTTGTTTAGGCAGACTTGGTTTAACCCGAAGTTTCGAGCGATGGCTGAGGCATTGTATTATCGATGTGTGATTCGTCAACAAATTAACGTGGGAAAACAAACTGCTGTTACAATGAGTCACATAGGGAGATCTGGAGGTCCTTTCAACAGAATGCAACTGGATTTCATTGAGATGCCAGTGTGTAATGGATTGAGGTACATTCTAGTAGTGGTGTGCAGATTTTCACATTGAGTGGACGCCTACTCGACTAGAAGATGTGATAGTTTCACAGTAGCTAAGATGTTATTGAGGGAACTCATTCCAAGATTCAGATTTCCAACCTCTTTGGAGTCAGACTGAGGAACTCATTTTAATTATGAGGTCCTGAGCATGTTATGTGCAGCGCTACAAGTGGAACAGTGATTACATTGCAAGTTTTCGGGCAGAGGCTTCAGGTATCGTGGAACAACTCAACGGCATTTTGAAATCTAGACTTGCTAAAATGTGTGCTTCGACATCTCTGAAATGGCCCGATGTTTTGCCTCTGGTGCTGATGAGTTTTCACAGTGTCCCAGATCGACAAACAGGACTGTCGCCTCATGAAATAATCATGGGGAGGGCTATGTGATTGCCTGCTGTGCCTGCAAATATGCTTGTAAACATCACAGATGATTTGGTGCTTGATTACTGTAAAGGATTGGGGGACGTGGTTCGTTCGGTCTCACCAGGTCGAAGTGGCAACAGCACCGCCACATCAGGAGCAGTGCCATGACCTTAGTCCCTGTGACTGGGTCATGGTGAAGAAGCATGTGTTGAAGACCTGTCTTGAGCCTAGTTGGCGTGGTCCATACCAGGTGATCTTGGTCACTACGACTGCTGTGAAGTGTGGTGGTCTTCCAAATTGGGTGCATGTATCCCACACTCGTAGAGTCCTGTGTCCCCTTGAATGAGAAACAGCTCCTCTCCCAGAAGAGATGCCAGCTGTGGCCTAAATACTACGGGAAGAGGTCAGACAAGCTGTAGGGGGACCAGACGGAGCCTAAGGCAGCATTTGAAAGATCTGGGTGGGGGTTCTCGATTAATCTGAAGCTGAATCCGAACTAGAAGCATCTGATGCTGTGCTGGTGAATGAAACAGATTGTGACTCCAAAGAAGAAACTAGTGCTGTGGGATCATTAGTGGGCGGTGGAAGAAAACTAGCCAAAGAATAAAGAGAGGAGAAGGTTGAAGTTATCCTCTGAAAGATCTCTTGCACCCATATCTGAAGCATCAGGTGAATCAGAGTTGAGTGGAGACGAAAGGGAAGGATCAAGTCTCGGAAGATCCAAAAGATCGAGGGTGCCTTATCGGAGGACTCTTCTTGTGAGTGGACATCTCGCTACTAATGAGAATGACTTCTGGAATAATAGTGGAATTCCTTCTGAAACTTTTGGTACTTGATTTGAACTATCTCTTCATATTTCCACTTCCTTACTCAACAACACTGAGCACTTTGAGAAATGTAATGTTGAATGAAACTGAATTTCCCGGCACTAGCTCCTAGTATCAAGCCTGGGCAAACTAATGGGAGAAAAGCAAAGTCTTCAAGGCCTTCCTAAAAGCCAGGAGACTGCAGGAGGAATGAATGGAAAGTGGTAAAGCATTCCAAGTTTTAGAAAGCCAGGATGAAACTTCGACCTCTCCAGTTAGCGTTTTTGAATCTGGGGACTGCCAGGAGCTTTGCGCTGGAGGATAGAAGAGTTATGCTGGGAAGACACCATACTAGCTTTTGTTTGAAAACGGCAGGACCCGAATTTTGGGAGGCCTTATAGGCTATACAGAGTGCTTTGTATTCAATTCTTTTTATGACAGGGAGCCAATGGAAGTCCATGATCACAGGTTTAATGGGACAGAATAAGGGAGTTCCGGAAAGAAGTCTAGCAGACGCATTTTGGAGGGCCTGAAGCCTGTGAAGATGTTGCTGCCGTCTTATGTTCATGTACAGACTATTGCAGAAGTCTAGTCTGGACAGAATGAGCAAGAACACTATGGTTTTTCGGGCATCTAGGCGTATGAAACGCAGGATTTTTCCTAACATTCGTAAGATAAGAAATGCAGCGGAAGTAACTGAATTAACCTGATCTCCAAAGGTAAGTCTGTGGTCCATGATAACTCCTAAATTTCTTACTTTTGTGGCTGGGATAGGGAGTGAACCCAGGTCAGTCGGCAACAAGGAGGGGGACCAGAAGGAGGGATTGTTACCAAACAGAACAACCGCTGTTTTGTCGGAGTTCAGTTTCAAACAATTATGGCCCATCCAGGCACCACCTTCTAGCATGCAGACATGGAAGAGGTTATTAACATTTTTGTCTTCCTTAGAGATGGAAACAACAATTTGCGTATCATCCGCATAGGATGTCAGCATGAACCCAAAAGATCTCATTATTGGGGACAGCTTAGTAACATAAATGTTGAATAGAGTTGGACTGATAAAGGACCCCTGCGTAACACCACAAGGGAGTGGCATATAGCATTACATGTAGTTTACTGTTGAGTATTTTCTATGGTCAGGGTCATTTTCAGTATTATTATTCTGATTATGATTTTCTCTTTTCAAAAGCCCGAGTGTTCAAACATTTGAACCGACATTCCTATGCTCAGGATGTAGAAACTGTTAGCAGATATTTTGCCCTGATTAAAACACTTGACACTGCTTATGCCCAAAGATATATTTTGACCTGTGTCCTTACTGACATTGAAAAGAAATTCTTAGAGCAGGTAGAAGATGGATACAGAGCAGTGAAGATTAATGCAGTGACAGGGGTTTGTGTGACAAGTTGGTCACAGGAAGAGGTAGATCATCAAGCTGCAGGTAACACTGAAGCATTGACAACACCAAGGGAAATTGTGCATACACAATGATAAGAATGAATATGATACTATTCCTGTAGGGGAAAGGGAGTGTGATCATACTTTTGATGTTTAAGGATCTTGGAAGTTATTCCTAGACGGAACAAACCCTGTGATTTCTGGAACTTATTTTATTTGTGGGATAATGCTTATTTCAAGTTGCCGAACAAATGGTAAGGCACATGTTATGTAGGAGTAGTGTTTCTAAAGAACTATCATGTGGAGAATTGTGATCATCCTGTGTGGGAGGAAAAACCTAGGTCTAAACAAGGTGCCACGGCTGCAGAAATAGAGGGATATATTTTGGAGCAATAATACCAGGAGTAGGGGTGATATTGAATGACATCAAGATTAGAAAACTTTCCACTGAGGTTGATAAGTTTTCTACTAATACAGCTGGATCTTTGGTGCCCGAGAATACGGAGATGGTTGCTATTAGGGCTATGGTTTTGCAGAACCATCTTGCATTAGACATTCTGCTCGCAAAGGAAGGCTGAGTCTGCTGGATGTTAAAAGTCCAACAGTGTTGTACTTGCGGGCCAGACAAAAGTAAAGACTTACAGAAGCTCGAAAGGAACATTACTGACTTACACAATGAAGTGAGTGGATTGGCAGCAGAAGGTGTTTGGGACTCGGTTGGACATGGATTTAGTGCTGTAGGTAGATGGTTTTTTTTTTTAAACTTTATTTTTCAGTTTTGCACATATAATAGCAATCAATACAATAAGAAAAATGCACTTCAGCAATGTAGACGATTCTCTCTCCACGGTGTTGCTGCGGACCCCCCAATAGTGTCCATATATCATAAATCTAGTGGCATCACACACCAGCAGTGTCCTCCCATCAAACAGTATTACTTGTCTTTATGCATCCTCCCTTTTAGTTATCCCTTCAAAGGAGTAAAAATAACCACAATAACATTCATAATGCACGTGACTGATCTAAATAGTGAACCCTTGGTATGAGGTCTAAACACATCTCTCTACCCCACCCCGGTCTGGCTCTGTTTGCGAATCACCATCCTCTTCTACACCCAGCAGATATTGCCGGTACGGGCCCCAGATATCTTTAGGTGCACAGCGCACAGGTAATAGAGCATTATAATTGTCAGACTGCGTTGAACAGTACGCCAGATCCCCCTCCCAATCCCCAATTGTGGGCAAAGGCCCTCTCATCCACCGCATTCCCACTCGTCTTTTAGCCAGCAATAAACCCAGTGCCGCTAGTTTGCGCATGTTTCTCGGTATCTGCTTATCAAAACCAAGGAGAGCAACCAATGGTGTCTCTGATAACACACAGCCAAGCATTCTGGTTAAACATTCAAAAACTGCGGCCCAAAAAGCCCGTACCCCCGGACAGCCCCATGCCAGATGAGAGAAGTTTGCGTTCCTAGCAGCACATCTCACACAGTGATCATCTGCACGCAGGCCATACCTATACAATCTGGCTGGCGTGTAATAGACTATGTATATATTTAAAGTGTATTACTCTGTGCCTGCCGTTTAGAGAAATAGCCTTAGTTTTGGCAAAACACCAGGCCCATTGCGCCTCCGTAATTTCCAGGCCAAGTTCCTCTTCCCAGTCCAGTTGGAATTTCAGTTTGTTCTGTGTACGGGGGTCTTGGAACAAGGCATATAGCTGGGTGATCGCCTTCTGCGAGGAGGGCGTTTGCAGTAAATACGTAAGTGCTGGCATCTCTGCCGGTGCATTCAAGTTCGCCCCCAATTGGGTTCTCAGTGCCCTGCGAAACCTGTAGTAGTTAAAGACATCCAGCGCCGTCACGCCCGGTCGCTGCGCAGAGATCTGTTCCCAGGTCTTAGAGATTCCCTCGTGGAACAAATCCCCCATACGCTGCACACTCAGCCTCTCTAGGGTATTCATGACTGATTTATCTTCTCTATGTGGTAACCAATCACACCATGCAATCGGTAGGTTAGCGGAATAAACCCTCCGTATCTGATGCCTGCGGGCTATTACTGATAGCTGGTGCCCCGTGCAATTTACCGGGTCGATTGTGCGCAGGGCCATCCGAGTTTCCCCAGTCAACAGCCCAGGCAATGGTGCCGGAGCGACAGTGTGTAATTCCAGGAGACGATGTGGTGTGTCCCTGGGGCCATGAATCCACCCATGTGCATGCAAAGTATGCGCCGCTCTGTAGTACCTTTCCATATCCGGGGCATTTAATCCCCCCTCGGAATAGGGCTGTCAGGATTTCCCATTTTACCCGGGGCTGTTTCCCAGCCCAGACCAAGCGGCTTAACAGTCTACGCAGTGTAGCAAAAAAAGTTTGAGGTAGGCCTATAGGTATGTTAAACAAAAACAGAAAGCGCGGTAGTACCACCATCTTTGCCAACGCCACTTGACCAATCAGTGAGAGTGGTAGTTTTATCCATTTTTCTATCGAGTCCGTTAATTTCTGGATTGCACAGCCATAGTTCTCGGACAATATTCGCTCAACGTCTGTATGTACCTTAATGCCCAGATACCTCACAGGCTCAGTAGTCCACTCTAGCGGTTAGTCGGTCTGGACAGGGGCAGTAACGGGGGTCAACGGAAAGATCATGGATTTATGCCAATTAATGCGGAGCCCCGAATGCTGTCCAAAGCGCTCCACCTCATGCAACATGGGGGTTAAATTCAGTTCCGGATTCCGAATATATAGCAAGGTATCGTCTGCGTACGCTGCAATGTTAAGATTGTAATTAGGGGACCTAATGCCACGACCTGCGTGGTATTCGCGCATCGCGCACATTAAAGGCTCCGCCACCAATGCATACAAAAGAGGGGAGAGGGGACAACCCTGCCTCGTGCCTCTTGTGATCTGTATGGCACGTGAGATCTGGCCATTAATATTAACTCTGGCTGTAGGGGCATTATAAAGCACCTTTATCAAATTAATGTATATTTCTCCTACCCCTACTTTATTCAACACCGCAGTACAGAAACCGCCATTCAACAGAGTCGAATGCCTTTTCGATATCAATAAACAAGGCGGCCGCCTTGGTTTTCGGATTAATCCGTACTATCGTACCAAAGAGTGTCCTAAGATTGCTAGACAGCATCCTTCCGGGGACGAACCCCGTTTGTTCTGGACCTACCAGCTTGGGCAGCAAATGTGCCAGCCTATTTGCCAACACCTTTGCAAACAGTTTTGTGTCCGTATTCAATAATGAGAGGGGTCTATAAGATGCAGTCTTCCGGAGCCTTTCCCGGTTTAAGTAGAGTGATTATGACAGCTTCCCTCATGGAGGGGGGCATCGTCCCCGTCTTCGCCATCTCCTCAAAAAGATTGACCAGATGAGGGAGAAGTTTGTCTATATACGCCTTATAAAAAGCCACCGTCAGGCCATCAGCTGTAGGTAGATGGTTTGCAGATTTGGGAAGTGGTATAGTGGGTTCTATTTTGAGACCGTTGTTGATTATTAGGCTTTGTGCAGTAATTCGGATTGTGGGTGTGAAGGTGTACCGGAGATACAAGGAGCAAAAAGAAAAATATCATGAAAAAGAGAGGGCTTAACGTTAGAAAGGAAACAGAACTAATATTATAATGAGATGAAGCGTCTGGAGGAGTTCAAGAGAACAGCAATTGCCACAACAAAGGTTTAACTTGGTTAATCTGATAAGATCAAGAGATAAGAGATTCTGTGATGGCTTGATTGTCCATCAGAGGGGTGATTGGATATGTGTAATCTTGATCCCATCTGCAATATCGTAGGAGTGTATCATATTCATGTGTAGTCAGCACTTGAATATATTTGGTTTAATTAACGTCACTAATGGGAGTGGAGTATTGCATATTTAAAGTATTCCACATGACATACTTGTATATAGAACGTGATCAATAAAGGTTTATGTGACACCTACATATTAATGTGAAAGGATAAGTTAACAAATGTATCCTATTGTGAGGTTATTAAATTTGAATCTGTGTAAACTAATGTTTAAACATTTATACCTGTAACAAGAATCTATTTCATGCAGGTGAACTTAGAATGACATCTTCGCAATTCTCCACAATTTATACATGTATTAAGGAGCTGCATTTATTATGTGTGTAGAAATGTGCACATATTCTGCAACCCTGTGCACCACTAAAATTGTCTAGAGTGGGCCCCGAGAAACCATTTGGTCCATGCTCACGGTTCGAGTTTAACATGTAATGCGTATTTAACCTTCAATGTAGAATGTATGTACTTGTATTTTGTTTCCACTACAGGTACAGAGAGAGAGAGAGCTTCATTAGTTAGCATAGGAGGGCATAGTTTTCTTTAGCTAGCAAGGTATGAGAAGACGAAGTTGGCAAGGAGAAGCGTGGTAACGAGCAAGGTGGCGAGTTCTCATGGGAGAGGAGAGGAATGACCAAGGATGAGCGAAGTTGTAAACTTATCGATGTGGGAAAGGTGGTGAAAGTTTCCAATTGTACTTGAGCTATGGAAATTCACCAGCAAAGATCACATGGGGCTGTCTACTCTGACTGCAATTGATATTTTATGCTGGACGAAGCAAGGAAAGGGAGAGTCATCTTAGGTTTACACATGGAGCAGACCTATGCTTCTGCTTGTGTGGCTTTATGCTACTTGACCCATGGTTGGAGTGCCTTCTACTGAAGACTTTGACAGCTGACACCTTTCTGATTTCACCCTTACCGAATGCTTCTTAGCTTAGGGTTGCCTCTTTTAATACGCAAGGAGAGATCGCTTGCTCATGCCTACTTTGGAGAATCAACAGATGACATTTAATACACAATTCTTTTTTTCTGATCGTCTGAATCATCGTCATAGAGCAAGTCGTCTGCTTTGTATTATTTAGGGTAGGTCTCTTCAGGAGATTTGGTCTTATCTTGGTCTTTTTGTACTTTTATATGATTACGTTGATATTGGTCTACATTGATTTGTTTCTAAATTTATAATTAAACCCTACCAAACCCAGATTAAGTTGTTGAGTGGATTATTGTATGAACACATTGGTTGCACTAAAATGAGATGTTATCAAGTGATAGTTTTTTCCCTTTACCTCTTATGCGGCTAGAAAGGTTGCCCCTCTGGAGATAAATGACTGGCCTAAGCTCCAACACACTATCGATGAGCTGGTGGATGCTAAGGGAAGACCTTACCTTTCACAGAAGTCAGGTAGGTCCTCAGGTCCTTCTGAAGCTTGCTTCCTTCCGTCTAAGAAAAACAAAAAAGACAGCAGAAATCATTTTATATGTTGCAGTTGCTCGGATTGTTTCAAATTCAGCCCATTTTTGCTCATTATATACACTGGGAGTAACACAGCAGAGGCAGCGTGCCTCTACAACAAAGTAATTTGGCCTTAACCAGTTCCATATCTTAAACTAGGAACACAAAATCAACCACTAAACAACCAAACACACGGAGAAGATGCTGTTGCACATCTCCATCAATGACACATCATCTAGCCCTGGTTAATGCTGGTGAATTTTCCAATGGAATCACATTCTACATGCTACACCTTAACACCAGCAACTCTGAGACTGCATCATTATTTCCTAACCTACACCACACCTAAGGAATTGCAGCATTTCCAAAAGGAGCAGGGCAGCGCCAATAATAGAGCAACATGCTGCCATAGAGGCTGAGATATAACCTCAGCCTATTATTTTTGCAGCACAGTTCATTCTCAGGCAATACGTAGATTCATCATGTAGGTAAAGACAACATAAAACACACAAGTCAAGCCTTTTAACAAGGGTCTCACAAAGAATAAGTCACATAAACTGAGATAAAAAGACATCTAAGATGAGTGGATTTGGCCAGATAAGTTTCATGTGAAAAGACAGACTGCACAAATATCTTTTTCAAAAACATAGGGCCAAATTATGAAACTTTTTAGCAGTCGCAAACTCTGCTGTTCACTAAATTTATGGGTTTACAACCAGTAAGATGTTTCATTTTAGGAGTTTTAAAAGTTTTACACAGTCCTAAAATAGACTCCGATATGGTTTACAAATCATGATTAGGAAGGTGAGAGTTGTGGCCATCTCTTCCAAATAGGGATTTGTTAACTTATGTGTTAGACCTGGCCCTCTCTACAGGGTCATCCCAAAACGTTTGCCTTTGCCCTCCACTTTCTGCTGAATTAGTTTTTGTTGGCTTTAGGACTGTGCCATTTACCACTGCTAAAGTGCTTGTGCTCTCTCCTTAAAACATGGTAAGATAGGCTTATACCTAACCGGCACATTTAATGTACTTATAAGTCCCCAGTAATATGGCACTACCTGTGTCCAGGACCTGTAAATTAAATGCTACTAGTGGGCCTGCAGGTCCGATTGTGCCACCGACTTAAGTAGCACCTTAAACATGTCTCAGTCCTGCCATTGCAGCCTGAGTATGTACAATTTTAAACTGAGATTATCAACCAGGCGAGGTGAAGCTGGATTTTAAATTACAATTTTGAAAATGCCACTTTTAGAAAGTTGGCATTTTTAGGACGTAGGAATTTGGTATCTGCAAGCCTGTCTCTGGGGCACATCACTGGGTGTAGTTGACAGTTTGGCTTTATGTTTTCCTCCTAGACAGCTGCACACCATGGGGAGTTAGGTGTGACTGAATGGGCCATCACTGGCAGGCTGGGAGGGAGGAGCTGGACCCACCCCCACTTACACTTGAATAGGCTCTGCCTGTCTCCAAACAAAGAGCTGCATACGCCCTGTAGTTAGTCTGGAGCCAGGGCCAGAAGGCAGGGCACCTGTGCACTTCAAAGGCATGCCTCTAGAAGCTGGTCCCCACTTCAAAGGCACAATTGGGTACAAGTACTGGATCTCAGACACTAACTCTTCAGTATACTTTTGGACCTGTGGATACTCTGCCAGGAAGAAGGACTGCTTTGCTGCTGAAAGGACTGCCATTCTGCTCGACTGCTGCTCTGAAGGAATGGCTGCCCTAGTTTGCTGACCTGCTGCCTTCTTGCCTTAGTGAGATGAGAACTGGACCTGCAACTTCAACCTTGAACCCAGGACACCAGGGTGACTCCAAGAGCAAGTCTGCTGGCCTCCTGAACTGAGCCTCAGGGAAATAAAAGGCTCCCCAATATTTTGAACCAGTCCCTAGACCCAGCTACAGGGAGTTCCTGATCCCCAAGTGGTGCTCCTCAGGTCCTTAACCCCGGGAGAGGCTAAGGGAGCTAAATTCAAGTTTTTGTGCGGTTTCCAACCGTGTACAGACTATTTACACGGAACCTCGCTGCTCACACCACGATTCAATGCAAAGCTCCAGCAGCCCCCTCTTTGCGCTACAGCATCGACGGCTAGCAGGGAACCACCAAAGCGAAGCTCCAGCAGCGCCCGTCCGTGATGCCCACGCGGCTCTTCGTGCTACGCCGACAGCCTCCTGCGACGCTCTCCCTGCTTCGTGTGGCCCCCTCCATCGCAAACGGGACTCTTGGCACGGACTTGAGAAGGTAAACTTCAGCGGGCTTAATCTGGTGATTGTAGCTGACCTGCGCTCCATCGCAGACGGCCTGAAAGTGTGACTTTGACCCAGTCCACCACAAAGTTTGCGCTTTATGCTTTTTGGCACTATTTTCTCTAAAATCTTTACAAATTCATAACTCCGGTTCTATTGATTGGATTTTTGTCATTTGGTCTTGTTTAATTTAGTAAATTTTACTCCATTTGCTTAACTTGGTGTGGGATCCTTTTTGTGTGGTGGTTTTTACTTTATTACTATTTGAAGTGTTGCACAAATGCTTTACACATTGCCTCCAAGTTAGGCCTGCCTGCTCTGTGCCAAGTTACCAGAGGGTTGAGCATAGGTTAATTTAGTGTTGGCTTGTGCCTCTCCCAGGCAAGGATTGTGGTTGCTGCTTGACCAGGACTTACACACAAGTCAACCAGTAACCCATTGTCTCACACTATGGAATTCCAGTTGCAAACCATTGATAAGTTACCAAATCCCAAGGTGAAGTGTTAACTTATTTGCAAAAGAAAAATGGTCATCTTTGGACCATTTTTTTCTTTGGGAATTGGGGTACACATTTCGGGGGAGTAGGTAGTGATCAGGAGGAAACTTTCAAAAAATAAAAAAATGTTAAATCAATCATGTCACTTATAAAGCGCACTACATACCCGCGAGGGTCTCAAGGCGCTGGGGGAAGGGGGGGTGGTGCTGCTACTGATCGAAGAGCCAGGTCTTGAGGAGTCTTCTGAAGGCCAGTAGGTCTTGGGTCTGCCGAAGGTTGGTGGGGAGGGTGTTCCAGGTCTTGGCGGCGAGGTGGGAGAAGGATCTGCCGCTGGCGGTCGTTTTCCGGATGCGGGGGACTGTGGCGAGGGCGAGGCTGGTGGTGCGGAGCTGGCGGGTGGGGGTGTAGAAGCTGAGTCGTCTGTTGAGGTAGGCTGGTCCGGAGTTGTGGAGTGCTTTGTGTGCGTGGGTGAGGAGCTTGAAGGTTATCCTCTTGTTGACAGGGAGCCAGTGCAGGTCTCTCAGGTGGGGTGTGATGTGGCTGCGTCGGGGGATGTCGAGGATAAGACGTGCAGAGGCGTTCTGGATGCGTTGCAGCCGTCTCAGGAGCTTAGCCGTCGTTCCTGCATAGAGGGCGTTTCCGTAGTCCAGCCTGCTGGTGACGAGGGCCTGGGTGACTGTTTTTCTTGTTTCGGTGGGGATCCACTTGAAGATCCTGCGGAGCATTCGGAGGGTGTTGAAGCAGGATGAGGAAACGGCGTTGACCTGCTTAGTCATGGAGAGGGTGGGGTCGAGGATGACCCCTAGGTTGCGTGCGTGGTCGGTGGGTGTTGGGGCTGTTCCCAGTGATGTTGGCCACCAGGAGTCGTCCCATGCTGAAGGGTTGGAACCAAGGATGAGGACCTCCGTCTTGTCCGAGTTCAGCTTCAGGCGGCTGGTACTCATCCATTCGGCGACGGCCTTCATTCCTTCGTGGAGGTGGGCTTTGGCGGTGTGAGGGTCTTTGGTGAGGGAGAGGATCAGCTGGGTGTCGTCGGCGTAGGAGATGATGTTGAGGTTGTGCTGTCGGGCGACGTGGGCGAGGGGTGCCATGTAGATGTTGAACAGCGTTGGGCTGAGGGAGGAGCCTTGGGGTACGCCGCAGATGATCTTGGTGGCTTTGGATCGGAAGGGGCGAGGCGGACGCTTTGTGTTCTGCCGGAGAGGAAGGATGTGGTCCAGTCCAGGGCCTTCTCTTGGATCCCGGCGTCGTGAAGGCGTGTTCGTAGTGTGTGGTGGCAGACCGTGTCGAAGGCGGCTGATAGGTCCAGGAGGATGAGGGCTGCTGTTTCTCCGTTGTCTAGCAGGGTCCTGATGTCATCGGTGGCGGCGATGAGGGCGGTTTCGGTGCTGTGGTTGCTGCGGAAGCCGGACTGGGAAGGGTCCAGGATGTTGTTCTCCTCGAGGTAGCGGGTCAGTTGTTTGTTGACGATTTTCTCGGTGACCTTCGCGGGGAACGGGAGCAGAGAGATGGGTCGGAAGTTCTTGAGGTCCTTGGGGTCTGCCTTGGGTTTCTTGAGTAAGGCGGTGATCTCGGCGTGCTTCCAGCTTTCCGGGAAGGTTGCTGTCTCGAAGGAGATGTTGATTATTTTCCGGAGATGGGGCGCGATGGCTGTACTGGCTTTGTTGAAGACGTGGTGAGGGCACGGGTCTAGCGGTGAGCCGGAGTGGATGGTGTTCATGATCTCGCTGGTGTCCTCGTCGTTGATGTTGGTCCAGGAGAGCAGGCGGTTGGTGGTTGTGGGGGCAGTGGTCTCGGTGGTTGCCGGGGCGGTCGTGGTGTTGAAGCTGTCGTGGATGTCGGCGATTTTGCGGTGGAAGAAGGTGGCCAGTGAGTCGCACAGGTCTCGCGACGGCGGGATGTCGTTGGTGTTGGAGCTGGGGTTGGAGAGTTCCTTCACGATGTTGAAGAGCTCTTTGCTGTTGTGTGCGTTGTTGTCTAGGCGGTCTTTGAGTGAGGCCCTTTTGGCGGATCTGATGAGGTGATGGTGACTGCGGGTGGCGCTCTTGTGGGCGGCGTAGCTGTCCGCTGTCCGTTCGTGGAGCCAGATCTTCTCCAGTTTTCGGCATGTTAGTTTGGAGGCCTGGAGGTCTTCGGTGAACCAGGTGGCTTTCTTGCTGGTGTGGCTGTTGGGCGGATTCTTGAGCGGGGCGAGGGTGTTGGCGCAGTCGTCGATCCACTGTCTGAGGTTGCGGGCGGCGGTGTCGGGGTCGGAGGGTTCGGCGGGTGGGCTCAGGGCGAGGGTTGTGGTTAGCTGGTCTTCGGTGACTCTGAAAAGCAATCACGGGGATGGTGGTCCGCTGACTGTTGCAGGTCACCATCCCTGTGATTGGGACCAATCGTAATGAGTCACAAATTGAGACCTGCCGAAGGAATATTCATTAGGCATGGCAGTCTGTGAATCTTACACAATGGGACCTATACTGTCAATACATGATCTGTCCATGATGGATCATAGGCAGTACTAGCACTTATCTCACTGTAACACTCATTGTGGCTGGTATTAAATGCTCTTAAATGTGAATAAAAAGGCCAAGCAGTCAATTTGGTTTTCGAATGAAACTGCTTTTTCAAACAAGCAGTGGTAAAACTAATAAGTTTGCCTTGGCAAGCATGTCTTTTGTTAATTTTTTTCCAAGCAGATTCATCTGAATAAAAAAAGAATGTGTGTGTAGGGCGCTGCCAGGCCCCATGCAAAAGAAAAAAAGAAGGCAGGAGAGATTGCCTCCCAAGTCACATATGTGATCAGGCAAAATACAGTCACTCGCTGTGCAAGAGCGCCAATCACAGAAGAAAGCTAGCCACTGCCCTATGTTATATGCGGTGATGGGCAGAATGAAGATTTGAATGGCACTACAACTGACTAATTGATGAAGAGGGCTGAGACAAAACTCCCATAGGCATGTATTTGTGTAATTTTATTCATTTACTTTGTTAATACATAAGGCTAGTGAAACAGCTAAAGCAGTCTTACTAGGCCAGACCTTACATGAATGATGGATTCACAAATCAATTTTAAGACACCAGACCCAAACGCATGCCTTCTTTTAAGAAGTTGCCTTTCCTGCATTCATTTGCATCAGGGATTTGGCACTTCAAGGGTAGGTAGACATGTAATCAGAAATTTCCTGCAGGTCTTGGGTCCTAGACGACAGATATATTAGCAGCCAAATCACTGCCACAGATTGGGCATTGGATAGTTGAATCTGAATGATACCTGGGGAAAAACAATTCCCAGTAAAGGTGGACTGACTGTTACAGTGCTCAACTTGGGGAGCAGCAACCTCCTGGGTTAAGTGTTTTACATTTTTATTATGGTGACGTCAAGAGAGTCACTAGACATCAGAATACAATCATGGCTGGTCCCCCAACCTTATTGTAGGCCCACACCCTTCGTAAAGAGCTACTGGATAAAGCTTGGGACACAATTAACTATGTGCATCTATGATTTCCCAGACAGTGACTGGATAACCGCTTTCTCTGTGCATTTTTGCTTTTTCATGAAACAGGAGATGAACTTGTGATGAACCTTAGAGATTGTACAATGACTGCCAATCTAGGTGAGTTTTCTCTGCCCTACAAGGCATCAGATCTAATGGAGTACTTTGGCCAATTAGGATTTAGGATATGTAATATCTGAAACAGAATTCTTTTACAAGATAATGCAAACCAATTCCCTATTTTTAATATCTGATCTCTGAAGAAGAATCTTAAAACACAGCAAAATGTTTCCATAAATGGTATCAAATTCATGGCTAATATCATTAATTAAATAATTAATTGGGAAAAAAGAAGGCTCATTTGTTAGCCATTGGCTATGTTTATCTTATTTTTCCAAGATCATTGTCAAATAAAAGAAAAAATGTAGGTAGTGGGTTGTTTTCTGCAATGTATCTGTTCTTACATTAAGTAACGTTTGCAACGATTAGAGTCCAGGCCTAAACCATTTGTATTTCAATTCCAGGTTTCCCTGTAAATAAGGAGGAGTAATATACTGAAATTCTAAAGCTGGAATAGGAATCAACATCATAAGTGCATTCGTTTAAATAGATTAAAAAGGTTCTGGGGAGTCAGAACACAGACATTGCAGCAGCAGTGTTAATTTAAAGAGAGGTCTTGCACATATAAGTAAGGAGAGCTGGCTTTTTAATTGGCGATAGCATACACATGCACACATTTAACCAAATGCCTATGCTCTGTCTATGGTAAAGGGATATTCTTGTGCGTAATACTTCACATTATTTTACTGTATTTCTGGAGTAATACATCAAGATTTCTGACTAATCTACAATTTAAAATAGGACTTTCCCACAGTCAACGTTTAATTATTTAAGTGTTACAAAAAACACATCATCTCCAAAAAGCAAACTCCATTCATTTAGTCAAGAGCAATCCTTAGGTTTAGAATGTTGTTGCGAAAGAGAGGCTTATGCAGGAGTCAACAGTTCCTTCACAAAGAACTGGCTATTCAGTGTAAGAATGCGATGGGGCTATTCTGTCTTTAGGTGTTCTCTCTCTCTCTCTCTCTCTCTCCACACTCATGGAGGCATATCTTGGTTGGATGGCAAAGAAAAATCCACTGCTTCATGAAGTGCAGGAAAATTTAGAGATGCAGGGGGCGCTAGAGGGCGCACAGCAACATGGCTGCGATGTAACGCAGCTCCGCCGGACAGAGCAGAAAACGCTTAAAAATCCTACCGTTCCCGTGCTCGTAAACAACTGGAAACAACAGCACCTAGTTGCTGAATGCCCCCAGCAGCTTCCGAAAAGCACATGAGTCCTCCGTGTGCTGCTCCTCATCGGCTTTTTGACAATTTACGCCTGCGAGCCGGCGCTCGCAAGATGGCGGCTCCGGTCTCCTAGATTCGGCGCTGAGAGTCCTGCGCACTGCCTGCAAATAGCGACGCGCCTTGGAGTTCCCTGATGATAATGGCTGATGACTGACAGAATTCCGGCCGCAGCAGCACACAACACCGGGCGACTACATACCCGCAGGTGAGAGCCGTGTGATTGCGCGCAGGAAGGGCCACGTCCCGGTGGTGATCTTCTCGAACGGGAGCTGCTGCGGTGGTGAAGTGTGCGGGATATCTCGGCGTCCGTGGTCCCAGCTGGGTGCCCGGGTGAACATCGCTGTCCCAGGACGCCCCGAAGACCTGAGGGTCGATACTGCACGGGCTTCTGCTTGGCCCCGCCGACACGCTGCCCCATCGGCCTAACCGTCTCGCTAGGCCGGAATTTGCAACTACTCCCCTGGAGTGGGGGGATCTGGGAAGCTGGTGGCGGCGGACGCACATTTCCTCCCTGGGGCCTGCATCTGCACCGGTGCCGCAACATACAAAGCACGGGGCTGAGGGGCTCACTCCTGCAAATCTACGGAACCGACGCTGCGGCGCATGCCGGCGGACTGGCAGGGTGCCCCGGATCAGGCTCACATGACAATCGGAGCAATTCTAACGCGATCCTCACTACTGTGAATCCTCTGCGATTATACACTGCATCTCCCCAACCGGGAGTATTCACTTACCTTTGGCTGCCTTAAACTTCCTCGTTGAACGCTTTGTACGCCCTGGTGGGACAGGAGTCCCAGGGTCAACATCCCCAGTGCCAGGCTTCCTGCGAGGGGTCCAGCATCGCGGAAGGGGACTCCAGGTCCCAGAAATCTTCGCTGCTGCCACAGGTGCTGTCGTGAGGGGGAGGCGCTTGTCATCGCGCTTATAGCGCTGCCTCTCCCCCCGCGGCGCGGGAGTATTCACTTACCTTTGGCTGCCTTAAACTTCCTCGTTGAACGCTTTGTACGCCCTGGTGGGACAGGAGTCCCAGGGTCAACATCCCCAGTGCCAGGCTTCCTGCGAGGGGTCCAGCATCACGGAAGGGGACTCCAGGTCCCAGAAATCTTCGCTGCTGCCACAGGTGCTGTCGTGAGGGGGAGGCGCTTGTCATCGCGCTTATAGCGCTGCCTCTCCCACCGCGGCGCGGGACGCGCGCGGGACGTAGCCCGGTCGAAGCCCGGGCCCGTCTGTGCCCGTCAGGGACCGGTCAAGGCCGGGCTGGGCCACCCCTCTGACATTTAGTTTGTGTGGCCGTGTGGGTTGGAGCAGTAAGTGGGGTAACTTCAGTTGCGGTGCTTGGACATTATGAACAAACGTAAACCTACAGTGGGTGCGGGGGTTGTGGGGACTCTTGATGCGTTTCTTACCAGGGCAGAATCAGTGTTAAATCACCAAATACAGCTCACCGAACGTAGGCTATCGCTCGAACCAGTAGTTTCCGCCAGTATTCCTGGACCTTCCCCACTTCTCCCGCGCTGTGAGTTAGCTGCTATTGAAGCCACTGATCAGCAGAGCGGTTTGTCTCCCCTACCCCACAGCAGTCAAACGATGTCTCTCACATCTAACCTAGGTAATGTGGAAAGTCCTCTTAATACCTCTTTGGTATCTACCAGTGGTCAGAAGCCTAGACATGTCAATACTGTTGAACCACCGTCTAAAAAAAGGAAAGCCCGAGGATCTTTAAAAAATAACCATATGCCCCTTAGATCTGGCAAACGTAAAGGGGAGCCTATTGCGAGCACTAGCAACATGATGGCTAGTAGCGGTTTAACTAGCCAGCCCCGCTCAGTGGATGCATGCGTTTCCTCCCACCTGAGCAATGAGAGCGATCTTTGTACTAGGATAGAACTTAAATTATCGGCACTGATCGACCCCATAATTAAGAAGCTGTCCCTGATTGAAGAAAGACTTAGCAAAATAGAGATGGGCATTGTCAAACTTCCTCTAAACAATTCCAATGGGTCAACGGTGGGTGGGCTTCCAACACAATTGAAAGAGAGGTCAGAGGGAGTATCTAGGGCCCTGGTTAGTAATGTAAGTAGCTCTCCATCTTTGCCAGGTGTTGTCACAAAGGAGACACAACCTGACAATCTATCTCAAATCATAAAGCCCTTATTTTCTACTAAGAGGCAGGTAGAGAGACTCTCAAGCCCGAAGACACACCAGCCCCCATCATTAGCCCTCCGAGTAGCCAGACCTTTCTTCATCTACCCCCGGAAGCCACGCCACACACAGTTGTTTTGTCCAACGTCCCAGTGCTCCCTTTTGGAGTGCAGGAGCATTGGTCTACGCTTAGAAATAAGGCACTGCATTTGTTGAGTGTTAGGACCGGCATCAAGGAACCTCTTTTTGGTGAGTTTAAGATGGTGCGTAGAGTTCCTTGGGTGGGTAAATCTTACAAGTCCCTCCCAGGTGACTGTGTGGTTCTTAGCTTCAGATCCCCCAGATTGGTCCAGCACATATTGGAGAGGGTGGGCAATTGTTATACCAAGGAGGATGATATTAATTGTGTCCCGCTGGGCTTTTTCTATAAAAATGAAGGGAGTATTGGCCTTAGAGCGAAGAGGGGCGAACCTAATTTGTGTGGCCAACATACTTTTCAGATCTCCACTTGCAACCGATTTGATGCTTTAACTACCATGGAGGAATTAGATTGACTTAAGGTTCTTGGCGGCCCGACTCAGTCAGGAGCCCTAGTTTATACACGGCCCTTTAGTACTTGGGATGTTTCAGTTTCCGGTTGTGTCTATCCTAGCCGTGTTGACCCTGGGAATGTTTGTGGAACTGGGATGGTTAAAGCACTTGAGGAGAGGACGAGGGAATCTATTATTACTCCTCGGCTACCCCTACCCCCTATAGCGTTTTCCAACAATGCAATAGTCTTCCCAGTAAGCTAGTGGTTGTGGGCAACAGTAGCACGGGTGAAACGGATCATCTTTATACTACTGTAAAAGGGCTTGCTCAGCCATTGATGTCTTTTTCTTCCTGGAATGTAGCTGGGTTGTCTACTAAAATTGTCTCTACCGACTGGGCCGTCTTCATTGATTATTATGACATTTGGTTTTTTCAAGAAACTTGGTCTTTGGCCCCCATCTTCTTCCCTGGCTATCTTAATTTTTCTAAACCAGCGCTGAGGGGCCAGAAAGGTAGGCCGTCTGGTGGTCTCACATGCTGGGTCACGCAGTTAGATGGATGTGTGGTGCAGGAAGTTTCTATTGACAGTCCTGACATAATGGTATTGCGGTTACGGATGGCGGATGCGTTAGAAGTTCTGGTAATTAATGTCTATGCCAGAGGGTTGCCTGGGGGTAAAGCATCATCTGTTGTCGCCCACCTTGACAAGTTTTTAGGTAGTCTGGGGGTGGTTGCAACCTGATAATAGCGGGCGATTTTAACTGCACTTTTGAGCCCCTCGACTACGAAGACGGTAATCTTAGTCTGGAAGAGGATGCCCAATGGAATATCCCGCAACTAAATTTGAGCCCAATTAAAAAATGGACTGAGGCTGCATTACAGCTCAAGGGGTTGTGTTTGGAAAGGAGACTTAGAGCAGCCAATGGGAGGACGCATTCTGACGGTAAGGGTACTCACACTTTTGACAATGGATCAAGAAGTAGTCGTATTGACTACATATTTCTTAATGTGGAATTCTGGTCTTCTATGTTGGATATGGTGGTCCAGGAGCGGAATGAAAGTGACCACAACCCGCTGATCCTAACCTTAAAGATTCCTGGCCTCTCTAGTAATGACCCTAGGGTCGCTGAGGACAAGCTAACCGAGGCCATACTTACCAATGATATGAGGAGAGTTAGATGGGCTAGGCTGGTGGATCACAAGGGGGATGTGGCCGAGATGAAATCTTTGGTCGGCCGCTCAGTCTCTATTTTACAAGATTGCGCCACCCAAGAGGCGGTTAACTATATTATCCCCGAGGTCCACAACAAACTCTTTGGGAAGTTAAAATGTTTTTTTATTAAACCAAACAAACAAACGAGGGCTCCAGTTATTAAGGCAGCCTCCTGGTATAACAAAGCCTGTAGAGAGGCTTATAGGTCACTGGCTAGGGCAATTAGATCGCATGTAGCGGGGGATATAAAAAAAGCTAGAGCTAGGTACAAGGCATCCCAATTGCAAGCGAAGAAGGACTGGGATGAGTCGCGATGGCAGGACTTGCATGTAGCAAGCAAAGAGCGAAACCTGACGCATTTCTGGCAACTTGTTAAATGGGGCAGTGGAGTTACATCCCAAGTTCCCATGAACCATGTTGCTCCTGAGGTGTGGGTGTCCCATTTTGAGGCGCAGTTTTTAGCCACTAGTAGTAGTTATCCTATCAACTCCCTACCTGTCTTGGCTACCAGTGCCTCCTTCTCCTGCATTGAGGTGGAAAAAGTGCTAAAAATCGATCCCGCGAGGTGGCGCCCCAGGTCCAGACTGTATTCCGGCTGACCTGTTTTTATCGGACCAAGAGAATTGGGTCCCCTATATTAAATATCTTGCAAATGCAGTAGCTAGTGGCGCAGCTATTCCAGATACTTGGTTTGGTGCTGAAATTTTACCCATATTTAAGAAGGGAGATCGTTCCCAGCCAGGCAATTATAGGCCAATAAGCCTTATAGATTCCATCCAAAAAATAGTTGCTAGGCTCGTCTTAGTCAGAATTCAGGCCTGGATAGACGAGATGGACATTTTGACCCCCTTACAGGCAGGGTTCCGTCCCCACATAAGTACCATTGATCAGGTGTTTAGGTTTGCTCTTGTTTATTGGAAGGTAGTTGCAATTGGTGGTGGCACGATTTACGCGCCTTTGTAGATCTTAAGACTGCGTTCGATCTAGTTCCTCGTGCCAAAATGTGTAGTGTATTTCAGGCTCTGGGGATGCCCTACGAACTACTAAGTATTCTGGTTAAACTGCACGAAACCAATTATGCACATGTTCGTTGGGGGAAGCAGGGGAATGTTACCGAAAGGTTTGCGGTAACTAAGGGGGTCCGGCAAGGGTGTGTATTGGCCCCAACCCTGTTTTCACTCTTTATTAATAGGGTGGTCCAATACTTTACATCTCATCCCACTGATGCTCCAATGCTGGCAGGAATGAAGATACCGCTGCTTATGTTTGCGGACGACACCCTGCTACTTTCCAGAACCCAGAAGGGGTTGCAAGCGGCACTGGAGCGTTTTGGGGTTTTCTGTCATGAGCATGAGCTAGTGGTAAATGTAGACAAAACGAAGTTCATGGTGTTCCATAGGTCAAAGGCCGTGAGGGGGAGGGTGTACATGGATAAAGCCCCCTTGGAGCAGACCGACACCTTTACCTATTTAGGGTTAACTCTGGGTAAGAAACTCAGCTGGAAATCCCAGATTGACCTGATGACACTTAAACATTCCCAACTAGCAGGTGCATTGCTTAAAGAGCATAGGCTCTCTAAGACCAAGCCCCTAGCCCCTGTGTTAAAGATATATAACCATAAAATAGGTTCAGCATTGTTGTATGGGGCGGAACTATGGGGTTTCAATGATTTAACATCTTTGACTCTCGCCCAAAATAAATTTGAGAGAGGTTTGACTGGTCTTCCGCAGTCTACTCCATTGCGGCCTTTATATTTGGATCTGGGCTGTAATGAAATAGCGGACCAGGCACGGTTTAGACCGGTAGCATTCTGGAGAAGGCTCTGGACTACTCCGGAGCTTACTCTGTATGCTCAAGCCTTCTCTGATGTTAGGTCGCTGGGTTGTACAAATAAAATCCCATGGATAAGGAATCTAAAAATTACTCTGTTTAGTATGGGGCTGAGTAAACTGTGGGAGGATCCAGCCGCTGCTATCTTCCCTGCGAAAAAGGATTTGAAAGCCGCATATTGGAGCATGGTTAGATTGCAGCCACTGTCACATCACCAATGTAGCTCCTTGACTCGGGTTTTTAACGAACATAAATTTGAGCCAAAATTCGAAACATACTGGGACATTATTACAAGACCTATTGATAGGAAGTTGTATCATCAGTTTAGGGTGGGTTCCCTTCCGATCAAAGTGCTCACCAGTAGTTGGCACCCCCCTTCGGATGACAAATGTCCCTTCTGTCCAGCCGAGAATGAGTCACTAGCTCACATTTTTTTTGTATGCCCTGCCTATAGGTCACCCAGGCACAAATGGCTGAAACCCATTTGTAAGAATATGGGCCTCAGAGTAGCTATGGAGGCCTTAAGGATTCTGAAAACCAACACAGAGGATCCCATTATTATAGCAGTGGCCAAATTCTTGAGCTGGTTGTGGGTCATTCGAGCAAACAAGATGAGGGATTGTTAATATGGCCATTTTTTAGTAAATTGTTAATAATTTGTCACAGCTCTAGTATTATGCAACATGTTTATATTGGTCATTGTTTTTATGTCACGTGCTCCCCTGTGTTTTTTAGCTATCTATATGATATATGACCAGTTTTTTAGACAATCTGTTTTAATGTTATCATATGTACCTTCCTCCTTTTTTTTTTTTCTCTAACTGGTTATTTTAACCGTTTTTATGGGAACACTAGATAGTATGGTATTGAGCCAGTTTGTATGCTTTGTTGATGTATGTTGTCTTTTATGATTATCGACAATCGAAATAAAAGACATAATCAAACTAAGCATCTCCCCAACCTGATAATCAGCCGCCTGATATTGCTGCTGGTACAAAGTGGGACATCATTGACTCATCGAACTGAAAGAGGCAGGTCTCCTAATTGCGGACAGCTACATCCCTAACTCACAATCCGTCTCTATACAAGAGGGTGCGCTGTGGACTGTTAAGGTGCTGCCGAGACTGTGGTGGTGCACTGAAATATATCACGAATACCGTAATCTGCGACTGGTCTCTACGCGTAGTCCTACACTTCGCCATGGGGAAATCTGAGCGCAATCAGCCTCGGCTGACTTTCGAACCGCGCAAGTCCAGCAAATCTAGACAACAGGCAGCGTCGGACTCGGAGGCCGAAGCTCCTCCAAACAGTCTAACATCCATCGAGAAGACATTATTGGCCGTACAAAACAGCTTGCAAACGATAGATGGTAAAATTGACAATTTAAACCTTCGAATGGATCACATGTCCACTAAACTTGATAAGCACGCGCTGAGGCTGGGGGAGGCCGAAACCCGTATCTCTGAAGCCGAAGATGGACTTCAGCAAACAGCTGAAAAAACGCTTGCCATGGAAAAAGTGCTTGCTGTGATCCAGGCGAAGAACGAAGATTTAGAGGCCAGATCCCGGCGCAACAACGTACGCATCATGGGACTGCCCGAATCCACCAATACCGGGCGCCTTGAACCATACGTCGAAAATTTGCTCCAAGCTATCTTCGGGGCCGAGAACTTCTCAAAAATGCTGATTGTGGAGCGTGCTCACAAAACTTTGATAGCCAGACCGTCGCCGGGGGCCCCTCCGAGACCTCCGATAGCAGGCTTACTCAATTACAGAGACCGAGACACTATCCTACGGCTGGCTAGGGAAAAAGGAGATATGGTTCATGAACGGAATCATCTCGCTTTCTATCCCGACTTCACGGCAGCGGTACAAGCAGCGCGAAAAGAATATCTTCCAGCCAAGAAGCTCCTTATTGCTGAGAAGATCCCCTACACAATGTTATATCCTGCGCGGCTGCGGATAGACATCGACGGGAACTCCAAGATCTTTCACAACCCCAAATCGGCAATGGACTTTGTGAAAAACCTCAGGCGACGCCATCGTGACACCTCCAACCGCACTGGCAGTGATGAGGATACATCTCACCAGCAGGGCTCGGAATGAAGGTGGGCGATGCCTGCCTGTCTCTGTTGGCAAATCTCCTGTGGATGCCGTGGAACGGTGATGGACGGCCTGACCACTGGAGTCGAGAGCTCGTGATGAGAAACTGCTGACACTGCGTTCCTTGTCCTGGTTGCTGGACTGGCAGATAAGATTTCATCGTTATTTGGGGGGATTGTTTCGATTCCTAGCTATTTGACTTTAATATGCAAAGGCAGGAACATAGTTGACGGGGTCTCTGGGTGGCTTTATCACGTTTCTGGGCGTGAGGCGGGACTCTGGGATAAGTTGGGTTCATATTTGCCTACGTTTTTCTTGATTGCACTGTGGATAATGATCGAGATTGCATGTACTGCACTGTCTGATTATATGTTAACTCACAATTCGAGGATACGAACACACCACCACTATGGTATTAGGTGATAGATGTACACTTCTAACATGGAACGTTCGCGGACTCAACACTCCTCAAAAGATCAGAAAGATATTTGCATATTTGAATTGACAGGGAATACAGGTTGCACTACTACAGGAGACGCACCTTACCACTAAGTCGGAAGCAGGGCTGGCACGTAGAAGGCCGGATACAAACTAGCTTTGTCTTATTCTGCTTACGCTAGAGGAGTTCTGATCCTGATCAAAAAAGGTATACCATTTATGCCCATCCACACACACACGCTGATAACGAGGGACGCTGTGCTATGGTTCATGGCAAACTGGGTATGACACTGATTACTATTGTAAATATTTATGGTCCGGTTGTGGATGAACCTCAGGTTTTTCATCGCATGTTTAATGAGTTGCGCCGCTGGCCGGAATCCACAATAATATGGGGGGGCGATTTTAACACTCATTTGAATCCATTGCGTGATAAGTCCAGCCCCCACACCTCTCGTACACTCAAGGTAGCTCACTGAATAAGAACCGCCATGGTGGAATTTGGACTACTAGACGTTTGGCGCACTAGGCACGCTGAGGCATGCATTGGTACACATGTCACGCCCGCTCACAGTAGCTGGTCCCGCCTAGACTATTGGCTCCTGGGTGAGAAAGCCAATGACTGGGTTACAGAGGTCGAGATCCTACCTCGCACACTGTCCGATCACAACCCAGTGCGACTAGCGCTCACTATTCCCACGAATCCGCGGCACCCATTTACCTGGCGATTCCTGCGGAAGCTCTTTTGGACCCTATATATGAAGACACTATCCGTACAGTGATAACAGTATTTTGAATTAAATGTAGGAACAGTTGACAGCGCGGCCACCTTGTGGGAGGCCTTCAAAGTGGCTATACGTGGGGTCTGTATCAGCACCACAGCCGGAATACTACGAGACATTAGAGGTCAATTGCAAAAGTTAGAATCTTCATTGATGGACCTTGAGCGGGAATATGCGTCCGCACCATGCAAATCCACATTAACTCGCATACATGAGGCGCTTCTGGAACATGATTCACTAGCAAAGCAAGAGATCAACTACATCTCACGTAGACACATCGCTAGATCGTACGGGGAAGGGGGCAGACCGGGCAGGCAACTGGCCTTTAAACTGAAGTTCAGGGCCGAACACCATCATATCTCAAAAATAGTGGATGATCAGGGTAAAGAGCACTACGCACCCCAGGACATAGTAGACCAATTCAGGGATTGTTATAAATCAATGTACACCTCTCGCGGGAGCCTAGATGGTAACGCACTGGAAGACTATCTTTCTGACATAGCCTGTGCATGGTTGGGAGATGGGCAGCGTGAATACCGTAGCCAGCCAATTGGCGAAGCGGACGTGAGAGCCGCTGTTCTCTCTCTACCTAATTAAAAAGCGCCGGGACCGGACGGCCTGTCAGCGGAATTTTATAAAACGTATGTAGATCTGCTGACGCCTCACTTACTCGAAGTATATGCCGAAGCGCCCGAAACCGGTAAACTGCCACCTTCCCTTAGGCAGGCCGTGGTCATAGCGCTGCTTAAGATAAACCTCCGTCTGCATGTGATTCGTATCGTCCCCTCATTAATTAATCTGGACGCGAAAATCCTCGCCAAAATTCTAGCTACTAGACTCCAGCCGTTAATGCCCCATTTAATTTTACCAGATCAATCTGGCTTCATACCTAAAAGATCAACGTCTAACAACCTAAGAACCATCTTTGCCATGTTTCATGTGCTTAACCCGGACCTCCATGCAGCGGCGGTCATGCTAGACGCGGCTAAAGCATTCGACGTGATCGAATGGCCGTACATGTTCCGCGTCTTAACCCGCATGGGGTTTCCGTATATCTTCCTACGATGGGTGCAACTATTATATACTGAACCATCGGCGATGGTACGGATCGGTGGATTTACCTCCGAGCCTTTTTGTATTGAACGTGGCACACAGCAGGGATGCCCACTATCTCCACTATTGTTCGCCATTATGCTTGAACCCTTGGCCTGCGTAATTAGGCAGCGGCACAGGGAAGCAGCGCTCAATTTTCACCACCGCCCAGTTGGCATCTCTCTTTACGCCGATGATATGGTGTTTATCCGTGAACCACAGCGATACCTTGCCCAGGTGCTGCGGGAGTATATCCGGTTTGGTTTATTTTCAGGCCTCAACATAAATTGGGATAAATCGGTTGTAATACCTTTGACGGCGATTACCGCTCCCCCTAGTATGGAGTACCCACTATTGTGGTCCACGGAGCCTGTCAAATATTTGGGGGTGTGGGTACACTGCGATCCCGAAGTGGTCATAAGGGAGAACTACGGTAAGGCATGTGTGGATTTAGAGCAACAGGTGGACAGATGGTCGGCGCTACCTCCATCACTGGCAGATCGTATAGCCTTGATTAAAATGGTTATTCTGCCTCGCTTTTTGTATCATTTTAGTAATATTCCTATAAAATTGACGGCCCATTTTTTTAAGACGGTGCGCACTCACCTACTAAGACTAATCTGGAGAGGCAAAGCGGCCCGAGTGGGCTGGAAGATACTCACGCTTGACTATGATAGAGGAGGTTTTAATGCCCCAGATTTTTATCTTTATTATCTATGCGCCCAGGCGCAATATGCATTTCATTGGTATCACCCACATGCTTTCACACCACACGTAGCGATAGAGGATGGAGACGCACACCCTATCCCACTTGCTGGAGTGCGCATGCATACACATAGAGGCACACCGAGGGCCGAAATCAACACTCTGGATGTTGCTATAGAGGCCTGGCAGTTGATCGGGAAAATTACAAACAAGCTCCCCCTGTATGCCCCGGCCATGCCACTAGCACATCATGCAGCGCTCTCGGTGACTCACGAGCCGGGATCGATGAAGTTACTCAGGGAGGTGGGAATGGACCGTATGCGAGACATATACCCTGATGGGCACTTTATAACAGCTGAAGACACACAACACATTGTCAATCAACCTCTTTTATTTCAGTTCAAGGTCCATCGATTGAAGCTTGCACTTAAAAAACATTATACGTCCTTCCCTGCGGAACCCGCTACATCAAAAGCCCTACAGCTATTACTGGTAGCTCCCACGCGGCGCCAGATGATCACTAAATTATACAGGGCGGTACGAGAGGAAATGGTGAGAGACACGGATAGAAGTTTGTCGTTGGAACGAGAGGCTTGACCCCCCCACTGACACCTATAGAGTGGGAACAGATTTGTGCCCTTACGGGCAAACTCACTTCTAACGGAAACCCGACACTCATACATTTCAAATATATTCACCAGGTACACCACACTCCTCTTAAATTATATACTTATGGCCTTAGGGATGCGAGTAACTGTAAAAGATGCGGACATTTAGATGCGGACATTTAGATGCGGACATTTAGATGCGGACATTTAGATGCGGACATCTCGTGTGGTACTGCACGCCAGTGGCACAGTATTGGGCCGCCATACTGGACTGCATTCAGCAAATGTCAGGGGCTCCAATGGAGTGCACACCTGTAGTGTGTCTACTTAGTTATGTTCCTGGACTGAAGGGAGTGCTAGGTAGGTTTGTTAGACTCGCACTCTTATTGGCAAAAAGACGCATAGCGATCACCTGGGAGAGTAAACTAACCCCACGTCTCAAACACTGGGTCCGCGACATGATATACTGTAAAGATAATCTTGAATTATATGCTGAAGAACTCCCTACATCCTCTAAACCCAAGGACATATGGGAACCCTTGCGGCAATATCTTTTAAAGCAGGCTCAAGCAGAAGAGGCCTCTGACATCGAGGAAGGTTGAACCTTTTGTCTATATTTCAACTATGACTATGATATAAGAGTGCATGCATTTCGTATACCAGCAGCTCCGATGCAATGTACATAACAGTGTTTATGTTATTGTAGGTTATTATCGGACTTGACACAATAACCGCCATGCGTGGCGATGACAGTCCCTGTCTATCTTTTGTTATTAATAAAATTTAATTAAAAAAAAATAAAAAAATTAAGAGATGCAATTTCCACCACCATACACCACTATCTCAGGTGAATTTAGCACCTCTGCCAGAAAAACAAATATTTTCCATTTCCACCCAATTCTAAACCAGGTACGTAATCTTTTAGCAGAGGTCTTTGAGGAAAAAGTAATCAACTCGGCAAACTAAGATCGGTACCTTATACAAAGACAGGGACAAGCAATGTCAGTCATTGGTGGACATATCTAATTTATAGTGGTCCCTCCTCAGATTATGCAATTTAATGAATGTGAGTAAGAGGAATATTTTTAGAATACTTTTATGATAAATAACCCCTTCTGACAGTAGACACCAGGCTTATCACCCTTCTAATACTAATTTGGACACTGAGTTTAACATTTGCCATAATTGGAGTTTACCATTTGCTATAATTGTAGCGCCAGAGTTCTGGTATTGTGTCATAGTTCCCTACATAAAGCGGGTATCCATCCCCATACATACATACAACCTGCAGGAAAGACCTATTTACTTGGGCAAATGCCTTCTCAGCATCAAAAGTAAGACAGCTTCTTTGCCTCCCCTCCCAGCTATGCCAATGATTTGCAGTATTTTCTTTGTCTTGTTGCATTCTTCTCTCCCAATATGAAACCTGTTCAATTAGGGAGGATCATATGCAGTAGCAATCTATCCAGTCTGAGCACCGGTATTTTGATTGAGACCTTGATTTGTCTTTTCAATGATTTATTTTGATTTATATTATTTAAACAAAATACCATGCTGTTCAATCGCAGCACTTTGAGTGCCCACGTTGTACTTCGGCCTGCATTGCACTCGTGCTTCTGACATTCTGCCTCCTTTTCATAATTGGTGTGTAAAGATGAGGTGATGCAGGTAAGTGGTTTTAAATTGAGATTTATTGTGAAGGAGCACAGTACATCCATACAAGGAGAAGGCAAACAGATAACTGCCGTTCAGTGATTCCAGAACACTGAACGGCAGGATAACAAGCACGCTCCATGGATTCTAATAATGGCATAGAAGGGTACAACCAAGGTAAGAGAAGAATGTAACACATATCAACCCATAACACAAAAGAAAACACAATAATAAACAAACAAAATAAAAATACTAAAGAACGCCCTAAAAATGTTCAAGCTAAGATTTGTATCTCGCTGGCACACACTTGGTTCTACTGTTTACTTTTACTCTTGAAGCAACAGACAAATCCTCACCCAAATCAGGACAAGTACCCAAAGGAGTTTTAGGAACAGTGAACTTGGAATCTTCACAGGACCTGCATTTGACAACTCTTCTTACGTTCCACACTTTACCATCCTGGGTAATCACACTATTCTTGGAAACCTTCACAACTTTAATAGGATGGCCCCTGGAACTACCTTTAACCAAAAAACCAGGTTTCTTGATTCTAACCAAATCCCCAACAACAAAATCAGGAACTCTTACTTTTCATTTTTCATCAGACTTCCTTCATCTTAATCTGCTTCTCTCTAACCTTACCAGCAATAACATGCAAATCAATATCAATCTTTCTGCTGGATTTCCTTATCCACCATGGACAAATATCAGAGGCAGGATCTCTACCTTTCAAAAGCTTAAAGGGACTCACACCTGTAACCGAGTGAGGAGTAATACGGTACATCCACAATCTTTTCCTTAAAACATCTCTCCAAGACTCACTGGACTTACTGACAGACTCAATCCCCTCTTTAAGAACCCGATTAAATCTTTCAACTTGACCATTTTCCCTAGGTTCATAAAGAGAAGTAGTGATATGTCCGATACCACATTTGGTGAAGAACTCCTCCATCTCTTGAGAAACAAGTTGCACTCCATTATCAGAAATTAAGCCTTCTGGACATCCCTCCCTAGCAAAAACGTCTTTGAAAAATAAAATAACAACCAGGACGTGGCCTTAGCAACAAACTTGACCTCGGGCCACTTAGAGTGATAGTCCACCAAAACAAGAGCAAAACGAGCATCAGAAGGCAAACATTTGAAGGGACCAGAAAAATCAAAAGCTAGTTTTTGCCAAGGAGACTCAGGCCAAGTTAGAGGTTTGAGGGGAGCAGAAAAAGCCCTAAGCATCTTGTCACTGTTAATGCACTCAGAACACTCTCTAACAGTTCTTTCCACCATCTTATCAAGACCAGGCCACCAAAAATTGGCCCCAATAAGGCGCTCCATGGACGACATACCCAAATGTCCAGCATGGGCAAGCTGTAAAATCTTATTCTGCATGACCACAGGAGGAATAATCTTACCACCCTTAAACAGTAAGCCTCCCTCTTCCTCCATTTCCTCAGCAACCTGACAGAAAGGACTCAACTCCGAAGAAGTACATCTAGGCTTGGGCCAGCCCACTCTCAAACACTGCAAAATCGATAAACAAACAGCATCACTATCTATTTTTTTTTTCCATTCAACTTCAGATACTCCTGAAAACTCAGAGGAGACACAATCCTTGACAGAAGCGATCATATCAAATTCATGTTCAATGTGAACACTAGAGTTCTCTGAGCAGGGCAACCTCGACAAGCAATCAGCAGTGACATTACTCTTACCAGGCACAAACTCAATCTCAAAGTTATATTCCTGAAGTCTAGAAGTAAGACGGGCAATACGTGCAGTGGCGTTCCAACCTCCTCCAGGAGATAAAAACCCAACAAGAAGTTTATGGTCTGTTCTAAGTAAGAACCTGCTACCCCAAACATAATTCCTAAAGTGTTTGATAGCCCAAATACATGCTAAAAGTTCACCTTCAATAACAGCATATCTTGTTTCAGTTTCTGAAAGAGTTCTGGAAGCAAATGCAACACACCACTCTTCTTTGCCACACCTTTGACTCAACACAGCGCCCAAACCGTATAAACTCGCATCAACAGTAATCACACATAACTTGTTCAAACAAAACGATTAGAGTGGGGGCTCCTACAATCTCCCTCTTAATCTGCTGAAAAGCTGATTCTTGCCTTTCAGACCAAAGAAAATCACAATTTTTCCTCGTTAACTCTCTGAGAGGCTCCATTTTGGTAGCAAAATTAGGTATAAATTTGCTATAATATTCGCATAAATCTGCAAAAGATAAAAGCTTTTCCTTATTGTCAGGTGACGGTGCCTTGATGATAGCATCAACCAGGGATTTTTTGGGCACAACACCATTACCTGACAGGGTATGACCAAGAGATTCAACAGATTCACAAAACAATTTGCACTTCCCAGCCTTGTGTCAAACCCAAACTTTCTAGTCTTTCACACACAATTTTAACATGACTTAAATGCTCATCATTGTTTTTTGAAAAAATAAGAATATCATCTTGAAAGCATTTCACAAAAACGCTCAAGTCTTTAAAGATGTGGTACATCGCCCTCAAACACCGATGCCGCTGAGGCTAAACCAAATGGCATCCGTTTAAACTGGAACAGACCATGTGGTGTTATAAAGGCAGTGAATTTCCTGGAATCTTCAGTAAGTTCAATTTGATGATACGCCGAACGTAAATCCAGCGTGGAGAAAATGCGAGCTCCTTCTAACATACATACCATCTCATTGATGTTGGGAAGAGGATGACAATTGATGACTAAGTTCGCATTAAGTGCTCTTAAGTCCACACAGAGTCAAACTTTTATCAGGTTTATGGGCTAAAACAATGGGGGGGAAACCCACTCTGAAGACTCAACCTCTTCAATGATGCCCACTTGAATCATCTCATCTAACATATTTTTTCAAATCTTGTTTCACAATAATGGGAACACCTCTAAGCTTTTATTTGACTGACACAGAACCTTCTTTGATTTTATGGCTGAAACCAACCAACTTTCCAAGCCTTTCAGAAAAAACATTTGGATAAAGTTTAGGAAAGTCAATATTGAGAAAAGAATCTGCAACAGACAGGTTCTTTACTCCTGGGATTCAAAATAATACCCAATTTAGCTTGGTCACGCCAACCCAAAACATTAACACCCTTAATAGCCACATACAATTTGATGCGGGCTGACCGGTCTTTAAATTCAATATCAAGTTCTTTAAACCCAAGAATGTCAATTTTAGACCCATCAAAACTCTCTGCAACAATAACGGACTCTATGAGAGAATCCAAGTCAATTAAATCACCAAAGCATTGAATGCAATACTCCTTGGTGATGATGGTCCAAGGTGAGCCCAAATCTGCCATAAGTTCTAATTCTTTGCCCAACATGTACACTAGACACTTGGGAGGACCAATGTTGGATGTAAGCGAGTTATCGGGAACTTTACGAATGGAAACAACTATACCAGCTTCCAGATTCCACTGTGTATCATCCTCAACTTGAGACTCACCAGACACACACACACGACACCTTCCCTTTGGAGGAATTACCAGTAGAATACTTTTTTGTATCCTTGCACATTTTGGAGAAGTGTCCCAGCCGTCCACACTTACTACACTCCTTACCAATGGCGGGACAACGTGGAAATGAAGCAATGTGACCAGAATTGCCACACCTAAAACAATGGAAACTCTTAGTATTATTCTTGTTGCCCAAAAATTTTTTAGAAGGACCAGGAGTGACACTATTTACATCTCCCGATACAGGGGTTTTAACATCCTTGTTGAGAGACTTCATCCACTTCTCTGACTGCTCTAGTGCTTTTGCAGTACTAAAACCGGTCCTAGGATGCTTGTTTCCAGTCCAGGGAGGACCTGGCCTGGCAGTTCGGGCTGGACTGTTCCCAATGGGCGCAGGGTCAAGACTGATTTGCATATGGCTGGGTCCAAACTGGAATGGCATGGTGAGCAAAAAAACGATGTACATTCACCCCAGTACAGAGATCTGGGCCTAAATCCGACATTGTTCTGCATTCTGTCCATCAATTGTTGTTTTTGCATTTGTCACCCCGAGTGGGACGGGTATGCCCAGACGTGGGTCCCGTGCTCTCCATGCCACTGGAGTCAAGCTATCCTGGCTGATGAGGGCTGAAAGCCCGAAACCGGTCCTAGGATGCTTGTTTCAGTCCAGGAATGACCTGGCCTGGCAGTTCGGGCTGGACTGTTCCCATTGGGCGCAGGGTCAAGACTGATTTGCACATGGCTGGGTCCAAACTGGAATGGCATGGTGAGCAAAAAAACGATGGATTTAGGCCCAGATCTCTGTACTGGGGTGAATGTATGACATTGTTCTGCATTCTGTCCATCAATTGTTGTTTTTGCATTTGCAGTACTAATGGCAGCTTCCAAGTTAGGATCACCCATTAACCATAACTGCTCTTGTACTTTTTTGCTTTTAACATGTACAATAATCTGGTCTCTTATCATTTCGTCTGTAATCATACCAAAATTGCAATTAATGGACAAAGCACGCAAAGCTGTAAGAAAAGCATCAAAACTCTCCCCTTCTTCTTGAGCTCTAGTATAAAATTTAAATCTATTAAGAGCAACGCTAGTGGTTGGCTTAAAACAATTCTCAATGCGCAACAAAGCTTTATCATAAGCATTGTAATCCCCACCAGATCTGACAGGAGGCAAAGTCCTATAAACAACTTGTCCTTCCAAACCTAAACAATGGAGAAAAATGTTTTTTTCCTCTCCGCTGACAACCTTTCTCCATCAACAGCCTTAAGGTAAGTAATAAACGCTTCTTTCCACCTAGTCCATGGAATAGGTGGCTCACCTTTGTTTTTTAAAAATTTACTGGTAGGATCAAACTGCATAATGTTACAGTAAAAGTCAAAGATAAGAAAGGAGAATAGAGAAAGAAAATTATTAACACAATGCTACTACTCTGAACACAAAAAAAAGATAGTTACGCAATAAAGCAGACAATAAATGCTAGTAACCATATAAGTACGTTAAACTAAAAATGTAATCATTACCTAAAATGACAATTAAATATGCATAGATAAACAATGAGGACAGTGCAAAGTACAGTGCCTGAAGTGTGCGTATCACCGTTGTAACACGCTAAAATATATTTTATATATATATTATATATATATATATATATATATATATATATATATATATATATATATATATATATATAATATTATATACTGGCGGTCGCCAGTAGATAGTTATAGTTAGGACCTATTATCCATAGGAAATCTGCGACATTCTATTTGAAATAACTCTTGCGCCGGTTGACGAATCTTCGCGAAAGCTTCCAACTTGTTGGGTCGCTCCGCTCCTACCCTGAAAGTCTCGGGTTGATTCGTCAAGTGGGGGCAGAGAAAAAATGGGGGTCCCAAAACGCGTTTTCCCCATTCATTTTTCCATAGGAACCTTTAGTCGCAGCTACAGCCCGAACTGCTGAACGTAATTACACCAAATTTGGCAAAGAGGTAGCCCTTGGTTCAGTGTCGTGCCTTTTGCTTAAATGGTGTAAATCCGTTCAGTAGTTCCTGAGAAAATCAAAAGTAAAGTCACATATATATCTATGGCCGAGTAGGGTCCGCGTATCCTGAGCGCACCCTGCGCGCACCATCCCGATCACGAGCTGCATGCTAATTGGCTGTCAAGTGGCTGTCAACACTCCAAATCAGGAAGTGTTGGCAGCCATTTTGTCCCGAGGGACAGAAACAAGTGCGCAAAGCGCAAAAAGGGGGCAGGGTAGAAACACCCTGACCCCCTAGGTCTGCTCAGGGGGTCCCACAAGGACCCCTGGGCAAAAAAAAGCAAAAAAAAAAAAAAAACGGCATCGTGCCGAGGCCCCGCCCCCTTCCTGCAGCAGTCTGCAAACGCGCCCCCTGGCGTGTTTTAAAAAGGGGAAGTAATTCCCCTTGAATACTGGGGGTCCCTGGGGGCCAACTAGCCCACCAGGAACCTCCGGTATGCGCCAGGGGGCTGCGTTGCAGAGAGGTGTAAAGAGGCCACGCCCCTTTTTACACCTCTCTGCAATGCAGCTCTGTGGCGCTTTTTGGAGGTACATGGTGGGCTAGTTGGACTCCAGGGACCCTCAGTATTCAAGGGGACTTAATCCCCCAACTTAAAACGCACCACGGGGCACGTTTGCACAGTGGTGAAGGGAGGGGCGGGGCTTCAGGTGACATGTGTGCAAACAGGCCCCGTGGCGCATTTTAAGATGGGGAATGAAATCCCCTTCAATCCTGAGGGTCCCTGGGGCGAACTAGCCCACCAGGTACGTCCAGAAAGCACCACAGAGCTGCGTTGCAGAGAGGTGCAAAAGGGGCGTGGCCTCTGAACACCTCTCTGCAACGCAGCTCCTGGCGCATACTGGAGGTACAGGGTGGGCTAGTTGGACCCCAGGTACCCTCATGATTCAAGGTGACTTAATTCCCCAACTTAAAACGCGCCACGGGGCGCGTTTGCACAGATGTCACCTCAGGCCCCGCCCTCCCTTCACCATTGTGCAAATATTCCTCTAAAATCAGCCGAACTACGAATTCCGATTTACTCACCTGTTATCAGGAGAGACCTCAGTGCTGCATCTTTCAGCCCAGTACTGATCCTGAAAAGTAATTTTAACCGTACTTACCAGTAACTTGAATTTCCTTCCATAGGATATCATTGCCTGCTTTTTGCTGAAAAAGTTTCTAAGTGTCGATTTTTGAAACATACAAATATTCCTCTAAAATCAGCCAAAATACGAATTCCGATTTACTCACCTGTTATCAGGAGAAACCTCAGTGCTGCATCTTTCAGCCCAGTACTGATCCTGAAAAGTAATTTTAACCGTACTTACCAGTAACTTGTATTTCCTTCCATAGGAATCCATTGTCTGGTTTTCAGCAGAAAAGTTTGTGTTGATTTTCACAAACTACAAATATTCCTTAAAAATCGCCTGTATGACTTAAACGCATTCTTTCAACTGTTTACAGGAGATGCACCAGTGCTGGATCCAGGATCCACCACTGAGTAAGAAAAAGTAACGATAACACTACTTACCTGCCAAGTGAATTTCCTCCCATAGGATAACATTGGTGATTCTATGTGAAAAAGTTTCAAGTGTCAACTTTTAAAATACAATAATATTCCTTAAAAATCACTACTGTAACCAAAACGCTTTTACTCAACTGTTTACAGGAGATGTCCCAGGACTGAATCTAGGATCCAGTCCTGTGGTTAGAAAAGTAATCCATAAAGTAACTAATTGCATTTAACTAGAAATTCACATTGAGCTCAATGTTGCATTGTGTTTGAAATTGTGTTGCCCATTGCAACAACTGTAACTACTGTACTTAAAAGTCTATTGCCTATTTGCAAAGTATTTAAACTAAAGTAATTCATTCTGAGAAAGTATATTTTGTAATGTAATGTATAATGTAATTACAATGTAATTTAAAAAATAAAATATCTAAAAATAAATAGTTTAAAAAATGTAGTAAATCAGTATCAAAAAAAAATATGACAATTAATACATTTAAAAATTGTCATTTACAAAACCTTTGAAATTCACTGGAAAAAACCATAGGTTTCAGACATGTTATAGTTAGGAATTAGCATTTAAAAAACCTTTGAAATTCACTGAAAAAACCATAGGTTTCAGGCTTGTTATAGTTAGGGTTTAGCATTTAAAAAAACCTTTGAAATTCACTGAAAAAAACATAGGTTTTAGGGAAAGTTATAGTTAGTTGGACATTGCACTCGTACAAAACCCGTGAAATTTCCCCGTTATAGTTAGTTCAGCTAACTATAACTCGCGCCCCGCAATGCACTGCTGATGACGTCACATATTACATCACTCATGACATGGTCAGTGACATCACTGATGACATCACTGATGACATCTCAAATGACATCACTGATGACATCATCCATGTGAGAATTTAATGCATCTTCTCACACCCCAATATAACTTTTGATACACCCACTCTAAATTACAGACTGCCATTCTCAAAACCATACACACTCCAATACCAATAAGTACATACCCACTCACTGATTCTTAGGTCTACACACACACACACATCTACTCACTCACCCATACAGTCACTCATACACAGTCACTCAGTACAGGACTATCATATGCACTCATACACCTATATAAACACTCACACAACGCAACTCATCCATAGAGGTACTCACACACCTAGTCAGTCATGCAAATAATTAATCACACTCCAATTTACTCACCTATACAGTTATACACACCAGCTCACTTATTCATAAAAATACTAGCACATTATTACGCTCCTATGCAATCACTGATGCAAGCACACACTCATCCATATAGCCACTCTCACAATCACACACTCTCACTTATAGCCATTTATATACTCCAACACACATATACTGCCTTTCACATATGTAGTTACTCACACATGTACCACTGAGATATACATTCAATCACTAACACACCCATACACACACACACTCACCCACCCATACAGTCCATCACAGACGCACTCTTGAAACCATGCACCCAGTGAATCACCCACTCACACATCTATGCACAGAGTCACACACACCCCACCCACACAAACACTGAGGCACCCATATAGATACTCAGAGAACCAATCCATAACCCATATAGACACTCATTTAGCTAGTCAGAAACCCCATGCAGCTGCTTACACAACAACAGACAGACGGATACAGACATTCACACAGTTTAGTCACTCACCCATGCATCCAGTAAGATACGTTTAATCACTCACTTATAGACTCAGTCACGCACCTACTAAATCATCCATTCAGACGCTTATACACCCACTCATTCTTCAATACGCCTTTCCCTATATATATTAAACATATTTAAACTTTACAGAAACACACAGTCACTGGATGATGTCAGTGATGTCATCAGTGATGTCACTGACCATGTCATGAGTGATGTAATATGTGACGTCATCAGCAGTGCATTGCGGGGCGCGAGTTATAGTTAGCTGAACTAACTATAACGGGGGAATTTCACGGGTTTTGTACGAGTGCAATGTCCAACTAACTATAACTTTCCCTGAAACCTATGGTTTTTTCAGTGAATTTCAAAGGTTTTTTAAATGCTAAACCCTAACTATAACAGGCCTGAAACCTATGGTTTTTTCAGTGAATTTCAAAGGTTTTTAAAATGCTAATTCCTAACTATAACAAGCCTGAAACCTATGGTTTTTTCAGTGAATTTCAAAGGTTTTTTAAATGCTAATTCCCAACTATAACAGGTCTGAAACCTATGGTTTTTTTCAGTGAATATATATATATATATATATATATATATATATATATATATATATATATATATATATATATATATATATATGCACTATGGAAGGTTGTGCATGTCACTGTTGTTAAAAATAAATAAAATATAGCACAGCAAAAAGTCTTGAAGGTGTGCTTGTCAACGTTACGACACGCTATGGAGGCATAAATCTCTCCAGGCCACAGCTGTGATTACGCAGCAGGAGATACAAATGTTGCGCGTCTTAACACAGCTCAGAAATCACTAGGTAAAGTGAAGAGTAGAGTGGCAGCAAAACCAGTACAGTTGAAGCCGATCAATGAAAACACCGCGCCGGATGAGAGGCACAGATACTGCAAGACCGGCAGCGTTGAAAATAACAGTTACCAAGGCAACCAAACACGGTGAAAGAAAATGGCTGCTGCACGCAGGTTACGCACAACTCTCAACGGAGAGTTGGGCACAGAACAGCAGTAGAAGTAAGGAGCATCAGCGTTGACGTGTAACCGCATACATCACCATAATTGAAACTGAACTCGGAGTGAAGATCCACAAATGGCTCAGCTCAAAGTAAAACGGTCGGCAGTTGACGATCCGCAAAGCGCAGGAATACCAGCAGGAATGCCACAACAGCACGTCGGAACCACCAGGAGGGACGCAAGAATAAGTAAGCCAGCAGAAGCAGTATATCCAGTATGCAGGAACCACCAAAGGAAATAAGTAGAATATACTAAAAATCACGCAGGGTCCAGAAGACAGCACCGCACCTGTGCTGCTAAAGAAAACGTAGCAGGGTGTCTTCTGTGTCCATCGTCGCTACTTGTAAAGATGAGGTGATGCAGGTAAGTGGTTTTAAATTGAGATTTATTGTGAAGCAGCACAGTACATCCATCCAAGGAGAAGGCAAACAGATAACTGCCGTTCAGTGATTCTAGAACACTGAACGACAGGATAACAAGCACGCTCCATGGATTCTAATAATGACATAGAAGGGTACAACCAAGGTAAGAGAAGAATGTAACATGGTGCTTGTAAGCAAGGATTCACTAGCTCAGTGTCGCAAAAATGTACACTGTTTGTATCTTTTCAAGGTTTTTAGTGAAGTTTAATAGTGAAGTATTGTGGGAGGGGTTAACATTGCATGCTCAAACTCAGGAAGGCAAAACTCTCTCTCACTGACTGCTCCTTTGTGATACGTTTTCTTTAATAAAAATGTTTTAGACTTCCAGTAGCTGTGAAGACATTGAATTATATTTCACATGGCCAACAGTTCTGTGTCTAGATTAAGCAGAGATGGGTCTGTAGGATTGACATTTGGTTGGGTCTTTGCCTCGTTATGACTTGTACAGGCTTCCGTCATAGTTTGGGTCAGAGAGGAAAATTAATTAGATTTAAGAGTTCCAGAAACAACGGGGTACATGCTTTGTAAAACTGTGTATAAACGCCAACTGAGCCCTGGGTTCTCTCTAACTTGAAATTTTCTTTGGATCTTAAGACTTCTCTTGTTTTTTGGGAGGCCAAGGTGTTCTGTATTCTCCTCCGATATTGATGATACAGCACAGGAAACGGCCTTTACAACGCGGGCAGAGCCATGCATGCCATTTCCCCACAAGCGCAACCACACTTGCCTTAACCACACATATACCTTAACCACGAATATGCGTGGTTAAGGCAGTACGCGGTCTAGATGCACGGATGGGCGGGCATAGGAAGAGGCAGGATTGGGAGAGGACGCGGACTGGTAAGTGGAGCTGGGGCCGGGTTGGTTTAGGGGTGGGGATAGTTTTCAGGGCTCGGGGGGGAGGGGGGGACGTGGTGTGTATAGGGCAAGGGCCAAGGGTGGGGTCGTTTTAGGGCTTGGGGCGGGCTGTTTATAGGGCAGGGGCCAGAGTTTTAGGGCTCAGGGCGGTGCGAACTTTCTCACACATCCCTTTACCAATCATGCCTTTACACAAAATTGCATGGTAAAGGCAAGCGTGGTAAAGGCATGCGTTATTCAGAAGCATTCGTTGTTTGGGCAGTGTAGTAGAGGCACGCGAGGCTTAGCCATGCGTGCCTCTGTCATACACCCGGTATAGCACCATTTACCAAGTAGTGTTGCCTATGGGACACATCACTTGATTCAGCTGAGTGCAGATAAGCGTAGAAAGAGTGGAAGCGTGTCTGCCGGTCTTCTTCAGAGACTGCTGTCCAAGAGGAATCCATCCGAATCTCTTCAATGAAAGTTCTGGCCTGAGATTTCTGAGCAGGAGCATCTGTCCTACAATAAGGCTACCATTTTGGGAGGACCTCCTGTCTCAGCAACAGGGCAGGATCCTCCACAATGTATACCTCCACGCATGAAAATTAAACAGCCAAAATTGACTGCACTCGATTTGCCGTCAGAAGTGCTCGATACCATTCTCTCCATCAGACGTCCTTCTATGAAATCCATCTATGCTAGGCACTATGACAAATTTGTAATCTGGAGTGGTACCCAAGACAGTGACCTCATACAAGGGAATCTCACAGACATCCTTTTGTTCATTTTGTCTTTAACCCAGCAAGGCCTTGCACTGTAAAGTTTATTTGTCAGCCCTTTTGGTTGTCCTTGTTCATATCACCAGTTGTGATGAAGTTTGTCACAAGTTTGACACACATGTTCCCGTTGAACCAGTTTGTGATGCCCCAGTGGGACTTCCACTTGGTCTTGACATTCCACGTATATGCCCTTCAAGTTTATGCATTGCTGCTTGCTGTGTCTCTTGACTTAGAAACCTATCTTCTTCATTGTAATTACATCATCTCGTTATGTGAATGAACAGCAGACATTTTCAGTCCAACCACCCTACACCACCTTCATTCCAGACAAAATGGAGCTGAGGACTCTGGCTTCCTTTTTGCGTAAGGTTTTGAGTCCCTGTCAGTTGACTCGCGGTCAGCTGATCATTTTACTGAAATTCTTTGCTTCCCCTTGTCTCCTGAAAGAGGAGGAAAGTCTCCATTGGTTGGACATGAAAAGGGCTTTGAATTTTGACTTCGATTCTACCAAGGACCAACAACTGGTCGATCAATTTTTTTTGGGGGGGGGGTTAAGAAGGTGTGGAAGAGGTGTGGCGCAACGGCCAGGGTGCCCGACTCCGGACCATGGGGTTCACGGTTCGATCCCCGGTGCCGGCGGCAGGTTAGCCCAGCACCATGTGACTCTGGGCCATAGCTCGCTTAATCTTCCCGAGGGCCCCCAGCGCCGGGACACCTCTCCGGAGGTAGCTGTGCGCTTTACAAACGCTGGTATTGGTAAGCAAAACAAGAAAGGCTGTGCAGCAGAGTACCATGTCTAAGTGGATAGATATCGTCATCAAAATCTTCTATGTACTAGTCGAGAATCAGCCCTCAGAAGGTAGAGAGCTCATTCCGCCAGGGCCAAGGCCACTGCCACTGCTTTGGCGCTTGGGATGCCCGTCCTTGATGTGTGCCAAGCTGTGACATGGGCATCGGCTCATACATTCGCAAAGCACTATTACCCTGACAGCCAAGTGCGAAAGGAGGGCCACTTCATCCATTCGCTTCTTCATGACTTTTTGGTCTAAGTACACTGCTCAAACCCTGCATATCTGGGAGGTACTGATTTAGTACCTATTCTAATGGGAGTATCTGAGGTTATAAGTATTTATCAGAAGAACAAGTTACTTACCTTCATTAACACCCTTTCTGGTGGATACTCTAACTACAGATTCCTCACTGCCATCCCACATCCCCGTTCTATGGAGTGGCCTCTTTTGAACATCTAAAAAAGGTTTAAAATTAGTGATCAATATACTGTAATCAACAACTGTTTTAATTAACCACATTTAAAGGGTGTGAAAAGTGAAAAGATAAGAAACTGACGTCAGTGTGGAGGAGTGTAACTTATATGCAGCTTCACTCCGCCACGTCTGTGGCTGTATGACATCAGCGCAGAGGCATACAACACCAGTGCGTGGGAGCACTGCAGGAAAATTCTCCAGATCCACTCTGGCACCTGGGGGATATTCCACGATGAGAAATCTGCAGTTAGATAAAGTATCAAAAAGGTAAGCAACTTGTTTTTCTCATCTAGGAAGGTAAAGCCAACTACACTTTAGAACTTAAATCATAGCTCCCTTATACCATACCTTCTCCAATGTATATAGTCTTAGAGAAAGTGTCTGAAACTAGATCATGCTTTCTTCCACAGGCTACACCTCCATCAATCACCGCCACTCCTGCTAGATCATTCACTTCAGCTAGTCCAGCTATCTTCCTAAAGGTAGTTGTTGTTCTTCTCAAAAGACCATGCTGCCTAAAACAGGACACATTTCCTGCTCCTGACACTGGACCACTAACGTAGCAAGGGGGGGGCGGTGCGCCCCGGGCGGCGGCTAAAATCATCGCCAGGAACCCCTCCCCCACTCTCCAGCACACACCGGCGGCAAAAGGCAGGGACCGCCACTGCACTGGACTTATCAGGCACCTCTTGTCCCGAGGAAACATCTCATTCACTAAACCCATGTTCCTCTCAGTAGGCCCATTCTCCTTGTTTAGTCCATTACACCAAAAGGAGAGGAGTTCAGCACAAGCTAATATTCTGACTTTTGGGACTGTCTGCAAGGTTTCGCTGGCCATGTCCCATAATGCATGTGAATAGCTGCCAAGCTGACAGAGCGCATTTATGGAATCCAGTACCATGCTGGCAGAAGAAAACATTTCCTCATCAAAAGCATCAATCCTTTCAGATGCTCTCTCCAGGGGATTGGCTGGGAATGAGGTAGGGTTCACCTCACTAGTTAAAGACTGTACCGCAAGACTTTCTGGAGTTGGTGTTTGTTGAGTAAACTTGGATCACAAGGCAGAAGACTATGTCACCTGGCTACCTGCCAACTAATGGCTACCTGGTCGAAACCATGTTCTTGTCTGCCCATCAAGGCATCCGTGAGGGCATTACTGAATGGCGCAAGGGCTCCAATGTCGCCAGCCCAGGTTGTAGAATGTCCGTTAAACCAATAGTCCTAGTCTCAATGGAGGCTAGCTGTACATATAATACTGCAGCTGCTCTTCGACCCACCACTGCAAATGAGTCAAGCTCTGTTTAATGTGAGGTGTCAAGCCTTCTGGCATTTTGCAGGTCAAGGAGTAAGGCACCATCAGTACACTAAGGGGGTGGGGGAACAAGCCATCCCACTATCATAATTAGTATCTTGGGGTGCACCCTTATTGTGGCACATGATCAGAGGCTGAACCAAAAAGAAAATGGATTCTCTGCTGATAGTTGCATCGCAGTTGAGGCATCATGTTTGAGGTAGGATGTATGACCACTGATTGTGCTTTTGTGACTTTGTAGTGTGACATCAGTTGAGCTCAGGACATCAGCTCTCGATACAACATGGGTGTCAAACACCACTGGTGGAGTCTGTTTCGGAGTTAGGGTGACAGGGACCTAAGTGGATCTCAGGGCTGGAGCAGAAGTCTGTATCGGAGGTAGTTCGGGCCCAGTAAAGAATCCCAGGAGGATATACGGTGCTGGGAGGAGGCGTGCCAGCAGTAGCCCGACTGGAGAACCCTGCAGTTCCGTAGGGCCTGAAGGCACGCCAGAGGGAGCCTAAAGGCCATTAAAGATTTGCAATATGGACTCCTTCTAGGTCTCGATTTGCTTAAGAATTGACGATGGCTGGTGTATTAGAGGCTTGTTGGGACCACCCGAGATATTGATTCCGTGGCCAGTGAATTTGAGAAAGTGAGACTCAAATTTCTCTTAAAAACGAGAGTGGAACGATAAGGTTGAGTCCAGCTTCACCTTCTCATGTTTGCGTCTGGACTTCGACTTACATTAAGAGTTTGCGCAGGCAGGGGAGTGGTCATGGGAACATCACCAGGTCTGGGACTTGGAGCTGGACCTGTTGAAGACCATGACTTTTTATGTTCACGGATGTATAGCTTTGCCTCCCAGTCTTGAATCACCTTTGTTAGGATGCACTTGTCATATGACTGAGCTGTGGGCGGAACCCAGACAGCAATGGTATACCTCCTGAGGGGCAATGTCAGTTAGCTACTTCCTGCAAATGCAGCATGGCTTGAATCCTGTCGTTTTTCGATGGGGCATCGTTCCCTGGCACACTGTCAAAGTTCTTTTTAATCTTTGGAAGACTAAAGACGGTGGAAGCAGAGCTCTGGAGCCACATTGGAAGGAGGGCAAAAGAGAGGAACAGACATCAGGGTGCAGGGGTGGCACTTACATGCAGCCCTTCTGTCACTTCCACAGAGGTTTGGAGTCGGAACAGAGCAATACAACGCCACCTGTCGGCACCGAAGCATTGCTAGAAACATTTCCAGATCCAGTTCGACAACTGCAGGATATTCTAAGGTGAGGAATCTGTGGTTTGAAGTATATATCAGAAACGAATGCAATGTCAGAACTACAGATATCCAACTGTGCCTGTGTAATCGCACGCTTCCACTGTTGATACTCAGGCCACAGTTATGTAATATACCCCTGCTACTCACATAAGTATCAGTCTGTGCATTAGTCACAGACAGAAATTGTCACAGAATTCCCTGCTCCATATATAGTGTCCCCATCCAGGGCCAAGTCTGCTACATAAATACTGCCACCAAATGTATAGCACAAGAGGTGTGATCTAGAGGAGGAGGTATCGCCTTCAAGTGCATGACCTAAGGGGTTGGGGTACTGTCTGGTGGGGAGGGTACCTCTGGCGCCGTGGTATTTGAGGCGTCAGATTTACAAACTAAAAACAAACTAAATTACCAGTTCGCCTACACAATAATCTCCTGTAGATCCGATTTACGCCTTCCTACTAACTTAGAATATAATAAATTCTCGTTGCATAGAAGGACCGTTTACAACCCAAGAACTATGCAACTACAACGCGCATTTCTACACATAAAGCAATGTAACCATAACACCGTTATTTTAAAAGGCGTCAGAGTAAAGAAACGCTGGCGCGGCTCTGCCTGAACGCGGCGGAGCAGGATTAAGCATGTTATCCCCGGCTACAGTCGTCATGGGCAGGGCTCGCCTAAAGCCGATTCAAGCCTCGGGCTCAAAGGGGGAGCAGGAAAGCAGCAGGACCAAAACCAGGGCTAATTTTATCCGATGCAATTAGAAATAGGACTTGTCGAGGTAAAACCGTCTCGGTGTCTGCTCGTGGAGTGTGTGCGGTCACTGGCTTCTCTTCTCCGGAAAGCACGGCGGGTGGAGAGCGGTGACCCGGTATTCACCTAGGTCCCACGGGCGTGGCTTTAGGACTGTAAATCTCTTAATCAATGAAAGCGTCCGCAATCTAGGCGCCCTCTACCCACTCTCTGGAAGCCACTGATCAGGGGGCTCCACTAGTGAGCACAGGAAAGAGGGAGGCACCACCTGTGTGTGTGTGTGAGAGAGAGACTGCGTGCCAGCGCGTTGTACAAACGTTTTTATTTGACAATTACCGTAATCGGTCTAATAGATTTTCCTTAACACTTATGAGCATTGTTGCGCAATGTTTTGCTGGATATTAGGATTCATACCAGATATACAAGATCGTCCTCACCCTAGAAGGCATCAGCGGGACCACGACTCTGGTACCATCAGTCAACTGAGCTCTGAGTGATATTCTCGCCACCTTCGTTTAACAACAATCTGCAACTCTAACAATGCCACAAATTCACGAAACTACTCTTACTTTAGAGAAAGCGCCTCTCACTAATACAGTAATCACTCATCGGAGCGTTGAATATTGTCTGATGGAAGACGCAGAGGCCTGCATCTCTCAGCGTGTCCTAGCAAACTCGCAAGCATGCCCTGGGGATGCACAGAGGTGGGTATTTCAGGGTTCACACATCTCCAGGGTCGGGCTGGCCTATAGAGCTTTCAGGGAGTACCTGACGGGCCGGTCTGACTGGTCAGTATGTGGCCTGTGGGCCAGATTTCTGGCTGTTTGTTGGACTGGTTTTTACGGTTTATTTTCCGGATATTGATATTAAAACAAAAAATGTATGGATCTGAGCTTGCTGCATGCAGGCAGTCGGCGACTGCCATACCTCGCAAAACTCTTTTACAGCGTGCCTTTACAAGCACAAAACTGCCCACATTTGTAAACATGGCTCACTTGTTTAGCTTTGTAATTCAATAATGGGGACCACTTTTATGTTGGTGCCTGGGTTTATTTTCTGTTCCAATCCGACCCTGCCGGCGATCTCCTTTTATGAAAGAGAGACCCTTCGCGAAAACTACCTTTTATCTATCAGTGATCTACAGTGAAAACATTCTTCAGAGACTTCAAAGAGGCACGCCTGCCACGGGCATCTTGTAATCAGTAAGAGGAGAATGGCTCTGTGATTCTAAAAAGAAAGCTGGTTTGAGTCACTGTCCAAGATGACAGCCAGCCAAAAGAGAAACTCTCCATCTGGACACACAGTGGCCGGTAATCAAACTGTTACTGTGATTAGGAAGGGTTTTGTGACCTTCCTAATAACCTAGCGCAGCGTCTGGTGAAAAATACTCTTCCCTCTTCTGCTTGCCCCAATCATCCACTCTTAGCAGGGGAACTATTCAGGCTATAAAAAAAACAACAGGGATGGTGGCTCGACTGAAATAAGCGTGGGCTTATTGAGTGCCACCTATCAGGGCCAGGAATCTAGCTGGCAGTGGATTACCCTCCCAAATTTCATGAATTTCCTTTTCGATACCCCCTGCATGGAATTCCCCTTTCCTTGAGGTTTGGGTAGGTGAGTGCTTGCACACCCCGGGAGGGTAATCCCAAGCGTACCATAGTGCCTTGGGCCCTCAGGAAATCCCAGAGCGCTGAGGGATAGGGCAGAGGAAAGGGCTCAGTCTCAACAAGGTATTGTTTTCACGTAGTGCAACAGAAACATTAGAAGGGCTAGGATTGCCACGACATGCTGATGTACACCACCACCTCGCTGGCCTGCTCATACACCCTGTGCTGGTCTGGGTGAGTGGCGGGCCGAACAACTACTTTGGGCCTGGTCGGCCTGTTCCTGATTGATGGGCTGCTGTAGGTGACCGCCCTGGCCGCTAGGAAGATCTGCAGGGCAGCTGCAGTCTTTCCTTACTATACAAGCCACTGCATGAAGGTGACCATTTCTTCCTGCTTCATTCAGATATTCTACCAGTTGATCTGCGCATACGCCGCAAGTTATGCTCTGCTACACACTGAGACTCTGTAGGGAGATGGAGAAGGGTGACCTCAAACAATCTAAGCTATCATTTGATGGCAAACTCAGGCCATGGAAATGCCACTTGGGGATCCACAGGGGGCGCAGCTGCATGAGGAGAGCCCAGCCCCAGACCTTGATATATGCATCATGTTTCTAGAACTGAAGCAGAGCCTGACGGCAATTGACACCAAGATTGACTTGATTGCGGACAAATTAGATCGACTGGAAGAAAAGGTCGATAAACACGATGACCGGCATGATCAACTAGAACGCCGGATGCCAAGTATGAATGTGTTGCCGATGAGGAGAAGCTCCTGCATATGGAAAAAGTTCAGGGTAATAAGAAATAAAAATGAAGATTTGGAAGCTCATTCCAGATGGAACAATCACTGGAGTGCCGGAATAGACGAAGATGGGCAGAATGGAGGATTTCGTTGAAGAAATGCTACGCATACTTTACAGTTCTGCATTATCCCCAATACTTACTGTTGAAAGAGCCCACAGGTCTCTTGGCCCTCGCCCACCACCAGGTACTCCTGCTTGCCCCATCATTGCACGATTATTAAATTACAGAGACCGCAATATCAATTTGCGCCTCGCCAGGGATTAAAGGCCTCTACACTACAAAGGATGCAGGATCTCCCAGTTTCCTGACTTCCCGACCACGGTGCAGGCTGTGCGGAGAGACTTCTTGCCGATTAAGTGCACCTTGCAGCAAACTGATGCCAAATACTCACTACCGTACAGCGCAAAACTGCACATAGATCATGCCGGCAAAAGCTTCATCTTTATAGACCCCAAGAAGGCTGCCAAATACGCCCATACTCTCCCATTAAAGGGGACAGGTCATCCACAAGGAACGAATTGCAGGATGGATCTCAACTCAGCAAAACTGATTAACTTCGGACTGTACCGCATGCTGGAATGCCATGGGGGTCCGTTCCTCCACCTCAACCATTGACCATGATCCCATGGTTACAGTGGCTGACGGGGCTCCTCTGCATCCTGGCCAAGATCCTGTGACACAGGTTGACACGTGGCTCCAACATTCTACTCCCCCCGCCCCCGGCGCTATGGGTGGACCGCTGGTCTCAATGCTAGCCCTTGTCCGGAGGTCCACATAAGAACATGCTGTGCTTCAATGCCTCCACAATCTGCCTCTCTGGCCACCCAGCTCACATATAGCTGGGCAGTGAGCCGGTCTACTCGTTCACCCCTACTGGACGATTCCCACAACTGACCAATTTCAATATTCTACGTTTTTTTTTGCTTGGGTGGGGATGGTGGTTTTGGCTGGACTGTGGGGCCAAAGTTTGAGGTTGGTGGGTTACTGGTTTATGGGATTATACGTAGTCTCCTGGCTGTTAACTGTTTCTTCTGCTCCTTCCTTGTACGTCATTCAGCTGGTATATCTCTTAGCCACCAGCTCCTCTTCTAGGCAGACGTCTGCAGTCATACTTTCCTATCACTAAAACATTATACGGTCTATTACAGAACTCACCTGGAATATTCACGGCTTAAATGATCGCCGTAAGGTGTGTCAGACTTTTGCCTATTTACAGAAACACTCTGTGGACATCTGTTTTCTGCAAAACCACACCTTACTGAGGGAACACTCAAGATTGAGGTCCGGATGGGTGGGGGGACTGACACATTGCCTATTATTCCAATTACAGCCAAGGAGTGGCTATCCTCATTAGAAAGGGATTGCCTAGGCATAAACGTTGAATCATTTGCGATACCAAAGGCAGGTTCGTTCTTCTTTCAAGCATTTCACATGACCACCCATTAAACTCCTCTCCATATATGGTCCTAATGTCGACAACTCTCGATTCTTTCCTGAAGTCTGGAGGCTGACCGAGATGCTCGGCTCTGGAGCGAGTCTCTGGGGTGGGGATTTTAATGTAGTACTTAATCCGGAGATGGGCCGATCTGGCGAGTCCAGAAGTCCTCATCTACACGCGGTTACACAGCTATTTCTCATTATGGTAGATTCCGATCTTGTACACCTCTGGCGTTCTTGACATGTGGAACAAATGGCGGGCATTTGTATATCCACGGGTCACGCCACTTGTTCGCGCATAGACTATTGCCTTGGGCCACGAGACGTGTTGGCCTGACGCTTTCCGATCATGCTCCGGTTCTCCTGGAGCTGGTCTTTCTAGATAGTCCTCCTAGAGCTTTTATATGGAAACTCCCACCCGGAGCTTTGCGTGACCAGGTGTTCCGAGAGGAGATTAGAGCAGCAGTAGTGGAATACTTTGCTCATAATGACATTGCAGAGATGTCCAGGTACTCACTCTGGGAGGCCTTTAAGGTCATAATTAGAGGAGCATGCATTGTAAAGCAAGCAGGTGTTTTCCACGCTTTATGTGGTGATCTTATACGCTTTAAAAATGAAACCAGGGATCTAGTTTTGGAGTTTAACACACGAGGCCCCCACACTAGCTTCTATTCATAGTTAGATTTCTGACCTTTCAAGAAGCAGCGCAACGCAAGACACTTTATGTGGGGCGAGAGGTGCGAACTAGGTGCTACGAGGAGGGCGACAGACCTTGCAAATCCCTTGGTCACTTGCTTTGTAAACCGTGGGCAAGCAACTACATCACCGAAATACAAGAAACTCCCTCATGCACGCATACTGGCACCGAGGCTGTGCAAAAGCCATGGTAAATTTGTTCTCTTCCCTATATCAAACTCAGCGTGTCACCGCCCCCGACCTTTCGGCCTATCTAGACTGCATCCAACTACTATGGCTGAAAAACAGCCTCAGACGGTACTTAGATTAACCTTTTTACTGCTGAAGAGGTTCTCAATGTATTAGTGCCATGCCCACGGATAAGACACCTGGCCTGGATGGCCTTCCAACTGCATTTTATAAGGAATACAGCTCTTTTGATTCCGCACTTACTTGCTATGTATGAGGAATAACTAGCCTCGGGGATCCTTCCACCACCTTACGAGAAGCCCTTATTGTGACGATCCTCAAACCCGGAAAAGACTCATTGATGTGACTCTTACTGCCCACTTTCCATGATCAACACAGACAACAAAATCCTTGCCAGGCTCATTGCTTCACGCCTGCTTCCCACCATGTTAAGACCTGACCGGGTAGGTTTTGTGCCTGGTCATTTTACCTCCTACAATTTGCAAATTTTCTTTGCTCTCCTTCACACAATTTACCCAACTATGCGTGCTGTAGCAGTTTGTCTTATGCCAATAAGGTGTCTGATTCACTCAAGTGGCCCTACTTCTTTGCTCTGTTAACTCACCTTAGACGGAGCCCAACCTTTATTAAAATAATTAGATTGCTTTACTCCCAACCGGCTGCCAGCTAATAAGTTAATGGCAGGGTCTCTGATCCATTTATGGTGATAAACGGCACCCGTCAAGGTTGCCTCTTGTCTCCTATTCTCTTCGCAACCGCTATGGAGCAGCTGGCCACTTGTCACAATCAACAACACGCACAGCGAGGCCTTACATTCACACCACACACAATCTTAGTTTCAATTTATGCGGATGATGTTACACTGTATGTGAGGAACCCACACATACATCTGAATCCTCTGATTAGGGAATTTACAAGATTTTGAGGCCTGTCCGGAATGGAGATCAAGTGGGCTAAGTCTATAATTTGCTCACTGACAAATACGAAGCAGCGTTTACATGGGCAGATGGCCATGTTAAATAGCTCGGATCTGGCTCATCAGACACATTGATGATTTATGGAAATACAACTACTGCCGACTGCTTGAATGGTTGAATGAGAGAGTTGAGTGCTGGAAAATCTGCCATTGTCATTAACAGGTCACTTGGCAATTGCAAAAATGATAATCCTCCCCAAATTCCTCTACCTCTTTAACAATCTTCCTCTTCCCTTACCACTCCACTTTTGCCGACAGCTTAGAACAAGTCTCATCTCTCTTGCTTGAACTGGTACACAAGCGCGCATTGCTTGGGAGATCATGGCGCTTCCTTTTGAGCGGGGTGGGTTGGAAGCTCCAGACATGGGTGTGTATTATTAATGTGGCCAGGCTCAGTGTGTACATTACTGGATATTCCCTACTCTGGGTATGGCCCATATGGCTCCTGAATCAGACCATGTGGCCCCTTATCCTAAAAGGACAGCTGCATTTCTCCCTCCAAGCATCCGCGTGCAAGGATTGACACAGTGGCGTACACAAGTGCTTGAAATGAGCTCCGACAAAGAGTTCACGTTGAACACCTCTTTGGGCCATCCGTGTCGATCATTGGCCATCCTGCATACCCCATCTCCAGCGATCCTGGCACATGTCCTAGGCTGTGCAAACTACACCTCACATCTATGTGCATGATTTATTCAGATGGCACCTTCATATTGCCGCAGTTGGCACTACGGGGTGATGACATTACCTTGCTTGGCACCTTTACATATTATCAGCTGTGTGCTGCGACCTGTGCAATATACACTACCAGATGCCCCACCCACATTCTCCCTGCTCGAAGCTTTTCTGACTACCCCCTTGTCTAATAAACTTATAACCCGACTGTACACAGGGATGCAAACCTTGGCACCCTTATGCACTCCAGCAAGTAAAAGTGTGAGGGATAAAGATATAACCCACTCCCCTCTCTGATGAACAATGGAGCTACTGATGTGCCCAGGTTCGTGTGCTCTCCCCCAATTACCGTCTTCGTCTCATTCATTTTAAATTTATTCACCGACTTCATTTCCTCGAACGGCTGTTTGGGATGGGTTTGAGGGATGACACGCGATGCATGCACTGCTCCTTCCCCACTGGCGATTTCCTTCATCTTGCATGGGTGTGCCCAGGAATCGGACTATTGGGCAGAAATATTTTCAATGACTTCCGACATCCTCTTTTGCTCTCCCCCAGAACTGCGCTATTAGGTTACACTAAAGAGGTACCCCTCAGAGGTGCGCAAGCTAATGGCAATCCTTCTACTGCTCACCAAACAAAGGGTTGAGATGAGATGGGGTGGCTGCAAATTGCCACTGGCACCTGATTGGCTTAAAGATGCAGCTTCTTGCCAAGAATAATTAAATGCTTTTTGGGAACTCATGCCTTTATGCTCTCGACCTAAGAATATCTGGCTTTCCCTTGAACAGTACCTCCATGCTCGTACTGCTTTGCTGGAGTCCGCATAGGCTGCTGCAGACTCAACGCCCACGGTTATAGTAAACACAGAGTAATCACAACCTGCCTATAAGTCCCTTCTACTGCTGCATTGTGCATTATTTTACATGATATTGACCCTTGCTTGATCTCCAGATTCAACAATAATGCTTTTACAGTAGCTGAGTGACAATCCCCTTTCTACCCTTCTCTTTCTCTCTCCTGCTTTCCCTTCTCCCTCTGCGAATTGTTAAAGCCTCTCATTAAGACCATGTATGCAGTTTTGCACATCACTGCCACTTATACATAAGTTGATCACTGTATTGCATGTTTTCTGTTCAAACATTCAATAAATAAGAATTAAAAAACAAAAAAAGCTATGCGCAGGAAAGCATTCCAACTCTGGCACACATCTACAGTTTTCATTCTTAGTTTGAAGACGATGAGTACAGAAACTCTTTAAAGGAGAGAAATCTTTAGGATATCCTCTCAAGGTTGTCTGAGAAGTGTGGTGGTGGTGGTGGTGGGGAGGGGGGGGGGTAAAGCCCCCTAACCTGACTCCTACATTATCCATGATTCCAGTTGTTGAATATTAGGGTGGTAAAAACGGGGGGAGCTTCAGATTCTCTCTTTTTCCCCTCTATATTTCTCCCTCACCGTCCTCTTTCAAGGGATTGAAAAAATCATGAATACCACCAGGAACAGCAGCAAAGTTCTCAGCAAAAGAGATGGGGTGTAGAGTCTCTTCTCAGGTCTTCCTGATACAGGAGAGGAAAAGCATCAAATCCAGGCCAATGGCAGGTCAACATTCACAACCATTTCACAAAAATAAGAAAAGAGTAATGGTCACTAGAGAGAGTCTTCACCAAATTAGGAAGGGGAAGTTGGCTCAAGCATCCTCCACCTCATTGATACTTCAAGTTCAAGAAACAATAAAACCTGCTCACAGGAAATGTATCAAGATCAAGGTACGCAACTCCCACTACCAACCAAATGTTACTCAGTTTGGTATGAGCACTTTTTCAGGGCATGATCAGCAAAAATGGCTAAGATAGCTGCTGAAATAAGGAGTTTAGAAATATAGCACTTGCTATATTTGGATGTCGAAGTCATCAAAGCTTCTTTGTAAAAAAAGTGTTTTAAGCTCCAGAATAAACTCAGTCAATCCTTGTAAATGTGAGACAGTCTAAATAACACCAACAAAGGGATTTCCCACAACTGGGGCAGTTCAGGACACTGTTCAAGCGAAAGCACAAGACTTGGTTCAACAAAATCTACAAATGCTAATAATATCTTAAGTCTAACTCTACTAGTTTACTTATATATGCCTGGAAAATGTGTTTTGTGCTCTGAGATTCTGAGGCATGACCCTACAAGTTTAGGTGCATCCGGTGAGAACCCAGTTTTATGGAACAGACTTTACCTTGAAAAGATTCGTTTTACACAGATAATGAAGGCATGGCTCTTTAAGACATTTGTAATTTCAGTTATTAGGAAGGGAGTAAATGACAGAGTGATATGACTCACTTAACCTACGAAGAAAACCACACCCGAATAATAGCTGAATAATTTCAGTAAATTTGGAATGACAGAGTAAGGGTTGTTCTAGAGTTCGGTAGCCCGCTTACTACAAAAGAAGGGCAGCTACACAAGAAAGAACATTGAAGCGAAATTACACAAGAACAATGCACATATCAGTCTAAAACTGTAAAACCAAGACTTCACCTCCAGCAAGATCCTGTCAAGTAATCACGACGATTAGGAAAAGGCATGGGTTAGAAAAGAACAGCGACACTGAGAAAGAACGGGTGGGGTTAGGAGATCGAGCAGCTTCTTCACCTCTGTATGTCCGATTGCCTTGTACTTTTCACTAGAGAAATTTATTAGTGGGTACCATCAAGCATTGCAGCTCAAGAATCAAGAATGCCACAACAGTATGGAGAGTCACTCACCAGCTGCTTATTAAAGTTCTGCACACACTGCTCGAACTGCTCATCCTTGGTTTCATCTGCTTTGCCCAGCTTCTGAAGCACCTGCCGAAGGAACAGAAATGACAGCAGTTACAAGGTGGCAGTGACCAAGATTTCTTATGCAGGGAATCAATGCGAGTAGCATAGAAACACAAGCACAGCTGATCTTTTGTAATAACATGCAAATAATTTGTATCTTCTGTTAATTTCCAAATTCATTTTCCAATAGCTAAACATTTCCCAATCCAAAGTTTAGAGAATTTGTCTCCACATCCTTGTTTGGTAATCATCACAGCATTTGCAAAATGATGATTGCTCCAGAGGTCTAACAATACAAGCATCTTGTTTGTCTTATATGTTGCCCATTTAGTGATGTGTTTTTTGACTATATACTTCAATAAACTTTATGTAAAAAACACAAGAAGTGCAGTGATATAAGTATGTGCACTGATCCACTGACTAGGGCAATAGGCACATTAACATACTACTCTGGATTACTCAATTAACATGATGCTAGGGGCCTCATAATGCAATCCCCAGATATAGGTCCAGGATACCGGAGGGCCAGAATCTCCAATTCGGCCCAGTATCTGCGCACCTATATCTGGGGATTACACATTATGTTTCCTGCCCTGCCCAGCACTGCTAAGTCAACATGATATTAGTTGGCTAGTGTATCAAAAATATATAGTGAATCACACTGTACAAACACTAGTGCTAAATTAGCAAGTTACAAAGAAGAGGCTGAGGGACAAGGATACCGCACACAACATTTACACGGGTTACTTATACTCAAAATATTGTGGTGCTCGAGTCTTGAGGACCAGCCATCTTAGTCTCCAAACCTGTGAGAAAAACTCCCTCAACTTAAAAGGAAATGTGACTCAGCACCCACACCCAATCAATGTTTTAGTTAATAAAAGCAGTATACATTCATAATTGGACAGCAAAATGAACAGACATCCAGACTCTTTTATTGATAAAAAGAGATTCTTCATTTATCATTTTTTCAAAAACATTTTTTTCTTCTTTGATTTAGCTGTAGCCAACACGTTTCGTCCAATAGGACTTCTTCAGGGCTTGTTCAATGTATATCCTTAGAACATGATATGTACTGATAATTCTCCATCCAAAATTCAAGAGCGCTAAAGTGTTCGCGGATTCAAAAGTCTATATATTACGCAAAATGTTCCTTGGAGAACGATCCAAAAGTTGAAAGTGACTTGGTAACTAGATAGTAACCAATCACAAATTTCTAAAATCCCGAACCAAAGTTCGCAAACAGTCGTTTAAGAGTCCTTATATACGTGAAGTCTATGTGGTCCAAATCCACAAAATGGTCCAAGGTAAGAACCCACAAATCGTAGAGTGTGGCAACTCCAGCGTCTCTGGCTGTACTAACTTTTGTCTGAGTTACCACAGTGTATGATTTGCGTGTTATTGTGCAATAAGATTACCAGGACAAGTACAATTATTAACTCAGTTGATTGAGGGCGAGGAGATTAAGTGCAAACAGAAGATGGATCATCTTGTGACAAAGAGTCAGGACTCTGAGAACCTGTGGACAACTGTTCCTTAGGAAGGCCTCAGACCAGTGCCCTTTTTGGTCTCCTCTAAGGGCACAATGAATGGGACATCTAAGAGCAGAAAAAAGAGGGTTGTTGTAGTGCGACCATCTCTCCACAGCAAGCACATGGATCCTTTGAAATCCTTTATGATGTAAAGAAGAGGTTGCATACTGGGTCATCCTTCTGCAGACTTTTAGATTTCTTTTGCATCATGTTTCTCGGACACAGATAACACACTTTTACTGTTCCACTTCGGTCAGGCTATTCTTTCAACTGTCTTTCTTTGCCTCCTTTTTTCGAACTAATAGGCTAGCAGGTTTGTTCTGGGGAACGTGCATGCGTAGTTTTCTGTCAAACAGCAATTCAGTCTCACAAGGGAGTGTAACGCCTTTTAGGAAACTAAAGACAGGAGGAGTGGTGGCTCGGCGATCCAGTCAGAGCGCCAGGCAGCCGGCCAGCCTATGGAGATTGTGTCTGGTCGCCCTATAGGGCATGAAGACCGACTGACCTGGGGCCACTAGTGTGTCAACTACCTGCAGGAGGCTGTTGGCGAGGACCTTCACCAAAGTTTTTTGTTACCAGATTAAGAAGTGATATGGGCCGCTAGGAGGCGCATTCTCCTCGGGGGGGGGGGAGAGAGACACACACAACCACACCCCCCCCAAAGCTCTGGGCCTCCAGGGCTGGAGGCACAAATCTGCTGTGATGGCCTCTGCAGCCCCTGCCTCTTCTCTCTCTGTGCCCAGAGAGTGGCTGCCCCTTCCTTCCTCCCTCACCCCCAGGGGGCCTCAGCCCACTTCACAAATCCCACCTGGGTCAGAAGCAAGATAGCCTGGCTCGTTGTGCTATGCGAGCACTGCGGCCGCCATCTGGCTTGGCCTCGCCGGCAGGCCTGGACCACCACTCCTCTCACTTGGACCCCCAGCAGTCTCTCCTGTCAGTGCATGGCCCCCTCTGTGGCTCCCCCACGTCCTCTCCGGTCCGGAGAAGCCCTGAGGGCTCCAGGATTCACAAAGCAAGGGACGTGGACCAGAGAGAGTGCTGACGTGGCTATCTTCCTCACCGACTCGGCCATGCCCCCCAAAATGCAATGTTATGTGGATTAAAAGCCAGGACTAGCAATAGGTGTCATACAGAATAAATAGCCACTTGTCAGCTAAAAATTGTTAGTTCGAAATACATTCTGATTTATTTACAACATGAAAGGGAGCAACAAGAAATGTATTAGCTGGAGCAACAGGAACTTCTTGAGCTACTCCAGAATGTTATGCATTTCAAATTATTCTCCAATTTTTTTTAAACCACAGTGGCCAGTGAACACAAAGCAATGGAGGATCAGGAGGCCTTTGAGAAAAGACACTTCACACATGTTTTTACCAGGCAGCTGAGAGTGGCAGGCGCCCTTCAGGGAAATGTTTGCATCAGGGGAGCCATGCAGTACACGATAAAGTCAATTAATGTTACCTGTTGCTATTAAAGCAAATCCCCTGCTATGGGGTAGTGGTTACCAGGAGGGGAAAATCCTGCTACTGGTGGATGAAATTTCACAGCTTAGGTCATTGACTATGTTTGCTAAACAGTGTCACCCCCAAGACTGGCAAATGTCACACATTAGCACACTACAAACAGAAATGTCACACCAAAGCAGATTAGACACTTGGCAGCCCAGCGTGTGCAGTACTTGCTCACATATGTTTGAAGTTCCAAAACACGGTTATAAATGGTGTTACATTTTAAGAGAAATTATAGCAAGGGATGTTGATGGTGTCTGGATTCTAACCAGTGCCCCACACATCCCAGCAGTTACCCGCAGACCTTCTGATCGAATGACCACAAATCTAATCTTCTGTCTAAACTCCCTCTTTTTAACTCAGTGCATGGCGGCTGCAACTTGACAGTTGGCCTAAAGAAGGGCTTGTCACTGAAATGAGCAAATACTGGGCAGACTCCTTCTGGAACAGCTCATTCTGCAGAAAGTGTCGACATCCAGAAGGGGACCCTTCACAGTGCTTGTCGCTTATCACAAGGCTCCCACTGACAGCGCTTCAGACCTGCAACCTGAGCGACTTCTCTCCGGCGGCTACTGCTCATAGCGTACTGCAGAAGAGGGCCGCCAAGCCCTACAGTTTGCTCCTCACGGCTCAAGACCAGACCCAGGGTCAGATTCTCACAGCTATTTCCTTATGCAAGTCATACTACCACACCAATGACCTTATTTATTAGTGCAAATAAGCACTTTTACAATTTCGGAAGGCTGATTTTGCCAACGGAAATGGATTTACTCAATAGCAAATTTTCGCATGAATAAGTCTGCAACCAGTGGGTGGGGGTCCTGGTCATGGGTGTAAGAAATGTAGGGGGTGCAGGTGATTTATTCCCAAACCCAGATTTTGGAGTTGGGTAGAGAGGTGACAAGGATGGGGGAGGCGATGTGACAAAGAAGTTTCCTGCTCACCTCCACGGTTTCCAGGGCCATTGGGCACACGAAAGCGCTACCTAGAATGGCCCAGCTCATGGCCTCCTATATTTGTGACAAATATGATGGTCATGGTAAGAAGCTGAAGTTATGGAGACTAGCCCGCCCTTTGATTTGGGCTCCGTTGTCCTCTAGTTTGGGACTACATAAACCGGAGTATTCACATGTGCAGAATGGAAAAGTTACAAATCATTAACCCTCTGGCAGGACGAAAGTAAGACCACCCCAAGAATATCTAAAGTACTATGAAATCCTAGAATTATCATGGACTCTGCATTCTCCATGAACACCCAAGTGAACAAACTAACTAAATCAGCCTTCTACAAGATGAAAACACTTTGTCACATTTTTTCACGCTTGATTTCCACAAAACGTTCTAGCAACGACATCACGCAAACTCTCAAAACTGGATTATGCAAACGGACTATATTATGGCATTCCACTCTGAACCATGAAGACTGCTGATCATTTCGAATTCAGCTGCAAGACTGTCTTTACATGTAGATATATAAATACATATATCTCCTGTTGTGAAGGCTCACCCTTAGCTACTGGTTGCAAGAAGATCTACATTCAAACTGTTATATTATAACAAGGCAATAAACTGAAAAGGTTCAAAATTCCTCCAAATCAAAATCGGCACAATGGGAAAGTGGCGAGGAGAACTGGAAAAGTGTATGGGAGCTGAAATGGCTGTTTTCCAGGCACGGGGCTGTCCCCAGAAGCATAGGAAAATTTGGTCTTGATGGGCTGCATATAGGGGTATTGACCTTCCGCCTCTTCCATCACAATCCCCGTAAGGGTGATTCCCTGGGCATTTTGCTGTTTGCTATGTATAATGTGTTCTCTTATCCTTCTGGGTGTATAAAGGATTTGATAGTTGTTTGCCAAGGCGGGTGGGGTAGTCAGAGTACAGTTCTTTGTATGCGAAACAAAAGAAAACACACTAAGTGTACTCACAGATAATTCCATATGTAGTAATTCTGTAATATTATGTCGTTTATGTGGACTTTGTCGGGCCCTCCCCCATGTGGTACTCTCAAAACTCAATAAAAAATGTTTAAAAAAAATAATTCGGCAGATGCTCCCAATTTAGAAACTTGCATTTCATGCTAACTCCATGACTGCATACTAGAAAAAAATATTTTGGTGGCACGACTTTCTCCGTGCTGCCTAACTATGGAACGCCTTCCTACCAATCTTCTCAATTTCAGACAAAGACTTAACTGGGTATTTTCAGCCCGACCATCACAGATACCCAATCGATGACAGGGTGGTTCCATGTCATCCACGGATATACAGCTTTGAGGCAATTAAGGTTTGAGCTTCCTATGTCTTTAGGGTTTTAAAGTTTGATTATTAATTGTGTGTCATCTGCATAATTGTAGCCTGTAGGATCAATGTTGCTGGTTCTGGTAATAGCAGCATGTATCAGTTGAAAAGAAGAGGCACGGAGGTAGGTCCATGGGAAAACAGCCCCGCTGTGTCAATCTCAAGGGTTAAAAAAGCCTTTTTTATATGCATCCCTACATTATCCCAGGCAAATTTAGTTATCGCGCAAATCAGCTGAGCAGCTGGTAGTACCTTCAAAATTCTGTATTTTATGTCCTTGGTGCCGAAGAGGAGAGTGGTCCCCACGCCTAGTGCAGCCTGCAGTTTGAAGACTTAGTATCAATAGGCACCAAGGGGTCAATAGGCTACAAGGATTCAGATACCCGCCCGCACCTTTATTGGTGAATCTGGTCTCTTCTGCTTTTGCTGGCACTGAATTGATCTAATCCGCTGCCAGTATGTCAGACCCTGTCACTGTCATGTGTTTCTGCTGCCCGACTTGTACTAGCGTCTTCTGGATCTTTTAACACCCACTTGCACCATCTGCCTAGCCTGAGAGGATGAAATCGTGCAAAACAAAGATCGAAGGATAGTGTGGAGGGCAGAAAGGATGACAGAAAGTCGTTAACAGGATTGAGGGAAAGGAGGTGGAAACACACAGGACAAGGGGAGATCCAGTAATATTTGTACAGAGGAGGGACTGATAGAGGGGAAAGCGTACGGAGAAGATAGGAAGGAGTGGGAAAGAAGGAGAAGGAGTGGGAAAGAAGGTGAAGGAGGAAAAGTGGACACCGCTAAGGGAGAATGAGAATGGATAAGAGAAGAATAAAAAAAGAGGAGGAGGGAAGGAAAACTGTGAAAGTTGAGTGCAGGGGAGAGCGCTGGGAAAGAAAGCAGACAGTTGGAAGTGAGGAAGCAGAGTGCAGGGAGATTGGAGTATGAGCAAGAAGGGAGAGTGATGAAGCAGAGTTCAAGGGTGGAAAGGAATAGAAAAGTGGACAAAGTTAAAGAAGAGCAAGGAAGCAGAGTGCAGGGTTGTAGGAAGGGAAAATAAGTAGAGATAAGGGAGAGTGATGAAACAGAGTTCGAAGGAAAGACCAGTGAAAATAGGTAGAGAGAAGAAAAGCGAGGAAGCAGTGAGGACAGAAGGGGTAAGAAAGAGGTCTGAAAGAAGGAAGAGCAATGGAGGATGGAGGGGAGTGAATGGGGAGGAAAAGTGTGCAGACAGAATAGAGAGCAAGGAAAGAGTGTAGGGGAGAGAAGGGTGAGGAAAGCAGGCAAAGAGAAGTGAGAGCGAGGAAACAGTGCAGGTGGGAAAGAAAGGGAACGTGGGAAGAGAAGCAGTATGAACTGCCTTGACCAGTTCCAGGTAATTGATGGCACTTTCAGGTTCTCTAGTGCCCCTCAGAGGATGTGATCGCCTAGTGGCTAAGGGTCCGCGCTGCCAATGCCAGTCGACCGCAGATGAGTGTCCACTCCCTTGGAGCCAGTAGCTCAAACAAATGAGTGATGGTAAGAAAAGCTGCCACACTGTGCTCTGAACTTAATGTTTAAAATGTTCCAAGGTGTAACCCGCAGCCCCTGCACTGCTGGTACAGCATCCTGGAGCAAGATTAGATCAAAGCTTGTAGCTGCTGATCAGGTGCTTGATCAGGTGCTGTACATCAGCACCCTTTACTTCCCAGTCTAGGGCACGAGAAAAGAAGATGTATCAGCTAGAGTACCATTTATATACACTCAACTGCTGGAGGCTTAGATTTTGGCTCAACATTGATGGACAAGTGCTTTACTTTCTTCTCTATTAGCTCTGAGATTAATACAAAGAGTCGATTAAAGAAAATAATAGGACGGGGAGGTATAGCCAACCATTCTATTTACTTCCCTATTTTCTGCTATGAAGGAGGGGGGGGCAGGGAGGGAGGGCCGCCTGAATGATGGAGGATGTGACATGGCCTGGCTGGGGATCTCAGGGGGCTGCTCTGACTTCACCTTCCTTGTTCCAGGTATATCCAAACGGTGGGATGTGGGGTTGGCAACTGGGGCCCAGGCTCAAGTGAGAAGATCACAGCAACTTGCTAACAATGCATAGGATACTGAGCAAATTTCTTGTTGATCTGGTATCTTTAATCATTCATGCTGAAACAAGCAATATATGCTGAGAAATAGCTCTACCTTCTTAGGCCTTGATGGCCACATCTGAGGAACCTGAGAAACAACTATGCTGTCTCAGGTTTGACTCCTCAAGGTTTATGAGCTCTCAGCTGAAGAATCGGTTTTTGAAAGCTAAGACCTTGAAGGCCTAGGTAACCCAAGGGAAACATCAACTGTCATATGCTACCACCAATAAAATATATGGAACTTAAGGGCTGGTTGGGCCGGTATGAGACCTGATGCTGTAAGTTTTGTGTGACTTGAGAAGAACCCTATCTGTGTGATGCCTTGCCCTCTGTTCTAGGTCTTCTGATGGATAGCCCTGCACTCCACAGCCAGAGTCCTTTGGTCTGTGTAACCTGTAGAAAAGTTCTTCTGTGTGATGTCAGATCCCTTAAGTTCAGTGTCAGTACACAGCATCATTTATCTGCATTTATTTCTGGATGCTAGAGGACCTAAACCTAGTTAAATTTTGATCTGCTGAAAAATGTGGAGGGATTTTTTTCATATGGACAATGAAATCCAATTTGAGTCATGTTTTATCACACGCTAATCGTCTGGATATGAATAGGATTTTTGTGTTGTGGGACTTGTAGTTTTGCTTTTCACATTCTAAGTAGGAGCTATGAAGTCTCAGTATGCACTACAACGTTGGCTAAGAAGCCATGAATGATGTAGGGGTCACTCGCGATGGGCTTGTGATGGTAACACTAGCACTGGGGCAGCTATATCTGAGAGCCTTAAAACTAAAGTACATATTACAGGCAGGAACCATGGAATTAACTGTGGCAAAGGTGGACAGATGCATTTAGTGTACACGAAAGATAGCAGGAAATTTATGAATATGAAGGGGCCTCATACACTTTTTGCAGAAGGAAAAGGACTGGTTTGTCAGGGCAGACCAGCAGATGCCTGCAGAACTGGGCGTGCCGGTCTTAGGTCAGCATAATAACTGTGAAAGAGACAGCAATCCTCTTAGAGACTAGTCACAGTTTTTCATGTGTTGGCGGACTGCCAAAAAGTTATAAACTTCTCGAATTTTAGCTTTGAGTCACCTATTCACAAACCCACTCATTCCTCGTATCACGCATACTTCGATTCACTTACAGTGACAGACATATTAAATCATGGGCTTCCTTGACACACCCTGTGAAAAAAGCAAACATTCTCCAATGGCACTATCTTTCCAATCTGGCCTGTACTCTAATAAACTCCATGCCAATCACATTCTTGCACCCATTTTAAGTCAGTCATCGCCAAACCAATGCCAAAAGCCTCATCTTCTTCTAAAAAATTACACATCCCAAATAAAAACTGTCTGCAAAACCTACATTAACTCGTAAACCCCATCCCCTTCTTATGGACACCCACAGGACAAGAGCAACCAATATTTGTGGCAAGAATCATCAACTCTTACTTTGTCGAGTCACTCTATCGGAGCCTGCCAAAACATCTGAGGCTGGGATATAAAAGTAGGATTACAATGCACATTTGCTCCGGCATTTGCATTTTCCATACAATTTGGTACAAAAAATGGCTGCAGATGCGGGTGCATCACCTCCTACTGGGCTGGCAGTTCGGTAAGGCGAAGTAAGGATGCCACTTTACAGAACCACCACTAGATGATGGCAAAAGTGAAGAAAGGGCCAACCAAAATGCCTAATTTTAAGTGACTGGCGACGGTTCCAATGTAGCACTGAACATCCATGCACCACCCTTCTCCAATAACAACCGCGCAGGCACTTATTTGGTGCCCACAAAATAAATGTGTCTCATTAGCCTTGAATCAGACCTCATGCAAATGAAAACAAGTTTTTTTCTTGTGTGCCTTCACCACGGTATTGGAAAAAATGCAAGATCAAAAAGTTCCGAGACCTCCATTAAGCAAGACAGGTGGTACAGTTTGTGTGTCATGCTAAGTCACAATTTGGGAAGGGGCACACTTGCTCACCTCTAAAGTCAATAAAAGGGTGCCTCTATATTGATACTGCAGACGTACACTGGCAGTGGAGGGGATCCGAAAGCCCAACGAGGGTGGGTAAGCCCTCAGACTGCACCCATTCCCATTCAACTTTCGGGTGGGGTAGCACGAGCACAGTATTCAAGAATTCAACTTGTACATGAAATGGCTGAAGGATTTATGTACCCATTTGCTTAGAAGGACCCAAATGTATAGCGTCTAAATGGGCACAATCCCAAAGCCAGACAGGTAGTTGGAAAAAACGCCTAGACTCCTATCTCAGGAAACCCAAACTAACTATTCTGTCTTGTGTGTCAATGTCAAATATTCTCTGCCTCATCCACAAAAGGAATCCACAGAAGCAACCAAATACCTAACAAAGTAAAATCCTATAGTGCGCCTATGAGTACTCGCTGCACTTATCCAATCAAAACCTGGTCCACCCTCTATTTCCCCTTCGCTGGACTGCCTCAGGGAGCAGGCCCTGCACAGACCCATTTATGGCCCATGTCGCATTTGAACAACTGCTAAATATCCCACCAAAAATACTCCTGCTCCAAGCCAGAAAGTGACTTGAGATCACAAAGTTCACATATTTGTGCAATGCACGAAAATTGAGTCAATGAAATGTGATGAAGTCAACTCGCAACCCTCGGGTGTGTAACACTTCTGGCAGTTAGTGGACCTCAGACCTGGCAAAGTCAATGGATTATCAATTCAATAGACCTCTCCAAACAGTGGACGAGGCTCACCGGTCGCATTGCTACCCGTGCAAAATGACTGGATTCTCTCTGCAGCAAAACTGATTTTCTTATTCAGTAGACTTCTCTGCACAGTGAACAAAGCTCGCCTGTTGCATTGCTACCTTGCTCTTAATCTTTGCTCTGTCATTCTGGCTCAACTAAAACAGAAATGCATAGCTGTTCCTGTGCAGAATGACTAGATGCTCTATGCACCTAAACGTCGTCCCAGGGAAGCACAGTAGCTGGAAGGCTCTCTCGCAAGAGTGCTTTGAGAGGAGATATGGCAACCAGTACGGCTCCAACGACTGTTGAAGAGCACGGCCATGGCCTCTGGCGCACCATGCTAGTCGCTCCTACACTAATGTCATTTACCAGAGTGCTGAACACTGCCATTTGTTAGTCTGAGCACTTGCACGTTAGGATTCTAGTCACACATTTCCTTTCCATGTACTCAAGCATGACATAAAAACAAAGCTGGCACTATGAACAGTGATAATATGACAACAGTAAAATAAAGATCGATGCAATGAAAGATGAGGACTGCATCTATCAAAGGCACAAAACTGCGGAAAGTTAATTTGCCGCTGAGTGATACCACAATCTAGGTTTGTCTTTGAACCTTCCGGGAGCCTGAGCACGGCACTGAAGGGTGGCTCCTTTGCTTTACTAGGCAGTTCGGGGTATTTTATCAGTTGAGTGGTTTCACAGCGTTCAATGTCAACACCACTTCACAAGATTACAAAGCCCTGAGGAGTTTTAATGAAAGACCAATGTCATGATGTCAGATTACCTCAGTGAATATTAAACTGTACTAAATGTTTAAATGAAAAGAGATTGTCTCATTGGAAATTGATTTGCAGAATACAGAATATTGGGAAAAAAAATTAAATATGCAAGGACTACATTTTAACAAAGCTATGGGACGTTACTAAGGAACACACCTGAGAAAATTATGTGCTTCCTTGTTTGAGTGCTAGCACAATCTGTGCCAAACAAGGACAACTCAAGATAATGAAACGAAAATATAATTTAGGAGCTCATGGAGCTGCCCCTAACAGTCTAAGCAAGGCAGAAATTCACACTTTGAAACTTTTGCTAACTATCTAACTGTGACGAGAAATTCATCTTGTGCTCATCCGACTGCAGTACACCATGGGAATCAAATGGAGGATCTTATAAAGCTTACGAAGGTGGTGACTAGTGCTAGGATGGAACAAAGTTGAGCTATACTATATCACTGGAGTAAACTCTGCTGGAAACATGAGAAGGCGATGCTGGTAAAGAAGGCTCCACCCGGTATAGCAGACCACAGATGGATATCAGATGTTGGGAAGCCAGACCTTGCCACATATTTGTATGAATGATGTGTATAGATTCGATGTACGTGTTTGTATAGGTTTGACTGTACTCCTACACAGCAACAGTTCAATAAAGCAACTTTTTATTTTTTATTTTATTTAAACTGCAACTAGAGTTCATGTACTAGATTGCACCACCAGTTCTCAAATACACAAAATCTTTTCTACTCGTAGGG